>CM076667.1:11372948-11438095 GCA_038496675.1 Rachycentron canadum
TGTGTGTGTGTGTGTGTGTGTGTGTGTGTGTGTGTGTGACATTTTTCTGAGCAGGCCCTTTGGTAGCCACTCGTGATTTTGCTCTGGATTGACAGTCGCAGACCCCGCCCCTCCCAGTTGACGGACAGCAGTGGGCGGGACCAGCGCCGCCAAAGGCACGGGGGCGTTTTCGTGCGGGTTTGCGGAACGGTCCGTTGCGGTGAATGCGTGATTGAGGTCCCGCAGCTAATAATCGTCCCCCTTTTTGGGGCCGGAGTGCGCGGCGCGGAGGATCAGTAAGAATAGGTAATATTACATCTGCACGTATTCACTGCCTGTATGAACGGTGTCAGTGTGTGGCTGGCTTTGCATTGATATTGCCATTGTCGCTTCATCTGTCCTAGCTTTTCCGCTTGTGGAGGGGTGGGATGGAGTCAGACAGATGGGAGCAATGATTAAAAAAATGCTCTTGTCTAATCAAACGTGTTCAACGCTTTTGGTTATGACTTATAGATCATGACACTGCAGTTGGTGCGTTGCCAAAATAAATGAAGACTATGACAGCTGAACAAATGATTGTAAATCTCAATTAAATCACTGTCTGTTTTTGTTGTTATCATTGCATGTCTGTCTGACTGTTATGAAAATGCAGCCTATTGCAACAGACCTTGCAGAACAGCAGCCGGCCTGTTCTTCCAAGTGACTAACAGCCTTTCTGGATTTTTTTTTTTTTTTTTTAAGATAAGAGACGGCGAGGTGGGGTTTTATGAAAATCTAGGCTAAGCCGACAGGACCTAAGATTTTAAATCTGTAGCCTGAAACATCATCTCATCTTATTTGAAAATGTCATTCCTGCATGTGAGGTAGTCCATGGCTTGTTCTGTGTTGTAAGATTAGATTGTCATCTCTGAAAAATGAAAAATGAGCAGAGACAGGTGCAGGGCCAAGACTGTTATTTATTAATATAGAAAGCAGTGCAATGACAATAACAGCATGGCCTTGGACTCTCACACAGACATGCACACACACACACATACACACTGAGATTAAAAGAAAGATATTTCACAAGCATTTGCCGGTCTTCATGTGACTTGGGTAAAGGAATCTGTTGCTACAGACTCTAGCTATGATTAAAATAGATTTAAGTGCTTTTCATGGACAGGTCTCTAAACTGCTGCCACAGTGAAAACCTGAAGACTTTACTTATTGATAAAGACTATTTGCAGAATCTGCTACCTAAAAAGCTTTTGTGCATGATATATGTGTGTGTGTCTGTGTGTGTGTGTTTAGTTTTGCCTCTGCAGACTTGTGCTTGCATGTCTACAAGTCTGTGTGTGTGAGTGTGCGTGTGATGTGGTGATGTCACAGCTTTGTTATAGGAACAGAGAAGCCTTGTGTCCTCATGATTAATTCATGTCCAGCTGCGGGATAGAGACAGAAGCAGCCAGTCACACACAGACAGGAGCATGTACTTAAAGGAGGCTGAAATAAGTAACTACCGGTCCGGTAGCCAAGGAGACAGGAGAGGCAGGTTGTCACGGAAATGGGTGGAAATGGAGACAAGATGAAAAAAGCAGCAAAAAAGGAACCAAGGGGGCTCTCATCATCATCTGTGCTGTCTGACAGGCGTTCAGGCTGTACCAGGGAGGAGCAGAGCATCCTGCTGAGAGAAGTGCATCTGTTGTGTGGCTCCTCTGCATCCTTCCCCGGCTACACTCTGAATGTCAAGCCCCACTGAACAGAACAGGCTCCAGGTCGTCATGGAGACAGGAGCAGACCCTCGCTGGAACAGAGGCAGGTAGTCACTGTGGCTTGGCTGGCCTGCTGTGTGCTGAGGCACGCCCTCTGCTGTCCGCCGATAGCACCAGGCCCACAGGGGCTCGGCTAATAGAGGGGCTGAAGGTCTGAATGGCTTTGGATGTGAAACACTGTGGAAATGATCAGTGCATACAGAGTGCATTAGCTCTGGGGACTCACTCTGCTCGGTGGAGTGCTATATTTCAAGACTTTGCTTTAGGCATGTTCTCTTTCTGTGGCAGAGGAGACTGAGTGCATCTACTGTTCGTGGCCTGAACCAAAAATATCAAGTTCGCTGAGGGGAATGTTTAAAGAATTCCTACTGATTTCTTGCCTTTTTTTGTATCTTCTCATTCATGGCCTTCATTGCCTTTCTGCTCCCTCCCATCCTTTCCTCTGTCTTATTTTTTCAACATCCCATTAATCTCTTTCACCCCTCTTAATATCTTTCTGTTCTTTCTTGCTCTGCCTCTGCTCATTTCTTCCTCTTTCTGGCACTTCTTTCCCTCTCTGTTGCTTTCCCAATCCCACTTCCTCTGATCTGTGTCCTCTCTCTGCCACAATCCCAGATAATTCCCTCTCTGTGGAATTGGAAGATTGCAGCAGGCGAGAGCAAAAGAGAGATTATAGTGCCAGATTAGTGGACAGGAGCAGCAATACATAATCTGAGCACACTCGCTGACATGCACGCGTGCACACTAACACACACACAGTGCCACTCTCGATCTCTTGTAGACACGTGGGCCCACGTGCACAAAGCATTTGCCACATGAATAAATGCACGAGCACATAATCAGACACTTGTTGTTTTTCTGAAACAGCTGTTTAACCCTCTTGCTTTGCCCTCTGACCTGCAGGGTGATGTGCCATCAGCCACTGGGGGGCATCTGTCCTCTCTACAGCCTGTACATCCTCTGAAGCTTATGGGATAGGAGTGTGCGTGCCCCTTCCCACCACTGCAGCCCCACTGGAGTCATTTGTGCCAAAGCTGAGTTGTGTTGAAGGAGCAGAGATGGGAAGCCCAGGCTGCGAAGTGGGTCTAGCTGGGCCAGTGGAGCCAGCACTGGAGGCTCTGTGTCCTGAATGTGGCCAGATCCACCGCAGCTGGGAGAACCACCTTTACAACTATCGTCTGGAAGTGGATGATGACCTGGTGTGCCACATCTGCCTGCAGCCACTGGTGCAGCCACTTGATACACCCTGTGGACACACCTTCTGCGCCCGCTGCCTGCGTAGCTTCCTCCAGGAGAGGGATTTCTGCCCTCTGGACAGGACACGGCTGCAGCTGCAGGCGTGCCGCAGATCCAGTATACTGGTTCACAAGCTGCTGGACAAGTTGTCTGTGTCCTGCCCTTTGACCCCAGTCTGCTCCCTCAGCATGCCACGATGTGACCTGGAGGCACACCTCAAACACCGGTAATAAAGCTTTTGTATTGACACAATAGATGGTTACTTGCTTGAGAGCATGAGTTGTGAGCAAGCACACCCACTCATACAGATCAAACACTGTCAGATTTTCCAAAGCCTTATAAAGGTAATGCAGCTTTATTTTAATTGTGTTGGAGTCAGTGAGATGATTCGCAAAAGCACCAGCCAGTTAGTTAATTACTGACTAATTTTTCAAAACAAAAATGCTGTAAATGATCAGATTCTAGGTTTGCAGGAGTGAATATTTGCTGGTTTACTTTGTTATTTATGGTTGTAAACTAAATACTTTTAGGATTCGAACAGTTGATTGGACAAAACAAGCAATTTGAAGATATCAATTTGGGCTCTTTCATTTATTGACAAAATAATTTACCCATTAATATAAAATTAATTAGTTATATAATAGTAATTGACAGAATAATTGATAATGAAAATAACTGTTACTTTTGACTCTGGTTACCTTTGTTTAACTTTACAACCTATGCCAACCACCATCGCTCATGATTAGCTGGTTTCTGGCAGGAGCATTTGGAGATATCATCAGTATTAGTCCAGATCAGATCAACTTTCCCTCCATTCCTAACCTTAAAGGTTTAGCTCCACACACTTTGGCTTTTGGCCCATTTGGACCAGGTGCTGTGAGACCCTGAGGGGATTATTGGGCTGTAGGTCATGTGACGGGGGATTAGTGGTTCCCTACCACAGTCATGGGTTTGCCAACCAGGAGCTCCATGTTCTCATTCTGCTAACATGTTGAGCAACTTCAACACCAGAGACCTTTTCAACCATTTCTTCTGTGAGACAGCCAAGGGCAACCCTGGCCTGTGGTGAGTTGAACACAGTAGGATGTGAGGTCAGCATGATAAAATGACATTTTTCCTCTGTCTTTTGTCTGCCTTTCAAATTATTGTCTGTCTTGCCTTCCCTTTCTTGCTTTCTCTGTTTCCCTAAAGACAATGTGTGTGTGTATTTGTCTGTGCATCAGAATTGCCTTAGGGCAAACCAAAAAAGGATGTTGTTGCCAGTTGTTAAATGAAGGGAGGTAGAGTAAGTAACAGTACTTGGAGAATTTACACATTATATACCTAGACTATTTTATTTTTCTTGACTGGGATATTTGACTAAAACATGATTTGAATGTGCAACAACAGCTAAAGTTGAAGAAAACAAGATTATAATCAGTGTTATTGATTTAAGAGCATGTGACTGGATTTCTTAAGATGGCGTCTGGTGCTAAGAAACCATTTACTGGTGTTTTGACATTAACTTATTGACTGGTTATCCAGTGACACCCCAATGCCTCAGTTAAGTCAAGGTGATTTCCCTTAACAAGCTCACACTAACAAGCTATTGCTAACCAGCTGGTAAAAGCTTTTCTGAGTCAGCTGTTTTTACAGGAAACCCCTGCTATATACTGTTGATTTCATATGATATAATGTTAATTGTGAATGACAAAATGTAATAACTAGTGGTCAAACCAGACCAAGTGAGGCTGCAGCAGCAAAACCCATGTTAAGTGTTTTAATGCCTATGAATTCAGCTTTTCATTTACTGACATCATCTTTCAAATGTACATGGTTGTTCTTTAAGTGTATCCAAATCCAAAAATAGTCCAAAAACAAGAAAACACAGTTCTTAAATCTTTGGTAGCCTTCCTTTTATCCCATACCGATGCCATCAGGTTCAGTATTCAATAGCTGCAGCACCTTTTAAACTTTATTTCTTTATTTATGTCTTCTAGTCACTCACATCAGCAGATGGCTGCATCTCAGTGAAGCTTGCACACATCATGTCGTGTTGGGAAGACAAGAAAAGATGGTTTAAGACAGATCAAACGGGGTCACTGTGAGGACTAACGTGACATTCTTTAGCAAAGATTAAACCTCAGTCCCACGTGGGCTCACTGTTCTCCTGCCCTGCAGACTTGTGTCTAATATAGTAACAGGAGCCTACAGTCTGTTGTGGCTGTTGTTTATGGTAAAGATTAGGGATGAGACGGTGGACATTAGATTAAAAGATGAGCACACCAAGCCACGGTGGCCAAGGTGGCCTGGTTGATCTTATTACTGATGGTGTGTATGTGTGAAAGCTGAACTTTCACTGCTCCTGAACCAAAGTACACGATTTAAAGCATCGGTGTGAGCTTAAGTGTTGAGTAAGTTCTTCTTGCTCTAGATGGAAATAGCTATCAATCAAAGATACATGTGAAAAAATAAATTAAGAAATGATAACACTAAATAACACTAGCTGTTGACGTTTTTAGTATTGCAAAAGCAAAGAATTCTGGGATAGAAATCTGTTGGTCTATGGTCCTGTTTTTCTTGGGAGATAGAAACGGAGGAACAGAAGCATTTAAATAATTTAACCAGCTTATAGCTGCCACTTACAGTAAACACTTCAGCATCAATTAAGGGCAAAACCACATTGAACCCTTAAGTGTGTTTATTTTTATTTGCTCTTAATTAAGAGTATCTATTTGTGGAACAGGACAGATAGACCTGCCTCCATCAAATCTATGTATTAATGGAAAGAACACTTTGGGCTGAACTTTTTGAAAACAATTTATGTGTCATTATCTAATCATTTTAACAAATTTCCCTTCCCATTTTCTTAAACGTAGATTTTTGCTGGCTCTCTCTGTTTTGTAAAATGGGTAAATTGATAAAATCTTGTGGTTTTTTGACCTGTTAGTTGGTTAAAAGAAATGAACAAGTTTCACAGTGGACTTTTGGAGGTTGAATTATTTTTTATTGCATTAAGAAGACATGTATTGAGAGATTTATTATTTCAGAGAAAACTGTTTCCACAGCCAACACAATACACACAATATACACATGGTCATGCATATAAACATTCATGCCCCCACTTATTTTGCCTCAAGAAATCACTTAAATCATACATAATCAAAAGAATCTAAAAAAACAAGACATAGGGAAATGTTTTCTGGTATTTTCTCAATGGCAGATCAATGTGCCACCTTTATTCAGTTCGAACCATTCCTACAAAAATTTCTTTTTCAGTTAAACCATTGAATCCCTCCCTGTTACTCGTGGCCCGTCTCTTCTGGCCTCCATTAAAAAGGGACAAACAAAAAGAGAAATTCCCAAATGATCAATTGCATCACATTAAATTTAATGATGCTGAACCTGATTTTCTTTACACGTCAGATGGACTAACAAACTGACGCCTGTTGCTTGGTGAAAGGTGTCCCGGGACGCGCTGTCAGCAGACCAGCGTGGATGGTCCAAGATGTGAGAGTGGGGATGAGCGGGCGATGGTGACCAGCCCCCCCAGGTCGCCCCCACAGACAGAGCTGAGGGACCACACGCCTTCGCCACCCTCTGGACCTAATAATGCCTGTGGCAATGGGCCCATGTGGACTGACGACGCTGGCCTCGACAACCCTGCCTTTGAAGAGAGCACAGAGGAAGACAGTGAGCCACTCCACATTTTGATTGACAATGAAAGTAGTAAAGTTTCAATAGATAGGACGTGACATTACTGGGAAACGTCAATTTCTCTGTGTCTTCAGGTGTGGTAGGGTTGGAGTGCGTGGTCCCCAGGGTTAAGCGGCCCCTCAGTAATCCCTGCATCCACCTTCTTCGCTCTGTCAGCTCCACCTCCTCTGGTTGGGACTGCCCTGAATCCCCACCTCTCTCTGCAGAGGAGGGTATTACATCACTTCCTTTATTTTACTGAACATCTTCTTAAAAGGCTGAATGGTAGAAATCTAACATAAAATATCACAGTTTATTGTCGAGTGTAAGGGCTGTAATCGTAGACCACAGGATAATCACATTCAGGGAACATTATGATTAAGATGTGGAAATAAAAGTCTGAAATGCAGCAGTGTAATATAATTTGTGTGTCCATTAGGCTGTGTGAAGTTGCCCTCCCTTCCTGAAGGAGAGATAACTGCCATTGAGGTCCACCGGGCCAATCCATATGTCGAGCTGGGCATCAGCATCGTTGGTGGAAATGAGACACCTCTCATCAACATTGTGATTCAGGAAGTGTACAGAGACGGGGTCATTGCACGAGACGGGAGGCTGCTGGCTGGAGATCAAATACTACAGGTGAGGGACTACAGAGATTATTTTCAGGTTTGGTTTTTTCACAACATTCTTAAATAAGTGCATGATTTTATTCCCCACTTTCATATATAGATATATTTTTTTTTAAAGACCCACTTTAACAATTATTGATTGTTGTCACTCAAGATTCCTCTTTATAGTGCTAAGGCAGGCAGGAGTGTCAATATATGGGATAATAATAAATAGTGTGAAAGGTGGTGTGTTGTAGTGATGTAGCCACAGAAAGTGGCAAAATTTCTGTTTCAGCTAAATTCAGCATTTTAGTGTCTTTTTTCTCATTGTTTTGGTTTACTGTTTTCAGAGCTCTCATCAATCTTGCTCCCAGCAGGAGCAGGAAGATGTTTTAAATGAAAAAGGTGTATGATACTAATAAATGTACTGTATGCTACCTGCCTAAAACCCATCAACAGGCCCAGTTAGCTACTAGCTAGTGAAGAAAGCAAAGCATTTAGCAGGACATTTTTCCCTCAGGAGTAAATAGGCAACTCTTGGCACAATACATTCACCATAGATACATTATAAGGTGATAGTAGGTCAGTGTTGTGTTTCTGGTGGCACCAAGTAGCCAAAAAATCAATGAATCCAAGTGTAATTTCCTTAAATTTCATGTCTCTCTCCTAAGGTGAACAATGTGGACATTAGTAACGTGCCCCACAGTTTTGCTCGTTCAACGCTGGCACGCCCATGTACCACCCTGCAGCTGACTGTGCTCAGGGAGCGTCGATGTGCCTCCCGAGCACCTCCCTCCTCTTCCTCCTCCACTCCGGCTGTTCCCCATGCACCCTGCTCCACCCCTGAGGGGACACCGTCCAGCCCTGCCACTCTGAGAATCACCTTACACAAGCGGGACTCAACAGAGCAGCTCGGCATTAAGTTGGTACGACGAACGGATGAGTCAGGAGTGTTTGTGTTGGACCTGTTGGAGGGAGGACTAGCAGCAAAGGATGGCAGACTGCGGAGTAATGACCGTGTTTTGGCAGTTAACGACCAGGACCTACGCCATGGGACCCCGGAACAGGCTGCACAGATTATACAGGTTCATTCATGCAAGATTTCTTAAATAAATATTGTAAATAAAAATTTCAGTGAGGAAATAAGCAAAAGAAATTACTTTAGATTTGATTTTAAAGCACTGACTCTGATGATTCGGACTCTCTAGGCCAGTGGAGAGAGAGTCCACCTGCTAATTGGCCGACCCAGCAAACCAACTCCACCCCCACCACCAAAATCAAGCTCTACCAGAGACCTCTACTGCCTTGATCACTTCCTGCCTAATCACAGCTCTACCCCGAGTCCTGTGCCCATACATCTGTCCCGCACCAGCACCCATAGAGTAAGAACAAGGCTTTTATATACGTGTGTGTGTGTGTGTGTGTGTATTTGTGTGTTTGTAGAGATTGGTTGGATTGTGAGTAATTCCTATATGTTCACATCTTCATTGAACAAGAATTTATATTTCAAGATTCACATCTTCATTAGGGGGAAGGAAGTTAATGATGATCAATCGTCATTTTCAGTTTTTATTAAAAAAACATTTTACATATTTGTTTATTTAAATACAAATGGAAATTAAATACAAATCCATAATATGACATCATACGATTTGTATTATTTTGTGTTGTTTTGATATTTTTCTCCTTATTTTCTATAAGTGGAGGTATTTTCTGAGCTGTTTTAACAGCTGGAAAACTTTAATGTTGTGCATAATGAATAAGCAGACTCAAGTGAATTAAGTTGCAAATGGACACATTTTCTGTGGCATTAGGTCTCAGTCTGTGTTCATGTGTATGTAACCTCTGTATGATTTTATTCACAGGACCTTTCCCAGTGTGTGACCTGTAAGGAGAAACACATCACTGTGAAGAAGGAACCTCATGAGTCTCTGGGCATGACTGTCGCAGGTGGGAGGGGCAGCAAGAGCGGGGAGCTGCCAATCTTTGTGACCAGCGTGCAACCTCATGGCTGCTTGTCGAGGGATGGACGAATCAAACGAGGTGAGCATTTCAGCTAAATGAAGCCACACTACATTATATACAGATCATCAATAGATGGAGTGTCTTCTTGCTCTTTAGGTGATGTCCTGCTGAGTATCAATGGGCAGGACCTAACATACCTGAGCCACAGTGAGGCTGTGGGCACCTTGAAGGCCAGCGCTGCCTCACCCTCAGTCCAGCTGCGAGTGCTGGAGGTCAGCATGGTGGAGGAACACGACCATGATGAGCTGCTGCCTCACACTCATGACAGTGACTTTGATGCCAACTGGTCTCCCTCATGGGTCATGTGGTTGGGCCTGCCCAGGTAACATACAGGCAAAATACCATCAATCTGGATATAAATGTACTATAGTTATGATGCAGAAATACGAATAAATGAATACCTTGGCGGAACTTCCTGAAAGAATGTGTTCTTATGTAAGGTCAATGCCTTTTTCTTCTTTGACTGGACATTAAGAACTAAAACATATATCATGATAAATTGATGATATGGGATATGTATGGGATTGTGACCACTGATTGAAAATTGCAATGTAAGTAAGAGAAAAAATATAAAATAAGAGAAATAAGAAATAAATAAATAAATAAATAAATAAATAAATAAGAAATAAGAGAAAATTAAGGTCAGTCTGAAATATGTTATGACATTGATTCACATTGGCCCTGCTCTTCTTTTTCTCCTTCATTTCCTCTTCACTGGCCTTTCATCCCAATTATTTACAAATTGCAAGAGACATATTTATTTACAGGTATAAAAATATTGAGTTCATCGGTTTGAAAAAATATAAAAAATGCCACCACTTCTCAGAAGTCTTAAGATTCACAAAAGATATTTTTAAGATTAATTTATTATGGTTTTAAGAACTTAAGTATTTTTCTTCATATCTTTCCTTAGTGGAGTACAGTCAACCCTTGTATTTATTTATCCAGCCCTCCCTCCCTCATATTGTCCTTTTGTCTTTTCTTGCAGTTACCTGCACAGTAGTCATGAGATTGTGCTGCGGAGGAGCCATCCCGGCAGCTGGGGCTTCAGTATTGTTGGGGGATATGAGGAGAGCCACGGAAACCAGGCGTTCTTTATCAAGACCATAGTCCTTGGCACACCTGCGTACTATGATGGCCGCCTCAAGTGAGTGATCATTTGTTTTTCACTAGACTGACTGTGGTGTGATGATATACTGCTCCTACACAGTGGAGTACAAGGAGAAAAAGAAGCATATTCACTTGGTTTTCTGTGTTAACTATTTATTTTAGAAGTATATGATAATTTGAAGTAATTAGTCTCCCATAGACCTTAAACCTGTGAGATTTTGTCAATTGAAAGGCGAAATCTTCTGTTTGCTTATTTTGTCTGATTAACTGCCCAAAACACAAAGATATCCACTTTCCTTCACATGCTAGGACTAATTTTGGTATTTTTACCTGGAAAAAACATTTCTATTAAACATTTGCCAAAAATATTCGATACATTTTGTGTTGATCAATTGATAAAATAACTGACTAATCATTGACCAATTATTTAAACTTTAGCTGTTTTTATTTGTTTGGTTCAGAGGAGTTGATTGGAAACACTTTTACTTTTTTTCATCATAATGTTCAAGTCATCCCAATGACACTATAATGCAGAACTGTTTGAATGGGACATCTCCAGCTGTCACATCCTATTTATATTCCATACTGACTAATCTCTTGGTGTCATCCTAGGTGTGGTGATATGATTGTGGCAGTCAACGGCCTGTCGACAGCAGGAATGAGCCACTCTGCTCTGGTGCCTATGCTGAAGGAGCAGCGCAGCCGGGTGGCGCTTACTGTGGTCTCCTGGCCTGGTAGCCTGGTATAGCTAGGCTTGATTATAAGCAGGTTGCGCACCACGCAGAGTCCACCCAGAATGTTCTATAATGAGAACGACCTTGGCCAAAGTGAACTGGTACACGCTACTGTACATCGCTCCATACCGGGCTTAATCCAGGACCAAAAGCATTCAGAACTGTAGTAGACCCAGCAGGATTACACTTGTCCTGACCAAGTGGGAACTGATCCAGATCGTGCCACGTCCCTCGACAGACTGCACTCACAAACACACTGCTGTGTTCATATGGTCATGTTGTCTTCACTCCCGCGGGGAGAATGGTACTGCAACTGTTAACAGGCGATCTGTGCTGTATTCATCTCACCAGGCAGTTGTAGAATCCAGGGCTGTATTCAGGTGGATGCATC
This sequence comes from Rachycentron canadum, assembly GCA_038496675.1. NCBI lineage: Eukaryota > Metazoa > Chordata > Actinopteri > Carangiformes > Rachycentridae > Rachycentron > Rachycentron canadum. The sequence continues at coordinate 11,384,458 of CM076667.1, forward strand.
GTTGTGGGTAGAGAAAGAACATTTAAAATAAGTAGCCTGTGATCCTCTGTCATTTAGGATAATGACCTATAATCAAGATGTTCTGCAACACCAGCGCTGTATCCAGCTGAATAAGCCTCAGGCCTTATTAGAAAACCTGCCGCACCCTGGGGGCTCAACTACCCTTAGGCCTCATCACCATCAACCAGCTGTCTCATCAGCTGGAGTTTTATACATGTGTGTGAATGTGTGTTCTTTGTTTAATAAACATTTCCTTCAAAGGACTTATTGTTCCTCAGCTGTCTCACTGGTGCAAGTTGACCATTTAAGGGCCATTTATTAGTAACTGTTCACCCAGACTTAAACAGGCATAGTGCTGGTATATTGCTGTATTAATGAGGCTTTATTTTATATTTGCATAAAGAAAAACAAAAGTACTTCAATGAAAACACCTATGCAGACATTTATATAATGAAGCCTCAAGATCTGTTATCCTCTAAAGTTGTATTGCACAGCTTTGCAGCAAGCTTGTTGGCATCTGCTTGATTGTCTGCAGCTTCCAGCCTGACCTGCTGTGTACGCCCAGGCCGATTCTTTTTAGGATGCAGTGTCTGGAAGGGAAGAAAAAATATATAAAAATGCATAACGTAAGGACAAGATGGAGGTGAGAAAGTTTTCCATTTAATAAAAAAAAAAAAAAAAAAAAAAAAAGTTGACGTTACCTTCAGCTTTTTCTTTGCTGGGTCATGCACCACTCCATGTCGCCACAGACTTTCCTTTTAGACAAGTGAGACCAGTTACCAACCACACTGCATCAATAATTTAATGGGTAGTAAACAAATAATTCACTTCTAGTTGTACCCAACTATCATTTCAGTCTGCTTTCAATAAATCTGCCACTGAATCTTGCCACCAGCCAAGTATAATGAAGGTTACTGGGATTCAAACACTGAAAGAGGTACGTGAAAATTTCAAACTGATTTTTACTTCATTCTGCATAGATTCCACTTGTAACCATTTCCTCTATAGAAAGAGGAACTTCTTGATCATCTGGGATATTTTGCGGCATAGAAACTGCTATGTAGTTTTTCCATTTCTGAGCAGAGCAAAACAAATCCCATTCATCTCATGTTGCTTTGGGGTGCAGCAGTCTCAATATGCATGAGAAAAACCGCCAATAAGTAACACCCACACTATAATATGGTACCTTAATCACTATTTTGTAGTAGTTTGACTAGGGTGAATTTCCCCTGTTTTAAAAATTTATATATTTTAAAAGTTAAATTGACAGATTTTACCTTCATTGCAAAGTGCTTGCCACAGCCAGCATAGGCACAGCTAAAAGGCTTCTTTCCCTCATGGTCTCCCAGTACATGACTCTCCAAGTTAAAGCGACGAGTGAATTTTTTGTCACAACCTTGTTTGGGACACAACAGCATCCTCTTCTCCCCAGAGTGGACATGCAGCTCATGCTGGTGCAAGAACCAGGTGTTGTTAAACTGCTTTTTGCATTGTCCACAGGGCACCTTGACTGAGAATGATTAAAATACATTTGGTATTTGTGACTCAGCTCATGAGTAACACAACAGACATTCACACTTCCCAGTACTGCATTCATACCTTTATGCTCCTTTTTGTGCTTCAGATATTCTGTCCATGTCTTTCCCTGGAAAGAGCACACTTCAACCTCACAAGGGTAGCCTTTAGTAGAGGGACAGACAAGGGTTTGACAGAAGAAAACACTGATTTAAAAAGGGAAAAACAATTCTGGTTACTCACTAACCTTCATGCACTCTTTCATGATGCTTCAGTTTTCCATGAGAGGGAAATTCCTTTGTACAGCCACTGAAAGCACAACTGTGTCAGGAAAAAAAAGTTAGATTTTTTGATGGCTGAAAGCAGGTTAAAGTTCCAGTTATTCTTGCATCAGATCTGAAGCCACTTACTGAAAAGGCAGAACCTGTTGATGCTCACACTTGTGTGCTTTAAGTTGTTTCTTCTTGTTGAAATCCTTTTCACAGCCCTGATGGTTGCACTGAAAGACAAGATCAAAAAGCAATGCAGAAAAATCACAACATACTCAACAACACAAAGGAAAAAAAAACAAGCAATTTTCAAGACGATTGTACTTGATATCGCATCTCCTGGTGCTGGTGAACTCGGGCCATGTGGTTCCTCATGCTGGCATTTGTGATAAAGGCCTCTGAACATCCATCAGCCAAACACCTACAGACCTCAACAGGTTAACACCCCAGGACAATACCTGACAAACACCAACAAGGTTTTTCCAGGTAATTTCAAACAGGGCCATAAACAGCTTACTTGTGTGGTTTTTCCCCGCTGTGAGTGAGCTCATGTCTGGTGAGTTGATAGCGAGTGCAAAAGCTCTTGTCACAGTTCTCACAGGAGAATGGTTTCTGAGGAAAGGGAAACATTTGGCATAAACAAAACATTTCCAGAGCAACAGTCAAGCAAACATAACATTAACTGTTATAATGCGCCACTTGCTCCCAATCTTTAGCATGACAACTATTCTAATCCATTCTGTTTGACTGGGCAGATCAGAGCCACTTACCAATCCTGTGTGTTTGCAAAGATGAGCCTCAAGCTTCCATGACTTACTGAATTTAGCTTTACAATCAAAAAAAGAACAAACATAGCTTTTTTGACTTTGCAACCTCTCCCCCATCTTTAATAAGAAATGTCAGATGTGGTGTTTTGGTCACAGACAAAACTGGTAGTAAAGGGGCAGGACACTTAGTGACCCACAGCCAGCAGCTCATCTGTGCCTAATTTATCTAAGTGGAATGTACCAATTGGGGGAAGAATGGGGGTGTCCTACCTCATTGAAACTAAAAAATATAAAACATTTTTACGACAAGAAACTTAAAGTTTTTTCCCATTTAAACACCTTGAGAAACTCCTGTTTTTTAATTATTTGTTTATGTGCTGCAGTTACATACATTTGACTGTGCAAGATTATAGTAAAGATGATTCAACAGATGCTGGAAAATTATTTAAGCCCCTGGGTTTAATAGTGATCCCATTGATACTCAAACCTTTTAAACGTCAGTGACTATTTTCCTCACGTTGATTGATTCAGGCTTTAAAAATGTCATCCGCCTCCCTGCAGCATGTGTCCCTATCTGTGCGTGGCGCGCAAGCAAGAAGAGAGGCGACTGTCTGTCTCCAGTCATCACACACACACATACACAGAATTTACTGCCCTAATCTTAATCTTATCAAACCTCCAATATTGCTCTCTGATAAGTGTGATTTATTATTGTCAGAAATAAGTCTTCAGTGAGGTCCTTTGTAACCCACAAACCTGAAACTAAATCAACCTTTCACAGCCGTGAACACAAGACTATGTGGTTTTGCAGGAGAAATGACACACTCTTACTCTCACAAGTGGAAAGTTCAATTTTTAAGCAATTAATTAATTAATTAAATTATTGCTCAGTTAAACAAGGTGTTTTGCTGCTTTGGACATATTTGATCTGGTATGACCATATACGAAATGACCAGTAGCTTATAATGTGAGCTAATATTAACAAACTCTAGTTAAATGCTGCTATAATGTATATTAGGATACAGCTTCCTCGTGTGCTACTGTTACATTAGTTTAGCATTTTAGCTAAATTTAGCATTAGTCCTACTTGCAGTCTCTGTTTAGCAAAGGTTAAATAGTCTCACTTTAAAACTAGACTATCATTATCTGGACACAAGCTACTTGCAAGCTACACATGTGGCAGTTATGGGGTTATAGTAAATGCTCAAAAGTAGTGTGGCAGTAACACAACTAGAAATGAGCCATGAGCAAACTGACTCACCCACTGACTCATTTACACAGCAGTATCTCTCTGAACATTAGCCAGCATAAGCTACTGGTCATACCAAACCATGTGAGTCTGAGCAGCAAAACTACTGTATGAATGAACTGTGCAACATCTGGTTTTCCTTTGAGCTATTTTTGCTTTTAAAGGTAGATAGTAGTGCATTGTCTTGCTTTAGGTCAATGTAAATACTACAACAACTATTTATTGAAGCAGAAAGTTAAATTAACATAAAATCGTGTGACAAACTGCTTACAGTGAGATTTATGATAATTGCTAAAACAGTGTGCAATAGTAGCACAACAAGAGGAGAGCGATAAGGTCAACAACAAAAAAATAGATTAGCAGGGTCTGTTACATTGTAGTATCTATTTAAAGTTTGCTAACATGAGCTAACATTAGTCATCAAAAGCTTTTGTATAGTCTCATATAAGGCTCTACTTATATAGACCAAAGTAACCCTATAGCAGCAACACCCCTGGGAGTATTGAATTGAGCAAGGGTGCGTTTGTTTACGAATTCAACTTTTCATTTGGAAGATAACATAGATTACAGTCATGTTCTGAATAAAAACTACCAAAAGTTCAAGGCTTAAAAAAACTAAATCAGAGACACAATCCAGTTACACTATCTGCTTGTGTAAACCATAGAGATGACCCTCTGTGCTCATGCAATGCTCTCATGTGAAACCTTTGACTGACTTTTGTGAATAAGGCCTATTGAGAGCCTTTTGGGCGTTCACTCAGTGCCCTCCCATGCTTCAGGTGAGCATACCTGGGTGAGTTGACACCTTTATCAGCCTCCTCTTCTCATCCGGTCCCCCTCACCTCCTCCTCTCCCTGCTGTCAGGGCCAGGATCAATACAGCTGGCCCAATATCCGCATATATGACCATGCCTCCCCCGTCTCTGATAACCACAAAGAGATACAACATGCACTCTGTTTGGCCCTTGGGCCTATCCCAAACACACAGAGAGCCAATGTGAACACACACTGTCACACCCAATCACAAATATTATTGTCACAACCACTTATTTCTCTTCATGTTATTTCTGCAAGAACAAGAGGAATATGTGGGAATGTGAATTCCTGAAGTGGGATAAAGAGAGCAATGTTCAGAGGATTGTTTTTTTACTTACCCCATTTTATGAAATACCCCATTACAATGGAAATGAGAGGAATTTCATATGTGCTCACAGGATATTGGTGTAAATAAGCAATTACATTCACTTAAATACTATACTTAGCAGAATTTATTTTAAACATTTTAAAATAATTTTATGCTACTTTATACCTCTGATTCACAGCATCTCATGGGAAAATTGCATACCTTTTAACTCAATTACATTTATATTTTTAAAATTTTTGATCAAACATTTATTTACATATAATGATATGATGAATTTATTAAATTAAATAGATGTTACAGATTAAATCACTGGAAAAAGCCCCACAAAATTGGAATACAACTAACATAATGCAGCATAATGCACCAATAGCAATACATTTAATAATATAATACATTTACATTATTTTACAAGATATTATAACACTAAACTATTTCATTATGCTTATTAGCATATACTTTTCATTTTGATACTCTCTAGTAAAAAATTTGTATCTTTATCCAAGTAGTTTTAAAATTGGAGTATTTTAATTTTGTAATATTTCTGCATATACATATTTGAATAAAGAAATAGCAACAACAAAAATTATTATTTTTTATTTATTTTGTCATAGTGAATAATAATATAATACTAGTACTAATACTAATATAATAATAATAATGTTTCATTGTTATGATTTAGTTATTATTTAATTATGATTTATGACTTGAAGTCATAATAAGTATTATTAATGTTGTTATTTTAGGTTACCACGTTACATACCTACTGCCTATTGGGTAATTACATCTACAGTATGTTGAACCTGAACATTAAGATTCAGAATATATCTTTTAGTTTGTTTTTCATTATCTGTTTCACTCATTTTAGCAAGGAACAATGTCACAATATTGAACAATTACAATTGAAATTTAAAGAACAGCAATATGTATTTCCCTGTTACTCTAGACAATTCACATTATTTCTGGAAAGTCAATTTCATTTCATTGCTCTGAGCGTGACAAACAAAATCACATTCATTTCTATTGTTCTAGGAAGAAGGCAGAAATCTGAGGGACAGATGTCAAACTCTGGCCACAAAAAATTAGATAACACTGGAGATATGTGAGAAATGGTTGTATTATTTGGATAAACCTGCCCTTTAAATTAAGTGCAGTAATACAGTTGATAATTGTGAAATTTTCATATCATGCAACATTTTTCACATGTCCCTCCTTGCATCAGTGGTGCAAATCTGTCTGTGCCCGTACCCCAATTATCTACTGTTTGTGTGTGTGGTTAATATGTAACATCCTGAGTCGATACAGCTGCTCCGAGCTGCCCGCTGAGCTGACAGACTCAATCTGTGGGTGTCAAACAAATGTGATTAAAGAGTTCATAGTGCTCCACTGCTTTTATCCACAATCCTCGTCTTTCTGCCCTCCTCCCTCTCGCTTGCTTTCTCACTCTCCTTCACTGTTTACTTTTTGTTCCTTCAATCAGTAACTTCCATGAGTCAGTGCCACACATGACACTCGGGTGTATCTGTGAGAACACACACAAAAGACCTACTGTAGATGTATAGTAAGGATGAAAAAAATATGCAGGATATGTTGTTGAGAACAACACAATGTGAAATACTAGAATTGTTTTTCATCTTCAGTTAATATATCTAATGTGTTGGATCAGTGCTAAAAGCTGTGGGAATATACAAAAAAAAAAGGGAGATACAATTTCCCCAGTCTAAATACACCAAGCAAAATCCAGACCTATCCGATCAATAACAAAGGCTTTGGCTGCCAACCTGCTCATGGATTGATTGCATTTTATTTTTCCATCTGTTTTTTTCCAGCTTTATCTCTTCAGGTTGTTGGATACTTATTACTCTGCTCTGATAAGACTGTGTCTGATTTCCCTGACCTCAGGCCTGCAGGGTTATAGGGGTGAAGACAGACAACCTCCTCAGGTTGAGCTCTAAAAGGAGTCTCCGTTGTCCACTCAAGGACTCATTATTTCCTAAACTTTTCCCTTTCAAGACAATTCACGTGCTACAGCCATAGAGACTGAACTGATCCTTGGACTGAGTCAGTGTCGGCCTCCTCTCTCTCCCGCTCTCTCTCACACACTGACACTTCATCCTGTCAACTGCTTGCTCCTATCTCTGTAAACTGGTCCTAATTCGTGTAAATATTGGGTAAAGTACTGAGGTGGGTTGAGATAACCTATTTGTCACATAACCAGCCAGCCATTCAGCCTCCACTGATTAAACAGCACACATCAAGTGCTCTACACACACACACACACACACACACACCATACTGCAACACCATGACAGGTAAATACAGAATTACCAATGCATACACACACATACATATGTGTGTATTTAGAAGGTATATTCAAGTCCTTTCAACTTATTTTTTAAAATGTTTTATTTATTTTTACTTTATTGAATGTTTCTATTAGTTTCCAATACCTTGTTTTTGTTTGATGCCATTTTACTCTGCATTAGAAAACATTCAAATAAAAACTACTATGCAATTAAAATGATTTCCATATTAACATTGTTATAAATGGTATGTAATATGGTAATAAAGGAGTATCAGTAGTGATATACATTATATATATCACTACTGATACTCACTCACTGACTCTAATGCAGTATAGTCTTTACATTTAAATCCTTTCAGTAAAGGCATAATAAAGTAGCTTTAAAATATTTTAATCTCAGTAAATGAATGTATTTTATGAAAAATCAAAATACAGTTTTGAGAAAACGCCCTTGTCTAAAGGTGAGTATGAGAAATCAAGATTATGACCATGAGAAATGATCTTGGTGGTTAAGTTGGAAGTTTAATAAAGGTTTAAGGGAACTGCTGAATCATGGTTCAGTCTCAAAGCTCAAGTTTTTCACTATAGGAGCAATAATATCATTACATGTCATTCCGATAATACTAGCCATTAAATATCACAAAGTATGACAATTAAGTAGATATAAATGCTTTTTCAAAATATATCAGTTATATTTTAAGGCTCGTCAGAAGAAAAACCCTTATGCATGTTGTAAACTCAGCACATATCCTGGTGCACACTGCCACCTACTGCACAGACAGTTCAACCTGCCTGTAAAAAAGAATGAGCCAAAACCACACAACCAGTGATTCATTGAGCTACTTGTGGTTCAGTCATTATTTAATTACTGTAATCAAACTCTTAGGATCCAGATTAATTTTATGTCCCCTTTTTAATTAGTTTTAGGGTTGATTAAATCTGCTTTTTGCTGACATTGGTGATAATAAGTCTAACTCTGGCAGGACAGATTTAAATGCCCAGTACAGCTTCATGAGTTTCATGTTTTTACCGGCCTCCTCAGACTGTGGTCTCTACTGTGGAGGCTCATTACCAGACTGAGGAAACACGGTCTGAACATAGCCATGAGGTATTTATACTCACAAGAAAGCTTGATTAACATTTAATTCAAGTATTTTTTTTTTATTCTACACGGAGGACCAATCACTATGAATCAAGCTCATGTTTTTGTTACGTCTTGACTTAACCTATTATTGACCGTCCTAGATAATCTGTACTATAAAGCTGGTTATTATAATATACAGTTCAGTTAACTCGGGGTTTATCTATGCAGCTACGAACAGGTTCATATGAAAGAGACAGTTTTAAATTATAAGCAACAGCATCAGCACCAGAACCAAGGAAATGATATGAAAGGAAACTGATACCTGTCGCTTACAGCAGGTACAGAGCTTGGTTTTTAATTCCAGTTATCAGTGTCTCTTCTGAGCTGCAGTGTTGAAGGAGAATAAAAGTATCATCATTATGGTCAGATTTAAGAATTGTTCAATTAAAATGAAGCTATTATAGTTATTATCCCAGCGAACAGGTAACACTCCAGGAACACTCCCTAAAACCTCTCATCCCTAAACTGACAGTTGCAGAACCTACAATTGTTAGCTGGGTTAGTGATAAACTATTCTTTATCTGTCAGAGGCTGTTTTTGAGGAGTAAACATAGAAGAATCAAACTGTGAAATGAACCGATTAATAGAAATGTCAACTGCAGGCATTTGATTGGTCAGTAGTTGGGCTGTTGACAGGTTTTGAGCTGATCCTCTTGAGTTAACCTGAGTTCACCATGAGTTAACATGGCAATTTACCCAGGTAAGAGGTGAACCACCATGGTAGGACTGAAAACCCAGGGTTAGACCTAAGGTTGCCAGGTTAAACTAAAATGATACTTCTAGGACAGGCTTCTGGTGGCAGTCTTTGCAGCAGACATTTAATATTAACAATGACTCTGTTCTGTTTCCATAAGCTGTGACAATGAACAAACAGCCACAAGGTATTCAGATGTCATTAGTTATCTTCTGAGAAAGGTGCTTAATGCATAAGATATAAACTGACCCACTCATACAATTCTTTATGTACGTCAGTACAACTGTTGACCCAAAAAACTGGGGTGGCCGAACAGGACAGATGTAGTGTACAGATGTGAAATGCTTATGACGTGTACGTGTCACTCTCAGATCGCCGGTGAAATATAAAGTGCTTTTGATTTCATTTTAATCAAAAGAGGAGAATCATCACCGAGTGACAGCACAGCATGACATTGCAGCATATAGTCACAGGCATGAAATGATGACTTGACAAGTAGTGTGTGTACAAATGATTTTATTCTGGTTAGCACTTTATGCCATGAACTCGTAGGGGATGGGCTCCAGTAGCTGTGGCTCGTTTTTCTTTGTGCTAACAAAGTGAGCGTCGCGGGGAGGAGCAGGCTGTGGACACAAAGAAGAAATTCATGTGATCAAATGAGAAGAAACCCCAAAAGAAAACTGACAAAGAAAATATTTAAATGTTAAGTTAAGCAGAGCCCTTTCATTGTAAACACAGTCTTTTGTAAGGTCAAAAGCCTTAAGACTAATTTATTCATGGGCACATTAAATTATACTACATTGAATATCATTTATCAGATTTTGGATAGTTTTGATTTGATGTACACCAAAGGGTGGCTGCCCAAGCCCATGTAGATTTAAATCACCATCTGAATAATTTCTTTGATAAGAAAATATTCCACATGACTTAAGTACACAAGTCATTTTGAGACTCATACCTGGCGCTTCAGTTCCACCCAGCTGCCCTTCTGCTTGGCCTCCAGCTTCTTGCTCTCGTTCTCTTTGACACGCTGCAGGAAACTGTCCCTGCTCTTAGAGTGCTTCACATGTTCAATGCGCACATTGATCCTCTTGGCCAGGATCTTGCCCCTGTGAAAGCACAAAGGGATTAGTGGAAAGTGGTACCCAGCACAAATCAAAATGTCTGCAACTTGTGAGGTAGGTTTTGGTCAAAATTTTAAATAATGTTGTTGCACTAGCAGTACTCCTCTGCTGTTTCCTCAAATGTGCCCCAGGTCAAACAGGCGTTAGACTGGGGTGCTTAAGGATGAAATACTTTTCCCCACATGAATGACCACTGAGGACATAAAAGACTCCTAGTGGCAAAGTGAAGATGGGGTCACATCCCTCACACAAAAGCCAAAAGGATTCCTAATGTACACTCAGAAAGTCAATGCTACATTGATCAGAAACTCTAATTTAGACTGGAGACCAATAGACTGGTTCCCTTGATTGTAGTGAGCTGCACCAGTTAATGTCTTGGTAATGGTGCACCACATGTATGTCACTTAAATGGGTTCAACCCCTGAGTTGTTGATGGATAGTGACTAGTTGATGGATCAACAAGTAGATGCTGTTTTTTTGGAATTTGAAGGTTTTTGAAGTCCTTCAGCTTAAAATTACATAAAGATACATGTTCATATGTAATAAAATTGTCACTTCCTACTTACTTGACCTGCTTGTTGACAATGATGCCGACAGCATGTTGGGTTACGTTGTACACGCGTCCAGTCTTGCCATGGTAGCACTTGTGAGGCATTCCTCTCTGAATGGTACCTGTGCCCTGGAGAGAAATCACATTTAATCAACTATATGTCAACCACCAAGTTATTCTTTTAGTGTTAATTGCAACAGAATAAAGCCATTAAGCATTTCATTGTTATGGATAAACGTTTTCCAACTCATAGTAACCAAACACTTGCTCTTACTGATGACACTGTTTCACTGTAAGTTCAGGTAAATTTTACTTTGAGAACATTACTGCGTTTCCCCAATCTTTCAAGTCTGTTGGTACCTTTTGTACACGTTCACCCAGACTTATCACTTCAACGTCACATCTAAACAGCACTTTTCACAACAAATCTGAGAAAATATCGGAGGCTGACTAAAGAAAATCACCAATACAATAAAAAGAATACTAAGCACGGATATTAGTTAACACGTATGCCGCATCTTACCTTGATGTCAACAATATCGCCCTTCTTGTAGATGCGCATGTATGTGGACAGGGGGATTGGGCCTGTGAAGTAAATTTTGCCAATTAATTCATGTTATTTTGTAAACGTTTTGACAATGCTTTAATGATGTATGAAATCAAATTTCCCCATAAACATGAGAAATGTGGCACGATATTATAAATGTGTACTCACCATGCTTGCGGAATGGCCTGCTGAACATGTACCTGGTCCCCCTCCTCTTGCCTCTGGTGTTCGTCATGATGCCTGATTACTGAGAGCAAAGAAGACACAAAAGTTAGTTATAAAAAAAGAATATAGAAAAACATACGTCACATCTGTTGAAATTACAGAAAATGACAGGGGGATATCATTTTCATCTCAGTGTCCTACATAATGATGGAAGACGGAAAACTACACCGTTTCATTGGTTTCAGTATCACCACAGTAGATAAATTGTTTATTATGGATTAAGATTTATTATAAAGGGGGAAAATACAATATAACAATGACGCCAGTACCCTGCTGTTACACAAGCTAAAAAATGAAGTCGTCTAACACAGCTGATCCAAGTGAACGATAACAACTGTAGTAGTAAAAGTATAATCCTCACACACTGATCTGTGGGTAATTATGGTGGTTTTTGATTAGTTTAATTTAACGAAATATAATCAGTCTATTGCACTGACTGTAGAAACACGTCCAACTGTGGGCTCGTATGGGCAACACTACGTTGCGGATCACACGATCTGCGCTTTCATTCTTGCGATCAAACAGATGGATAAATAAAATATCGACGACAAATGGCGGGTTAGGCTGCATTTTATCAGGGCAACGTGTTGTCAGAGGGAAATATTACTTCTACCGATCGTTTCTCTGCCTGCGGAGCCCACATGGAGAGCCACGCTACTGCTCCCGTCCACATTACACGGACAATATCCCTCCGAGGGGACGCGCTTTCAACCCATATTAACCAAATGATACATAAGGGTGTAGCTATAGTGCGTATATAAATGTAATTGTGCACGAATTATAGGATAATATGCTGGGAAATATCATTTAACGCGGAGAGGATCTTACCCCCGGTCTCTACAAGATGGCGGGTACGGCGGAAAGAGAGATCCGAGGTCCCCAAACTCCGCCTTGTAAAATACAATTGAGGCAGTCCGTCATATTGCCTGAACTAAATTACTATGAGACCGTAGGAGTGAGGTGGGCCGCAGATCCAGAGTCAGCAAAATAAGGGAATGCAGTCAAGCCCCGAATGTCTGAAATATACGGCAACTGTTCCTAGACCAGATGTAGTCAATAATTCTAGGTTTACGTCTATTGAAAATCTATTTTATTATTTTAAAAAGTAAGCAACACATGAACGCGATATTTTATTTATTTTGTTTTTTGTTGTTGTTTTTTAAGGAAATATGCTCAGATGCTTGAAAATATCAGTTTCCTGTCCAGTTGATACTTCGCACAATGGTGCAAATACGTAACGCGGCTATGGCGGTGGTGATAATACGCATGCGCGAAATTTAAGCAAGCTAGCTAACCTTTGGTTTCCGTAGCGATATGTGTATCCTCTTAAAATGTATTGTTACGACTTAATTGACTTTGATAAATACGCCCCTTCCTTGGTGCCGGAGGCGCCTGGACTTTGGCACTCGCCGCCAAAACTGGTTTACCGAGCGTGTTTAAGCGAAGGCGGATGTAACATGCAGCGAATGCTCTCGTTTCCTTGAGCCGTTGGACCTTCCGTCGCGAGCTCAGCAGAATTGCCTGCCCTCACGAGAGGAGCCAGCCCAGTCTTGTCAGCGCGCGACGGTGTGGTGGAAGATGGCGCTAGCCGAATGGAAATCCTAATGACAGTCTCCAAAATTGCCTCTCTTTGTACCATGGTGAGTGCACAGCAGTCTCATACTCGCGTTAGTCAGACTGTGGGGTGATACGCAAACCGTGGCCGCGCTGTTATCGGCTTTTTAAATGGGGGTGTTATAAATAAAAAGCAGTTTGCACGGGTTCCTGTGCTAGCCAAGCAGTTTTCCGATCATGGCAAAGCAAGCAACCACCCACTGCCTGCTTCGCTCTGCTTTCTCCGCTAAGGGCAGGATGGACACTCTTGTGTTGGCTTTTTTTTTTTTTTTTTTTCTAAACTCATAGCTTGTCGACATGTTTGGTTATTATTTCTCGCAGCTTCTTTAAGCACAATGACAATGCACCTGCTGCTGGTATTCACGGCTAAGTAGCTAACGTGAAGGCAACTAAAGCTAAATCAGTGTTTTGCCAACAACTGGATCACAGCTGGATAATTAATGAGAGGCGATTATTCTGCAGAATGTAAAGGGAAAACATCAAAAAGGCCTGAATGGCGTGTTGGTCATTGACAAACTACCAGATACTGTTAACGCAGGTAATGACGACATGGTTTAACATTAGCTACGCAGTTGTGGACCCGCTCCAAGTCCATGTCCACCCAGCACAGTTTGTTGCTCTCTAGCAAATCGTATCGTAGTCTATTATCCCTTTCAAAATCATACTAGAGGGATATGTATTTCCATAAACAGCCACCCACCCCTGTGGTTAGTTCTAAAACCAAAGCACTTGAATATTTTTCACACATGCAATTTTGTGATCCGAGCCGAGTTTTTGCATTTAAAAGCTTTTTTGGGGTGAGGGTCAGCACCGGCCGTGGACTTTACTGTCAGTTAAGGATGATGCATGCTATTAGCTCTAATTGCAGGAAGGGCCAGAGTGGAGGTAGTATGGGAAACATGCCTGGTCTTGGAGGCCTTAAGCACCCATTAGATTTTTTTGTTTTGCTCCAGTAATAAATGACCTTGACATTTTTTTGCTACTGTATATATTTATTTGTTTATATTATTTTGTTAAACAATAAAAGCTGAAGTTACAGGGTGTCTTGTTTCAAGAAAATAACAGCTTTTTATTTTGGCTCTGTGCATATACAGGGCGCCAATGCCTCTGCTCTGGAGAAAGAGATTGGATCTGAGCAGTTTCCGGTCAATGAGCACTACTTCGGCCTGGTCAATGTAAGTGAATGATACACTGTGAAGGTTCAGTGTTTTGTAGCAACTTCCACCTAACTCACTCTCATACTGATTCTACTGTATGCAACATTTGATTTTAGTTTGGAAACACCTGCTACTGCAACTCGGTGCTGCAGGCTCTGTACTTCTGCCGGCCATTCCGAGAAAAGATTTTGGCGTACCGCAGTCAGCCTCGGCGGAAGGAGAACCTGCTCACCTGCCTGGCTGACCTTTTCCATAGCATTGCCAACCAGAAGAGGAAAGTGGGCGTCATACCACCCAAGAAGTTCATCACACGACTACGCAAGGAGAATGGTGAAATGAAACTGATGGATTTAGAAAGCTCGATGTGTTCACATGTGTGCTATAGCAAAATGTCAAGTCCTCACTTAAATTCCTTGTCCTCTGGTTTCTCCTTTTGGCTGTTGATTCCCACAGAGTTTACAGAGCATATTATATCCAGAAGATCCTGAAATACCAGCTGAGCACTTGAATTATTACTTTAAAGTCTCTCTTTATACATTTTTTCCCTCAGAGCTGTTTGACAACTACATGCAGCAGGATGCCCATGAGTTCCTGAACTACCTGCTCAACACCATTGCTGATCTGCTACAAGAGGAGAGGAAGCAGGAGAAGACCAATGGCCGTCTTGCCAACGGCACATTGGACTCCCAGAACAACAACAGCAATGCCACGCCCGCTCCCACCTGGGTCCACGAGATCTTCCAAGGCACTCTGACCAATGAGACACGCTGCCTCACCTGTGAAACGGTAAGATGCCTCACTGCTGTTTTCTTCCTTTGGAGGCGAAATTTGACTAAATCACAACAAACATCTTCTACCATCTCAGGGGTTAGTAAACTTACAAAGATTAAGCTTCTTGGCACAAAGTTAGAAAAAAAGCTATGTTTGCTACAAGTTTTGTCTGTGTGTGCAAGCAATGTCTGAAGTAAATTCAACAGATCAAGATAGGCTTTTATTTCCCTATGGCCAGAGCTCATAGTTTGGTGGTAAGACCGATCAAGCTAATTTATTTGTCTAGTACTTTGGTGTAGTTGCTTTTGGTCTATTCTGATGTCCTCTTTTCTTTTCAGATAAGCAGCAAAGATGAGGACTTTCTGGACCTTTCTGTGGATGTTGAACAGAATACCTCCATCACACACTGCCTCAGGTAAAAGGACCACATGTAGAAGCAGACATGCATCAGGCATTGAGGAAACAGAATTGGTACTGGTACTAAATCTGCAACTATTTTGATAAAATACAATCATTTTAGGCTAGAATTCAATAAATTGATGGTTCCAGCTTCTCAAAAGGAAGGAGAGGAGCAGATCTCTTTTAGTAAACTGAATTTCTTTGGGGTTTGGAGTGTTGATTAGACACTGATGGCAGACAAATGTGGAACATTTTTACATTAAAGACCAAGGATTTGATCAGTTCATTTGGAAAACAATCTTCATATAAATTGATAATGGAATTAATGCTGAGTTGCAGTTACATTTTTCTTCCATAATGTTATAACCGCCATTAACTATAATTCAAAATTTAACAATATGTAAAAAAAAAGTTTGACCCTGTAACTTCTTAAGTAAAGTTTGATTTTTTTATTTTATTTTTTTGGATTTTAGGTTAAGTTCCCTTTCTAGATGCTGTTGGTTTGAGGCATCTACCTTCATCAGTTAATGTCTTTGAAAATTTGGAAAAAACTTTTTTGTAGGTACACAACTAGTAAAGAACATAAAGTGAAAATGAATATCCTTCACCAACCTGCATGACCAGAATTCAGTATTTTGAAATTGCAGTATTCATAAATGTGGACTTCAGACTGACCAGTTTTCTTTTAATTCCCGTTCCCAGAGGTTTCAGTAACACAGAGACACTGTGCAGTGAGTACAAATACTACTGTGAAGAATGTAGAAGCAAGCAGGAGGCACACAAGAGGTTGGTGTCCAGGTTCATTCTTTATTTATGAACTTTTTCAGTGCATTTGTGAATGTGCTTGGACATTCAGATCTTTTGTCTGAACCTGTAATATTTGTGATTTAGGATGCGTGTAAAGAAGCTGCCAATGATTCTTGCTCTGCACCTGAAGCGCTTTAAGTACATGGAGCAGCTGCAGCGCTACACCAAGCTCTCGTATCGCGTTGTCTTCCCCCTGGAGCTCCGCCTCTTCAACACCTCTGGGGATGCCACTAATCCCGAGAGGCTCTACGACCTGGTCGCTGTGGTGGTGCATTGTGGGAGGTGTGTAGGTGAACCCCCTCATGTCAGAATACAACACCTTATAACAGTCTCCACAGCAACCAACGACAGAGAGAAATGATTTTTCTAATAATAAAATGCATTCGTATCTATTGGCCTGAGAATAAAGGTATGTTAGAGTCAAAACCACATCTCACTGGAGAAAACGCAGACCCTCCTCCGTTATTGTTCATCTGTGTTTTCTCAGGACCAGCTTTGACCGTGGGTGAGTGGGAGTTGGTCTGTCTGTGTTTATGCAGGGAGTTTCCTTGCCTTTTGCACAGTGCTTGCTGGAACAGACTCTGGCCCTCCATGACTCTGATGGGAACAATAGAGTGAGGAAAATGAATTAAAAGGTCAGACTTATCTGGAATTGAGTGAGTTAGGAGTCTTACAGATGTAAATTATCTGTCTGAGTCTTCTAGTCTGCCTTCAAGCTGAACTCCCATTTGCCAGGGTTATTTTCAGAGCAGGGAGATGTATCATGGAATTGATTGCCATGGTATGAGGCTATATACTGTAGTGTAAGAGAGTTTCATTATCATAATGTCCTGATGTGCTTAAATGATACAGTATTTTTTATTCTGTATTCTCAAACCATATATGAACTGATCAGTGTTTAAAAAGATTTTTGGAGAAGACGTGACCCTCATGTAGCTCACCCATGTTGCTTGATGTAATTTATTTTCACAGTACAGGTGTCCTTGGTTGCAAATTAGTTTACGTTGCTGAGGATGTTTCAAAAAGGTGTTGCAGTAAAAGTCGAATTAAAACAAAATGATCATAACTTTTCATGAAAAGCACAGAATACGAAATCTTAAGTTAGACTTTGCTGATTACTTCTCCTCATTAAGTGCATGTGAACCATGGCTGAAAACACTGATTCACCAGCATTTTGATATTAGATTTTTGTCAGTATTTCCACTCGACTCCACGCCAGTGTATTGTTTGTCTGATGGGATCAGTCATTTCCCTTTCAACATGTTACATGTTTAGTTTGCAGCTGCACAGATTTATGCTTCATTTAAGGTTCTGGCTGATAAGGCCGTCGCTCAGGTTGAAGTTAGGTTATGCATTACACAACGTTTATCATCAAACTTCACAAACAAAAAGATTATAAAGGTGCAGCTTCCCCCTGTATTGAAACTAGGAGGCAGGACTTGGCATGTAGTATTATGGAGTAGTTAGAAGTTTCCCCATCTCAACCATCCATTGCATATGAGATAAATGTAGCATTACATACCTGCTTGATCCTGAGAGGGAACCTAATCCAGTAAAACAATGAGAGTGAACCAAGGATGTGTAGGACCTTTAATGTCAAATGATAAGACTGCCTGGACTAAATTTTACTTTGTAGTGCTAATACAGTATTTTATTTCCTTTCAGTGGTCCAAACAGGGGTCACTACATTGCCATTGTGAAAAGTCACGACTTCTGGTTGCTGTTTGATGATGATATTGTTGAGGTGAGTCAGTTTATTTGTAAAACTTTAGATGCACGTCTTTCTGCTGAATGCCAGCTCTTCTAACCCTGCTGTGTGTCACCCGTCTGTTCTTGTAGAAAATTGATGCGCAGGCCATAGAGGAATTCTACGGCCTCACTTCTGAAATCTCTAAGAACTCTGAGTCAGGCTACATCCTCTTCTACCAGTCCAGGGACTAAAAGTGGATTTCAAGTGTTTCACCGCAGAAACCAGGAGCAATGCTCTGTTCCCTCTTTGTGGGGAGAAGCGGACCATAAACACACCACAGCAGCACGCATGGTGTCATACCCGCACAGCTGTAATTCATACATGTGCTTTTACGCACTTGGCATCGCAGCTCGGCCATGGACGTTCTGCCCGTGTACCAGCTGTCCCTCCCGGCCTCCGTGTGTTTCCTGCCCCATCTTCCCCTTCACTCTGACTGGACGCTGCTGCTGCTGCAGGGACAATGAGACGATAATGAATGAAAAGTCAAGATTTGTTTTTAAAGAGACATTGAATGAGAGCTGTACAGATGTTGGGTGGTCGTATGAGTGGTGTATTAGTTTTTGCCTTGGGTGTGGGGTTGAATGGGTATTTAACAATTCATATGATGTAATATTGGCCTGGTGTCATCACCCCTCACTCTTAATCTGCGCTGGGATTTACTGGGAGTGGATCATGTTTTTGATCATGGATGGAAAGGAGGACATGTGGGGGGTGAGTGTCCCACTTATGGGGCACACCGGGTTGTATATTTCTACAGTGTACAGAATGGTATTTGTATAAATATTACAAGAAGATAATATTATCATTGGAAAATGTTTGACCTTGAGAAGATGTATTAACACTATGGTGCACTTTTGATACCGTTTTGTAGGTGTTGGCAAGTTTAATGTGAGGGTTTGCTTGAAAAGGCCTGTTGTGAAGCGATCATTTTCTGTTTTAAAGAAAACGAAATAAAGGCGGTAAGATTGAGGCAGGGTGTGTGTCCTGTCTGTCCCACAGGTACGCACCGATGACTCATATCGGCCCAACACCGCCCCACAGCGGCGGCCGCTGGCAGCTCTGCCTTCCCACTGCAACAGGAGCTATTTTTAATCCATTCACACTCCAAAGGCAGGTGCTTTGGAAAAACGCACACAGACACACACAGCCGACTTAACGCCTGGTCAGCCGAGTGTGTGGTCACATATATATGGCCACATCAACCGCTCAGCCTCTGGCTCTTCAGCAGCCGAGGTGTCCTGCAGGCAGCGCTGCAAGGATGGAGAGACATGCCAGAGAAGATGGAGGACAGGGATGAGAGGGGGAGGGGGGAGGTTGGTGACACACATCAGGGTTGCTGTTAATAGCACAGACAGGACCAGAATAGCAGGGCGTCGCAGGAGGAAAGCGAGTCCCTGTCTCCAGCATCTTCATATGTGAAACTCGAGCCAGGCAGCAGCAAACCGCTGAGAGATGAACTTCACAGGCCGAGGAACAAGTGTCGCAGCCACGGCTCCGCTAAACTGTGCAAACAATACACGACGTGAGGAAATACAGGTACCTGAACACACCACACACACACTCTCAACACCTGTCCATCCTCAACACAGCAGAGACCAGACATGTGCCTTTCCTATGAAGTGCAACCAGTCTTTGGGAGTCTGGCCCATCTGGGACTCCTCCTTCATCATCGACCCCCGCCCCCTCCTCCACCTCCACCTCCCCCCCTCCTCCTGTTCCTCTCTTCCGCCGCTGCTCCCTGCACAGCCGCAGTCCACGGCGATGCGCCGTTAACGGCAGAGCCGCTCCGCGCTCTTTTCCCCCTCCTCCTCATCTTCTTCTTCTTCTTCCATCATCCCTGCTTTCAGGCAGAGAGGACCAGCATCCTCCTCCCCGGGCCGCGTCTCTGTCCCACCGTCCTTATTGATACCATGGGAAAACAAGGCTGCTCTTCCATCTAGACGGGAAGTCTCACCTCACAGAGTCAAGGTAGGCTGGGTGGAGGTTGAGCATCCTTTACATGCATGGGGGGGAACATTTTTTCTTATCCCCCTCCAGCATCCTTTTGCTGACGTGGAGCAGCCACCGTGTTTCCTGCTGTAAGGTGCACAGGGTGAAGCAGCACCATATGGCCGCCAGTGTGAGGCGCGTGTATGGCGTTAGAGAGCGGCTTCATTTCCATGGCGGGTGCGGTGTCTGACAGCTGCATGAATTATTGCCGGTGCCGGTGGAGGGTTATTGATACTGTTAGGAATGTGGCCTGAAATGTGCTGCAAAGCCTGCTTTGTTTTTGTTTTTTTTTTGTGTGTGTGGCCCAACCTAAAGACAGGCCTCACAACTATAGTATTGCTGCGGAAAGTTTCTTTTTAAATAGTGAGAACCAAAACGAAATGAGCTTAAAAATGAAATTGTTTTGTGTAGCTCAATGTTTTCCTTCCCTAGTTGTACAACAGCTGTCTTGTGTTTGTGCTCGCAGCCCTGCATACACACTGAGAATATAACCTTGGCTGTGCCCATTTTTGTGTTGTGGAATGAGTAACACAGGTGTTGTAAAGGCAACACAGATCCAGAGGTGGGGTGGTAGCAAGAGGACAACAGCCCACTGTCTTTGTCTCAATTGCATAAAATTGTCAAGTTAAAAAGGAACAAACACGTGCACACAATGCTTTTAGATGGTGTGTTCATGCCACCAGTCTTGCTATAAACTGACTGCTATAGACTGTGTGTGTCAAACTATCAGTAATCATTACTATCATTACATTGTGTGTGACTGTGTTTTTGTCAATTTTAGACGGGGGGCACAATGAGTGAAGAGCCATCGGTCACCCCCAGCTGGCTTACCCCTGACCCCACAGCATGGGCCAGTGGAGGCGGGGGACCGATGGACAACAGCACCAGCCTGGGGACGTTTCCACCAGAGGACTCCCTGCCACCCAGCCAGCTGCCCCTGCTGGTCAACCCCTGGGACATTGTGCTGTGCTCATCTGGGACTCTGATAGCCTGTGAGAATGCTCTTGTGGTGCTGGTGATCTGGCAGAACCCGGCACTCAGAGCCCCCATGTTCCTGCTGATCGGCAGCCTGGCGCTGGCCGACCTGCTGGCCGGCCTGGGCCTGGTGCTTCACTTCACCTGTGCCTATTTGCTTCGCTCCGACTCGGCCCAGCTGCTGACTGTAGGCCTGGTGGTGGCCTCCTTCTCTGCCTCTGTCTTCAGCCTGCTGGCCATCACTATCGACCGCTACCTGTCGCTGTATTATGCCCTCACCTACAACTCGGAGCGTACAGCGGCCTTCACCTACACCATGCTTGTACTGCTGTGGGGTCTCTCCCTGTGTCTGGGCCTGCTTCCGGTCACAGGGGTCAACTGCCTGGCAGAGGAGGCTACGTGCAGTGTGGTGCGGCCGCTGACGAAGAACAACATTGCCGTGTTGTCTGTCTCCTTCTTGCTGCTCTTTGGCCTCATGCTGCAACTTTATGTCCAGATCTGCAAGATTGTGATGCGCCATGCTCATCAGATTGCCCTCCAGCACCACTTCCTGGCTGCAACACCCCACTACGTCACAACACGGAAGGGTGTATCAACGCTGGCCATCATCCTGGGTACCTTTGCTGCTTGCTGGATGCCATTCACTGTCTACTCCCTCATTGCTGACTACACCTACCCTCCTCTCTACACCTACGCCACCCTGGTGCCTGCCACCTACAACTCCGTCATCAACCCGGTCATCTATGCCTTCAGGAACCAGGAGATCCAGAAGGCATTGTGGCTGGTGTGTTGTGGCTGTGTGCCTGCCACAGTAGCCCAGCGTGCAAGGACCCCTAGTGATGTCTGACCAAGCAGACCCAGGTGGGAAGAGAGAGGCGTCTTGGGTCAGCTCTGCTCCTCACTGGGTTTGTCCAGTGTCACAGAGAGCAGCAGCAGGAGGTCAGGGGAAGTGGCAGAGGGCTGTGGCTTCAGCTCTGGTTGAAGATGTCACTGGCAGAGGCAGTTTGGTTTGTTATCCACAGCCCACCTGGATGGATGGCGTTTTTTTCTTTGTTACAATCACCATAGGGCAAAGTATCTCACTGTCTTCCCCAGTACGAGCAGCCACTGCGCGGGTGGCATCCCGCCCCCTCCTGTTCAACCCGTGCCACGCCCTTCCTCTGTTCTGCAGAGAGCGCCAAGTGCATCACATGTTACAGGCAGCAGCTGTATATAGAATGTGCATATAGTTAACAGCACCAGATATTTGGTTGACACGTGCTTGTTTTTGTCCAAACAGAGGGGGGATTATTGGTTTGAAGCCTCTGTGCGTGCGTAAAAGCGCACGGCAGATTAACAAAGCAGTGTGAGCGGCGAGGAGAGGAAAGGAGGGAGAGAGCGGCAGAGGCTGAACACGCAGGCATTTCCACAGTGGAGCCCGTCTGGAGCAGCATCCCGGCGCTCTGCTGCTGCACTCTGAACGTGCGTCGAAAGCTAAACAGCCGCGGAGAGCTAAAAATAGACCCGGCGCTCTCTGATCCGCGCCCTGCGTCCTCCACAGGCGCCGAGAAAGAAATCAAGCCGCTTCTTCTCCTGGCCTCTCCCATTCTCTGTCTTCTCTCTATGGATTGTGCGCGAATGTGTTTTATTTGTGCTCGCGTCTGGGAGGCTCAAGACAAAGCCCCAGGAGACCCCCGCCATTAACCCCCTCTCCTCCATCTCTTATTAGTATGGAGGCACCAAACCGAGTATAGGCCCGTCGGATTATGTAACCACCTTATATCGCTCCTCTACATTTTGGATGTCTGGAGTTTCCTATAGAATTTTACTGCTGTTTATTTGACGTATGAACAAATATTGAGGTCATTTTAAAATGAGTCCACAGAAATGAAATATATTACCCCGAAAGGATTAAATCAACATGCCCTCTGATGAAATCAAATCTATAGTCAAAATCCTACGACAAAAGTATATACAGGGGATTTTCTCTGCCAAATCTGAATGTAATTGCATTTATTTGATATTCTTTGGCTCCTAAAGAGCCTCGCTCCAACCACATATCTGACCTGCATGCTAGACTTCAGTGTAATTTGCATGCAACAAGCACAGATCTCCTGTTTTCCTGAGTTCAGTGTGGTAGGTCACATAGGCCACTGGAGGCAATGTGTCATGGTACCCTGATGTCACCATGACCCTAATTATTTTGTTTATGTGCTTTGTACCGCAGTGTACTTCACCTGTATTACACCGAAAAAGAGCTACAATCATCACTGGATGGTCCCAGGATTTGCACCATTTTTAAATTTTTTTTTAAATTTAATTTTATTTTTTTTTTGCAAAATGCAGAATTTTTAGATATTTTGCTGTTTCGAGTTCAGATGTCTGCTTTGATCCTGCTCTGAGGTCAATTTACTGTAATATCACAGAAGCCCAAATCACAACTGCCAATCAGCTGCTCTGAGTTAGTTACTCCCTCCCCAGAATAACATGTATGCTGATTCCTCATTCATACACATCATGTCAGCAATAACTAGCCTATGAATGGTAGTTATTTTTTAGATGTGAAGCAATACTCAGACAGCAATAACATCCACATCCCACCATGACTTCTTCCTGCAGTGTGAAGTACCATAATGGTCGCTTGGGTGGGGATGTGTTTTAGAGAACAGGCTCAAGTGACGCTTCAGTGATACATCTTAAAATGGGTTGTAGGATAATCACTCCTGGGCTGGAAAAAGTGGATGAGATCAAACGACTCATTTGTCTCGGTGACACCACTGCCTCATTCTTTTACAATGCTCTTTCCGACCCAAAATCAGCCTTTGATCATTTCTCACACTGGGATGAAGTTTTTTCTGTTGCCTCTGCCTTTTGTGAGCATATGAACCATCCTGAGTGTCGTAACCTCAAGTGTCAGTGCGTGATCTGGGACTGTCTTTTCGTGCATACGGTATGAGTTGCATGGCCTCTGGGTGTGTGCATGTGTGTGTCCGTGTGTGTTTGTGATCCAGCAGCTCAGCAGACCATAATTTGTCTCCTTGTGTCTTGTGTTATTGGGGGGTCTGAGAAATACAAGTTCCTGTTGACCCCCTGACCTTAGAGGATATTGCTGCCAGTCTTCCTGTCAATTCTGAGAGAAGTGGCCTCGTTACATGTTTGTAGAGCTTTTTGAAGGGAGACAGGACTAGGATGTGGACGCTCCAGCACTTCAAGCCAAAGTGAAAGGGACTCTGAATGAACTGGGATCCTAGTCCTGCTGTTTGTTGTCTGTCTCCTTTATATCACTAATATCCTACTCTACTTTAAATCAATCTAGTCTGGTTGAGGCAGGTGTCCGTTAAGTGACCTCTGAATGATTCTATGAGCTAAAAATGGCCACTTCCAATTACAAAGATAATGCTCCTTCATTCCTTCCTCACTTCCTCTCGTCTCAGTAAGCCTGATCCAGGTATAGAAAGAGCCCCCGGTCTTCGTCTTTCTGGCCTCAGATCAGGTGCAAAGCGTGGGCGGGGGTGAGAAAAGAAAGATAAGGAACTGCATTTCTCTGCATTGGAAGAAGCCTGCGTATGTGAACTTGTGCACAGTGTCAGACTGAACCCTGTAGATATTCAATGAGCACCAACAGGTCAGGCTGGCACATCACAAACCATCACAAACTTATTCCTTTACCTTTGGAGAAAAGTCTATTTTGTTATATTCATTGAAAAGTTCTATTTTTTTCCACTTTAGTCTGGCCTGAATTCTTTCAGATTCTGATGTTGTATGATAATAATGGCGCTGTAAAGCCTTTTTCTGAATGTAGTAATAATCAAATTGTTTAACTGATACCCCCTCCTCCATTTGTTTCTGTAAATAAGGCATGCATAAGAGGAGGGACTTTATACCACCATGCATGGTGCTACCAAAGCCAGTCAAACAAGGGGATGAGTTGGGTCGCACCATTTTTATGACTGACACCTCTTCACATCAGCTTTTAATGTAGAATTTGTCCTGTTAGGTATCACCTTCCTCGCTTTGATATGCACCAGTTTGTAAAGGCTGGCTAATGGACGATCAAGCAGATTTGGCTACACAGATGGAGGATGTTTGAGGAAAAAAATGGTATAAAACTTTTTCTGATTGGTGAATGTTTTCCTCTTGTGCAGCCAGTAATATTGTTGAGATTTTCATGGTTGAGCAGGTGTGACCAAGGGCTTTGTATCCAAGAATAATTCAAGACTGTGATGTTGGATGTAATCTCTCTGTATACACACACATCTGTTTCTCTGTTAAAGGGTTTGACAGTGTAACGGTACAGAGATGTACAAAGCAGCTGGTTTTTTGAGAAAATGTGTAGCCAATAATGGCCTGTTCAAGTGAGGAGGCGTCTTTCTGATGGTTACTAATCCAGAGCTAAATATCAAAACACTGAAGGGCCTGTGAATGTGTGTGTGTTTTGGGGTGTGGGTTGGAGATAGGGGGGGACACGGCAGTAACAGCATCTTGTGTAGACGTATGCGTAGTTTTCAATGTGAAATGCACTTTATTTTTTGGATGAAAATGGCACAACAAATTAAGTATCTGCAAAATGAAACGTATTAACGATAATCAACATGCACTAACTTAACTGAGATATTGTAAAAACATTTGTGTGAACGTGGTGTCTATTTTTCCAAGGTGTTAGTTGTACTTTTTATTGCTTTGGTTAGTTCACTCAATTGAGAGATCTTGTTAATTTTGTATTAAAAACAAACATGTGCTGTGCATAAAACTCCTGCCTTGACTAATTTGTTCATCCTCGCCCTGGCTCGGTGCCCCGCTTTTCACACTCTTCTGTTTCCCTGGCAACTCCCTTCTTAGCTGTACTGTTACCATGGAAACTGAAGTCTTAGAGCCAGGTACGCATCATCTCTATGCCGACAGTGGATCAGAAAAGAGACATGGCAGCCCAGTCGTGATCCGTCATTCATCCTTTTATTTTTCTGTGGGTCAAAGGTTACAGAGCTCACACTTTCATATACATGCCCCCCTCCACCTTCCCTAATCCGCCCCTCCCCCTCAGCAGTGAGCGATTGCAGACACAGATGGCTCAATCAATTATCATATTTATGATCAATAAGCCTTTTTACACATCACCCTCTCATCCATCTTCACCACAGCATTTTCAAATGCTCTTCCCCATCATTCAGTGGCCTGAATCTAATATATCATTGATCGCAGCCACCACTGAGTCTGTCCATTACTTCTTCACTTCTTCCAGTTATTGCCATCTACATGTTAAAAACTTGCCCCATGATCTATGGCATACACAAGTGTTTGAGTAAAAACATTAAAAAAAGACAAGTACATTGGTTAGCTCAAGAGGAAAGTGTCTAATCCTTCTATAACTCTCAAGCTCTGACTATACATGACATAAGCACCTTCACACGGTGTCTATAGTGTTATAACAGGTAGAGAAACATCCACTGGGGTGTATTCACAATGCTCTGAAATATAATCAAACTGAATGTTAATGTCTCAGAGTGGTCAGTGTTACAGTATATTACTTGTCTCTTTACATTGTTTATGCATCTTGAATACACCCCCAGATTTCCAGTTTTGGACCATTCAGCTTATATGAACCTACAGCATGTGATTGTGTGTAGGTGTAGTAGTGTGTGTGTTTTCAGCAACAAAGTGTGTGAGTGTGGTGCGGTGGGCATTCCTTCAAGTGAGTGTAAATTCGACTGATTGTGTGTCTTCTTATTGTGTGTGTTTCTTCAGTGGTTATCCTATTTTTCACTTGTATTAATCCGACCAGTCGTTGTCTTCCAACTCAGAGTCGTCCTCGGAGTCGGAGTATTCCACAGCGATGCGTCGTGACAGGATGGTGGCCACGTCGTTTCCGACTGGCTCCCTCTTAGCCTGCTGCTCCTGCTGTTCCTGCACCTTCTTTAGCTGGATGCCTGCAGGAAGATATGAAGAGTAATTCCGTGTACACTGTAGGCTGTAGAAATCATATGAGAACTAGTAAAAAGAAAAGTAGCTTCACTTTAGTGTTACTTCCTGCGTTAGAGTTACATTTCTTGAAATACCCTAAAATTAGTAGGTAATAATTATGTGTGTGAAGTGAGAGTTTTCTGTTTTATTTAATTGGAATTATAATGTTAAAAATGTAAAATATAATTGCAATTAAAAATAATTTGCATGCAGTGGAAATTTGTAATTGACTCTTCAGTCATTTTCACCTTAATATTTGTTTTCGGATAAATGGCTTAGACAAGTTTAAAAACTTTCCATTTCTATGTGTGAGAGATTTTGAACTGCCAAATCCCCCCAAGGAAGTGTTTTCCCCATATACAAATCTCTGTCTTTCTAAGATATATAGATATCAAGCCTTTATACAATATATACCTTTTACTCAAACCACCTTATTAATCTCCTCAAGCTGTTTCCTGTCATACCTGGCATATCCCAATAACATGTAAATGAAAACATTTATTTAAAGTAATTTCTTAATTAGGTTTTCTAATTTAAAGTGTTTACAATTGAATTAATTACATTTGAACTAAAAAGAAATTTATTATATTAACTAATGAAAATATTATTTTTTACTTTAAAGTATGAAACAGTGTAATTAAAGTATTTCCACCCTTATAGGTTTTTTTTGTTTTAACAAATCCTATGTTAAAGGGTGATACATATGTATACAGTCCTTAAGAAGATACATGGATGTATTAAAATGATACATCTTTACAAGCAAACACACATACACACTTTAGCTCTTACCCATACGTATAGCAGCCAGCAGATCACTGCGGGCATCATTAACCACTGTGGTCTCAATGGGTGCAGCGGAGGACATCTTGTGGGTTGTGGAGTGGGAGGCACCAGCTGGAATGGGAGGAGGTGGAGGACCAGGAGGGGGTGGAGCTGTCTGGGCTCCAGATACAGGTGGTGGAGGTGGGGCGTAGCCACCAGTGCTAGCCATTGTACCAGGAGGCATCGGACCTCCAGGAGGTGAGGCAAAGGCCGTCTGAGCAGAGGGGATGAGAGGAGCTGGAGGAGGGGGAGGAGGAGCAGTGTTGGCATAGCCATCCATACTGCAAGAAAGACAGAATGACAGAGAATAAGTAGATGTTAACATAAAAGTCATGGTGGTCTGTACTTCAGATACATGTACAGTCATCAGCCTAAAGATATTAACCCACTAGATGGCAGCATTAAGTAAAAGTTAACGCATTATAGTAAGGGCAGACCATTGAATACCATTGTTCCTATTAGATTAGAACTAGTTTTCTGTGTATGTTAGGCAGCTTGTAATGATTTGACTAGTTTGCCTTGTATGTTTACCTGTAGTCCACTGGTGGGAGGGACATAGAACCTCCATTCATAGCCTCAGTGGGTGGAGGAGGCAGTGGGACTTGGTGATGGTGAGAACGGCCCAGTGTCCCGCCTTGATAGGCCATCATTGTCCTGCCCCTGCTATCATGTTCACCTCCTCCACGAGTGGCATGTCCTGCAGCCATCTGTGCAGCCAGTACACTGGGCGGGGGGCCGGAGTAGGTGTGGGCATGGCCGGCGTGGTTCATGGCATTGGGGTAGTGGTGCTGATCAGGACCGTGACCCCTGAGGACAGACAGCGGGAAGAGAAGGAGGAGAGGATGGAAGGTTAAATGAAAAGTTGTGAGTTGTTTCCACACCAGACTGTGTGTGTTCACTTACCTGTTCTCTGGCGACATTGAGCCCTCAGAAGAAGCCCCTCTGTCCCGGTGTATGGTGTGCCGATGGTCCGGTCTCAGCTCCTTATCTAGAGCCATCATGTTCCATTCCTGCCGACGGTTCCTCGCCTTGCGGACCTTCTTCACCTCTCTCTGTAAAGTCCCATCCACACAACGCCGCTGCTCCTAGAACAAAGAAAAAGAAGAGGGCTGTTTTTCGGCTATTTTGTTTAACAAAGGTCATTGTAGAAACAGCAATATATAGTGTTGACATCTCCCACTGACAGACCGTCTAAGTCAGAATAAAATAAGTTAATGCACACGGTTGTAAGCCTCCACCAACCAGCTATGTTGCAGGAAATATGGTCATAATCTCCCCTTCCTGAGCATCAAATAAAGACAACAGTTTTTGCAGAACATGTAATCACTTCATTATATCATAGAGATAGACATTCAAGTTAAACTGTGTCATAATTAGTGAATGAATTTGTTGAATTTAGTTATAGCCAAAAATGCATTTTGTAAGGTCACAGTGACTTTGACCAACAGAATCTAATCAGTTTGTCCTTGAGTCCAAATGAATGTTTGTGCCAAATTTTAAGACGTTCCCTCAGGATGTTACAGAGATATTGCGTTCACGTTTGTGCCAGATGTAATGAAATTCCCCCTGGGCAGCCCTGCTGAGACATAAATATCTGGGCAGGAGCAGCACCAGGAAGTGACTGGCAGGCAAGTAAAAACTTCAACTACAATAAACTGTAATCTTAGTATATTAATCCATAGGATGACATTTGAGATCCTGATAACAGAATTGTACCTTCTGTTTCCTCTTCTCTTTCCTCTTGTCCTCTGTGTCCTGCAGCATCTTTTCCTTCCATAGGTCAAAAAAGTATGAGGGATCGGTGTAGAACTTTAGTGCTTCCTTGTGGTCATCCCTACAGACATCAAGAAGATTAAACAGACTTATATATTATATGTCTTTGTACAGAAACCTGTATGAACCTGTATGAAGCAGACTTAAAGAACTGTTCCTGTTTCGACAGAATGGTAGGTAGCATTTTTTGGCTTCATGTATCTTTTTCAGTCTAAGTTGAGGAAAAAACATGTGATGCTATGAATATTGAAATAGTGGAGGAGGCTGATGGAAGAACAAGGAAATTTTGAGTGGGAATCCTGTGTTCATATCACAGACAGCATAACTGAAAATGACAAGATTAAAGTGGAGAAGCAGAAAGACCCAAAGATTGGAGAAAGAGAGAGAAAAGTGTGCTATGTTGTCAGGGTTAGGAGTTGGACTCCCACTGGAGTCAGCCATGCTAAATATGTAATGCACCTAAAGTACTGGAAAGCACACTGCATGACAGCCACTACCAAACAGCAGTAGAGAATCTGCTGCTTCACTGTGAATGTAGGTCACAAACTGATAAAAATCAAGACCTTTAAAACTTTTTCTTCACGGTTTACCAAGTTACATTTAAGACTTTTAGTGCCACATAGACTTCTATCTAATGCCCTGTCATAGCTAAAGTATCTAAGTATGATGAAAAAACAGTAGGGACAGAATAGCTTGGAAAATATACTATATTTGACAATAACAATATTTCTTAATGATAAAATGTATTAAACTGATGTGACCTGGCTCTAGGTAAGTGGTTCATTTAAGCTCATTTGATTTTTTTGCTAAAATTGGCAGCCAAGAGAAAATACTAAGATCCCTTAATACTTCTGACATAGCTGTGCATAGAAGACACTTTAATTTGAAATTGAATCAAATTAATCTGACAGTTGGTATGAGGTCTTATAGGTAAGATCAAATGTTTGTTTTGGCTTCCACATCATAAAGTTGTACAAACACATACTTTATTTATTTCAAGATGTTTGAAATTAGCAAATGAGAGAGTTCAGCGTATAAAAGCTCAAACTTTGAAAATCTATGACCAAAAAAAGGTAAAAGAAGACTCTTCATACAGTAAACTTAACAAACTGTGACAATGATTATGCAGAAAGAGTACACGGGTGGTCTGTGTTTGGTGAGTGTGTAGGCACCAACAACACCAACCTGTATGGTGAGAGGATGTTGAGTGGCGGGGGCTTGTCACTCAGGTTGTACATCTCTTTGACAGGATTGGGCACACTGCTCTTGGACACCACCTGCTGGTCCTGAATGGTAGAGCTCTTGAAGGCTTTCCTCATGTTGATGTCTTGCAGGGAAACTGAGAGCACAAAAACAGGAAGAGAAAATAAATGATTGAGTTGTCTATGGGAAAAGGGAACAAAGCAAAGAAAGAAAGAAAAAACAAACAATGGAAAAAGGAAAAGTAGCATTGAGAGGAATAAAAAAATAACCTATTCACACAGCTGAGTGCAGGCCGGTCACACTTATTTTTAAATGTTATGGCTGAAAGACACTGGGCAACTTCATACAAATATGCAGAACACACAAGACCGACAGCACTTCAGCAATGAGTAATGACTTGCTGCACCTTTGCCCCCAGACCTCTAACCTATGACCCACCTTCCTCCACGGTGGAGTCCAGCTGTGTGACCTTGACAGCCAGTCTGTCAATCCGGTCCTGGAGAGAGTTGGCACGGAGGTAGAAAGTATTGGCCTCGTTAAACAACTCGCCAAATATGTCCTCTGCATGTTTACCTGGAAAGAAGAAGAAAGAGAAGGGGAAAAAACACAGACAGTCAGGATACTTGAGAGAAAGAAGGAGACTGGTAATCATTATCTGGGGTCCAGTAAATCCCCACAGAGACTGAAGACAATCCAATCAATAAACCAGTAATGTGACACAATGTGAAACTAGAGTCTTAAAGGTCTGTGCAGGAAATGGCCTATAGCAAAATTCCTCATAAACACTTTAATATGAAATGTTTTATGATATAAAACTGACTATAGACTATCCAAATTGTACTATGTGTATATTTGTGTGTAGCTGCTGTTGATGTGCCATTAACATAGCACCATAACTGTATCATTGCTGTGTAGCTGAGTAAAAGCTGAACTCTGTCATTGTGACCTGAACCTGAATATGCACGCTGTTGCTGGTTGTTGAGATTCAAAGATTCAGTCAAAAACCTGTTTTGATTTCTAATCAAGCAAGATTATTTCCACCTGGGTCCTGTACTAGTCTAAAGCTCATTGTTTAATCAAAAGAATTGGTTGCTGGTACTCTCCTAGTTAAATATTCACACTTGAAGTGCCATAATCTTCAGGCTGGCCCACAGCCCTTTTTGTCATTTGACTAGATAACAAACATTTTGTTGTACTGGTTATAACCTCCATGCACACTTGTGTTCTTAACCCTAAAAAGCAGAGATAACCCTGCTGTCAAACATGGTTTAGTCAAGGAAGGGCTGGGCTGAAGGAAGAAGTAACCCACAGTTAAAGTTGAAGTGTGAAATGGCTGTTTCATTACCTGCCCAGGGCTAATTGAGCTATAAACTGGGAATGAAGGGAATCAAGGAATAGGATAAAATAATTGGGAGCCTAGATTAAAAAAAGCAACCACACATGTGTCAGCATGTCTAATAACATTGTTTAAGTATAGAACACTGTGTGTAAAAAGATTGTATGGCTAAAACACACAAACACACACTAAGGACTATTTCTGTCCCTCCTGCTGACAGGATGGGCTGCAGGAAAAATATTTAGAGGAAGGAAGAATCACAGATCCAGCTTGGTGAGCCCTGTCACCTCTGACCTCTCTTGAGGATTCTTATAGTTCACTTACACACATACGTGTGCTCAAAGACATGCACTGTGTATGTTGTGTGTTGATATACACCGCCAGGCCCGTGTGAGTATTTATATTTAACCCACACAGCTGCTGCTGAAAGGCCCCTCCCAACGCAGGAACTTGACACAATAAGAGACAGTAAGTGACTTAATACAACTGGGCCAAAAACTAGAGTGTTAAACAGCATAAAGGACTCGTTTGAATTTATGCTGTTAGGGCACAGAATGAACTCTCAACAGTTAGTGTTAGAGACGGGAAGTAGGTTCAACTGAGGATAAATGGTCGAAGGGTAACTGTCAGATGAGAACACAGCACAGTTTTGATGGGTTATGAAACAAGGGCACTGGCATGGAAGATGGATGTCTCACATTCAATATAAAACAGTTATTCACACAAACACTATTAACACACTGACACGAGCAAACACACACACTAACACACATGGAGTATATCCGTACTGTCACATGCGCACAGCTGTCCTGATAAGTTCATTTCTGCAGAGCCATCTAAAGGGATTACATTTCAACCCTCCATGTTCCAGTGCAAGGCCGCTGTAACCCCAGGCCCTGTAACCATGACAACGTCCAAATCAATCACAGCTCCAGGATTAATGATGAAAGCATGTGATCTTGTCCTGCTACAAAGAGGCTACACACAATGCAGACAGTCATCATACTGAAGTGAGTGGGGTTATGGCCTGAGGAGAAGTTTCTGTTTTTAATATGACACAAAAACTTCTATTTGTATTTGGGTGAGGCTGTTTGCAGCTTCTTCACACTTAGGCCACATTATATGCATGTGTGTATATATGTATGTGTTGCTGTTTTGAGTGTATGTGAGTCTTACTCAGGCTGCTTAGCTGACGGATGATGGCAGAGAGCGTGTTGTTCATCACACACTCCAGCTCGCTGCCGATGCCCTCAGGCAGCTCCCCTCGGCAGAGGTGACGGGGCTCGATGTTCCTCTTTACCAGCGGCATGGTGAGGCTTCACACCGACACAAACTGCAGGGGAAAAAATGGGGAACAAGCAAGTACTGTTTTAGACATGGGTATCCTGGTTGGAGAGACTGTCTGTGATGAAGAGACAAGGTGCTGAAAACCCTCCACTCTGCTGAAGTGTCCATGAGCAAGCGTCAAGATCTTATGTATTAAGGATGTAACTAATATTTATTTTCATTATCAATAAATTTTCTGATTATTTTCTAAATTGAATAATTAGGCTGGCATTTGGCATTTTGCCTCAGAAATTATTTAATTGATTGACAAAATAGTTACTTAGTATCTTTCTGATGACTAAGAAGTTGACTAATAGTTGCAGTCCTAATTACAATTCAATTTTATCTGGGACTTTAAAACATACATTCAAATTTTGGAAAAAAATATGACTGCTTTGGTTGACTGATTGTTTAGTTATCATAGTCATATTCACAAGGATTTTAACCCATAAACTGACTCATCGACCCCTAATTTATATAAAACAATTTATGAAAGCACATAACTATGCTCAATTGTGCTGTTGACAGAGACCAGACAGTGATGACCAACAGTGTCCCAAAGCCACAAGACTTGTGGCAACCAGCAGAGAGATTAAAGCATTAGAGATAGGAAGATACAGCATGCCAGCTAATCCCAGGCCAGCTTGTCAGTGGCCCAGCTGGAATACAGACACAAACAGAGATTCATGGATATGGTCAGCACCAAAAAACATGTGAATTTAGATAAAAACAAGAATAAAGACCTGAAAACCCCAAAGTGAAAAATATCAACTTCATCACTTTCTCCAGAGAACACACAGATTTGTCCACACCCACAAACATATGACCTCTGAACGTCAGTGTCCAAAACTAAACCCCAATTGACTTTCATCAGACTCTCTGAACCTCAAAGCAGAAGAGATTTCAGGGTTCATCAGAGCGGCCATCTTATCGACTCTTCTTCCTGCTTCCTGTTTTTGTGGGCTCAGTCTGGCTCCTATTTCCTGGTCCTCCCTGTGTCACATCTCTTCTTCCTTTCCAAACACTTGGCCAGAACAAAACAGCTATGGCTCAAGAAGCAACCAGGAGGACAAACAGAAAGACAGTTGGAAATATGCATATACCCTTTTCCAATAAAAAACTTTCACATATAATTTTCAGACTAACCAATCAAACGATTTTATGCTTAATTACAGTTCCACAGCTTTTACTGTGCAGCTAAGCCAAAAAAAAAAAAAAAAAAACACCAGAGAAAAGCAGGATGGAAGGACACAGGAGCTCTGGCAGTCTGACAGAAGGCTAATAATAGTTGACAGGTACTAGAAATACACCACATATTGCATGGGCCTTGCAGATATTCATTAATTAATGAATTTGGAAAACGGGTTTAAAATCCCTGTTAACCCAGGGAACCCACTACAAAATATGGGCCTTCCAAATGGCTTAAATATTTCTGATTTATTCTTTATGACCACTTATTTCATGAAAGACTTAATAAAACGGTGAGGTCACATCTTCAATAAAATAAATAACCAACAAAGAAAGTAGCAGTGCTGTGCCATCAGCATCTCAGCAGGAAACCACTGTAATTACAGATCGTGTCATTACAGCTGTCCACGACAGAAAAGAGACACTTCTGTTCACCAAGGCCAGTTCCCACCAGCAGAGTCCTCATCTGGCCCCATTTTCTCTGCTGACGACCCCCTGCAAACCCCAAAGACCCTCACGCCAATGAGAGAAAACAAAAGGGTAAAATTACACCATCTTGTGCTGCCACAAAGGACACTGAATACGAGCACTAACCAAAAGAGCTGCTTAGGTTTGGCTTTCTGCATAAACATTTTAGAAACATGGTGCTTGTTGTTGCATAGGAAGGAGGAGATGCAAATGAGAAGATTGCATGTTTTTGCTTTTACTGTCTGGCTGGCATGACAATCACATCAATGAGGCGAAATAATGAGCGGCTGGGGGTGAGTAGGAGGAGGGATGGGGCCTTGTCTGCTTGTGAGAAATGAGGGGAAACTAGAGGCGAAGGAGGGTGCATGAGAGAGACACCAAGTGGGATAGGAGTGTGTGACAGAGAAGAGACAGTGAATGAGATAGTGTGAGGGAGAATGAGAATGGGCTGTGTGTAACACTAAGAGGTGGACAAAGTGTGTGTGTGTTTATGTGTTTGTGTGTATGAGGGGGAAAGAGTGTATTGGGTGGGGGGAGGGGTAGAAGCAGGGACCTCGGGGAAGCCACTGAAAGGTTCCCGGGACAATAGAGCTCCGTTCACACGGCAACAGCACTAGCTCTCCCATGCATCCTCCCCCTCCTCCTCTTCGACCTTCTTTAAGGCCCCCTCTACTCTTGCAATGAAAGCTTAGCAAGTGAGCGCTCCTCCCTCATCCACCACCACTCAGGGAGAAAGGCCTGGGCAAGAAAGGCAGAGTAAAGACTGAACATCTCACTCACAGCAACAGAGAAGAACACACAATTCTTTTAAACAGAGATTCTCACTCTCATGCTTAGTGTTTCTCACTCTTCTTTTTAAGTCATGTGCTTGGATAAATTATCACAACCCAACATACACACATAGGCATCCAGGCAAATAAACCAGTGCAAGCACACCAGGTAGCCTCTCAAATGTCCCATTAGCAGCATTTTAACAGTCCCATCAGCAGCAAAAATGTCTTTGATCCTCACAGGGGTGACTGTCAGGCTGCATTCAAAGTAAAACTCACTTCCCCTGTGACTCCTGCAAGACACCCACATATCTACACAGATATACAGGGATATAAAAGGCCTTTACTACAGACGTGAGAACTCCATTAAGATCTAAAAGGGGAGTCATTACCAATTTATGAACTGAGTACAGCTTCTTGTGTTGCAGGCTGTTTTGCTTGTTCTGATGTTATGAATAATGCAGCTTGGATTACGTCAGGTCATGCTGCCCTAAATATGATGTAAAATTTTTCATTGTGACATTACGCCTGTCCAGGAACGTCTTCTTGTATCCAGTATTACTAAGGGGCATCCGTGGTGAGTGCTTGTGAAGCACTCTGGGTAAAAGTGGCTCTTGAATTGTGAGTCCTAAAGGGTATGGAGTAGACCACTGAGCTTGGCTATAAGTTTTGCCTTTTTTCTGTATCTACAGAGTATATGTGAAATAATTTTCATCATTCTATGATCATTCAAACCTAACTGTGTTCATACATTAATCAAATTTACTCTTGAAGAGTTTGATCAATAATTTTACATTATTTCATTACTTAATGTGACTTTTCTTTCATCTGGCAAATAATCAGTGTCTTCACCCAGCCCTAACATCTATTCAGTAAATCTACAGGATTATTCTTATTCAAATATCTGACTTTTTAATGCAGGCGTGACCCAAACTTGTCATAATCCCCACATTGTCATAATCGTGATACAATGGGATTAACATTTGATTCATCAAGTAGTTAATCAATTAATTGATTCAAAATGTGGCAATCAATCAATAAATAATAAGAACAACATTGGTTTCATTTTAGCAGTTGCATATTGATTTTTTTTCCTTCAACTTTTGGCATAAATTGAGTGTTTTAAATTTTCATAAATTTTAATAAATTCATAGCAAATAGCTACAGCCCAACATAGAGGTAATATCAATGCTTTGATTATAGGGTAAGATATCACTGCAGTATCACTTTCTATAACTAATATTATACACTGCCCGGCGTGTTTTCATGCTATCACGTGAATGTTAAAGTTAATACCACGTACTCCTTTGATGTTTCATGCCTTAAAATCCCTCATTTATCCACACACACTCCCTTTCTCCCTTCCTCACAGATGATGGACGCACATTTAGAAACACACACACACACACACACACACACACACACACACACACACACACACACACACACACAGGCGTGAACTAATGGCAACCGCGATCAATCACTGTTCCGCACCGTCGCTTCCCGTTACTGATGGATTGACCCACATCTGTTCATCCACCTCGGTTTTCCGTGGATTTCTGCCAGTTTTAATCTCAAATCCAACCAAGCGTTTTGCTGTTTAGGTGTCCAACAGCTGATTAACACACCGACATACAACCAGCATCAATTATGTGGTTGAAAGAAAAGAAAAAAAAAAGGGCTTTAAAGTCACCAAGCAGACTGGGAGAAATACTGACTTGACCGTTTATTATCCTCAACTGGGGTCCGCTCCAACTGACCACTTGGTTAGCTAGCTAATGTCCAGTCGACTTCATAGTTTGGACTAATGAGACCACAGTTGACATACATAACCACACACATGTCACCACTGAGATAAAAGGTATTCTTAGTTGTTGTAAAAAGTGTCATAAGACCCTCACCAGCACTTGAAATATTAGAAGAAATCAGCCCGTCCGCATGTCCCGTTAGATACTCCTATTAGCTCTGCCATCCTGTGTCCCCCAGCCCGTCTGGCCACTCCGGGGAAAAATCCTTTGAGGACGGGGTCACGCCCACCGGCCTCATTCACCAATCACGTCTGAGAGCAGGGGATTTAACACATGATGGGCGTCCATATCGACCAATAGTGTTTCTAGGTATAAATGAGTGACAGCGAGGCTCCCCGAGCTTGAAGCTGCTGTTGCAAACGGAGGGGGCGGGGCTACGATTGGGCGTTGCTGAAGAGCTTATAGTTTTTTTTACGCAAGTCCCATACCTTGTCAAAATAATAAGAATTTTAAATACATTTTTGGGCCTGGGGGGAATTTGAAGACACGAAGACCTATTTAAATAACGACTAATAGCAGGAAATTGTGAGCTAGAGAGGTGAGAGGTGTGGGGGGTTGTAACATGTTTAAGGCGGTGATGATGAGCATGAGCTCGGATAGTATTGTATAACAGACTGAAATAGCTGGGCCAGCATCCTGCAGGAAGAGGTTCAATGAGAGGATCTGCTATACATAGATCTGTGCTTTACTCTCCCAAGTGTGTTTGTAGACAAAAGCTGTCCAAGAGAGATGGCTGTCATTAAAGCAAAGGGAAAGGAAGGAGAAAATAATCTTTGGACTCTAGACAAGGTTTAGTCCATTAGAAAGGAAAGGGAGTTTCATAATTGAAAATGCAGTTCTATTCCTGGATAAGGAGGGAGGGCTTGGCCTGCATCTGTTATACAGCTGTCAGTTTGACATATAAATAATTCAGACACAAACATCAAAGCACATGTGTCAATGTAAAAAAGTTTGGTCAGAAAATACAATGTAAACATACTGTGCAGCACCATGTATGACATTTTGTTCCTAGTCTGAGATTTTGTGAAATTGATGACTGGTAATTTTGTAAATATTACTGGTCCGTTGACTAGTTAGTCAGTTGCTTTCTTTAATTGTACTGAAAACAGGAATTATAAATATCAACAATATCAATGTTTCCACTTTTATTGTCAGGATACTTGCTTCATGTAAAATGTTTCAATACAATACAGTACAATGCATGTTCCATCTGCCATCCTCCATGCGATTGGTTGATTTTGTCATCATGTTGTAAGGCTTGCCCACAGCATACCGCAGCTGAGCGCTCTGCTAGCGCCAGCTGCTTTGCCACTCTTGCCATGAAAACAAAATCATGAAAACTGATTAAATTATAAACTACTAAAATCTTTTTTTGTCATCTTTTTTTTTGTTCTTTTGAACAAAAACCCTCAATGCCACAGCTGTGGGGGCTCCACATCCTCCCAGCATGCTTCACAGCAGCTCAGTTCAGTCCTCAGCTGAGGCCCTCACAGGGCCACACACACAAAATAAAACAGACAGACAGACAGGAGGACAGACGGACAGGGAATCTGTCAACGCTGGCAGTCACATAGCAGCTTTCAGTCTCATCCAAGCTTCAACAGGAAGAAGGTAACTGGCTGGGGTAGGAGGAGGTGTGGGGACAGGTGAAGAAGAAGGGAGCAGATGACACAACAAATTAAGATGTATGCCCCAAAACCAGGCCATCGTCTCTTGGCTGGTTTGATTATGTCTGAGTAACAAAAACCGGTTGGATTCAACCACAGCATCATTTCTTCTCCCGCCTTGTGTTTCACCCGTCAGGTTCTGCTCTATAGCAATATTTCTAATACTGGGGTAATGGCGTGTTATCTTGACGAAGTGAAGATTGTTGTCATTCTGGCCTAACGGACTGCTGCAGAGAAGTCTCCTCTGTGGGGTGGGGTTGGGGAGGTTTGTTGCCTTGGACACCCCCACATCCCTCAGTACATTCGTTCAGGTGGGCGTGGTGAGGGCTGTGTATGTGTCATATATGTGTGTATGTATGTGTAGGAGGGATGTTTCAGTAGCGGTGGGTCTGGTGGGAGTACTGGGGTGGTTGTTGGGAGGTAGTGGAGTATCCCATGCTGCTTTGGGGCAGTGATGTGCTTGGTCCAGGGTTCTGGTAGGCAGCATGTGGATTGGAGCGCTAAGGATATAAAGACAACAAGAAGATATTCATTAAATCCTTACTAATGTCTTAGGTTCTGCCCCAAATTTTTACCTCACTTTTGATGCTAGTGACCTCTTTTTTAAAGCAGTGATAATCACAACAAGTTGACACAGAGAGAAAGAGAGACTTTATTTTTATCCATCTGTCAAGAAAGAAAGTATATGTGTAATGCAAATGTAACGGCACAAAAGACTGATCATGGAATACATCTAACTCATTATTGGCTTGAGTGCATATGAAAGGGCAAACATTATGTTGTGCATATTGCAAGTTGAAATTGCCAATTGAAGAAAAAAAAAAAAAAAATTAACCATGCCCCTTAGCTCCTTTAACATAAGTTGCACCTTTCATTTCATGCTTTCTAAAGACTGGTATGTAAATAAATAGAATCAACCAATTCCATAATACCTTGTTTTAACTCTTTGATTGTTTATTTGTTCAATGCTTTAATTTCACATTGAATTATATAAACTTAAGTATTAGATAAAAAAGTTGAGGTGTTCAAAAACCTTTTACAAATAAATATTATTCAGGTGCTTTTTTTGTACTTTACTATTCCCATACTTTTCTTCATAATCTCAGAAATCACAGAAATATGAGAGTGATACCTAAATGTGTGCTTTACAAAGACCTACCTGGTAGTCTGAGGTCATGATGAGGCCACCTGAGGTAGTGGTGGGTGGGACAACTCTCACTTTCTTCAGAGGCGGGCCCTGGGCGTGGCTGTTGTCAGGGTTGCCAGTGTGCCCTGCCCCATTTGTGTGGTTGTTTCCCTGTTGCTGCTGCTGGTTCTTCTACAAGTCATAAAAATAAATAATTTCATTATTTCACATCTGTTCATTGTCAGTGCTATGATTACATTTTCATTAGCTATATTATGAATTTACTCCCTCTTTATGATGTTTCTCATCTGCTTTCTTTCTATAATCATGAAATTAGCTCCCTCTATATAATTACTTTATATAGAAACTACACGTGGCACACGGATTTCTTACTTTGTCTGCCTTGTCCTCTGGCTCCTCCTCTGTAAGGAACTCTCTCTTGGGATAGGGAATCTGACAGCCTGCAAACACACTGGAGAAAAAAGGCAAAGAGGCTTGTCAACTTCAAACATTTATTCCCATGACTCAGAGCTAATTGGCTATGGGACCTATTCAATGTGGTAGACATCCCAAGGTCATGAGACTCAAGCTAAGGAGCAACACAACATAGATAAACTGGATAAAAACTACAGATAAGCATGGGTTTGTGTGCAGTGTAACTCACTCAGATGTGGGCAGGGGCTCCTCCAAAAAGTAAGGGTCCTGCATTGCTTGCTCAGATGTGATTCTACGGATGGGGTCCATTGTCAACAGCTTCTGCAGCTTTAATGAATTGCACATAATGTTAGCATTACCATTATAAGGTGTGGCATAATCACAAAGTACAATTCATTTGTCATGGAGAACCAAATTATAGCTACATAGTTGTTATGGATTTGCCATCATAACAGTACTATGTCCAACTAACAGCTCTAATACTGAGACATTTTAACTCACCAAGTGGAATGCTTTGCTGTCTGGTTTAACTTTATGTTTTTCCATGTACTTTATAAGGCTGCAGTTTGTATATCTGTGATGGAGAAGGAGCAAATGATGACAAAATTATGACTTCAGTACAATTACCCTAAATAAGAAAATCCAGATATTCTGCACTTTGATTTGGTCTGAGTTTTGTTTCACATTTTTAAGAAAACTGGGACAGTAGTGCTCTGCACACTCACGTGTTCCTTCTAAAGTCTTTCATCAGCGTGGAGTGTTCTGGCATCTTTTTTATGTCCTCCCAATCTTTATCTGTCAAATGAGGGAAAGTCAGGATTACACCATGTCACACCCTCCCTCCCTTCAACAAGAACAGATTATTTAGGTTGTAGGGTTTGGATTACAATCTTTGTGAGTTCAAATGCTCACAAATTCCCCACAACAACCCCTTGTTACAACAAGAGCACATTGAGCTTTGGTTTCAAGTTGGGTTTTTTACTCCCCTTATGTAAAAATCTGATTTTGCATCAGGACAATAAAGCTTGATTTCTTGCTGAATCAAAACAAAATGCATCTAATAGGTGAATTATAAAACTAGAGCAGCAGAGATGGTAGAAGGAAAAAGATCAGAGGCATCTTAAGTGAACTGGAAAATATAGGCCCAAATGTAGCCCTACAAGAAAAAGTTTCTATGTTTGTGACTTGGCTTGATTTATCCTGTCAGTGGATTGATGGTCAGAGCCCACAGATCGCATTACTGCCTAAAGAGGAGGAGGGAGAAAAGACCAACAAAGTAATCTGCCTGTTAGGAACAAAAATTGTTCATCCTTCCATTGCATTTCCACTGAAAAGGGTTTATGCTAGCACCTGCATTTATGTAGAGATATAAAAATAAAATAAAATCATTGTTTGAGTCAAGTTAGGTAAACAATTAACAAATCAGTATATAATTAAAGTACTAAATATTTAAATTGAACTGAATAATGTTTCTATGAGTATTTTCAATGTCTGACAGCAGTGGAGCCTCACCAGCAGGGAACCCCATGACGTTAAAGATGCGGTCCAGTTGGTCGTGGTGGTATGGGTTACTGGTCTTGATGTCCTCCTGGCGACAGTGGAAAATGGGCTCAGACGTCAGCAGCTCTGCAAAGATGCAGCCAATCGCCCAGATGTCTGAAAGAAAAAACAAAAACAACAACAAAAAAAAAAATTAACTAAAGATGCATCAATGAGTGCAGTACATCTGGCTGCACATGTCAACATGTGAGCAGCGGCACAGACTGTAGTGCACAGTTCTCACCGATGGCTTTGGTGTAGTGCCGGGCCCCCAGCAGTAGTTCAGGTGCTCTGTACCAGAAGGTGACAACCACAGGGTCGAGATCGGCTAAAGGCTTCAGCGGTGAATTGAAGAGACGGGCAAATCCCATGTCCGCTAAACATTAGACATGTTAGTTAGTGAAATAACAGATTTAAACAATAGATCAAATTTAAATAAGGAAACATTATACATACCAATCTTTACTCTACCCCTCTCTGGCCCTTCCCCCATCACTAAAATGTTAGCTGGTTTCTGGTGCAGACAAAGAGACATGCACAATTTTGAAAAACCAACAATCCATTTGTTTTAAGGACAGCAAATCTACTGAGATTAATTCAGATTTGTTTGGTTTAGTTGTTGAGCTATAGTCCTTCACGTAGTGTGTAATCAAAATTCTATGTTGCTGCCCTCTAGTGGACACAACACACCCACTGCATCTCTTCTACAGAGGTGGTCAACCATTTCCATCTCACTATCAGTCAGCAAATGGAAAATAATGTGGAAAATTCACACATTAACGACTTTGACAGTGTTTTTAAATTGTTATTTTAAAGAACCAATTGCAATACAAAACCAAGCTTGTTTCCTA
Source organism: Rachycentron canadum (assembly GCA_038496675.1). Lineage (NCBI taxonomy): Eukaryota > Metazoa > Chordata > Actinopteri > Carangiformes > Rachycentridae > Rachycentron > Rachycentron canadum. The sequence goes on from CM076667.1 coordinate 11,427,698, forward strand.
TAAAAGGAAAAAAACTAAGATTTAATTGAAAATGTTTCATGTCAAAATCAATCTCTAAAGCAATATTGTAGAACAAGTGCATATATAACAATGAGTGAATTGCTGCATGCTTATCTTGCTTAACTATTAAATGTTTGCAAAAACATCAAAAACGTGGTTATGAAATGTGAATAGAAACACACAGACTGACACCATTTCACAGGCTTTCAACTGATTCTCTGTCCAATAACAATCCAGTATTTCATCTGTTGCCTTGTTTTCCCCACTACCTAAATATTTTCTCTCTCCTCCCCTTTCGACTCCCTCTTTGCCCTCCCCAATCCTCTTACAAGGTCTCTGTGGAGGACCCAATTGGCGTGGAGGTAATGGATGCCATCCAGGATCTGGTAGAGCAGAGACTTGACCATTCCTCTAGGAAGCTGAAGTGGCTTCTTGTTGGCCTTGGACGCTCTGTGGAACTTAATAATGTGCTATGGAAAGACGAGATAATAATAATAATAATTGTGGTGTGAGCATATGTGAGGAGTGAAAAGCATAATTTTGAATCCTTTTCTGCATTTGTATGATCACAAATGTAAGTTTATGCTACAGGCCAGATGAATAAGGCTGATGTTTGTGGCATGTGTTCCCACTTCTTTACGAGGGGAATTTGAGTGTGGCAGCTCTGTGGCAGAAAATGGCATTTCATTTCAGTTCTAATACCCTGCCAATTGTAACTGCCAGCTGCAAAAGCATCAGAAGTTTGACTACCAAATGTAGAAGACATTTTCTTGTACGTGTGTGTTCTATGAGACTTAGAAGTACATAATTAACATCTTTTTAAGTCTACTTCCTTTATTTGTTCCACATTTGACAAAATATCCACAAATGTACAAAAAAAACAAAACAAAAAAAACCAAAAACAAAACAGAAAGCACATATGTTTATAACCTAATTCTAAACTAAGAGTGTAAACTAAGAGTACTGTGGGCACATAGGAATCTGGGTAGGAATGTGCAGCATGTGCATGTGTTGGTCCTAAACTAATAATTTAAAATGAATTGTACAGAAAAATGCATACATGCAAAACATGCATTCATATTGGCACATTCAGTCGCCTAGATAGCAGTAAGTTTGGTAAATCATGTCATGCAGCTTCAGTGTATGTGTGTGTATTTTACCCAGAGATCATGTTCAGCGTAGTCAAAGAGCAGCCATACTTTGCGGTCTGCATGTGACAGGAAAACCTTCTGCAGTGAGATGACATTGGGATGCTTCAGCTCCCGCAGCAGCTGCAATATATAAGCCCATTCAGAGAACTGACCACACACTCTCTGGCAGAAATCATGAATGATAACAAGCAATTACTAGTTTTTTTTCATGTATGTACTCTGCAAAGTGAAGAATCTACCACACTGAAGACTGTACACAAAATCATAAACACATCTATATTTAAATGTAATTGAGAAAATAGCCCTACAACAAAAGCTTTGTATGTTTTATTGTTATTGATAAATGCTATGAGATGTTGATTAAGTTTATGTTCATAATATGTGTGTCTACCTTCTGTATGTATTAAATTCCTGTCTAATTTCAAACATTTCTATTCTATGTCTGTTGCTTAGTTAACAAAAGCTACTATGTGAAGGAAGGTGATTCAGACATTACATAAACCACCTAAGAATGGCATGAAGGTGTTTCACAGACCAAACAAAAGGGACAAAGTAAGCCAAGCAGTTCTTACTGCAATCTCTCTGCAGGCTGACATGGAGATGCCAGTGCCTTCAATCTGTTTGAGGGCGTAGTCCTTATCATCCTTCCTACAAAACACAGAGAGAGGCAAAGCAACATCAACACCAGACCAGACTGCAGGCCTCCAGAGAGCTGTCTGCACAGAAACATAAAGGGGGGCACTTGGCAGCTGGCACAGGGACTCTGAGAAGAGGCCGAGTTGCATTACCTCCAGATTTGTGTAATCAAGCTCACCTCTGAGGCTCAAAACAATGGAAGGGGAGAGGAAACAGGCCCTGTCTGGCAGCTGGCGAGGGACAAACAGAGCACTGGGACTGGCTCTCACTTGAATGAATCAGTTACAACCCCTCCCTCTCTCCCTGGCCTAAATCATCTCATAAACCCATGCTTTGTGCCTCCTCAGGCCTCGTCCAACTGCTGCAGCACAAATGAGCTCACAGTCTCATAAACAGCAGCCTCCTAAAGTGAACACAAACATCTTTAAACACTTTGGGGCTCTTTTGTGTGGTTCCGGCTGCCAGTACGTATGCTGCGATAATGGGCCTAATATGGCCTTGGTAGCTCAAGCTGCCTTAAGATCGCCCCTGTCGTCCAGACAGTTATGGGGATTGCATTAGAAATAGCAGGAAGAGGTCTGCTGGTCTGAGGGTTTGCGACATTGACAGCATCCACAGTTTGGGGCCAAATGGGGAACTTTAGATTATCCCATCTCCACTGTTGACTCTCACTTTCTTATAAAGAAAAGAAATACTCAAAAAATACTGTAAAACAGTAAATGAATGTTGACTAAGAATGAAAGTTAAAGGAGACAAAAATACTGTCAAAGAATCAAAACCAAAAATGTAGGTATGTCATATTGTTACATACACAACTAAACAAAAGTTTGAAAACATAATAGTTTCCTATGATGCAAAAACAAGCACAAAATATCCTCTCATATGCCAGACACACCTACAATTTATCACTTTTTAAACATTCACATAGCAGCAACACCCACCCAGGCCCCCACAAAAAAGGGGCCACTGGGGCCCATCAACAAGTGCTGGCACATGCACCTGCTGTCTCCTTTATTCACCACATCACCTGCAGATTTTAATTGCAATTTCACGAAATAAAATAATGCACACTGCGAGGCACCAAATGCAGGACAAAACATATGCATCAGTAACAGCTTTTACAACATAACCACACCATTTACAAGAAAGGGGAGAGCAAAATCACAACGATAAATCACATGTCAGTGCTTTTGTACACGACAGAGAGCTTCAGCAGCATCCTGACAGTGCATGCGATTTCTACACACTCCCCTTCACATTGTGTATTTCTCCACATAAATCCCCAACAACGTGCATCCTCTGCCAGGGTGCCTTGAAGGCGTAAAGAAAATGAGAGAAGTAATTAAAATGTATTTGGGAGAGGGAGAAGGAGAGGGAGGTGGGGGCTGGCGCAGGGTTCACTTGCGAGAGGCCTTGCTGGTCATCAACTCACCCATCTTTTCTCTTCGCTTTGTATACATGACCGTAGGTGCCTCTTCCCACTTTGCATCCTTCGTACTCAAACAGGTCCTCGACACGCTCTCTTTCGCCGGTCAGCTTGACTTTAAAATCATAGTCCATTTTCACCACTGTTTGGGCAAAACGTATCCGCTCTTTCCTTTTTTAAAGCGTCGCTTGGGAGGCAACTAGGCTACTCCAACGAGCTCGGTTTGGTAATTCAGCTAGTTGCCTTCCCCAGCGTGGCTCTTTCTTCCTTCAGCCGAGCTTCAACATCGAGGTTTCCGGTCAAATTTAATGTACCGGAGGAGATGCGCGGTGCTCGGATATACTCCAGGTGGGAAACGAGGCCGAAATATATTCCTTTCTCTTGTTACTGCGTTTCTCTCAGCCGGTATCTGCTCCAAAGAGACGCACTTCACTCGGTAACGACGGCGTATTGTCGCACGGCACTGTCGTAAAACGTCGTAAAGACAGCCCTGCAGCAGAGAGGCTGCTCCAGAAAAATGGGTAGACAAGATTACACCACGTGGAAATTCACACTACTAGATTAAAGCTGTTGTATAAGTTTATTAAGTCATAACAGCTGTTTACCTTTTCTGTGATATTGTGCCATATTGCATTGGTATAATGCAGACCGATTATGTCATATCGCCTCGGGATAACAGAAAACACCCATTCATCTGTTTTGACTCAAAGCGAATAAGATGATTATAATTTAACAGTATAATAAGTATGTTATTTGTAAATGTCTGATACTCATAAGCTGTTTAGAAAATACTTATTTGTTTATACTTTTAAAGTACAAAGGCAATGCAAAGTGACGTATGGGGCAAATAAACAGAGAGCAATTAACATAAAATGATTCAAATACAAATTAATTTAAAGGATAATGATAACAGAATTTAGTTATCAATTATAGTGTTTATAATGTTTGAGGAGTAAATGATTAAGTAATAATGATTTGACTTTCTCTCTTTCTTATGGCATTGGCCACTCCGTTTTATTATTATATATGGTGTCTATCGACTGTATAATGCGACTGCTGCTCAGTCATAAGCTATGTTTCATATATTGTAATGTCACCTGATTTTATGTGTGGCATCATTACATCACTTCATGTTGGAGGTTACAGGCAAGGTGTTTTAGGATTTAGTTTCAGACATGAGCTCATCAGTGTGGATGGTGAGGAGCTCAGATTTACTATTTATGTAAAAGCATAGGTATCGTGCATTTTAAAAAATGTTAAACTTATAACTCAAATGACCGATAAAACGGTTTTTTTTTTCATAATGTCTAAATTGATTAGGAATTTCCATAATGATAAATTTATGCTGTAGGTAGCCTTCCACATACTAAAGCAACACCATGTTTAAAACTTGCAGAATGTAAAAATGTAAATATTTTTGTATAATATCACAAAATAGAATGAATAATTGTTTTTGTTTGTTTGCTTTGTTGTTGTGCATTTCTAGACAGGAAACGCTGAGCTGTGTTTTGCAGCTTTCCTCGGAACTAATGTGCCCAGAGAGGTTGTTTTTGACGGACCGTGTAGTGTAGCACCACTGGTCCCATCTTGGTTTGAGGGAGAAGGGAGAGGAGAGCCAACCGTCCATATTACAGCTGCTTTGTCAGGTACTAAACTCCGTTTTATGCCATTGTCATCTCTTGTAAAACTATACTAGTGGTAAGGTGTGAACCCCATGTACAGTAACTGCTTGATAAAACTGTATGTCATATTAATATCTAGGGAGTTATTCTGTCTCGCAGCTCGCTGGCGAAGTGAGCTAACCCAGCTAACGCTGGTGTCGACGGGCTGCTGTTCGCTAATGTTAGCGCTCCGTTAGCAAATACAGCGTTGCGCATTCAAAATGACACTTGGCATCAGTGAAAGGTCCACAGGGCTGTTTGTTCTGTCCGGGTGGAAACACATTCAACCATAACCAGTCATTAACACCTCGATTATCTTATTATTTGAAAACATTGGCAAGATTCTTTGTCTTTCCTTCTTTGCCCTGGGTTTACATGGAGGAGACCTCCGTGTAGTTTGCCGTGTCCCGCCTCTGTAGGGCAGCGATTGGATGCTTGGCGTGTCCGTCACTATAACTAGGCCGGTGATTGGTGGTTAACCAGGATGACAACGCCAGTTTTGTTGCATTATTCCCCTGCCTTTTACATGGCCTTCCGTAGCTACTGTTGGAACTTGGCTAGTATTAGCTCACATGAAGACTAGGCTGTTAGTGGGATGTCTCTTAGCTGTTACCTATAAAGAATGAATTCAGGATTTATGCATATGCAAAATTAAGCAAATTCACGGCGCCAGTCTTCGGGCTAAACGTTAGCAAGATTACTGTAGCCTTACTCAGTGTCTTGCTGGTGGAGTCTTTCGATAGAAAATGGATGGCGTTGTCTTAACTATCGTCCTTGGTTAGAGATTAGTCACTGCAAGTCTAAGGTAATCGAACAACTCTGATTTTCATTGCATTTATGTTCTAGTATCTAAGACAATCCAGTAAGTGCCTGATAGCACGTAGCTGTTCAAAGCGTTTGCTCTCTATATTACCAAAAGACATCAAATTGCTATTACCATGTTTTGTTGTTGTGCAACATATTATAATGACAAATGAGCAATGAGCATGTCTTTTTGAGCTGCAGGGGCACAATGTGTGGCTTCAGCCCTTATTCTTATGATGCAAAATGTAAAACTGTAATCGGTAGCTTCAGATGACATTTCACCCATGACTGACACCGTCACTTATCTATATGCCAGCACTTTTCACGGTGATGGACCCTCCTGGTGGGGGAGACGAACGGCGGAGGCAGGCAGAGCGTCTTCGACGGGAGGAGGCATACTATCACTTCATCAATGAACTGAGTGAAGAGGAGTATCGGCTAATGAGAGACAGCAACCTGCTGGGCACACCTGGTGAGGGGGAATACATGTTGTTATGTTAACACACTGTCTGGGATTGCCAGTCTAGCCTTACTTCACATATGTTCTAGGCTACACACTACACTATGTCAATATTATGCCATAGTGAAAATATATGCTATTTAATCCTTAATACAGGAGCAGAGATACCACTGCTGCTGACAGCACATAATGTCCTGTATGTCCATACTCTTCTCAGGGGAGGTGACTGCTGAGGAGCTGCAGCAACGTCTTGATGGAGCAAAAGAGCGTGTTTCATCTCAGCCCCATTCTGAACAGCGTTTGCAGACTGCTGATTCTGGAGAACAGCAGGGCAGTAGTGGTGAGGGAGAGGAGAGAGGGGCTGGAGGGAGACGAGGGGCAGGTAGGGAAAAGTGGGAGTGACATCTGTCTATTGAATCTTTCCAAATCTGAATTCTGCTCATGATGTGGTATGATTTGGGTTAAATCACCTATTATTTAAGAAGCCAAAAAAATTCCATAATAACACAATGTTTTATGACTAGACCTCGAGAACAGTAAACAGATGACAAACAAGCGCCAGCTTTGGCAAGGTTTAAACAAGGTTGCAACACATTTTGTTCAACTGTGAATTCTGCTAATAATTACAGTGGAAGTGCTGGCTTTTAATAAGGTTTGAAACAGCATTAGCATTTAATGTTTTTACTGGGCAAGGGAACAGCAATGTTTTTATTAGTTTTCCTGTAAAGAAGAAAAGATTTTTGGATGAACATGTTATTTTACAGTCTCAACTTTTTTTGTCTTACAGGGGGAACAGAACCTGGAGCAGAGACTTCTAATGGTGACTCATTACTGGAGTGGCTGAACACATTCAGACGTACTGGTAATGCTACTCGCAGTGGGCAGAGCGGCAACCAGACATGGCGCGCTGTCAGTCGGACCAACCCTAACAGTGGAGAGTTCCGCTTTAGCCTAGAGATCAACATCAACCATGATCAGCCAGAGCCTGGGGAGCATAATGACACTGCGGACACTGCAGAGCTGCCAGTGACTGCCCCTAATACAACTTCCGCCTCTATACGCACTGCTTCTTCCTTCTCCAACCCTCGCCCTTCAGCCATGTCAAGGCCAGCACCATACCCTTCCCCACGCCCAGTCCTCAGTAGGAGGATGCAGACACGGCGCACACGCAGCAGCACTACCACACTTTCTATGAGCCCCCCTGCACTTCCTGCACCAGTGTCCCCCCCAGCGGCTGCCCAGAGAAGAGGTGCTACTTTGCACTCTTTAGCACCGCCTTCCACCGTTCTCAACCCTCCTCATGATCAGACTACACCTTCACAACTTCAAGCCCTCAATGCAGAAGTTGAACATGGGCATGACGACATATCTGCCCCTATAGACTGTCCCCGTGTATCACCCCAGTCTGGGTCTCAGGCCCCAGCAGTGGGACAAGAATCACGTGGCAGTAGGACTCGATCGCGTGGTCGTGCACGCAGGGCTGCAGCAGGGGGTGGGGTTTCATCCCGCTTGTCTCGGCGAAGCCGTTCCCCCTTGCACAGAATACCTGCTGTTAGTACCACTCCACCATCCAGCAGTGGTGTCAGTGGCTCTAGCATCCACACTGTTGAGCCAGGCAGTGGCACAAGCTCTGTTTCCATGGAGACAGGGGAGGCTGTGGCAGAACCTGCAGCTCTTACAGAGCCAGCTGTAGAGACAGGAGAACGTGAGAGTGAGTCACATGTAATAGGAGCAGGAAGTTCATCGGTGCGACGGCACCCAACCATCATGTTGGACCTGCAAGTGAGAAGGATTCGACCTGGTGAAAACCGTGACCGAGACAGCATTGCCAGCAGAACACGATCACGTGCACGGGTTGCTGAGAATACTGTCACATTTGAAAGTGACAGTGGTGGATTTAGACGCACCATCTCCCGCTCTGAGCGAGCTGGGATCCGCACCTATGTGAGCACTATTCGGATTCCATTGAGGCGCATTAGTGAGACAGGCCTGGGGGAACCCAACTCCACTGCTCTGCGCTCCATATTACGACAGATTATGACTGGATTTGGGGAGCTGAGCTCCCTAATGGAGACAGAGGCTGATTCTGAATCTGTTGCACCTAGCCATACAGATGCTATTGGCACAAATAGTAACACTACCCCAGCTGGTCGTCTGCATACAAATGAGAGTGCAGTTGGCCAGGTTGGTACAGGTGGGGTAGATCAGGAGAGGGTAGGACTGGTGGGAAGTGAGGAGGACCAGGGTGGGCAGGCCAGACTCGGAGGAGGGGTTGTGAGCACTACAGAGGGACGGGCCACCAGCAGGGACACCAACAACCTGGTAGAAAATGGTACTCTACCCATCCTGCGGCTGGCACATTTTTTCTTGCTCAACGACGAAGAGGATGACGAACACCCTAGGGGCCTGACCAAAGAACAGATTGACAATCTATCCACACGCACGTACGGTCAGGCCAGCCTGGAGGGGGAGATGGGTCGTGCGTGTAGTGTCTGCATCAATGAGTATGCCCAGGGCAACAAGCTGCGCCGTCTGCCCTGCTCCCATGAATTCCACATCCACTGCATTGACCGCTGGCTCTCTGAAAACAACACCTGCCCCATCTGCAGGCAGCCCATACTAGCAGTGCATCATGACTGACCTGTTTGCTCACAAACCCAACTGTCATGTTCCTGGCTGGCTGAACTGAGCAGACCCAAGTGGCTTTGCATGTACATAGCGCTTTCATGGTTTAATTTCTTTGAAAATATCCATTGTGTTGAAGTTGAAGAAGGTTGAACCAAAAGTGCGAAAAAAAAGAGACTATAAATGCAGAGAATTAACAAAACTTTATTTTTTTAGACTTCTTGTTTTCAGCAATTTATTGTTTTATTTTCTTCTTCCTGTGACCTGTTTTGCTGGTCTCTTTCACAAAGCTTCAGAGGCCCATGTCGATGGATGGCATTAATGCTTAAGGAGCTCCTGTAGCCGCTGCTGACTAGTCTCACTTAAACTCTTTAATGTCTGATACATGTGACGTCTCTGTCACAACTGGACTACACAAATCATGTCTAGACTTGATTTATTCAATATAAGCTGTAAATAACTCACCAGTGCTTGTATTTAAGGGTTTTAAAGCCAGACGCTCCTCACATGCCATGTGTTTAGAATGGAAACAGGAAACCTTCAGTTTTTTTTTTTTTTTTTTTTTTTTAAACATTAACCATTTTAAAGCTTCAACGTAAATTTTAAAGTCCCTTCACAGTTGGTTAAGAATTGTATGATTTATTGGGATTTGTATGAGCAATGTATTTAATTTTGAGATAAGTTTTATTCTGTACATCTGGTATTATTTGTTTAAGCCTCTTTCATACATCCGTCCCATATAATTCCAATACAGAATTCATCCATTACAGTAACCCATTAAAGTAGGCCCCTTTAAAATCATTAACATTACCCATATGAGCAGCACAAATCAAATGAATTGCAAAAGGCATGTGATAATCAGGAATTCAGAGTTGTAATTTACTATCAGATGTGCAATACACAGAAAAGACAGTATTGTTTGTTTTGCTATTCATTGTTGTTTACATTGTAATACCTGATCATCATCGCCACTTCAGAACAAAGTCGTGTAAAACCCTGAAATTAATGCTTCTTCTCATTTCCTGTTGCTTATTTCGATCCATACCTGACAACCACCCTGGAACCCGTGCCATGAGTAGTTTGCCGACTACATCTTCTGAGCAAAAACCTGGAACATTGATTTAAATGATAAAAAAAAAAGGATTTCTATAGATTTCACTGTTGTTTCACAAACATCTTTCTTCATGACATAGGTGCTGGGAAATCATTGATGTCTGGAGCATTTGTTGCAGCTCTGGCTCCAAGTTTACTGTACATTTACTGCTGAGAGTCTTTTAACATCACATCTCTTCCTATTTGGGTCTGTCATATTGCAATGGTTGCAGTGTACGTCAGTTCCAGTACAACACCTGAATACGGCAGTGTTAGTAATATGATATTCCTGTATGCTGTTTATGGTTTATTTTTTTCCATTACATTCAGATATTGGCATTTCTAGTGTAGCACAGGTGGATTATTTAGCAGAACCACCTAGTCAGTGTGTTCCCACCAGGGTCACTTTGTACATCAACAATAACAATACACAGGAGCTACTACATCTCTGCAGTCACTAACAAAACTGCAAGAATGATGCAGTATAATATGTAAGAATGTGTGAGAGTTGGCTAAGTGTGTGTGTGTGTGTGTGTGTGTGTG
>CM076667.1:11442940-11521745 GCA_038496675.1 Rachycentron canadum
TATATATATATATATATATATATATATATATATATATATAATATATAATATAAAATCTAAAAAATAAAAATATAAAAAAGCGTGGTAAAGTGTGACATATAGGAAATGGCATTAAAAGGCATTAAAATAACCATATGATGTAAGCCTGTAATTTTAATCTATGTTATGTGCTTTAGCCTTATCCTAGTTACAGTTGTACCATTGCATTGTTAAACTTAGAAATGGCTCTTAAAGGTAAAACTGTATTTTATATTAATTACATTGGAAACTGATCACATTCCCCTACACTTGCCATGACGCTTGTGGACATTATTTTGAAAGCATTGACCGGATGTGTCCCACTTATTATTCCGTGTGGCTTGACGCTGGTTGAAGCCGTCCTCTACCACATCGCCTCCGCGGTCCAGCCGAGAAACAATGATCCGTGAGCAGCAGCAGCGGCAGCAGCAGCAGCAGGAGGAGGGACGGCCGCAGCCCGGGCCCCGAGCAGCCTTTCCCTGCTCAGCCGGTGAGCCATGAGCATGCCACCGCTCCGGCCTCCTCGCCCCCGCCTCACCGACACTCGTTCACCACCAGCAAGATGTATTTCAACCGGAGAGCCAAGAAGATACACAGTGAGGGAGGTAAGCTTAAAAATAACCCCATTTTCAACCCATTCCTAACCAGGGTTCCGCCCGCCGCTTAATTCGTGACCTGCCAATGTAAAGTGTTGTTTCTGTCATTGTTGAACCAGGCCTGACTGCAAGTAGCGGCCTGCACAGCTGTCACCATGCGTACTTTAGTATGTGCTTGGAATAATAACCCGAATCGGTGTTGTCCGGGACTGCGGCATGTATGTGGGGTGACTAGCTGTACCGGTATTCATCCTCAAGTCTCACTCATTTTTTATTTATTTTTTTTTTTTTTGGCACTGTTTGGGGATGCAAGGGCAAAGCAGACTGCAGGTGCCTGCTTCAGGTAGCACAATCTGCCCTTTGTATGAGCAGGTATTTTTTATATCGAATATCATGATGGGTGCAGGGATCCGTGCTGTGCCATAACGCCACGAAAAGAAAATGACATATTTATTCTTGATAAGATGTATGTGAATGCGTTGTGTGACCTTATCACTATTTATGGGATGTACTGAATTTACCATGGCATCATTATGGTATTACATAATTTTGTTGCAACAGCCTCGTGTCGCCAGTCTTTACCTCCTGAGTCGCGTCATATGGGCTGAGATGCAAAGATTATTTATTATTTATCCTTGTTCGTATCTATATTAGTAAGTAATATATGTTATTTTGAATTTCAAGCGTCCAGCCCAAGCTCCTATAGATCAGTCCTAGTACAGCCTATTACCTCGCCGACTTATAAACCACGTGACCGTCTAAAGAGCGCTCCTTAACTCTGAGCCGTCAGGAATCGCCTCACCTGAGGGCCCGTCCACCCTCCAGAGCCTGGGAAAGGTATTGGTTCAGGTCCAGGTTGTTGTGCACATGCCCTGTGTTTGCTTGTTGCCACACCAACCACAGACTATATTGCTGGAATAAGTCCCCATCACAAACTGTATAGTGTTATAGTGTCTACAGTTCCACTTTTTTTTTGACAGAAAACGCCTCATCAGGCTTTGGAGAGGGGATGGATGTTTGATCAAGAGACTGCATTGGGTGATTTCACAAATGGCAAACAGACAGATTGGATTGTCCTGGAAGAGATGAGGCTGGCTCATTCAGTGGCTTTTAATAGTGACTGGCACATACTGTCGGACTGCATTGCTGTTGTGTGTATGTGTGTGTGTGGCTGCATGCCTCTTGCAGCTTCCAGAAATAGAAAGCAGGACAAACTGTGAGCAGAGATGAGCGCCCACTGGGTCATGCTGTCTTCAGGCCAGAGGTTCCCAGATATTTATTTGTTGAAGATAAACAACTCCATCTTTTGACACTAAGGCAGCATATTATACTTTTGCCTCAAGAAAGGTCAAGGGTTAAAAGCATTCAGCACCAATTTCAAAAGGTAGCCGAATACCATTTTAATAGTACATTTGTTTTTTGTTTGTTTAGATAGAATATCAGATGGCCTCACGATGAATCAGATTGCTGTTGTCAGTTGTTTGTTTCACATGTCTGTTACATGATGTTGATCTAGTCATATGACACCAGTTTTCTTGCCTATCAAAGCAGTTCATATGGGATTTTCAGTATTATTAATTATCGCTTTTTCTGGTTTCTTGAAGTCTACAAGTTGTATCACAGTGTTCAACACTGCCATATTTAAAGCACAGATTGGAAATGGAGGAGCACTCCAGTATCAGCATCAGTTGGTATGTACATGTGTTCCCTCCTGGAATATCCATGTTGCCTTTACTGTAATCTCTTGGAGCCTGACCTCTTGATTCTTTGCTCCAATTAGCGAGCTGCAACATCCCCGGTGATGACGTCTGCAGCTACCAATCTGTCACATTTACTCACTCTCTCTCAAACACATTCACCCACAGAGGAATCATTTAATTTGTTTGTATTTAAGACCATAGATAAGTGGGTGCTTCCAACTGTGACCATATTTCAAAGAGCATCTTTTACACACAGACACTCAGAAACATGGAGATTGATTGAAAAGCACACAAAAAAAGTGTTATAAGTGTTTAAAGTTTTAGAATTATGTAACAATATGATGAAAAACAAACTGTCATTACATTGCAAATTGTCCTGGATATCTTAGATTACACGTATTTAAATGTAAGGAGACATCTCATCACGGTGTTAGTGGCTCAAGTTTATATACATCATGCAGCTCAGACAACTTTCAACTATACGTCTGTTTTGGGAAGATAGTGACTGGTCGTCATGGCTGCCGAGCTACTGAAGATGCCCTTTGGGAGATAGGGAGAGGCCTAACAAATGACAACAATTATGTATATGCATGAGTTGGACACAGGGGGGCACTCTTGGGCAAGCTACAAGCATTTCTATGTGAAGCCACCAGGTCTTTCATATGCAGGCATACACCTCATCCTGCTATTCATGCTTGCAGTCACAGGCACATACAAACACATTTACAGTGCAGTTACTGACATACAGATGTGTTGTGTGCGGTATGTGTATATTGACTTGTTGTCTTGTGTGTGTTGTTTTCTCCCGCCACGGCCTCTCTGGCACCCACAGAGCAGTTAGTGTTGACCACCATTAGGCAGGAGGCTTCTGAACTGCAGGACCCAGGCCAGGGCGCCGGTGCTACCATGCGCGCCCGCCTCACAGACAGGTTTGACAAAAGTGAGTTTGCTCGAATTAGACTGGATGACGCCCAATTTGTGTCCCGAGTTTCAAGGTGCATGTGGCCATGCCATGCTTAACGGCTAGGAGCAGCTGTCTCCTAACCCCCGGCCCTCATGAGCTACAACGTCTAGTTACTGAATGTCTCTGGTTCTCGTCTGAAAAGGTTAAGTCATACTAGTACTACTGTGGATCCTGAAGAACATGTAGCTCCTTGGGGCCTGGAGTGACAAATGCTAAACAGGAATTAACCCTCTCACTGCATGTGCTTGTAGTTGGGTGACCGCTCATGTCGGACTATGCTAGAGAGAAATCAATCTGCACCGGGGTCTTTCTGCAAAACATTCAATATGAATACATATGCATGCTGTAGAACACAACACATGCATGTACAGACATGGCATGCCTGAATAGACATGTACATGAACACTGCTGCATGCATGTATGACACATAAAAGACTGTGAGCTGGGTTTAGAGAGTGGGCAGGGGAGCAGCTGCATGTTGGGGCCTTGCTTGTCTTTTGCCATTAAAAGATGTACATTCACCTGTGTGTGTGTGTGTGTGAGAGAGAGAGAGGGAGCAACTGTGTTCATAATGCATTGTCAGTGTGTGTGTATGTATATGTACATATGCATACATTAGTCTGATGTGTGTCTGTGTGCGTGTTGCAGTCTCACCTGTAGGATTATCAGGTTATGGATTAGCAGCAGGTGAAGTTGCAGAGCAGACACTGAGGGGATTATCAGGCTCTCTCACTTGGACCATAAGAAGCTTTCTCGCTTTACTTCCTACTCCTTTATGGTGGCAAATGGAACCACTGGGAACGTCTAGGACTGGGTCAAGCAGGACCTGCAAATAGGGCCTGGAGATCACCTCAGTGACCAGGACAGTCATGGGACGCAGGGGTAACCCAGGCAGACGACGCTCTGTTGGTAATGCTTTCCTGACCACACAGCCAGTCTGTGGGCTGGACAGGCTTTTTGAGGAAGTTGTTTCATGTTTGATAATTGAGGTTTTTGAAATGAGTCAGATGGTTGTAGTTTACTGTTAATCTACAGAACACATTGTCAGCAGAGCTGTTAGAGGATCAAAACTTTGCCACCATGTTGCCAAAAGCTGCTAAAATATGTGTAATATTCTTGATTTGCCATGCACATTCATCTGCCTGTGCAATTGCATCTAAAATGTTTTGACAGATAATGAAAACATAGAAACAGCCAGTATATCTGCCCTCAGTGTTGCTTGGGGTGTGTGGGAGTGCTTCTTCAGCTGGGGTAATTGTAGCTATTCTACTATAACTGATGTTATGATTAGCAGCTATTTCCTTTCTGGCTCATTTCATCTCTTGGCTGCATTTTTGGAAGATAGTGCATTTCTATTAGACCGGTTAAATAACAGGATTAAATGTGTAAGCATCACAAAAGCTACATTTGTGCCATTTAAAACACATTGCTGGCAGTCACAATATTGACGTAGCCACTGGGGGGAGACGCCGTGATAGTGGTTGATATGCAAGTTGTTCCTTGAGTGGACCCTAGGGCACAGCACCAAGGCAGGTTGTCTGGTGAAATACACACTGCCGTCATGGAAAATGTAGATGAATTATACAGCCTGTCTTAATTCATTATTTAGTGGCCTAGCCTGCTTTTTAACTCTGAAAGTTTGGCACCAGGCCAGGGCACCTTGGGCCCAAAACACAAAGTTAATGCTCCATGCTAAGATAAAATGAAACCTGTGAGTTCAATTGACATGTATGATGGATTTAATTGTTTGCATTCGACTGCATTTCCCTTGTTATGCTTAAAGCTCATTTTATCTACCTGCTGTGTGAGATGTGTTTGGTTTGATAGGCTTCTAATAACACGGGTATTCACGGTAGAAAGCTATGAAAGGGGCCATTAAGCTTCTCTACATAATGGACAGAAGTTTCATCTGACTGTTTTTTTTTTTTTTGTGTGTTTCTTTTAAGCCTCAGCAGCCAAATGGGTGGTTGGTAGTATCTTGCTAACAGGGTATGAAATCAGGGAAGATCAGTCTAATCTTACCTTCTTTTGCACTAGGTTATCAGACCCATGGTACCTGGTCGGTTAGCCTGGGTGGTTCAAGTGTAACTGACCTGGCCGTGCTCTGCTGGGGTTTGCTGCTGACTCATCAGTGGCACATTACTAATGAGTTATGGTGGTGACTGTGCCTCGACTCCATCAGAGATGAGTAACTGAGGAATTGATTTCCTCAGGAATGAATCAGAGTCAAAGTGGGCTGCTGAGAAAGCCATTATTGATCTACTTGGACTCTGGGGGTTAAAAATTGGAATGGGGAGGACGGGGGCACAGAAAAGAACAACAAAAAGTAGATAATATAGAAATGTATACAAGTTAAAATGGTTCCTTGGAGATGAAAAAAGATGACATAATAGTCAATGTACATTGCCCTTCACTACCTTTAACCTTGTCATCCATAATCATTTTATAACAATTACCTGCTATCCTGATTGACCTCAGTGCTGTTTGCAGTGAGAAGTGACTTATAGCTCTGGAAGGTCCACAGGCAATAGCCTGGTCTGGGATATAGAGATAGTGCTTATTATCATTTTGCTTGCATAGACTTTGACCCTTGCTCTCTTCCTTGTGCAGACATTTTGTGGGCTGGTGTGGAATAACAAAGGTTCGAGTTTCGTTTTTAAACTGCGCTTTAAGCTTTTAATATCTCAAGCAGGTTTCTTTTGCAGAGGTAGATGTTTGTAGTAATGTGTATTATAATAAAGATAAATTGAAAGCTTATCTCTAATAGATGCAAAAACCAATGAAATGCCACACTCCCATTATTGTAGCGTTTTTCAATAAACACATGCCACCTCCAAGTTTTAAGTCTGGTGTCAGTAATGACGATGGCACATCTAGTAGCTAAGTCTGATTGGTTTGTATCTGGTCATTTTACAATTCCTCGACTACTTAAGAACAGGACGCATAAGTGGCATTTAACAATGTTAACCTAATTGATGGCTGAGTAGAGTCAATGACTCTATTGTTGGATCGTAGTGCCACAGAAATAGAGTTTCAGGGCTGCAGAAATTCAATCTGCTCAACCCCGTAGGCGCTTATTATTTTCTCAATTATTAATGCAATTAGTCTGATTCACAGATAAACACACAATGCAGCACTATCCCATACAAATAAGAGTCAGTGTAATCACATAATAATCTTAGAAAATGTCTTGTGTTTTGCGATGCACACTGTGATTGACAATTGCACACTACAGATAAACTAAAGGTCTGTAGGCATATTATCAGAATTACTTTTGGACTCTCTTACCTGTGGCTTATGAGAGATTTTGTTATTTTTGCGGGACGGGAAAGATGCAAAGAGCAGAAACCTGTTGTAAGTGGTCACTGCGCTGGTGAGAGGGACAGCGACATGAAGTGATCTCCTGACGGATGGCTTCTGCCTCAGGGATGTCATTTGACCCATCTGTGCCTGACCACAGGACCTTAAGGCGATATCGGGCTTCTGGCCCTTTAAAAGCGGGGCCCCGGCTTTGCCCCTCCGCAGCGCTGAAGCGGCTCCATATGGCTTCTTCCCGTTGTCTGAGCTGGTAGCACTGAGCAGCTCGGCATCAAATGTGAGGGAGGAAATCGTCCGAACCGCGCCGAAAACAGGCCTCCAGAGGCGGCAGGTGGCCAGATGACACGGCGGCGGAGCTCGGCGGGCCAGCATCTTTCACCAGGGCCGGGAGCTTCTTACCCAGCAAGGCCGAAGGAGGATAGAGGAGGCACGGCAGTGTTGCTGCATCTGTCCTCGCCCAGGTTGGCCGTTGTTGTACCAGCTGAGTAAACTGAGGCGCCGGGACCTGTTTGCATTGCTCTCACTTCCCCACAGTGTCCCTGCAGAAACATACATACCCTGTCGTTTTGAAGGGCGCGCTCGAGGATGAATAATGTCCTGCTGCTGGAGCTCATGCGGGGGTGAATGAGCGCAGATCACGACGCTTGAAAATGGTTGGAGATGACAAAGCCGGGCGGGCGGGCGGGCGGGGAGGCAGGGAGTCTGCAGGATAAGAAGCGTGTTGCATCCTCCTCTGTCACTTTTTTTCTTTTTTGGGAGGGGGATAATTTGTGCCTGTAGCTTAATGACAGCCACGAAGAGCGCTGGGTATCCTCTGTGTTGCATATGGACAAGTTGACGTGCTTATAAAACAGGCAAACCCGGCGTGTTTGTTCGCCATTGTGCATCCCTCAGCACATCCATTATACGCGGGGGGTCCCGTGGGCGTCGCGAAACGCGCTTGTGTGCATTGACGGTACCTGCATAATAATACTGAAAGACAAGGGGGGCTGTTTATAACGGGAAACGTCACGGAATCGACCCACCGGCTTCAGCATAGACCATCTTACAGTTTCCTCTAGTAGTAATTGGTCGCCTTCGCTTTTGAACTGTAAACCACGTCTCCCGTCTATGTCTCTGTCTCTCTCTCTCCCTCCCTCCCTCTATCTCTGTCTCTCTGTCTCTCACTCGCACTCACTCAGCCTCACCTCTCTCCCATCAATCCAACGGTGCAGGACCTGCTTGCTCGTCCGCCGGTTACCGCAAGGCAGATGATGAGATGTCCGGGACCACTTCCCAGGCGGATCCCGTAGACGCCACTGCGCGGACGGTGCTGCTCAACCGGCCACAGAATACCAAGTTCTGCGACAACCATGTCAGGTGGGTGCCACTTTATTCACTGCTCCTTTTGCAGTGATGCATGTGGTGTGGTTTCATATGCACAGTATGGAGGGAAAAAAAAGCCTATGTGATGAGAGAGGTGTTGATTTTTTTTACTGGACGTTTTATTCAGTTATTAACAAACAAGATATCCATGTCACCAGACTTATGAACTTGGTCGTGTTTACTTCTAAGGTTGATACAGTCACTCTTCTTACTATAATACAAAGGGGCTTTAATCCATGCTACTGGGTTGAAGGACATTACACCCTGTTTGTGTGTTTGTCTTCCCATGTGAGACAAGTAGACTTTGGACCCCTGCTTTGTTTATTTTCTCTCTTAAACATTACCATTTGTCTCAGTTTTTCCTTGAATATTAACACAAAAAGCATGTGGTTGCAGCTCTAAAATGCCTACCTGCTTTAACAGGGGAAACGCTATTGATAAGACTTTTTAATACATCACCTATTAAGTGATTATTTGCAGCTCTTCGGCATTCCCAAAGGGTGAGGCTGACATGTGCCCCTGCCTGAAGTCCACTTGAGAATCTCAGTTGAAAAAGTGCTTGTCTTATCAACTTAACATTGCTGTTTATGCTTAATCAATATGTCCTCATGTATATTTAGGGCTGCCAATACAAATAAACTAACTACTCTTTCATGTGTTTACATAAATTACACAAAGTGTCTTAGCTGTGCACATTTGGTCAAATATTATGTGTTTGCGCTGATTGAGAAATTTTGAGGGGCCATTGTAGAATCAGTGGCCGTGGATTTCACTAAAGATAAAAGGTGTCTGACCTGATTTTTCAGTACTCAGTCAAATAGCTGGATGTGTGATTCTCTTAGTCATGACCTTCTGCGGTATGACCAAGAAGAAGCGGACTATAAATCATTTTGCTTATTGTGCCGGTGTCTCTCTGGTGATTCCTGCTTGTATGTTGTAATATAGGCTCGGCTGTGATTATAATCACAGTTTTACAGTTTCATTCAAACAGATGTCAACATAACTCCACCCCCTGTATAAAACTGTTGCTGGCGCCATCACTTCATCTTCTGAGAGTGAAACACTTGTTGTTGGTCAGGTGATGTGCAGCAGTGCTGCCATTATTACCAGGAGATTCAATTTCACTTTGAAAAGAGCCTATTTCAGCTCTGCAAATAAGATTAACGTGGGTACTTCCTGGCTCATTTGATTGGATCATGTGCAATGTCCTGCCCATGCTGATTGGAGAGTCAGGTGCCTTCAGCTCCACATGTGTGCCCTTTGATGTCCCTGTTTTCCTGTAACTCCATAGTTTATGCTTTGAAGGTTCAATAGCCGTATTGATTTTTCTGAGAATAAAGCCTTGTAGCTTTTATCTTTATACTCAACCCACCTCCTGTCCATTCCTTAGGTGCTCCACTGCCATATTTCATTATATGGAGTTGTTTTTAAACAACATGAGCATTAGTGCTGCTCTCCTGTGCATTAATGGAGCAAAGTATCTTCTTCATGATACTTAGAAGATGAGAACTTTTTTCCAGCAAATCAACCTGCCTTTGTTCTTTCACCTAGAGGAATAGGAACTCATCTCTGAGTTCAGCTCAGCATTTTCTTTTGGCCTTAAGTGTATGAAGAACACTGACCTTTTTTTTTTTTTTTTTTTTTTTTTAATAAAAACACAACAAAGCCACACAGCAGCAGGAGAGCATCACCCCTGCAGCGAACAGCTGCTAACACCACCAGCAAGTTGGACATCTATAGTATGAAAAATAGCACAGTCAGATGTTCCTGACTTGTTTTTATGTTTGTCGTTGTGTGTGTGGAGTCTGGTATCACTTGTCTTTGATTAGATTAAGGCAGCTTTATCTTCTGGATCATAGGTGTAGTTTCACTAACTCTAAGATAGAGTTTCAGGGTCAGGATACATGCATGACTTAGGGTATATGAGTATGAGTGTGTGTGTGTGCGTGCGCGTGACAGACAAGCAGCTGTTCCTATGCTGTTTTTCTTGTAACGTCCTGCTCTTTGTAGTTTTGTGACTGTGCAAGTGAAGCAGATGGAAAAAGCGGGTACGGGTTCATCTCCTAGGAGACTCTGAACTGTGATGGAAGTGTGTATTTTGCCATGCAGTGCATGGACTTGGTGCACTCGCACACACACAAACACAAAGTAACATGCACTTTCCATTTAA
This sequence comes from Rachycentron canadum, assembly GCA_038496675.1. NCBI lineage: Eukaryota > Metazoa > Chordata > Actinopteri > Carangiformes > Rachycentridae > Rachycentron > Rachycentron canadum. The sequence goes on from CM076667.1 coordinate 11,453,072, forward strand.
CAAAAGCTATTGCAGAAGCTCTTACTATTCACTCAAGCCACACAGGGGAAAAAAAAATGCAGACCTTGTCCTGAAGGTTGATATTTTTATTTTTGGCCTCTCTAAAAGCTCTTACGGTAGCTTCTGGCTATAACAAGGCTAATCAATACAGTTCTCTGATCAATGCATTTGATTGAAAGACATGATCTCTTGCACCTGTTTTTTGGGCTTTTGGCTCTAAATTTAGTTTGTTGGATTCAAAGTGTTGGTCTATTTATAGGTATGATGCGTGTGACCCATAATGGCTCTATTTGCCCTCTCTCAACACAATTGATTGTTTCTAATAGACTTTGAGCTACAATATTAAAACCCAAATAGAGTTTATTGTTGTTCAGCCTTTAAGGTAATGCTGTCCGAGCATATCAGCTTAGAAATCATTAGCTCACAATTTATGCATGAATTTGAACTTTTACTAATGCACTCCCTGGCTCGGACTCCCTCTGTCTCAGTGATAACATAGTGTAAACTCTCCTGTCTCCTTGTCTCCTCCGCAGTACCACCAAGTATGGGGTGCTCACCTTCTTGCCCCGGTTCCTGTATGAGCAGATCAGGCGGGCTGCCAACGCCTTCTTTCTGTTCATTGCACTCATGCAGGTAAACCCCACGCACAAAACGGTGACAACAGCTGCCAGCGCTCTGAGATCAGAGCGCTTTTTGGTTTCAGTTTGGTTCTGTGGCCCACACAAGCTTTTAAGACGATAGATCCTGAAAAGTTGTTCCCACAAGCTCAGCTATTTTTGAAACACTTTGTTATGGATTTTTGAAAGAGGTTCTCTAGATAGCAAAAGTTAAAATTTGACTTGAAGGAACACAATAAAAATATAACTCAAATAAATGTTTCAAGTTGAATATTCATCGCCCTGATCCATCAATGTGTGTTGATTTGATAATACTTATTAACTCTTTTGCATATTGCTTGTGTTCATCGTTTTCCTCACAGCAAGTGCATCTCTATGACATTAGAACATTTATTAACTAAAAAACATTAAAGAATAAGAAGATCACAGAGGATAATAAGTAGGAAGATAGAAAATCCCACAAAGTGCTGTAGTTGCTACCTGTTTAGTATGTAATACTCTCTTTTTTATGTGAGGAGTTGAGCGGCACTTTTTTTCTTCTATGATCATCTCAGAAACTAGTACTAACCCTCTGCCTTGTGTGATTAGATTTGAAAAAACAGTATTTCTAAAAAGCTAGCCTGTATCTGTCTAATAGGGTAACAACTCTTTGCAGTCGCTTATGGGTGCTTCAAGATACTCAACACTCACTCTCTCAACAATAATTTCTGAATATTGCTCCTCTTGACTCTCCTCAGCAAATCCCTGATGTATCACCGACCGGTCGCTACACCACACTGGTCCCACTCATCTTCATCCTCACTGTGGCCGGGATCAAGGAGATCATAGAGGATTATGTGAGTACAACAGCAGCACCTGCCAAATGGTCAGAAGTTGGATTATGCTTTTAACTCATTTTTAAATGTTTGAATCAAGAAAGAGGGACAGTTAATGGTTTTCTTGAAAACTAATGCATCTTTATCTGTGTGTTTACAGAAAAGACACAAAGCAGACAACACAGTCAACAAGAAGAAGACAACAGGTATCGTGTGCGCTTGTTAGTGTGCATCAACTGTATGTGCACTTTTCCATGAGTGTGCTTGTATCTATTTGTGTGGTTTTGTTTTCCTTTCATGGCTGTGTGAATGGCTCTTGCCTGTCACTCACTAGTGCAGGCCATGCAGCCCCAGACAAAAGTTTAGTCACTATGAATACTGTATGAGAGCTGCTCTATAGGCTGACTGATGGCTCTGTTGTCCTTGTCTCTCAGTGCTGCGGAACGGAGCCTGGCAGACAATCATCTGGAAGCAGGTATCACTAACATCACAGACTTCATCTTTGTCGCTCTCTCAGGCATCACTTTCTTACTACACTGCCCCTTTCTACAAGTCAGTAAATGGCAGAAATTATGGTGGAATAACACCGTGAGATGTGCAGTCTGCAAAGATACACTTCTACAAAACGCACTCTAACAGTTAAAGCAGAAACATTAACAGTCATTTAAAACTAAAGTAGAACAGGCAAGAAATACAGCAAAATCAGAACCTAACATAATGACATATTACAATGGATATGAGCAAGGCAGGATTATTAGACCTCACATCTCGCATCCAAACAAAGCATATCAGACTGAACGTGGACTGGATGAACATCAAACTTCTTCATTTATTTGATTATCAAATGTTCCCCTCAGAGAAGCTGTGTTTCTGTCAGCATCTGTCTGTGCTTTGGATCCTTGATAATAAAATTAAACTCTACCAATTTGTATCAGTGTTTTATGGGCCAGATAACAAGTCAGTTTGTTTGTTGTTTTTGGGCTTGATGTATCCAGTGCTCCACATCTTGTTTGTTGAATAATTAGGTTTTGCAGTTCATCTGGACCAGTGAATTGCTCACACAAAGCTCTTTCTTCTACTACAAACTCTGCCAAATGAAAGTATTTGAAGGAAAATGGACCTAGTTTGTCACAATGTAATATGTTCTTCAACATTTAATGTCACATTTTTCTTGAATGTACTCATTAACTGACTCCAGCTGTGTACAGTCTTGCTCCAGTGGATCAAATCAAATCAAATTTGAGTCCTTGTTATGTGCATGACAACAAGAATTAAGCCCCATTCTTATTCAGGGTCAGTACAGGTGCAGTAATTTAGTCCAGTTGCTTTGCTTGCACATAGTGATGGTGATAGTGATGTTTGTGTTGAGAAGTGGTGTAGGTATTTTCCATGACATGCTCCATTTTCTTCATTGCTGCATATTTTTAGATTCATATACTGATATAAATTTAGAGAAACGTGTATTTCTCTCCTTTTTTTTAAAAAACAAACATGCAAAGAGTGCGCTTTATACAAAGTGAATAATGACATGGTGTAGGATGAGTTGGACTTGGCAGAAAGCCACGAGAAGGATCTCACAAGAAAGAGCTGTGTTTAGAAATCAATAATGCTGCAGTGAACATTAATGCTACAGTTTTGTAATGTAATTTTTTTTAGATATAATGCAGCACACGAGCTGAACAATGAACACCTCCTTTTCTCTTCTCATTCTCCCTCTTATCTACATGCTTGTAATCTTTGAATCTTGTTCTGGTCTGCCTCTGTTGCAGCCTGATCCAAACTGTTAAAGCCATGCACTGCTGTGCTCACTGTCACTTTATCTCACGTCTTCCTCTCTGTCTGTTGGCTGCTTCTTGGCTGGTCACTAATTAACCCGTCTGTTACCCCCCTCTCTGTCTTTCTCCCTTGCCCCCTACCATTTTCCTCTGCCCTCTGTCTTAACACCCTTTTTCTTTCTCCCCACCTCTTTTTCTCCCTTATACTGTTGCAATGCTGCACCCTGACATTAGGTGGCAGTAGGAGACATAGTGAAGGTGACCAATGGCCAGCACCTTCCAGCTGACATGGTTATAGTGTCTTCCAGGTCAGACTCCAGTGTGTATGAGTGTGTTTGTGTATGTTTGCTTGTTAATGTGTCCCCCACTAATGTCATTTAATGTGTGTTTGTGTCTGCTGTATGTAAATGTATAATAGTTAATAAACACTTTAATTGATTAGGAAAATCAATGAAAATGAATTTTTAGCTTGTGATAACTAGAAAACACAAAAAAATTTCATTTGTAATGAATTAGTCAATATTCAAAATGGTCATTGACTGTTAAACTGATGAATTAATCATTTTAAACAACACAATTTTTCTGCCTCCTCTCCACAGTGAGCCTCAGGCCATGTGTTACACTGAGACCTCAAACCTGGATGGAGAAACCAACCTAAAGATCAGACAGGTACGACATCTGTCAGTTTGTCAGATTTCTCAGTGCATTTCCTCTTTGACCAGAAAACCCACAATAAAATTTGGATTAAATTTAGTATTTGTGCCACTTGACAATTGTGGTGGGTCACCAGTGTCAACGAACTGTTAATCCACCTGAAAAGAGCTCTGCAATTTTGGTTCTAGTGGGGAGTTGTTGCCTATTACTGCAGGTAGATGTAAGTGACCAAATAAATTAAAGATGTTAGAAAAGATTGGCATCAACTTTCAGGTCTCTGTATCAAATGAAACTTACTTACTCACAGTCCTCTCATTTGAATCCACACGGGTCACACACAGACCTGATAGTGTTTCTTGCTGTTCTTGTTTTCTTTATGTCTCCTGGTTTTGTAATTTGCTTTTCTATTTGCTACTTTGTGATAATCTTGTTTGGCAATGACCCTCAATAAACTTCCCTTGACTTGATTTGTTGTGGTTGATTTTTTTTTTTTTGTCCTAGGGTCTCTCACTCACAGCTGGTGTTCAGACCCTGGAGGATTTGATGGCCCTGTCAGGTCGATTGGAGTGTGAGGGCCCCAACCGACACCTCTATGACTTCACTGGCACACTAAGGCTCGAGAACCAGAAGTGAGACCCACACACACAATTCAGACATTGATTGACATTAATTATGTTAATTCTTTTTTTTTTTTTTTAATTTAACATTAAATCTTTGTCCAAGACAGACATGGCTAAAACAGTGGGATAAAATTACTTCTATATCATAGCGTTTATAGTCCCCTTTTTCCACATAAAAACAGTAAAAACATTTCCGTTCCTCATGAATTAAAATTTGCAGTTTTAGAAAACAAAAATTTGAGTCTTAAGAAGTGACTTAAAAGTATAAAGTAAAATACTCACAGTATATAGAGTCATTGCTTTTGAATGGAGCTGTTTCACTCCCAAATAACTTGGAAAATGCAGGTCGCCTTGAATCTGCATTCATTTATCATGTTTTGTGCTCATCTCTTTTTCTCCTCAGTCCAGCTCCCCTGGGCCCAGACCAGGTGCTGCTGCGCGGTGCCCAGCTCAGGAACACTCAGTGGGTTGTAGGAATCGTTGTCTACACTGGTCATGACTCCAAACTGATGCAGGTAACACCAGTGTCTTGTGTGAATTCAGTAAACTGCCTGTGCATAATGTATGAACAATCATGGGATCCATGGGACTAGTTAGAGCTTTTTTAATTAACTGTGGTGCTTTCATAACTGGGAGCCTGTCCAAGCTGAGAAGTTCTTTTAATCTTCCAGCTCCACTGTTGGGATTGCTCACACATTCCTCTGCCAAAAATATTAGTTTCATGTTTGTATCAGTGTTAAACCAATTAAATTAAAAACAAAAAGGTTTTAGGGGTCCTGCAAGTTTACTTTTTTCCCTAGACAGACTATTGTAACTCATTAAAACTTGGAGTATTTATGTGTTGTATACCTGACCTGTCCTCCTCCCAGAACTCCACCAAGGCGCCACTGAAGCGCTCTAATGTGGAACGGGTGACCAACATGCAGATCCTGGTCCTGTTTGGTATCCTGCTGGTCATGGCTCTGGTCAGTTCTGTTGGTGCAGCCATCTGGAACAGAGAGCACACTGAAGACGCCTGCTGGTACCTGTCCCGAGCTGGTGAGAACATACACACCAACATGTCGCACTTCACCTTCTGTAACTTCCTCCATGCGCTGATGAAGAATTAGGATTAATGCACAAATTGTGTGTGTGTGTGTGTGTATTTGCAGGTGACATCTCCACAAACTTTGCATACAACCTGCTGACGTTCATCATCCTGTATAACAACCTGATCCCCATCAGCCTGCTGGTCACCCTGGAGGTGGTCAAGTTCACACAGGCCCTCTTCATCAACTGGGTATGAAGCATCTGTCTTATCAAATATGTTAACTATAAACATTTCTGATGACTTTGCTTGTGTTTCTGTTTTGCCTCAGGATGTGGAGATGTACTACTCAGAGACTGACACACCGGCAATGGCTCGAACGTCCAATCTTAATGAGGAGCTGGGCCAAGTCAGTTCCTCCCACTCCTCAAAATCAGTGGCTAGAGGACAGACTTAACATTAAATATGCATGGTCAGTTAATACAGGCCTGTTTGAGCGTGTTGAGCTGTGTTTGCTCTCATTGCCTTTTGTCTGTTTGTCTTTTTCAGGTGAAGTATCTCTTTTCAGACAAGACAGGAACTCTGACCTGTAATGTCATGCACTTTAAGAAGTGTACCATTGCAGGGATAACATATGGGTCAGTCTAAACATTTAAAATGTTAAAATTTTAAAATGTATTCTTGCCTCTTAGCTCTACCTATACAAGGAGCCTTCTACTAAAGGAAAACAAGATTAAAATTCCCCTAAATGCACTTTTGCACTTAACTTCATTTAATCTCTAAATCAGGTCTCATACTAACTTGTAGTAAAGAATGTGCTGCTATTAATCCAGTTGACTGAACTTTTGCATGCTTGCACAAATGAACTAATCAACTCATCAGCTGATTCTGAACTGATTCCTTTTGCATTACAACCTAATCCATCACTGCAGCCACTTCCCTGATCTTGACTGTGATCGTTCAATGGAGGACTTCAGGTTAGTGACCCTCCACCCGTCTCATCCGACTTCCCTTTTCAATATTCTTCTTTTCATTTAAGACTGCATGTTTTCACACTGTGTATGCTTTGATAAATAGAAGCCTGAAATGACATTTGAATAACTAAATACATGTATTTTTTTCTACACAATAAATTAACTGTTATAATTTCTTTTTGTCTCACAGCAATCTGCCGTCCAATAGCCATAACTCGACAGAGTTTGACGACCCAACCCTCATCCAAAACATTGAAAAGAACCATGTAGGTGTCTGTGAAGCTTCCCTCATGTTTCTTTATTTGAAGCTAAATCTGAGACTAATAACAGTGTCTGCTCTGGTTGTACTTGTGTGTTCAGCCTACATCACCTCAGATCTGCGAGTTCCTGACAATGATGGCAGTGTGCCACACGGTGGTCCCAGAGAGAGAGGGCAACCAGATCATCTACCAGGCCTCTTCACCAGATGAAGGAGCACTGGTCAAAGGGGCCAAAGGACTTGGCTTTGTATTCACTGCAAGGACTCCGCATTCAGTCATCATTGAAGCAGTAAGTGTGTATCTGTGCACTCTACTGGAGTAAGAGCTGCTCTTTGGAACAAAAGGAACTGACTTTTTCTGTATTTTAGAGAGGAAAAGAGATGAGTTATGAGCTGCTGAATGTGCTGGAGTTTTCCAGGTAATACTCCATAAATATTTCTCTCACTCAGTAAATAATTCAGTGATATAAGACTATAGCGTGTTTTGAAACTAAACCCACTACTTCCTTTACAGTAACCGCAAACGTATGTCTGTGGTGGTCAGGAACCCCAATGGGAAGCTACAGTTGTACTGCAAAGGAGCTGTATGTTTATCTCATTACCATCAATACTCCAAATGTCTCCAGACTGTTTATACTATATTATTTCATAAGGCATTGTATTTCAATTCTGGGTCAATTATTTTGTGCTTTTGCAGGATAATGTCATTTTTGAGCGTCTAACTGAGGCGTCCCAGTATAAAGAATTAACTGTTGCTCATCTGGAACAGTTTGCTACTGAAGGTAAGAAGTGAAAAAAGATAGTGAGCTGAAGCCACACTCAAGTTTCTTTTTGCCTGAAAACACCTCTTTTTTTCAATAGATGTTCATTTTCTCTGTATTGATGTTACTGATAAATGATCTTTCTCTACAACATTTCTCCTCTCCTCTTACTCAGGTATAACTTTTTGATCTTAGTGATATTTTGGCTTTTGTCTTGGTTTCATGTTGAATTGATGCGTCTGAACCTCTCATGGACTTTGATGGTCCAACACAGGAAGAGGCTTCATTTCTACTCAAGTCAGACATTGGTCAAATATCTCATACAAAATAGAAACCTTGCTATTTGATGGTAATTTCCAAACGAATGGCTTGGACTCTCATGCAAGCACAAATAAAAGAATTGTGAATAATTTCCATTACAGTTAAGCAAGTAAAGGCAAACTATTTAAATAGCTAGGTGGTCCCACTGAACGATAGTGACACAACCAGTCAGAATGAGGAGTGTACAGGCTACATGCACAACCTGTGGCCAATGGGTGTACAAATTAACAGTGCAGAGACTGATTTTAACTGGAAATGTCATGATGAAGAATATGGTGGGATCCAAAAGAGTTCCCCTTCACTTGAATGGGCGAACAGCCTCAGACTTATTGACGCCATGTGTGTCAGAACTTGTTTATGACTCCAAACTTTGACGACATGTTTTTTGATCTGATCTTGAATATAAATCAGTGTTGAGATTTGACCTTACTTAACCCTGCTTCAGTTAAAACTTTAAATTAGATCACTCAGAGTTTCCCCACTTCAGTCTGCCTCTCAGATTTCCAACGGAAAAACATTGGATAGTTCACTCTCACTTAAAAGTATGATCTGTTGCTGTTCCATGACCACAATGATTGATCATTTTATTCCCCTCTGATCCACCCAGGCCTGAGAACTCTGTGTTTTGCCTACGTGGACCTGGAGGAAGGGGCCTACCAGGAGTGGCTGAAAGAATACAATCGGGTCAGCACCGTACTCAAGGACCGAGCTCAGAAGCTCGAGGAGTGTTATGAACTTCTGGAAAAGGTAAACACACTTTCTGTTTCTCTCTCTAGTGATGTCTGTTTTTTTTTTTTTTGTTCTGTCCTTATGTAAAATGTTTTGGTAAAAACAATGTACCTGTAAATATAATAAATATCCTTATTTTTTAATTTTAGATTTACTTTTTAACTCTTCTAATGATGAATTTGTGCCTTTGATTTTACACTAAATCTCCTTTTTTGACTGATAGAAAACTTAATAAAAACTCAATCAAAGCAGAGACCTGACAGAGCATGAAACTCTCATACACACACAAACCCACACACTTTGCCAGCAGGTGGCAGAGTGGCTCTATTGTTCCCCACAATTGACATCAACAACCATGGTGTCACTTCATTATTTACCAAGTATTAAACAGTACACACTCAACTGTATATTTAGATTGTGTGTCTTTCCTATCATCACAAATTGAAGACATATGGGTCAACTGGAAAATGTTGACCACTATGGTGTTGAATTGTCAGAGTGGTTGTAGTGGTTACAGATTTCAGAGGGTTGAATTTATAGGTGGCAAACCAAGGATTTAGAGGAGAGAGTCAAGGTGAGAAAAGTAAGTGAAGTGAGCAAAAAAAAGAGGAAGCAGGAGGAGGAGGAGGGGAGCTCAGACTGTGAGACCACAAGGGTAATTACCTGTGCCAGCCTGCCAAAAGCCCCATAAAACCTGGAGTCAACAACACAGTAGTGTTAACGTGTGTGTCTGTGTGAGCGTTTGCATGTGCGTTCAAGTGTGTCTAATGAGGGTACACGAGCATTTAAATGCTGAACAAATTAAAGCAAGGAGGGAAAGGTAATGGGTTACTTCTTGGCACGAAGACACAGAATTGGTACAGAGGTCTAGATTGAAGTGCCTCACCAGCTGAACTGACCTTGCTGGCATCGTCTTCATTCTTAAATTAGATATGGATGATGTTCTCTGCGGAGAAAGCACCCTCACATACAGGCTGGTGATGTCTGGCTGAACTTGTAGCCTAAATATGATTTTTGTTAACTTACTTTCCCTCCTTGTGCCACATTTTGTTCTCACGGTCTTTTTGAATCTTACATCTCACGCTCCTCTGTCCCACCAACAGAACTTAATGCTGTTGGGCGCTACAGCCATCGAGGACCGCCTTCAGGCTGGCGTGCCAGAGACCATCGCCACTCTGATGAGGGCCGACATCAAGATCTGGGTCCTCACTGGAGACAAGCAGGAGACTGCCATCAACATAGGTGAGCAGAAAGCATCTAGAAGTAAAAACGTTATCGGCTGAATATGAGTTTTAGGTCACAAAAGTATCCATGATACTGTGGAAGCTACAGCCTGGCGTGTAGCAGTGAAAGAAACTTTAATTGTTGTGGAGAATTCAATGATGATGGCCGTGAAATGCCAGACATGCCTCCAATCTGTAAGTAAAATGTGCCAGCGGCCGGTGTTACAGTGGTAGAGGGGACTGTGATGACATTAGTGTGTTTGGTTTCTCTTGGCAGTCAGTTTGTGGAAGATGTCCAAAAAAACAAGACTTGAAAAACAAGATCTTCTGTACAGACACTTTAATTAAAAGTTGTGACTTTCTCTGTCCTGTACAAATCCTCTTTTCATTTTTAACACTCATTTTCAATTTCATTTTCTCATGTTTTTTTACACCTGCATTAGCTGCATAACAGCTACCTGATCCCACTCATCCATCAGCCTGTAGCCTTCTGTGTGTGTGTGAAGCAGGATTCGCTTGAATATGACACCTTTTTTTCACCTGTGTTTTGGGTTTGAGCAATTCAAATCTCTCTCCCACTGCTCATTCTCCACCTTCCACTATCTGTTTTTGTTCCTCAGGTTACTCCTGTCGTCTGGTGACACACGGCATGTCCCTCATCATCGTCAACGAGGACTCTCTGGATGTGAGTAGGCCTGCCTCTTCCTCCTGCTGACCTCCTTCCTTCTCATTTTTGTACACATTGCACTCTATTGCGACGTTTTGTGTGAGTTTGTGTGATTACAGTAGCAGTAGCGGGGTCTTTGGAAGGGTACCGTGGGAACTAGGGTGTGGTTTAGTGGCAAATTGGTGGGTGGGGCACATTGTGTGCTTAGAGGTGCAGGTAATTAAAGTCTCTGGTGTCCCTTTGGAGAAAGGGATGAAAAGAGGCAAACGCTGAACAGTCATTTCTGTCCCTCTCTTTGTCTTTTCTTCCTTCCTTCCTTCATCTATTTCTCAAGTATTATTTATTATTTTATAGAATATTTGCCAATATAATATTTGATATTCACACCACTACAAGCGAAATTCCACAACTGTCAATACCAAATTTGACACCACAGCAAAAAACAGAAAACAGGCTCCTACACACACACACACACACACACACACACACTCATACAGCCAGTGTGCAAGCAGTAGTTTAAAGTGACTAACAAGCTGACAGAAAACATTCACAGTCAGTGTTATATTGTGGCAGATGTTAAAACAGCAGCCTACTAATGTTGTGAGCATTAGCCTTTATGGTTGTGTGTGAAGCTTTTCTACAACAGATGCCAGTTGCTGTTGTAGTTAAGAAACAATAAAGGTGACATTTCAGGACAGAAACATTTGTTTAATGCATGTGCGTTCTGCTCTTCGAGTTTAAAGTCAGACCAGGATGCTAGGATGCTACCTAACACACCTTCAATACCTTCAATACCTATTGTACCAACGGTGCTGTGGAAAAACCAGTACCGTCATGCTGTCTGGATGTTGACATAGACGTTCTTGTGACATCTGTAGTCCAGCCTATGTGACGCTAAATGGCAGCAGAATGTCGAGACTGTATGTGTTAAGCCTTTCGATGATCCTATTAGAGTGAGATCTGAGACATGTTTCATCTCCAGATTAGATTTATACCCCAGTTTGTGTTCTTTGCATTCAAGTTTCAAGTGTGACTTCACCTCAGTAACTTGATTTAAGTCATGTGTGTCTCTTTTTCACACACTTTCACATGCAGTGCCAGACTCAGTGCTGAGCTCAAACATGTATACGCACTATCACAATCACAGTGTGTTGACTTTTACAGTTTGTTAATATGTGAGATGGGGGAGATTGTGGCTCATAAAGCGTACAGACTGTGTGTGTGTGTCCTTGTGTGTATTTGTTTATGGGTTTGTGTGTGAGTATGGGTTTGTAGGCCCAAAGTGTGTATTAAAACTTGATGTAGAGATCTTTTTCATAACTTTCCTGCTTAATGTAATTCATTGCGGAGGTGGTGGGTGTCTTGGATCGTGAGTTTGTAGAGTGATTTTTATTAGTCTAAAGCATCATGAACATGACATTAGTGACCCCAGTGTGATTAACATTGCATCAAGTTTTAATCCTGTGTAAAAGGATTTTAATGTTGGTAATTATTAAATTTAACTGCACAACTTCACACCTATGATCATTTTGCTTTCCTGTATTATACCAACATCTTATAAAACAAATAGTTGTGAAATTTTAGCATTGATGTAGTGTCTGGAAGCTCCCAGACTTTGGGAACCGCTGGTCAAAAGCCAGACAACATGCAAAGCCACTTAGAACGCTGGGTAAATTGATTTGGGCTGGGTGAACATTTAAGAGTAACTAAAATCATTTAGCCTGAGAATTACCCATACACTTAGCACAAGAGGGTTAAAACCAATACCATTAGCACTGTAAGTAGATCACTGTTAATATGGTTTGGGAGATTTTATTAGAAGCAGTCTACTATATTGTATCATGTGCTGTACTGTTCCTGTAAACATAAGTCTGACTGCTGTCTTATCAAAATAGTCTGGGTCGGAAAAAACATTTGGCTTTCACAGGTGATTACATAAAGACGTTTTTTCCCGCCTATGTTTATTGTTTATACATATTTGAAATTCTTGTCTGTACGCTTTAATTGCAGCCTGAGGAAATGTTATGCCCATCTTCCTTGGGACATTTCTCAACAGATATTACACTTAGACATAGACAAATCCATTTTTTATAAGAAAAAAACCTCCTCTACAGCTGAACTTGTATCGAGGATGTAGTAATGGAGGATAGAGGTCATTGCAGAGAGGTTCTGTCTAAAGAGGGAATTTCCAATATAAACAAAAAAGAACATTTCAAAAGATAAGACAAATCAAAGTTGAATAAAAGTTAATGTCAATTAGAATTAAGAGAAAACAACACATAACAACAACACACAAACAACAAACATAAAAGCTGTTTTATTGATTATAACATGCTTTAAAAAAAAAAAAAAAAAACACAGGACATGTTTGGAAGGAAAATTGCTCCGGTTGGCTCAACACTCACTATGGCTGAAATGATCCTAAAGATGATTTTTGTGCGAAGTAGTTTTTCACTACATTTCGCAACAACATGGTTGATTAGGGATTTCATATTTCATCTGGATAGTTTGGCTTCAGTCCACTGTAATGGCAACAGTCCACTCTGGTGATGTGTCAATGAGCAAGTTTTTGAATGTCCACCAACCCTGGGGGTGGGAGGTGGGGGGGTCACTGTCTTGTAGTTTAAACAGACATTCCTGTGAAGAAGACCAAAGGGAAACTTGGGAAAGAATAAAGCACTATTATGCTGCAGTAAATTTAAAAAACACAAGGTCTAATGTTGTTTTTTGTTAAGTGGCCATATTAACACATATCTATATGTCCCTCAGAGACGGGGGGACAGCTGGTTGACATGAAACATAAACCATGGGTCATGACTGGAATTCTTCATGTGACAAGTGTAGGATCTACGTTATGCTTTAGTGCTCAGGGAATTTGTGGCACCTACTTTCAAGTGGGTGTAAATGCAACGCAACAAACATGAGACAGAATAGAACACACGGCAAACACCCAGTGAAAAGATCAGCTATCTGATATCCTCACCTTGATGCCGTCATATTAATAACTACACAAATCCAGATTTTTATTTAGACATGTGGACGTAAGAGAAGAAACATTGTCTCTCATGCTCATGTACAGTCATTGTACACTGTCACAGTCATGTCTGTCCATCAGGACGACTTCAAAGAGCTCTGGTTGTGACTGGTGGTTGGTTTGGATGAAGGCGACACTGTTTTCAGTGCAACACTTATCTTGCACTTAAAATAACTCACACTGGCTCAGCTTCTTTATACATGTGGGCCTTTTGAAGTGTAATCTGCACGTGAACAAAAACAGAAGCTTCTTATCAAAATCTCGCCACAAATTTGACCTCGTGCACCCAGTTTAAAAATTTGCCCCACATATACCATCGCCTCTCTCCACTGTTAGCAGTGTGGAGGCTGATCTGTGCGGTAGATCTTGCAGTTGCCAGACCTGGCACCGGTCCCGCTCCCAGCCAAGCCCATTCTCCGCTCCATGTCTCCTTCACACCACTACCTCCACATCTGTCGGCACCCTCTCTGTGCACAGGAAGCGACTACACAGCATCTGTGGTGTGTGTGAAAGGAAAAATGTGTCTGTGTGCATGTGTGTGTGTGTTAGAGAGAGAGTCAAATGGAGAGCAGGAACAAGCAACAAAATATGGTGTTTATCTTTGTGGAAGTGAGTTTGTGAATAAAGCAGGGGGAGTGTTTATTGTACTTCATGTAGGAGATAGACAATCTGGATAGAGAAAGAAAGGGAGGAAGAAGGGGGAGATTTGGCAGAGCCATGTGAAGGCGATGAGTGAGAGGTAATGCGATCTCCTTTTGGTGCTCCTCTGCATCAAAACAAACCCTGTGAGCAATGCCTCCTGGGTAAACGGTTTGTGGCCACTGAAGCTGTGACAAGCGCCATCTGTCACCTTCAGAGCACATGCCACACACAGATTGACAATTTTTTTTTGCTCCTGTCACTTCTAGACACAGTGGCATATGAGCACCCTGATCAGCTTGATGGTTCTGAATATACATTACATCAAACTTTCCCACAATCCCCCTTTCCCTGTCACACTGCCCGCAGTACAACTCTTAAACAAACAACATCTTTCTTCTGCTCATTAATCATCTTCACATGCATACACACACACACACACACACACACACACACATTTTGTAGTGCCTTGCATGTGCTGTTTTTCTGGCATTTTTCAATTTATGATAGATTTTTGTACACCGGGTCTCCCACTGTTATAGACCACATGTGTGTCTGTTTTTTTTATGTCAGCGGTGTGTGTGTGTGTGTGTGTGTGTGTGTGTGTGTGTTTCTGGCGCAGACAGCAGAGGATGTGGGTGTTTGCACAGATGCACAGTCTGATAATTAAATGGTATATTAAATCTCACTGGTGACAGAATCTGTACCTCAGATATGAGCATGTCTTTCTCCGCCCTCTTTTCATTCAGCGGGTCCCTCTCTCTCTCTCTTCCAGCCTTTTCCTGGTCTTGTTCACACTCCTTCTCCTTTGCCATTCTCCTTTTCTTTGTAGCGTCTCCCATTTATCATTCTTAGTTCTTTTTTCGGGATGTTATACTTTGCCTGTGTACATTTGTTATCATGGTTCTAGTGCTTAAGTTTTCTTTGAATGAAGAGGGTGGCCTGGAGTGGATCAACATTTGGCTTCCCCCGTTCTTGCTCTGTTCATTTATACATATATTTATAGAGAGAAATGTGTGTGTTGGGTTGGGGGTGGGGTGTTGTGTTTGTTTGTTTTTATGCATTTTATGGAGAAGTATGCAATGAGAGAAGGTGACCTGTGATATCTCAAACTGCCTCTATGCCCTGCCCATTCTGTGATCCAAATATAAACCAGATAAAATTCCATGCACTGGGGCCTGTGAACATGGTTTACAAAGCATGTGTGTCTGTGCGTGTTAGCGTTTCTGCCCTCTTTGAGGTCAGATGCACATGAAAAATAAACATTTATTTTGGAACTTAAACGCTTGGTAATGAGATCTGTCATAATCAAACCGGTGCAATCAAAGAATTAAGCGACTTTTTTTTTTTTTTTTTCATCTGAGGTCTCCAGAAATAGCAGCTCATTTAGTGTGAGAAAGAGGGGAAACTACATGGACATGCATTTTTCTTTGCTCTCATATTTGTTCTCTTAGAAAAAGCCCTAATAGATCATAGTAGACCCCTGTTTCTCTTCATGTTTAGACAGCATCCTTTTTTCAGAAGAGCACAGTTAGGTCTGGACTTGCTTTATTCAGTGGGCGTCTGACTGTTAGCTTTAGACGCTAACTAGGGTTTGTACCTTAGTTACCTTTTTAATCTTTTATAGCTCCCTGAGATTTAGCTTGGTTATTATCCTGGGTTATCTTAGCCACTGCTAAAGCTTTGACTGGACCTGCTGTGACAAGTCACTGTGGTGTATTAGCACCTCAATGCTAAGCTGGTGAATGTTTGCATTCATGTGGGGGTTGATCCATGTATGTGACCCTCCCTCTGTGCCTTTATGAGCTGATCATTACACGATTGATTTTATTGTGAATATTAGACAGCTAACCATTAAAGCATTGTTATTTCTCTAAATAAAATAATAAATAAAACTTTAAGGATCAACACCTTCCACCTCAAATATGTTTCACGCACACTGTTTTTCTACAATCATTTTTCATTTATTGTTTATTCTGCATTATGCTGCTGAGGCTTTTTATGTCCATTCCTCTGTGACAGGGTGAGGACAAGCAAGGAAAGAGAGGTTTTGTCAGATTCTTATCTTTCACACATGTACGCACACACACACACACACACACACACACACACACACACACACACACACAAAACTCTTGTGCACTTCCACACTAACAGACATATGCATACATGTGTTTTACTCTTCTATAAAAACACATGCACTTCACAAACAGACACACACACACACACACACACACACACACACACAACCCCTTTGAGTTTCACAACTCTGACAACCTGTAATCTCCTTTAATCCTTTCATTATGTTTTTGTTTTCCTTTCCCCTGTTTGGGGGAAAAAGGTGAATGCAAACAGGAATTTCGGCATACAAAGGAAAACATACAGCCTCAGGCTGAGAAAACAAGAGCAGGGAATTTTTGGGAAGAGGAGGGATACTTATGTGTAGAGGGAACACGTGTGCGCCGCTATTGGGCAAGAAGAGAGGCCACATTGTTGATGAGATTGTATCACATACGTGTGTATGCGAGTGTGGTTGTGTGTGCTTTCTGTGTTATCTCCTACACATGCTGATTGTTTGACAGAGGGGTCATCTCTCTGCAGGTCACTGGACTCTTGGGTCTGATGGCTGCCAACAACCCACTGAGAGAGACCTTGTAGATTCTTAACGGCGCCAAATTTTCAAATGTTTGTGCACTTTTGTGTCT
Organism: Rachycentron canadum; assembly: GCA_038496675.1. NCBI lineage: Eukaryota > Metazoa > Chordata > Actinopteri > Carangiformes > Rachycentridae > Rachycentron > Rachycentron canadum. The sequence continues at coordinate 11,469,892 of CM076667.1, forward strand.
ATAGTTTAGTCTTGTGTAGCTGATTGCTATCTGTTTAGCTGAAATTTCAATGTTTCTGCAAACAATTCATGTTATTTGGCATTTCATTCCACGTCATCCATTATTTATTATGTGTATAAGCTGAATTCCACATGTATAACAAACAGATTTGTTCCTAGACTGAGAATAATTGAGCTATTTGCGACAATGCTGACTAATACTGATGAATAAAACATTCGTGTTCCATCGGTTTAGTGTTGGAGTAATTTTAAAGGCTATAACCTGAATTCACTCAGTTCTTCTTAATGTACACAGCTCTTCATAAACAACAAACCAGAGCTGCAGCTGTTAAGTAGAAATACTTAAATTCACCTCACCTGTTCTGACGTGAAGTGAAGTGATAATCGAGAATTCAATTCTTTTATTTCTTTTATGTACCATACCAGCTGTTTAACACCCAAAAGGCGAAGTTACATGCTACATCTTTGCATATGTAGTTATTAGACTACAATCATGCTGTGTAACATCGGGATACCATGGAAATTATGATTTTAGTTGTGGTTTGTGTGTTTGTGTGTGTGTGGGCCTGATTGGTAGCTTGTAGCATGCCTGCTCCTCCACATGGAATTCATTACATCTCCATGGGATGTTTATTTTCTCTATTAATCCCTGTTCCTCTATTATCAAGAGCTCCATCGAAACTGCCCCAAACTGCTGCCCTTAAGGCGAGCTGGCATTCACACAAACACACACACTCTCACACACTTACACGTTGCTTTTATAAATGAACAATGCATTAGCCTCAATATTAGTTCAACTAGTCCAGCCTGTGTTTGTCATTATCTCTCTTTTGCCATTGTTCCACCCACTGTGACATGTTGCTGCTTTGTGAAGGGAAGATTTGAGATGTGATTGTATGGTTGAACCTTGCTTCAGGACCTCGTGGCATCAGCGTGTTGTGATAATGTCTACAACAACTGTGAAGTTTATATTGCCATTCTTAATTGTTCAGTGCTCACAGAAGCAAATTCTTTCTCCAGATGAAAGGAGCCTGTACAACCAGGAGCATATGTCTTCCATTTACTGCCAGTGGTTTTGACCTTTCAACAAATTGGTCTGTGTGTTTTGATTTGTGTGATTTGTATTTTCACCACTATAGAGGCCACAATACCCCCAGAAAAAACATATAACCTGAAAATGTGGTCAGTTGTAAAGACCCACTGCCAGATCCCATAAGTAAAAGACTTTCTGGCAGAGCATTGGATTTATGATTGGTCAGGACCAGCAGTTAACAGAAACAACAAGGTACATTTACTTGAATTCTGCAGACAAATATTGCACCTTTGACATATCTACAAAGTACTCTTAAGTGTGAAGTAGAGTTTTTAGTCAGCAGAATGACCTGTGACAGACCATATGCTGTTTTCTTCACAGCCGGCCCTTACACTATCAGTCATGATGTTCTTACTGCATTTTTGCTCTGCTCAGTTTGAACCTGGCAGTGGCCTAATGATTATCTAATAATGCATCGGATAAAGGTGATGCAGAGATTCTTCACTAGTTATCTAGTTTTGTTTTAAATAGTTGGTGTGTGTACTAAAATTAAATCAGTGCTTAAAAAAGTGCATTCAGTGGGGTTTTTTTATTTTTATTTTTTTATGGTCACACTACAAGTTTTATATCCTACAGGTTCTGCAGTTGGTGGTGGGGTGTCTCAGTTGTTAGGTTCTTTAAATGCTCTGGGAAACAATAAAACACCTGTGATATAAAAACAAAAAAAAGATTTTGAATACTTAATTATTTTTAAAATCAAGTGCTTTAGTAAACTCAAGTAAAAATTTAACAAAATAACTTTCCCTTGTATTGGTGTAATATTTAAGTATATCTATACTCTGACTCAAGTAACGGAGCTGTATGCTTTGTCTGCCTCTGTTTTGGATATAAGATTCTTGGAGGAGCACATCTAGACAATCTTCCTTACTAGAAATGGGTTAAAGAAAAACTCATGTCTCCTTGTGTCCTTATAGGCTACTCGTGCCACACTGACAGCTCATTGTTCGTCGCTGGGTGACTCTCTAAGGAAGGAAAATGAGCTGGCGCTCATCATCGATGGTCAGACACTGAAATATGCGCTGTCCTTCGACCTGCGCCAGGCCTTCCTCGACTTGGCATTGTCCTGCAAGGCTGTCATCTGCTGCCGGTAGGGACGACTCATTCATTACACACACATACACATGCACAGTTTGGATTTATTACAGTAAAGAGTATCTGCACAGGACCAGAAAACTTGGAAAAGTATTGAGTTCCGAGTTGACAAAGCACAAAATAAATTAAATTCTGTGCTTTACCTTATTAGCGTTCATGTCATCTTTTTATTGATATTTCAGCTTTCAGTGAGCTTATGTTTGGAGGACATTAATGAAATTTATCCTTGGTGCAGTAAATGGAATCATTCAAAACGAAAAGGAAATCACAATTTGCCGTGGTCATTTTTAATGGAATTTCATTCTGTTGAAACAGAGCGTGGAAAAATAGAGCAAATTAAATCAGTGCTTGGTGCCCATAAAAGGATCATGAAAGCAGGAAATCCTATGAAAACATGTGCAAACTATATAATAAATGTCAGTGTGGACAAATTTTACATCTTGTGACCAAAAAAAACTGAAACAAAGCATCCTGCAAGAAGTCTAGGCAGAGCCTGGAATTTTAATCTATTATACATTATTTATTGAACATTTTCTACAGATACACAGCATCATTGTGATGTTCTGGGAAAACCCCTTTGTCCAAACAAAAAGGAGAGATGTCGGCACATGAAAATTTGTTCCCAAAAGCATTTTAATTCAATGTTTTGGCCTTCAATGTTTTTTAGGTGAACTCCCGTTAGCGCCTTTTTTTCTGCACCTGTTTTCCCTGTGAAGACACATTAGACAAGATCTATGATATGAATCTTGTTAAATGCCAAAACACATAAGTCTAGTATTGGCAAGAGAAGGTGGATGAGTGTGAGCATCATTGACTTTTAAATCCCTAAACTGCTAGTTTTAAATAAAGTAAAAAACTGGAAGAAAACATGCACACAAAGATCCATTGGCTCTCACAACAGACAGATTATTCTTACACTCACTCTCTTTACACAACAGAGTAAGTGTGTGTATGTGTCCATGCACAGGCCTGCATACCTGTATGTGCATGCGTTTGTAAAGGTTGTCGGTTGCCCACGGTCAGCACATGAATGAGGATGATAAAAGGCTGCCCTGCTGCACAGCAGGAGTAATGTAATACAATCAGGTACATAGAAATGTCAAAGTCATGACTCACTTACTGCTGGTACACAGGAATGGGTACCAACACATTCTCTCTCTCTCTCTCGTACACACAGGCATTGCCATTATACATGTCCATTGATACAAAGTGCACTCTGTTCATAGGATGTTTACTGCATGTTCCCTTTTTCGGTCATGTTCCACTCAGCACCAGCTGTGATGTTTAATAAAAGAGTTTCCACTCGTCTTTTGTCTGCGTCTGCATGTGTGTGTGTGTGTGTGTGTGTGTGTGTGCGTGTGTATGTGTGTACAGCCAGGAGGGAAGTAATTGACTCTCTTGCATATCCAGCCCATATCCGGACTCAGGTCTCATAGGCCTTGCAAACAGCCTTCAGCTTTCTCTCCTCCATCCCTAGCTCTGTGCACTCCTTTCCCTCTATTTCCCTATCTCTTCTCACCCTCGCTGGGGATGGTATCAAACTTCTTTTTTCATGTATCATAAAATGTGCCTGTGAAACAAAATTATAACCATATGATGTCCTGACAGTTGGTATCAAATATCTGCAGTACTCAGATCAATAGTTAGTTTCTGAGCTTAGAACATGTGTAAAAGAGCAAACTTCGGGTTCTCAAGTGTAGTGAAGCAGAAAGATGTGGCGCTCGGATGAAGAGCCTTTATTAGTTATAAAGCCTGTTCATGAAATATCCTCCTTAGGGTTCATTTATCAAAACTCCACATACTTATGCTCCTCTATGTGAGTATCTGAAATTTGCACTTTCTCATGTTTGAAGATTTCATCCCTTTTCTTCAGGGGAATCGACATTAGTTTATATGTAGTAGTTGTAGTTTATATTTGCCCATTTCATATTGATATTCATATTTTATTTGGGCAGTTTGTCCTTGTGTTTAGACCTGATTCAAATTTGAGAAATGTTGTTCTTTTGTTAAATGTGTTGACAAAATATCTAAATCATAAAGGAATTAGAAAAAAGCCACTGACTGGACTCTGCTTGATATTCATATTGTTGATGATTAATACAAAGCAATGTCCCATTCTAAATTACATTTATAAGGTATGAAGAAGGAATCAATGAGATGATTTCTTCAGTATATTTATTTTATTAAATTATTAGAGGCCCCATAAGTTGAATTTACCAAGAAAACATCAGAGAGAAAAGTTTCCTGGAGAATTAGATTTGTATTGGTTCTATCCCCAGTTATCATCTCACTGTGCCTTAGATCTATCTTACAACCCCTTGGGAGGTCTTGATCCCCATGCTGGGAACCAGTTGTGTAGGTGACTCCTGTAATGAGTGTGTATGTGCATCTGGGGCACTAAACTGTTAATAAGGTGCCTGAACATAATGAGGTACAGCTTCAACTTTTAAGTATAGAGGTGTCTGTGAGATAAGGTTGGATCTGCTTTATGTATGTGATATTTCACAGTTGGGGAGTGTGTGCGTCTCAAGGGCGGCGGAGTGGAGTGCACTCATACGCATGGGTTCCTGACTTCACTGTGCGTTTGTTTATAGGAGGTCTTAGCGACTGCTTATTTTCTGCTCAGTTCCACCATGAAGAGGACCAGGAGCCTTTCATCTCTCCAATGCCACTTTACACAATCCCAGACTCTGTTAGCAGTGTTTAGAGGAAAGGTAGAGCGAGACAGAGAGTGAGCAAGATAAAGAGAGATTTGCAATCAGACGCGCTCACACACACACTTCAGACACAGAAACAGGAAAAACAAAGAGCAGAGGTTGATCCCATCCTTCAGCAACGACTTCAGAGGCCAAGACTCTGTCTGAGGTTTTCCACTGGAAATATCTTGTGGTGCATGCAGTGGGGGGCGGGAGGAGTATATATGTGTGTGTGTTTGTGCATGTGTGTAAATTTGTGTGTTTTTGCACACACAAATGTATGAATGCTAACCAGACCACCCAGCTCTGTGATTCCAGCTTGACCGGGACATGCTCCTACTTACATATTCATAGAAGATAAACCATCTTTATGACCTGTGGGCTCCAGCCTCTGTGTGTGTGTGTGTGTAAGGAGTCATACATCTGCTCATAATTTAATTTCGTTGTATCTTCATCAAAGCATCTAGTTGTATTCTGTTTGCATGTGATAGCTCATGCGGCTACACATAATTTAATTTTGTAATATCATTATCAGAGCATTGACAAACATAGTAGACTTGATCAAATGCTGGAACTGTATCTGACGCGCATGCACACACACACACACACACACACACACACACACACACACGCACGCATTTATTATGAAAGTGACTCCTCCTCTTTCTAGGAAGTGTTTGAAGTATTGTCAACACTAAGTGGATAGTTCAGTGCTGATACTCAAATTATTATCACCTAATACATCACTGGAGCTCAGGTAATTACTATAATCAGGGAAATACAATATAAATATTTAATTTGAGGATTTGGGTTAATCCTTTCAATGTAGTGGTACATTGTTATGTATCTAATTTCTGTTAGTGTTACACCTACAGTAGCTGACTTTGAAGAGAGAAACCAGAACACACATTAAAATGTTTCCTTTTTGTCCCTTTGTGCAAATACATTGTAAATCATACTAAGAAAGTCTGCGTCTAACAGTTTTTGTCACTGTGCTGTATATAGAGCCACTACAGTTACAAGTCCTGTACTGTGGGAAATATAACTTCCTTTGTTGTAGTAGTTTAATCCTAGTTCCAGTATCAGTTTTCTCCCCTGTCTCCTCTTTTGTAGATGTATTTGTTTTCACTGTACAGGTCGCAGGTAATAAAGGCAAGACTCACTTAAGTTGTGCGCATGTGAATGACAGTGAACCAGCAGTAGGAACGCCTCCTCCCCCAAAGCATGTTTTGAAAACAGAGATGAAGACCAATTCAATCTTAGTCCCTGGGTCCATGTAGCATTTAAGAACACAAACACTGTGTGTGGTTGGATTTTTCTCACAGATCACTAACATCACCAAGTGTGATTGTTCCCTAACATATGTCTCCTAAAAAGACACTGAATTATGAACAATATGAAAAGCTAGTATTCAAACACATGTGAAAAGCAGAATTATATAAATTAGTACAAAAAATAAATCCCTCTTACCTTTTACTGCTCCACAAGAGTGACAATGAGGTCTGATTAAAATCTCTCGAGTAGCTACTGGACCTTGTGTTACTGGTTTCAAGGTGAAGAATGAACTTGCAATCTCAAAGATACCATGGACAAGAGGTCCTTGAAGTTAAAAAAAAAAAAAAAATAGGGAAATGTTCACATTTACATGAGCTGAAATTCAGAAAAATTGTTCCTTTCAAAAAAGCCACAGTCTTTAATTTTTCAAGTCACGTGAGTTTAAATATGAGTTACCAAAAGATAGTAGGCACCCTCTACCATCTCCTTCACTTGATTTTTACTTTTTCTTTTTAAATAACTGGGGAAAAAATGGAGAGAAAGGCATGGGATTGAGGCTGCCATTTCACAGATGACTGGACAGAACACCTGACTCCGTAAAGTAAAAAAAAAAAACAAACAAATGCAGCAGAACACCTCACCATCATCTCTCGGGGGCCCTGAGGGGATGCGCCTGTAATCGAGCCTCCCTGGGTCCCCCATTGTCACTGGAGAGACAGAACCGGTTATAGACAGAGAATCAGTGATACAGGTCAAGAGGGTGGAGCACCTCCTACTACTGGAAGCTCCCCGAACACACACAGTCTGAGGCACACTGAGACATACACAGGCGTGCACACACACATCACATATAAACACATCAAACGTGAGCTATGCAGAGTCTTATTAGCAGAACAGTGATTCATTGTTTCCTAATACCTAGTGAAGAGCAGTAAACAGAGCTGTGCCAGCCGCTCATCCATCTCTTTCTTTTCCCCCTTTCAACTGTTTCCCATTATTAGTTTCCCAGACTTTATTTTTTTCCTCCTAATTGCTGTTTTTTTTTCTCTCTCTCTCACAAATTTTTTTTCTTGTTTTCTTTCTTTCTCACAGTGGCCTATAATTTTCCTGTGTTTCCTCCTCTGTAATGCACAGCTGTACGCGTTTAATATGGGCCAAGCGTCTCTTACCCATCTCCTCGTACTTTGTCCTCCAGAGTGTCTCCGCTGCAGAAGTCAGAGATTGTGGACATGGTGAAGAAACACGTGAAGGCCATCACGCTGGCGATAGGTGACGGTGCGAATGACGTGGGGATGATACAGACGGCTCACGTTGGCGTGGGGATCAGCGGCAACGAGGGCATGCAGGCCACCAACTCCTCTGACTACTCCATAGCACAGGTGGGGTGCAGATGTAGCATCACAGACAGTCATGTGTGGTTAGGTGCAGATAAGTTACAGACTTTACAAAAACAGAGGTAATGGACACATGTTTGGTTGCCCACCCTGCTGAAGTATCCGCACTGAATCCCTACCTGCTCATGGCTCAGTTGACCTGACCTTTGACCTTGCTTTAGGGGGACAACTGAAACTTACTCAGACTTTACTTACAGGGGTCAGTCAAGTATCACGTTTTCAATACAAATGCACAGCTCTCAACAGGCGTTTATACTCTCAGTCTTAAAGAAAGTGTACAAGCAAATTTATGTTTTTGTATTGCCTTAACAAACTAAGAAAATCACCTTGTTTCTGTTGATATTGTTACTTTTCCAGGAGCAATTTCACACATGTCCCTTTACAGAGTAATGACAGTAACATTTTATGCCTTCTTTTTTTGCCTTTGTCAATCAACAGGAAATAAATTGACAAATTTGATAGTTGGTTATTTATTATACCCATTTATCAGTGAAACATGCTCATTTTGGTTCGTTGGTTTATCTGTTTTATATCATTATCATCGAATCCTTGAATATCAATATTTGAAGATGTCACTGAACAAGTAAAAGTAATTCATCAATAACTAAAATAAGTTAAACCAAATGAACAGGGTGAAGTGCTACTAACTTCACAGGAGCCTTGTCTCTCACACAATCACGTTTTGCCACTTTCCCTGTAGAGTTGTTTATCACACAGCCCTTGGGCATCTTGCACAACTTGTCTTTATCAGTGAGCCTCCCCTTTGCTCATCTCTCCTCTCCCTTTGACATTCTTAATATCCGTTCTGTTCTCCTTCATGTCTCTGGTTATATCTTTATTTGCCCCCCAATATTTCAAACTGCTCTCTCTGTCTCTGATTGGCAGTTCTCCTACCTAGAGAAGCTGCTATTGGTCCATGGTGCGTGGAGCTACAACCGTGTCACCAAGTGCATCCTCTACTGCTTCTATAAGAATGTGGTCCTCTACATTATAGAGGTAAGAGCTTTGCCACCACACCCTGTCTGTTTTACACACACACACACGCCCTCACGCACACACACAGTTACATTAACAGAGACGTTTTGCAGCTGTTTGTCGACATGGCTGACAGTGATGGACGAGGTGGCCTTCTGGTGTCTGCTTTCTGTCTCTTTTGCACACGCACACATATAGACAAAGCAGTCGACCCTTGGAGCCAGGGTCTCGTCACTGCTGATCTAAACACACATTTTTTTTCTGTGCAAGTGTGTGTGTGTGATGAAGGGGCACACTGCAGCCCTGGCCTGTCTGTTATGATGGGTATTTGTCAGCTGTGCTCTACACCCCCCCCACCCCCCCTCACCCTCTGTCTGACATTAAGGATGCCAGCAGGTGCAGGTCCTCGTGGGAGCTGCAGCCTGTGGCCTACTGTCCCACTCACACCACCACTCTTTGCCTGCGTGTGTTTGTGCTTCCATGATTATCTCACATGATTGGCTCCCTGCAGGGCGCTCTAGGCCAAAGGTTAGAGACAGTCTCTGTCCACTTAGTGGAGACAGAATAAGGGGGATGGGAGTGTGTGTGAGTGTTTTTTTGTGTATCTGACCTCACCCCTAGGCTGTATGCTCCACTGTATGCCCCAGGAATGCCACAACACCCACCAGTGGCCCCAAACATTTTCTCTATCTGACCTCAGATCAGTCTATGTCTGCTCCACGACTGTGTGTATGAATGAGCAAGGCGTTAATGAAGGTTTCCCCTGGGCCAGAGTCACATTTCGGCAGTGTGTTTCAGTCAATTAACTTCTATAAAGTCAGACAGTGGTTTTGGAGCCAGCCACAGCTTGCGTGAGGAATGCTTTTAAAACTTCATGCCAGATGGTTAAATGGACCTACAGGAAGTGCAGCTACTATGCAAGCATATCTTATATTTAAAAATCAGTGTAAAAATAGATGCTATTGCCAAGTTGGTGAAACTTTTGTGTTCGTCTCTTTCTTCCTCTGTCTTAAACAGCCAATCATGTCATTTTTGCAAAACTAGAACCACAATTGTAAACCCTGCTTCTTTCTGCACAGGTGATTTATTGCTTTTATTTGAGGGGTTTCCTTATGAGGGCGAAATGAATCACATCTGTCTTGTTACGTTTTTGGCTGAAATCTGAATACCTTAGTTCAGTTTGCACCTGTATTGAAGATCACAGTGGTCAGCACCTCAGTGCATCTCCTTCCTAAAAGTTAGAGGTTGCTGCGACTTCCTGTCAGGAACCACGATCTGATTGAAACTACAAACTGAAGTGACCAACAGTGTGCAACAGTTTCTCGTCTGTTCACACAGGAAATGCATTCTTCTAGTTCTACTGGTTAATGTGCAATGCGAACAGAGGCATAAATGTGACCACCTCTCCCTGCTGTTTCCACTATCAGTACCTCCCTAAGGCTGCTTTACCCTCCACTATTGTTCCTCTCATCCCCTCTCATCCCTCTTTGTGTCCCAGCTCTGGTTTGCCTTTGTGAACGGGTTCTCTGGCCAGATCCTCTTTGAGCGCTGGTGTATAGGCCTCTACAACGTGGTGAGTATCCACCCTCACTCCGTCTCAAGTCCTCTCATTCTCTCACTCTTTTCCATTTCTCTGCTCCCCCACTACCCCCTTCTTGTTTGACATAGCTGATCTTAATTGTTCTCTCTTGCTTTCCATTTATCTCTCCATCACTCTCAATCCACTTTGTCTTTGCATGCCAGAGACATTAGTATGTGTGTGTGTGTGTGTGCTTCGTCTTCTGCTGTGTGTACTTAAATGTCCGACTGCAGATGCCTTGGGGCTCCACATTTTTAAAACATTATTGAATTCCTTTTAGTCTGATATGAACAATGATTGTCCAGCTAGTTGGAGTGTATTTGTGTTTGTGTTCACACAGCTCTGTCATAATGTGTGTTAATGGTTGAACCTGTGTCCGGTGTGTGTGATCCAGATATTTACTGCGCTGCCTCCGTTCACTTTGGGCATATTTGACCGGCCATGCAGCCAGCAGAACATGCTCAGATTCCCACAGCTCTACCGGATCACCCAGAATGCCGAGGGCTTCAACACCAAGGTATACACACACACATTGACAGTCAGCGTTTACCTCCACACGCAAACGCACCACGTGCTGCGCCTGAAATCAAAGCTAAATCTGTCATTCCTGCACTCTGCATTCACACCTTGTGGCTCGCCTGTGGGATTGATGAGTGATGCCTGATGTTTGTTTGGGACGCCAGCAAGTAAACAAGTGTGGCATGGAGACTGGGATGTTTCCATGGCAACCCCTAATGAGATTCATAGGGCCAGAATAAGGAAGTCTTTCATTTTAGAGGGTAGACCAGCAACCGAACCTACTGTATGTGTGTGTTTGTGTGTGTGTACAGTACAGGAGGGCACTTTTGATGGCAAGAACACAGTGGAAGTTGTGTGTTACTGTGAGGCATTGCTGTTTATGTATGTTTTTATGTGTGGGGGGCATAAATATGCTTTGGCATTAGTTTGCACTGACATGTTTCTGACATTTTTCTCCTCTCTTTCTGTCCATCTCTCTCTCTGTCACTGTCTTTCAGGTGTTTTGGGGACATTGTATCAACGCACTGATTCATTCAATTATTCTCTTTTGGTTTCCACTCAAAATGTTAGAGCATGGTAGGTGACTCGTTGGAGTCCCTTGACTTTCCCATATCTGTGGATAGTAACACTTTATCATGAGGTATCTGTTTGTGTTCCCCACAGACTCTCCTTTCCAGAATGGCCAAGGAAATGACTACCTGTTTGTGGGAAATATGGTCTACACAGTAAGTATCTTTACTTGTGTGTTTTTGTTTGTTTTACATTTTTATTTCTGTGTCCTTTGGCATACAGATGTGTTCATATTTTTTGCATCTGCACAGTGTTTGTGTACACACCAGCGCTGTGCAGCTTCCTCCAAGTCATATATGAGTCTCCAGTCAATCTTGTCTAGCCAGTCTGTCTCCTCTACTCTTCATCCATCTTTTCTAGCTATTCACATCTCCATCTCTCAGTCTTGCTATCATTTCACTCCCTACAGTCTCATGTGAATGTCAGTGGTATTTGTTTGTTCTCGTGTGTGTGTGTGTGTGTGTGTGTGTGTGTGTGTGTGTGTGGACTACAGCAGGCTGTGGGGGTCCTGAGTATTTTAGCAGACATTGCTGAGTTTACTACAAAACATTAATGTTTATTATCTGCGCTGTCGCCATTGAACTAATCCTGTTTCTCTGTTTTTTTTATTTGCCCTCCCTCTCCCTTCTTTGTGTGTGTGTGTGTAGTATGTGGTAGTTACAGTGTGTCTGAAAGCTGGAATGGAGACCACTGCTTGGACCAGGGTAGGAACATTAACACACTATGCCACACCACACGCACTGTATTTTACTCAACCGTTGATAAATAAAGTAGGGGGGCACTCTGTGAGGATTTCATAGAACCTGGTCTAAATGCTTCTTGTCAGAAAAGGCTTGGGAAAAGATGTGGCTTACCTTGATCTTGTGGCAGTGGTTTCTCAAACTGCACTTGCTTGCACCTCTTTTTCCAAATATCTTGCAAAGGGAAGCAAATGTTTTTCCCCATTGCCCCTGTGTAATAATTTAAACTTATCCACTAACTTGGAAAAAAGTCCAAATGTTGATAAAATAACACTGACTCTCTATTCACGTCAATAGAAGTGTTGGATTTGCTTTAACAGACGACTCTTATAAGCCATGAAGGGACGTTATTACTGTTCAGACAAAGCAAAGGAGAAAAACAGATCAGAAAACAGTGAGATTACCATCTGTTAGATGAATACTAAATACAGAGACATGAGGGTGAAACAGATTTAATTTAACACAGATGTCCTTATTCCTTAGAAAAAGTATATTTAATCTATGCGGTTACTCTCAGAAGTTTATATTATATAGGTTATTGACCATAGTGGCAGAACAGCTCTCCTCAATCAAAATGTCAGAATAGTTTATATATTGAAATTGTCACCTTTGGGGAGGGGGGGACTTACTAGAAACCAATTAAATTATTTCTCAAAGGTAAATTTGTATGTACCACATGTTTCCTATCTAGCCGACGTTGGCACACTGAATTCCAGCGAGACGTTGCAGCTACTATCGGTGAAATTGCTGAACAAAGTTATCTGAGACAGAGACACAGCTCATTCCTCAGTTGCTGAGAAATGAGCTGTGTCTCTGTCCTAAATTATCAACAGTCAGCTCGGGTTAAGAGCAGTGAACCCCCCCCTCACTCTACTGATGTTAGCGTAGAGCTCTTTACTATTAAGATATACCAGATACTAGATAAATGCCAGATGCCTTGTGATAATGCAATTGTACATCATATTGGACAACTACAGTGTATTTGGGCAAATACTGTTCATGAACTTTCATTTAAAACATTCTGTTTTAAATAAGGAAATTTCTGATCAAACTATAATTAAACAGGAGTTTGGTTTGACATTTAGTTTAAACTGTATGTATCAGCACAAGATGCATATAGTGCAAAATGGCAGCAGTTCAGGCACTGACGTGATTTGGCTCACTACTACTACAGGAGAGAGATCGGCAGGATAGACAGAGGGGCGCTGACACCTTTGTCCGTTCAGCTGTCCACACAACAGCCTGGTAGTAATGAAGCAGGGTCCCACTGGAATTCACACAGTGTCCACTTACAGCAGATCACAGAGAGCAGGATGAAGACAGGAGAAGGAGGGAGGGAAAGGTTGTCTATATTCGGATGAGCTGTATATAAACTATTTGACCTCACGCTGTCTCTCTTTTTTGTGTCTTAATCTCCATCCTTACCTGCACACCCTCTCTTCTTCTTCTTCTTCCTGTCCCTCTTTCTTCCTGTTGTAGTTTTCCCACCTGGCAGTATGGGGAAGCATGGTGCTGTGGATGGTCTTCTTCGCTGTCTACTCAGCCATCTGGCCCACCATCCCCATTGCCCCCGACATGCTGGGCCAGGCAAGTCCACTCTCTGTAAACATGTGTCAGTCATTTCAGTAACAGGGGGTGAGGGGGGTTAAAATAGCCCCATCCTCTACATCTTTTTTCTGCAACCACCATCACCTGCCCCTCCCATCTTCTTGGTTACCAATACATGGCGCCTTTGAGACTCACCTCTTGGGTGTTCCACGTCAGCACTGCAGGAACCCTGGGGGAGATTTATGCCCCTCCAGACCCTCTCACCAGGCTTCCCGCACCTGCTGCGTGTCACCCGAGCCCCGGTCTTTTACTGCCCTCTGTGGAGGTGTTGACTCAAGAGGGTGGGCTGCTGCTGCTGATGGTGATGAGGGTCCAGTGGGGGTGAGGAAAGTGTGCATGGGGATCCCTTGATTGAGAGACTCATTTTAGAGTTTGAGGATAAAGGTGGGGGGTGAGGTGAGGTGCCCCACTGAGTGGGTAGGGGAAGGGAATAGTCTCTCCCTCCCCTCAGCCCATTAATTCAATTTGTGTCAGAAATCAGGAATGCGGTCAAATATCTCTGCAGCTGCTCAGTCTAACTGGGGAATGGTCAGAGACACTCAACCACCACCCCCCATCCCTCCGTCATCCCCCCTAACTACCCTATTACCTCTCTTATTTCTCCCTGCTCTTGCTATCTATATTTCCATCTGTCCATGGGGGACAGAGTCATGGAAAAGAGTTGTATATTTCCTCTCAGAATAACTGTGTGTAAATTTGTGCATGTCAGAATTAATGTGCTATGTGTGGGGAAACCAACAGCCTGTTTCTATGGCTATAACAAAGCATAGAAAATCACTTAGCTTGCCTCCATCCTCACATTGCATGAAGGTCATGTGATATACCGTGTGTCCGGTGCTGTAAAGATACACTGTCTGTCTCTGTGTGTAGGTGTTTGTCACCAACAGTCCAGTTGGATGATCTGCACTTTGGCTGTGATTCCAGCTGCTGCAGGGGATAACTCCTAATAGCTTTCTGATCCTTTTTCCCTGTTGCCTGTCCTGTCCCCCTGTGCAAAACCAAATTGTCTCTCTATCACTGGATCCAAGTGCAAGACACAGGAAACACATGATACTGGCAATAAAGTAGTCAACGTTAAGGATGTCATGGTGCATAAAGTGTTTGTGACTATTGACTTGAGAGTTGACGCCTCGAGAGAAAGAGTTAGGCTTGTGAAACACCACAGGGCTCATGCTGATAACCAGAGGGGAGATATGTGGTAATGAAAAGAAAACTGAGCCATTAATGAGAACAGGCGAGGACAAGTAAAAGAAGACAGAGTCACAAATAATGAAAAGAAGTTGATGTGAAAAAGTGAGATAGGAGGGAGCTACAGGAGAAAGAGATGTGTAGGAGTAAGAGGCAGGGAGGCAGATAGATAGACCAACTGAGACAGTGGTTAGATGCATGATTAATCCCTGGAGATGGACTGAGGATGAGGGTCAAAGGTCAGTGAAGCTGGCTGCAGCTGGAGTGCAGAGAAAGGTAGGGGGATCTGTGGTTGCTTTGTAAGCATTTTTATCTTTTGGCATCATAGAAGCATTGTATTTCAGCTGTGGGATTACTGTGCTAAATCCAGTTTGTGGTGTAGATACAGGGTGTGAGAAAGCTCTTAAATATGCTTGGCTAACATTATGGGTTTTCAGCTTTGGCTAACTCTGATTTCTTAAACTCTGTATGGCTCGCACTGTGCTTTGTCTCACATTTCTCTCTGCTTATACCAAATGTTTCTCCGTGCTCGTTGAAGAGAAAAATGACTTAATACTCAATTTGAATTAATATAGGGGCGAAATAAATAGAGCCTGTGTGTTGTCATTGCAGGCTGGCAGGGTGATGCAGTGCTGGCACTTCTGGCTGGGCCTGGTCTTGGTGCCTACTGCGTGTTTACTCAAAGACTTTGCTTGGACAGCGTAAGTAGAACACATTTAATATAAATACATGGGAACTCCATACAGAGACTATTTAACTTAACTGAAGCGTTTACATAACCCATACTGAGTCTATGTCAACACTTGCGCACATTTTATATTATGAATCACATGTGTCTGTAAAGTTGAACACTCAAACTTTCCTTCATGGGTCTGATGAGCTTGTCTCTGCTTTGCAGCACTCGGCGCACTGTGAGGAAGTCTCTTCTAGAGGAGGTGCAAGAGTTGGAGGCTCGGGCCGTCGACCCAGGGGCAGCTGTACTTCGGGATGCCAGTGGCCGCAGGTATATGAAGTTCTACATAAAGCATGATGGGATACCATATGCATTTACATTTATATCCAGCTTTATTGAGTCACCTTTAATGTTATTCCTTTTCTTTCATTTATTGTGACGATTTTCTTGAATGTTGATTTTATCCACGGGTTATTAAAGTTTTCAAGAATAATCTGTTATTATTTATATCACCACTATGTGTGCAGCTTTGGTGTATAGGTGCATATATGTGTTTGTATGTATGAAATAAAACAATATTCCTACTTCCC
Source organism: Rachycentron canadum (assembly GCA_038496675.1). NCBI lineage: Eukaryota > Metazoa > Chordata > Actinopteri > Carangiformes > Rachycentridae > Rachycentron > Rachycentron canadum. The sequence continues at coordinate 11,485,883 of CM076667.1, forward strand.
CTGTGGCACCGTCAATAGGGCTGAAGCCAAGGCTGAAGTCCCCTAGCGCCAGAGTTGTCACAAGCTCACAGAGGTAGTTTCTGGGTTTGCACTGTCCCACTGTGTGAACTGTGACCTCAAATGACCTGTGTGCCCCTCCACTAGCTGCTTTCGAGTGACTCTCACTTGTTTCCCATTCATAACTCTCTGTGTTTATCTTTGAATCACGCGCTCCACTTTGTCCTCGGTATAGTTTTGAAATTTTATTTCTCTTCTTATGTCCATTTTTTTTCTGCTCCTCTCTTACTGGATCGCTTCATAGGTGGATGAATTTGAACTGCTGTACGGACCTGGTGTGTTTACTGGATTTGCCTGTAGTTCTTTTGCTGTGACTTAGTCTTGTGTGAGTGGTGTCACTAGAGATGTGTTAGAAATGATTGTAATGTTTGCTTAAGAGGGAAATTTATAGTTATAAATTTATTACGTATGTGGGATTGTAGAGGTCTGATTATTTGCATGCAGTGCTGGAAAAGAACTAACTACATTTTTTCACATACTGGATTCAAATACAATTTTGAAATACTTGTACCCCACTACATTTCAGATGGAAATATTGCACTTTTTTACTCCACTACTTATCTGTTTTAGTTACATTTTACTTACTTTAGAAAATATGATCCACAGCTGAAATATAATGTTTTTTAAGAGAGGAAAAATGGAAATTAGCCTCATCTTCACCTGCTGCTACATCAAAATGCTGCTTACATCTAAATGCTTTAGTAACAACAATCCAGTGATACAGAAGACATATAAATAGGAATTAAATAGCTTCAATCTGGAAGGCTCCATTCTGCACAAGTACTATTACTTTTGAAAATACTGTTTATTTTGATGATACCTTTCACGCCTAAACTGTTACATTTTGAGTATTTTTGTACTGTGGTGTTAGTACACTTTAGTGTACAACTACTTTTTCCACCAAGTGGACCAGCTAGTAAGGATTATGAAGACTTGTCTATGACTCTGATATTAAGACATGCTATAAAATGAGTCAGATGTGAGTCAACCAAGTCAGGCTGCTTCCTCAGAGCAGCTTTGGTTCTTGAAAGGAGCTGGAGAGCTCTGAGGTATGATTTCAGGTTGAGGAGGGTTGCGTGGGCAACCACAGTGCTCCTCCTGACCCTTGCACAGGGCCCCGTCCTGGACTGACCCTGCATTTAAACCCAGGATCCTTGGGCCCTCTCCATTTGGATTAAGAGAAGTAAATTGAGGGTGGGCAGAGAGCAAGGGAGCAAAATGGAAAAGAGCACATCTGTGTTTTAGTTCCTGGGGTAGGCACTGGAAAGAAGTGGAAAGGTAGAGTGCAGGAGTGTCTCAAGGGAAGAGTTCAAACGGAGCACATCCTTGGACCATTTTGAATCAGAAGGTAGTGAGAATGAAACTTTGCAGGGAGAGAACAGACAGCTTGAGTCGTACTGACTTTTATTGGCCAAAAACAACTTGAAAAAACTTCAGAACCTCCCTTTTTTTTTTCTTTTTTTTTTTTCACAGTCCAATGAAGGTTCCCAAAAGTCACATACAGTATAAAGAATTTCCTAACTGCTTATCCAAATTTTAACTTCAGGGAGGCAAACTTTTTCTCCATAACTACTTTGTTGATCATCACCACAGTTGTGTTAGTTCCAGGGAAACTCCTCTTGTGTGAATTTAATGCGCCATTGGCAGATAAGGTAAAAAAAAATCTGTGTTCTTTCAAATGAAACTGGCAAAATATAACTTGCCAACGTGTAACATTCACATCCAATGCCATCGCCTAACGACTTTAATGGATGTAATGATGGTGATGCGACTGGAGAGAAGCATGCAAACTAAGTGTATGTGTGTGTGTGTGTGCATGTGTGCATTTGTGTGCAAAATCTGGAAAAGGCTTAGTTATTTTTGGTCATGGGAGGAGAGGAGCCATGACGGCGTGTGGTCTCAGAACAGAGGATCCAGTCTTCTTCTTGGAGAGGGGGGAGTAAGAGGAGAGGAGAGAGGAGTGGGAAGTGAGGAGTAGTTTACTGTGGATGCCCTGTTACCCTGCAGGCAGTTCATAAATTACGGTTGGGTTAAATTGAATGTCAGAAGCAATATCAAATGCCCCTCTACCCTTCTGGGCTAAGTCCACTTTGGATTTTTTTTTTTGACTTATTGATCTGTGTATTTCTACTGTATGTTGATCCGTGAAGGAGAAATTTACTTCTGACTGGTATACTGCAGTGTTTTGCTCAAGGACACTTGAAGGATGAAGGACTATCTCCTTAATCACTATGCTCCCTTAGATGTGTGGATAGTTTCAGGCACTGATTAAAAGACATCTCCCAGTAGCCACTAATGGTGTTGTGTAGCAGTGCGAGTAGTAGTAAATTCCCTGTAAACTAGTGTGTGTGTTTACACATGTGTGTGTGTGTGTGTGTGTGTGTCCCATCACTCTGAGTTAACGGCTCTTCCCTTCCTCTCTCCGCAGTCTAAACGAACGAGCCCATCTGTTGACAAGAGTTTTTAGGAAAACACCTTCAAGTGTAGGACGCTCAAACTCGGTGCAGCAGACTGTGTCACGTGAGTGTCCTGTCCACACACACATATGCATCAAGTTCCTGATTCAACACAGGGCTTAAAGATAATTTCATATACTCTGGTATAACCTTAGGTGAATGTATGTATCTTCTTGGTCATATAGTTCATCATTTCAGATTTGTTCATCGTTCTTGTTATTTGTTAGTGGAAATGTGTGTCTTTATTCAATCGCTCTCATTACATGAAATCTTAAAAAGACCCTTTCTAGCTCAACAACCAATGTATATTCTGCCCATGTGAATAGATATTTGCAAAATCTGGTTAGCCAACTTGTTTGTTGGTCTACTTAGTTAAAGCAAAAGTCATATCTGTACCATGCATGGAGAGAGAGTAGTAGTAGTGCTACTCACCGTTTCTCCTCATGAAGCCCAGAAAACAGTGGCTAATATTGACATTATATTCTGACAGTATTTGGTTAAGAACACATATGTAAACTTAGTGACCGGTCAAACAGAAACCTGTATGTGGCAGTGCAATTTACAGCTGAAACAATAAAATGAATTGTGAATCAACAGAAAGTAAATCCACAACTATTTTAGAAATTGATGAATTGTCATTTTCAAGCAAATTTCAGATTCTCAGTTGTTTCCTACTCTCTCTCTCATTTGCTGTTTCTTTCTTACTCTCTCTCTTCTGCCTCTTAGTTGACGTTTTTCCTCACCACTATCAAAGTGCTGCTCTCAGTGGGAGTTGTTTGGTCCCTGTTGTGATTTAGCACAATATAAATAAAAATGGACTTGGCTTGTCTTGAAAAGATGAATGGCAGTTGCCACTAATCCATCGTAAAGGTTTTCACATTTTTCCTGTCACTCACCTCGGACTTCATCATCTGATCTGGCTTCTTCTTCTCTCTCTCTCTCTGCAGATGGCTATGCCTTCTCTCAGGAGGAGCACGGCGTGGTGTCTCAGTCCCAGGTAGTGCGCTCCTACGACACCACCCGCCAGCGCCCCAGCCTCTAGCCCCACCCCTGACCAAGGCTTTGGCTCACCATAGCAACAGTTGTCAAGGTGACAGCGGAGACAGACTTAAGTGACACCCTCACACTGGGTGACCGACCCCCGCTGTGGCCTTACTGGAACTATGACCTAACCCCTTGTCGGGGGTGGGGGTCACGGTCAGGTGTGGAGGCCGTTGCTGGCGCATTGAGGACTGACTTGAGAGAATGGACCAGGCCGAATATACGGAATAAACTTTATTCTAACTCTCACACAAGCTGCACAGGCATGAGCAATCATATCCACGCACAGACATGACAAGTCAAACTCAGACTGCTACTCATATCGGTATACCCCTCAGACTGGGTTTGGATCATGCCAATGTGCGTTAATGTGTGTGTGTGTGTGTGTGTATGTGTGTGCGCATTCCAGTGCGTTTGTATCTGCCTGTGCATGCATGTCTGCACGCATTGGCGCTCCTGTGTTTGTGTGCATGTGTGTGTCGTCCATGTGTGTTTGTGTGTTAACTTTCATGTTTCCCTCTCATCTCGCTCTCACATGGCAACGCTGGAGGGGAAGTGACATCAAAATAAACCCACATACACACACGCACATGCACGCACTCACAAGCCCAGATGAATTCCTTAAAAAGGGAGGGAAGCATAGACTGAGGACCACTGGAGCCCTGCATCCACCCAGCTACAGCCCCCCCTCGTCCCATCGCAGCTACAAGCCGCACTGCCAAACCACCACAGAGATGCCACTGAGGCACAACACTCACCCCAAAACTGGACCACCACCCTGCTGCAACACCTCCTACACCACTGGGACCTCCTCTTGCTTATCTCTCCTTTCAATTCTTCCTTCCTATCTCTCCATCTCCTAGCCACTCTGCAGCTTTCACGTCTTTCCTCCTTTGCTGAACATCTCCTTGCTCATGCCAGTTAAAAAAAAAATCCACTTTGTCTTTCCTGTTTTTAATCCTGACCGCTCCTGTGACTCCTGATGCCGCCTGTCTAGCATCGTCATCTGACAGAATCCGTGAGCCTGGCATTAGCGCTTCCTTCTTCAATTCTGTTGGATTCCCACTGGACCATTCTCTTTTTTTTTTTTAATTATTATTATTAAAGTGGACATTAATGTGTATGTGTTTATTTTTTTCTCTTTTCATTAATGCCTGTTTTTGTACTCATATGTCAAGACATGTTTAAGAGGGAATATTTTACTTGAACTAGTGCTAATAGGCGTTCAAACAGAAGGGATTTGATTGAGATTCTCGCCTGGATCATGTGTTTTTCTGGCTCTGGGATTTGTCTGAATGTAGAGTCCATTGTCTGTGTGCTCTGTGTTGAGGACACTGGTTCAGGAATGCAAGACTGAAGGGGTGGGAGAGGGGGTTGTCCATCTGAGTCCTAATCATTAAATCTAATCAATCCATGGCCTGACAAAGTGTCTCCGTCTGTTGACTGTAAGATGTCTACTCATGCAATCAGGTGAGGTTTTCTGAGTCAAACTGCGGCTACAGTGTAGTGGGAGGAGTTTGGTTTGGTCAACATTATCTTCTTAAAGTTGATCAAAAAGGTTTGATTTGTACAAAAGATGTGTGTGACTTTATATAGGAATAGAATAAAACCTCTCCCACGCTCCCTCTCCAAGCTCAGGAGACTTGGTGGAGATAGACCATTAGCCGATTAATGCACACCCCAGCCACTGGAGTCCAAATGGAGATCCCTTTCCCACCCACCTTCCTGGATGTGGCCCAGCCCAAACCGATTACAGCTGCTCCAGTATGGAGAATCCATCGGTTTGCAGCCGAGCAGGAGCCAGAGAGCCATTTAAGCTCTTCAACCCCCTCGAAGTGACTCCCCAAAGGCCCGGCCCCCTCCACTTTCCACATCACTATAGCGGAGTTTCTGGAGGAGGCTGCCAAAACTACACCTCCACACGGTCGTAGCTTTGAAGTGTCCATTGTTGTGGTTTATTGTTCTTCCACTCTGTGTGGCAGGTGATGTGACAGGTAATTGTTCTGTCCTCTGTGGGTGGTAAAGATGCCTGAGTTTCTAATAGATGAGGTAAGAGTGTTTGTGTTTCAAGGGATTAAGAATTTGAGACAGGTCTATCCACCACACAGTTTTTTGTTAAGCCAGCCTTATATTCATGTGTTGGTATGTAAAGATATGTAAATATCACCCACTCAGCAGATAACAGCAACAGAGAAATTTCCCTTCAGGGTTTTAAAATTACAAGTTACAAAACTTGAAAACACAAAGCTTGTTTAATATTTATGACGGTAGACAGAAATAAGATACTTAAACACAAAGCCTCAACAACCGCCACCTGGTTTCAAAGTTGTTTATTTTTTAGAATTCATATGAAAAGTGTCACTCCTGCAACAGGTCAATGTATTTCACAGAGGGAGCAAACACATTGGACCAAAGTTCATCCACCATTTTACAGATATTCACACTTTGTCACACACAAGCTGCCTACTGCATCTTACAGACATTGTGCTTGGAGTATAGATGAGGTACACAGACATACTGGTTTCTGTACAAATGTATGGGACATCTCAGGCTGCACTTCCAGTGGAGCAGCACATTCCTTAGTGTGAATTGTGAGTTACTAGTGACCCAGCTGCACAACAGTACTCAGAATGGCTGAAAAATACGCATGTTTCGCTATTTTATTTATTTATTCATTTCAACATACAATAATTTCTGCCATTTCTGTGCCTTTCTTAAGTGGAAAATAATGACTCAAACCTGCCCTGGAGCCGCCCATGCCTTCTGCTAAGGTGGTGAACTGTGGGAGCTAAATACACACACACCTCTTACAGAAGAGAAATGAGAGGGACATTTGGCTGAGTTTTCATTGTATAATTAACCTGGTCATTTTCAGAGAGCTGCCTCTCACTCCTCCTCTGTCACACTCTCAGGTACATTAACGACCAACCTTGCATAAAATTTTTCAGTTTTTGTGTCTGTGTGTTTCCGGCACGGGGCAGTTGGGGCAGAACGTATTGTGTTTTTTCTTTTTGGGTGGCAGGAGGGAGGTTGTATAGTTGGGTGGAGCGTCACAGTCTGTGTCCTGTGCTCACTTCATTAGATTTTAAATGGTCTACGGGGAGACTAAAACTGCCTCTCACATCACACCACCTGCATTTCCCATTACACACAGTTCACTCACAGTTACTCATGCGACCACATCCCTCCACACTTCACACTCTCCCCAAATTTGCTCACGTACAGTACAAACATCTTTTCACATACTTTCTTTCTCATGCTTTCAACACAAACATACAGTATACTGTATTGTATAAACCATTCACAAGCATTCACAAGTGCAGATGTGTACATGGCCTAAACACAGCATGTGGTCAATTTTTTTTTTTTTTTTTTTTGTTTCTCTAGCCACTTTTCATACAGTCCACTGCTATAAATCATCCAGTCATCACTCATTCAAGCAGATACAAGCCAACAAATCCTTTTTCTCACTCCCACACATACAAAAACATGCACAATCTTTATGTGAGCTGCAGGCTGCAGTTAGCTGTGCATTATCACCCATCTGGGCTGTGTAACTCCAATATACAGTTTAATCTTTGCATCAAGACAGAAATTTGTTTATGCATCCTTCTTACCACATCATAGATTGAGCTTAGCTCATTTCAGTTTGGCAAGGGATCAAATGACACACTTAACAGACACACCACACACAATAGCAGGGCTGACCCTGCTGCCAGCAATGGCTTTATGAGTCCTTCATGTGAGTTTGACTCCCTGCCTTTCTTTTTCCACCCTGGCAGCATCCCCCAAAATGGTCTGTGGCACAGCCCTCACAGGTTAAACTTCACAAGTTAGTCTTCACAACAAAGTGGCAGAGTGGTCTGCATATTGCCCCCTCATCACACTGTCACTGGGGGGTATTTCTGGTCACTGGTGACACTGGACCCTCCAGTGGGAGGAGGGCAGGGGGACTGAAGGGGTCTGTATCCTCCCTGGGTGGGGTCCAGGAAGGCAGGAGTAGGGGACACAGGGTGAGCATAGCCAATGTACTGCGGGTGCAAGAACTGTCCCTGGTGAGGCATGATTTGGGTGGCCTGTTGGCAGTTGAGTACAGAGAAATTGGTGGGCATATTGACAAAGACACTGGCGTCAGGCGGCAGGCAGCAAGAAGCCTGAGCCCGCATGAGTGGAGGTGGAGCAGGGCGGGGTGCAGTGGGTGGGGCAGAGGAGCTGGATGAGGTGGCCGTGCTGGACTGGCGAGATGATGAACCTCTGGAAGTGCTGGCCATCATAGGGATGGTTTCCAGGAGGCGACCACCACTGGCTCCGCCTCCCGTTGCACCTCCAGATGACAGTTCCTGCTTGGGTCGGAGGCAGCGGCAGCAACACACAGCAACCACAGATCCCACCAGGATGAAAGCTACAAACACTGAGCCCACGATCAGGAACGGCACATAAATGGGCACTAGAGAGAGAAAAGAAGACACATTCACATTAACTCTTTTGGTGCAAAATATTGACTACTAAGTTGAACATTAAACTTCAAAGCAGTACCAGCTCACATACTCACGTCTTGTTTCCCTGCACAAGCAAAGCTTCTACAAGCGAGTGGAGATTGGGTAAGACAGATAAACAAAAGACTGAGCAGAGAGGAGTGTTTGGACCAGAGTAGAAGAATGAAAGGTACACTGGGATTGGGTCCCCAGGGAGCCCCAGGCTCTCATTAGCAGTTATTAACTTTGTTTTGATCTGTTTTAATCCTGTGCACCCTGCTATGTCCCCGGCCTCCTCGACCCTGCAGATCAGTGTGTGCGTGTGTGTGTGTGTGTGTGTGTGTGTTTGTGCAGGTGAAATTTTTAAGCCGAGCCGGGCTGCCAGCTGATATTTGTGACCCTTCTTTTTCTTCAGCTATTTATGACCAAGCCTTTGAAAATAAGTTACTAAAGTTGAACTACAGTACTTGGCTCTTGCTTAAAAAGGGTATTAAAGCTGAATGATTTAATACAGCTGAATGTGAGGTTATTCAGTCCTATATCAGAGGAGGAAGCCAATTCCTTCTCACTGACCTTTACTTTCTTTCTGTTTCAAATGGCAAATCACTGTCTCAACACAAGCCTTGTGTAACTCTCAATATTTCACCCAATCAGTGTCATTCACCAAGTCAAATAGGAAAAGCTTAAATAAACAGGTAAAAGTCTTGACATTTTGCTGCTTTTGCAGCATCTCCTGCTGAAACCTGATCAACAGTAACTTTTCTTCACAAAATACCATTGTTTTACTAGCTGTGCCCTTTTGCCAGAATAGAAAAGGCACAAAATAAATGTTTTTGGCAGAAAAAGGGTGACAGGCAAGGTGAGGTCACTTCTGATGTGTTCCCCTCAATTGTTCATTCCCATGCTCAGTCACACAAACACCTTCTGAACACATGTTACATTATAAGTGATTAGTTGTGTTTTATTGTTCCCACAGGGTGTACTTATTTTCTGCTTTGAATGTGCCCATGTGTTATGAGGTGTAACTGTATGCCAGAGAGAGAGAGGTGGCAACTGGCTCCAGTTTCCTTTTGTCTCTGGGCTCTTTGAAATACATCCATACAGGCTTGAGAAACTTTTCAAAATGCTCATCAAAAGTAGAAGGGTATTAACAGGATTACTGCATGAAACCTGTCAAGAGCTGGAGGTCATTCATTGACTCAGGCTGTAGGTCCAGGTGACAAAAGACACAGGCCAGTGGCAGAAAAGGCCAAGACTCTGTGACATGAAGCAAGCTAGGACCTTGACCCATTTCCCTTTGACAAGAAGCGGTGTCAACTTCAGAGGCTAATGTGCCTCATAGTTACACACCTTGCAGTAAACAGGTTTTAACAGGAACTCTGTTATGGCAACACATATAAGTTACAAGAGCAGAAATGTCCCAGGGAGCTTTTCCCTCCCGTTTTCCTGCACTTATATTGATTCCACCTCAACATCTCTGCTTGCACTCCTTTTTTCTACATGGCTGATGAGGATTGATAATTGCAAAAACTTTCTTCTTGTGTTAGTTCATAATTTTCACTGTGAAGCTCCTTTCCAAAATGCTATGCAGTAAATCAGCATTTAAAGTTCAGCATGAGAGTGTTGGAAGAAATACTTATCCTTTGCTGAGGAAAAAATACCAATGCAACAATGTAAAAACAGTCTGCATTCACACTCATATTTCAGTAGAAGTACTATCAGTAAATTATATGTCAGTTTGTGTAGCATTTTACTGCTGTTGTTGGTCAAGGTTTTGAATACTTTATTCTTGACAACAGGATAAATCAGGAAGGTCATAAACTCATTGATGGAAGAGGAAAGAAGAAACAACACTAAGAGACTACAGCCATGTTAGAGGCTCTGTGGGGTTGTATGTAGGCAGAGCACTGCTAACATACTTACAGTGACATATCTAACAAATGTTAACAATCTTAGTTTAGTGTGTAAGCATGGCAACATTTGCTGATTAACACAAAACACAAAGTAGAAGTGAGGCTGATGGGAATGTAGTTTTGATGGTGTCACTTGCCAAAAAGCAGCAACTGTTTCAATGATGATCTATGCCTCATTATTTAGAAGCTTATAATATTTTGTGACACTTTACAACTGACTACTTTCACTCTGAATTGTAGTGGTGAGGTTTAGTGACATAAAATGAAAATACTCATGTAAAGTACCACAAAACTTTAGTTGAATAAAATCTTCCTGTCTATTACAGTCAAATAATAATAATAATTTATGTCTTTGCCTTTTGCGTTGTGTGATTTTCTATATGGTGGTTGAAACCCTCCTATTGTTCCCTGTCACTCCTCCACACCTGTTGCTGCAGTTAAGCTGTGGCAGCCATGCTGCAGTAACAGCAGCCCCCTCTCCTAAAGCTCTTGTTTTGGGCACAGTCTTTGTGGCTGGCTGGCTGGACTCTCCCTCTGTTATCCCACGGGCATTCTTCTGTTCCTAAATACCATATGTTCCCTCATGTTGAGCACATTAATAATTTCCTGCCTGTTACCCATTGACATTACAGTGTGTGTCTTTCCTGGATGATTAATAAGCTGCAAGCATATGAAAAATGAATGAAATACACAAACTGAGCTTGGCTTTACATGAAATAGAGACACTTCCTTTTATGTTAGTGAGGAAAAAGCTGCTTTTCTTTAACTTATTTTGGCGGGAGGCCTCTGAATGAAATGTATATAGCTCTTCCTGCAATGATAAGGCATGATAGTCTTAGCAAACAACACTTTGTAGCTAGAGGTCTGAATGAAGGCATAATATACTCCAGGGAAACAAGCATTAAATAAGCTTGTGCCCTTTTCTCTGATGTCCAGTATTTGCTCTTTTTTTCTGGAGTGTTGTTATCAACTTTTACTCAAGATATGAAGCAGCTTCGAGAGGTTTTATGGTAGATTAACGCATGGGAATGTCAGCATTGATGAATGGGTAGTCAGAATGGACAAAAACTTTTGTATGGTCACTTAATCCACCACACAAGTATGGGAAATGTGGGCTATAGTGTATGTTGCCTTTGATTTGGATAATGATGCCTTTTATGAATATATATATATATATATATATATATATAGAGAGAGAGAGAGAGAGAGAGAGAGAGAGAGAGAGAGAGAGGGAGCAGGTCAGAGTATGAATCCCTTGAGAGCACAGACACCAGGGGGACTGTAGTGGGGGATTACAGCAGCAACTTGACGATGGGAACAGGACTCCATGAGCCTGGTAGGAAATGACACATAACGCGATTTGTGTTTTTTATGAACAGAGCTGTCAGCGCCTTTGGTGAGCCACTGTCCAAGATCCGGTCAAGTCCAAACTTGATCCCCGTGGGGACAGCGTGATCTGAGGTTGGGCCTTCTTGCAGTGTTACAGGCCAGAACAAACACAGCTATTTATAAAGTGCTGCAGCACGACACAGTATGCCATTTGTGAGAGCAGTTAACTGGTTTTTGGAGGAGTCTGCTGTCTCCTGTGCAGCTGTCGTTGCAGCANGTATATATATATATATATAGAGAGAGAGAGAGAGAGAGAGAGAGAGAGAGAGAGAGAGAGGGAGCAGGTCAGAGTATGAATCCCTTGAGAGCACAGACACCAGGGGGACTGTAGTGGGGGATTACAGCAGCAACTTGACGATGGGAACAGGACTCCATGAGCCTGGTAGGAAATGACACATAACGCGATTTGTGTTTTTTATGAACAGAGCTGTCAGCGCCTTTGGTGAGCCACTGTCCAAGATCCGGTCAAGTCCAAACTTGATCCCCGTGGGGACAGCGTGATCTGAGGTTGGGCCTTCTTGCAGTGTTACAGGCCAGAACAAACACAGCTATTTATAAAGTGCTGCAGCACGACACAGTATGCCATTTGTGAGAGCAGTTAACTGGTTTTTGGAGGAGTCTGCTGTCTCCTGTGCAGCTGTCGTTGCAGCAGATGAACCTCCGAACAGAGAGATACTGTGGGTGTTCTGGGTTTATGAGAGGAAACCAAAGCCCCAATTTACAATATCAAATTTAAGACATCCTGTGGATACGTCTTGGGCATGGCGTTAACTCACTTAGGCCCTGTTCAGACCCGACACTAAAGTGCGTGATCCGGGCTCCAGTGGACAGCTCATCACTTCACACCAGCCGCCTCCACGTGCGTCTCGACTGACCACTGGTGATCGGATCTCACTTCTCCGCTTGATACGCAAATAAACACGTACTCAGGGGTCTCACACGGGTCTCCGACTTTTGGACCACTGAACATCATCTGGCAATTGTTTAAAATGTATTAATTTAATTTGTACATAAACTTTCTGTTGTAGCCAGTTTATATGAAATGTAATTATAAAACAAAGCTGCAGACAAATTAACACTGTGAAGTAAACGGAGACTGTACAGTCACTCCACTGAAGCTTAAATCATGTCATCATAAATCCCAGTCAATATTATGGGGATTATAGGACAGGCTTTTACTTTGACAGTCCTCATACTCTGAAACGGACTTCTAACATGCCAGTTCATTAAACCACTTATTAAATCGTGTTTATAAGCTGCATTCAGGTCTGTGCATTTTTGTTGCCCTTTTAAATTGTTATTGTCCTCTTATTGGAGTGCATTTAACTTTTTCAACTGATATCACTGCCTTAAGTGTAAAGAGTGGTCCTGTCCGTGATATTTCAGCTAGTACCCCTCATGTAGTAGCAGCAGCAGAAGTTATGGACTACTACCTGCGCTGGAGTCCTTGTTCTCCTTGGTCTCTGTCCCGGGCTCCTGCGCCTGCCGGTCGTTATCGCAGCTGCCCTGATCCAGCCGAGCGTCAGTGCTGGAGCAGCAGTAACGCAGCTCGCATTTCCCGCAGCAGATGATCGCGTCCTCTGCGTCGATCTTCTCCGGACACTGGAAACCTTCTTTCCACGCGCCCTGGGAGTCCTGCCAACCGTGGCAATACTCCCCGCTGGCCTTCACGTCGATGATGACTAGGAGCATTGTCACAATCAAGGCGACAGACATTGGGTAGCCTCCTCTCCACATCCTCGGCCAGGTGGCCCGCGGCCGCACGCTGGCTCACTGGAAGAGACAGCGAGGCTTTCACTCCCCGCGTCTAACCTGGACAACTGGGTGACACGGTTGATCGGTGCGATGAAGGGAGCTGAAGGGACGAAGTGAGAGAGCAACAAAGCACCTAGAAGCTGTCATTTGTTAGAGGAATCCCGTGCGTAATTCAGATCCAAAAGAGTCTCCGCAGCGTAGGTTATTGTTATTATCCAAGAACTGTTCAAAACATTTGAATGTGTTATTAAGACAAAACTGTCAGAAATTAGAAAGCACTTAACAGATTCCAGCTGTAAGCCTTTTGAGCTGATAAATCCAACACTGACAGACTAATGGCGCTCGTCTGGCACTGCAGCAAAGCTGTTCATGTCTCCTCCTGACTCTTCAAATGACTTTCCACAGGGATGCGGAGTCACCAGCACTTGTAGTCTGATCCATGGGCGCACAGCTGCTCACAGAGTCACCTCACCGTGAGCCTCGGGCTTAAAGACAACTTCTCAAACTGTTGTGGCTCGGTGCGCATTGTTGGGCGTCAGGAGCCAGTAAACCAAGTCTGTGTCGGTCTAACCAGGTTGAACTAAAGCGCGCAGAGTTTATCCCACTTGAGAGTCAGAGTGAGAGGGGCGTGTAAAAAAGTCAGCTGCAAATACACACCTTCCTAAATACAACAAAGAGCCACCGGAGTGGCCAGTGCTAAGTTACAATGACTAACATACAACGTCCTGTGCAGGTCTTTAAAGTAAAGCCAGAGCACAAAGTGCACGTTGAAACTTTGCTGTGTATTTTAACTAAGAAAATACCTATAGATGCCATATAGATGTATTTGTGGTGATTTATTTGAAGTGTTCATTAATGTCAGTGCAGGCGCTACTCATGCTTCAAATTTTAATGTCAACCACTTCTAAAATACTCGTACAGCCAAGATTTTATTTTGAAGGCAAGCCACTTTATTTCCGCTCATCTATTACTGCCAATTGGGGGAACTTTTCCCATTATTCAATATCAGGGATTTGCTTGGAACAATTGCCTCAAAGTTGAGTTAAACTTTCTCGGGCTGAGCTTTGTGTTGGGTTAACTTGTCTGCCAGTTTGCTCCTGGTGAGAAGCAGCTGAGAGTTTGGTCAGTTTGGTATTTGACACTGCAGCTTCAGATGTCTCTCCTCTGGTCACACAATAATGGCGTTTGCATGGAGACATTGCCATCTAGCGGCGATACCAGATGTTTGCTCTATGCAAACATCTGGAAAAACCATCATATAGATGAGTAAGAGCATCAATGATAGATTTAAGTTTCGTAATGCTATGGACGGGCTCGTGATCATGCAGGTATATTCAATCTGTGGGAGATTGAATTAAACTAGACTTCAGACCAAAAGGAGTCACGGTTTTACCTGACATTCAAAATTTATATAAATATATAATATAATGCTGCATTGTACCAATAGGCGTTTATTCAAGAAAGCTCCTTTTGTACCAGTTTGAGGTCATGGTCTCCCTGTGACTTCTGTAAGGATGCTAACCTCCATATTACAACATTGATGGAACATTTCTTTGAGAGACTTACATACATTTTTTAATTCAATCTGCCTATTTCCTTCATTGTGTATTTTAAATGTTGAATAATTTGTTATTGATTTGAATCAAGTTTTCCAGTCTGGAATCAAGCTAATTAAATTTTTCATACAACTTCAGAACTTTTAAACCTGTTCTTCTCACATGACAATAGCTTATGAACTGTGGTGCTGAGAGTTCACTCAACTCATCAAATTATTGTTTCCAAAGAAACAATAGTATATTAGCAGATTTCCCATCATGCATTTTTGCCAAAGTAAAAACTTTCTAAGGACCAGTGGAAGACACGTAAAGTAGTTTAAAGTCAATGTCTGTGACTGTGTATATACTGACAAGGGCCAATGGTCACCACGAGTACTCCATTTCCCATCATGCCCCGCAGTGAAGCGGTGACCGTGGCAACAGCACAGGAAGTGGCGCGCAACTGTTGAAAAATTGTCACTCAACAAACTGAAGAAGAGTTTGTCCCGTTTGTCTCCGTTAACCCCGAAGATAAAGTGGCAGATTTACAAACTTGAAACTTAAGATCCGAAACGCTGGTTTTTACAAGAAACCGTGGCTTCGCACCGTGAAACGTAAGTGCCGCTTCAGTGTTTGGCTAACTTTGTAGCAAAAACACATTTTCGCTAACCTTTCCTAGCTCAGCAACCGACAGCGACTCATCCTCAAACTTGACATTATTGGGGAGGAAACGTAGCTAGAAGCAAATTTAATCCGTCAGTAGTTGGTTCATACACGTGCTGACTATAGCTCGGTTACAAAACAACACTGTGCTACTGCCGTGAACCATGTACCCACTTCATATTGCCTGTAAACAGATGTCGTTTGTGAGAGGGGGTCGTCCTCAACAACACAGCAAAGGAAAAAGGCCTGTTCGCCCCAAGAAGGCAGCAGCTCCCAAAAGAGAGTGGGTGGTGAGTACAGACAGCTGCTGAAAAGACACCAGAAAAGGCCACACAGTTACAATGTCTTTTAAAGTATCAATTCTTTAAATATGAAATACTTTTTGATGAAGTAGTTGCACATTTTGGAGGAAAGTCACTCATGTTTGTTGATTGTAAATCCTTTTCCCTCATAAAAGAATCTGATATACGGTATTTTTTCCTTTATAAAGAAATGATTATCACTACTGAACTGGGGAGCAGAACAGCCATAAGAAGAGCTACTTAGTCTACAAGTGAAGTTTTCAATACAAATAATCTAACCTGTAGTAATTTCACTTGAGTAGAATTTATTCCACCTCTTCATAATCTATGCACATTTTTGTTTGTGTAAAAACACCTTTTGTCAGAAATGTAGTAATGTCAGCTGCCTATTGTTGTTCTCAGAGCACTGTCAATGACCTGTCTGTGCACAAGCTGACACCTGCAGAGCTGGTAAAGTATTTCACTGTGGTGCAATTTATTTACTACAGAGAGAATTTATGCTTTTTCATCTCATACTATAATACTATGATAGCAACTGAGCACGAGTGTAGTTAGCTGGTTGTACTGAAACATTTTATAAATGAATTTGTTGAGGAATACAAAGGACTAAACTCCACAAAGCTATTTTTGGTTTTGTGGCTCTTCTTTATTTTATAACTTGTAAAACTTAAAATTTGTTTTCTGTCCTGAATTTTTATAGGCTTAGTTTTTTTGGTAATTATTTTTAAAAAGTTTGAATTAATGTATAATTAAAATTATGTTTCTTGCAGTCCCCATACACTAGCCTCATTTCTCTCTTCTGCTTCAGAATCATCGGCATGAGATTCACAAGTCACACAACAAAGCTGCGGCTCAATGGGAGCTGAGAGAGAAAGCTCTGAAACGTCGTCTCCTTCACAGTGGGAGTCCTTTACCTCTGGACCAGGCCAGCCTTAGCATCATCAGGGAGGTGTGTGGGACAGTGATTTCCCTATTACATTTATAGTCTTCTGTGCTGTGTTGATTTTGTTTGTATGAATAGCAATATAGTTTTGTTTGTTAAACAGCAATGGAAATCTTAACCAAACTCCTCCCCTGTACTGAGCTTAACATGATGATTGTGGTGTTTTTTAATGCTGCAGGTATTCTCTGACCAGTTGTTGCTGCAGGATGTGTTGGCTCGCTCCGACAGAGCCATGGCTGTGGTCAAGGACCTGTTTGGAGATGCTCCACGCAGGCAGACTGGTAGCAAACAACTTGTTCTGTATTATAGATGTTTTGATTAGATAGAGTGCATAGTTGTCCTTCCTGCCTGTAGACTGTCACCCATACACCCATTTGAAAAAGACATACTTGAAGGTTAAATGTCACTGCTGGTATTTCTATTCATTAAATTAAAGTAATCGTGTGTTTATTTTGGCAGGGCATCCCAGTGTGACCATGGCTCCAAACTGTGACTCAGACTCAGAACTTCCTGTTCTTCAGAGACCAGATCCTCCTACTCAGCTGTCACTGCTCAGCCAGTCTATGATGGACCAGCAGGTTTGTTTTTGCTGAGATAATGTTGCAAATTTGTGACATCATGTTGTACATCATATTGTCATCAAGTTTCATGCTCCTTTCCAAATGATACTGTACTGCAGGTCTTTTGTATCATAATTTTACCTTTTTGTGTAAATATTTTGGTCTGTACTAACATGTGTAATGTGCTTAATGGTTCACTCCAGGCACTTAATGAACTACAAGCTTCAGAGGAAGACCACAGCGACGAAGATGCCCATCCTGGCAGTTCATGTAATCATGTAATCCGAAGGTACTAATGTTTTCAAAACAGACAGTATCTGTAAACCAGTAAACACCACAACAATCTGAGATAAGAAACTGACTTGTGTTCTATGTTAGGGGGAAATTATAAGTGAAGCTGTTAGTCATTACTACTTAAGTTTCACATCCTGCTGACACCACTACATTTTATGATGATGCTTTTCTCTCCAGGACCAATGTACGAAAAATGAAGGCACAGTCTAAGGGTAGAGTGGTACAGCATAAAGTTGACCACCCCAGCTCTGAGCATGTAAACAGAGTTAGTCTTCCTTCAACACCCTGCACATCATGCGCACCAGACCAAACAGGTATGATGAGCATGTGAGCTGTATGTGTGGGATTAAAAGGAAATGTTTCATGGCTATTTATTTAATGCAGTCAATCCACAATGAAACAAATACTAAATATACACACATATGTATATCACACTTTGTTTAAGTTCTCAATGCCACAGTGGCTGTCCAGCGTGTTCGGACCAGACAGGGCCAGTCAGAGGAAGCAAAGGAAGAACCATCTGTCCTGGTTACTCAGGTCCTGAACCCTGATAAGCCTCTTTCTCGGTCAGGTAAAATCCATAAGAAAAAAAGGCTTCTTCCAAATGAGCTTCTCAATGTGAAGATCATATCAGAAAATGCTTTGTGTTTCTTTGTATGTGTTTCACAGGGAGGATCAGTAGTCGCACCAGCAGGACCAGGAAAAGTTTTTCTCAGAGTTCAGTGCTGGATGGCTCCTCAGTTGCCTCTCTCAGTGGGGACCACTCAAGTCTGGGTCTGCTGCAGGCCATGCTGGGTCAGGTGGAGGCTGACTTGGATACTCTGAGTCCAGACACAGAACCAGAGTCAACACAGAGTCCAAAACAGCAGAGAACACAAGGCCTCACTGGATTCTCTGTCGCGCTGGTTTCCACCCTCGGACGTTTAGTGCACCTCCTCAAAAAGGTACAGCAATAGATCGAAAATGTCTCCCTTACTCTATTTATAGACAGATATCATTTAACAAGGCAGGAAAGTAACTGGGTCAGTCTCAGTCCTACTATGGGTCCATGGTTTTTTCAGTATTGTGTTTAAAAAATTGAATTTTAGCTGTATTTAATGGAGCAAATTGGTATTGTTGCATTTTGCTTTTTTAGTAGACATATAATGTACTTCCATAATTTCTAGAATAATTTCTTTTGAAGCATACCATACCTATTTTACCTTTCTGAATACTTTACTTATTTCTAGGCAGATATAGATTTCAGGTCATTTTGTTTTTGACAAAGTTACTTAATTGATACATGTTGATTATTGCAGTGTACTTTTGATGTTGCTTTACTTTTGCATTTCCAATAGTCAAAGCAGGTACAGTGTTCACTTTGATGTCATCTTTCTCATTCATCTGAAGTCATTCTCTGCCCCTTCTGTGCTAGATGGATGAGGAAGTTCAGAGGGAGGCTCAGGAGAGGAGAAGACTGGAGGAAGAGCTGCAAGAGCAGAGGGGGCTGATTGATGCTCTCACTGCAGAGACCTTGACTCTGAAAGAGGAGGCTTCTAACCTGCAGGTGCAACAGTTTACCTCATTGTGTGATACTAGGCTATTATTCAGATCCCAGCCCTTCTGATAAATCCATTTTATTTCTTGGCTCCTCTCAGGCAGGTTTTCAGCAGCAGACTGCAGAGCTGGAGCAGAAGTTGGATGCAGTGGTGTTGGTTCTTGGGGGACTTGGACTACTGGAAGCAAACACTGGCCCCCACCAAGACTCTGACATCAAAGCTGGAGGTTCATAGAGTGTGTGTCTATGTGTATCTATATGTGGTACTGTAAATGGTGGATAATTGGTTTACATTTTGTTGACTTACAGTTTGTCAGTCGGCACCTGTTCCTGAGCGGAGACAAGCCTCTGTCTCTCCTGCTGTCCTGCTCTCCCCGCCTCGACAAAGAGACAACTTGAAACAATATCCTGGTAACAATCTTCTTTGTTCTGTCATTCTTGTCATTCTTTGTTATCTGATTTCAACTGTTTCCAAATATATCTTTCCTTATTTCTAAATAAGAAGACTAAGTTTTCTTTTGCCCCCTCTTTTCACAGTGACTCATCTTGTACCATTGCACCAGCAGCTTCCTCCTGTAGATAATCTCCGTTCTTGTGAAGACAAAGCGCAGAGCTCAGCCTCTAGCCTCACCAGCCTCCCTCTCGCCAGCCTTCCCTCCACATCCTCACTGTCGCTGATGTCTGACCCTCTCACCTCACAGCTCCATCCAGAGGCCATGCTGGCTGAGATCGCTCAGCTGAGCAGACAGAATGAATTAATCAGGGTGCAACTTAGCCAAGCTAAGAGCCTCAGGACAGGTGTTGGAGAATCGCCTAACAGTAGCACTGAGCAGAGCAGGTTGAGCTCTAGCAGCACTGAGAGAATTACACATCCGGGTGTTGGAGAGAGGAGGACGTCCGGGTCCAGAAACACAGGGAGAGAGAGCCAGAACATCCAGGTTGCTGATGGTGAGACTCATCAGGTGAGTTAAGTCCCCCACACCATACTTCCTATCAAATCCACAAACTATACCTTTTGCCTTCAGCCTTTCTTTACATATTCTTTATTAGGTACTTGAAACTTCAGAAGCACGTGAGTGGTTAATGCAAAAATCCTATGTCAGATCCAAACCTGGGTTGTCAGCAGAGATCAGTTTTTGGCATTGATCACATTTATTTATTTATTTCTCTTCTTTCTTGCTCAGGCAACATCTCGTAACGTCCCCAGTGTGGAACAGCGCCTCTTAGAGTTAAACAGGCAGAGTGCAGCAGCCAGGAGTCGAATACTTGAGCTTATTGAGGAACAGAAACAGTGTGCTTCCTCCAAAGTTTCTCCCTCTGTCTCCCCCATCTCTTCCTCAGCCATGAGCCCATATACAGCAGGTACAGTGGGTCAAACTGACATGTCTCTGCCTCTCTGATCATCTATGAGGCTCAAAAAAATAATTCTTAACATATTATCCTCAGTTGGAGGAGGAAGTCCTGAGCTGTCCATGCTGCTGCCTTCACAGGAGCTTCTGTCACAGGCTGGTGGTGAGAGACGGTGAGTAGCTCAGCTGGATGAGAAGGATGTTAATGCCAAGTACTAGAAATTAATTTTCCATCTTGCTGTGTAGTAGTATTTGTGATTTGACATTTATTTTTTATTGTAGTGGATATAGTTCAGTGAACTTAACGACAGGGCTAACCGTCATATACATTATACATTATTCTACTTATTTGCTACAGATCTGCTGGTTCGGAAGCAACTTCTTTCAGATTTGGAGGAGAAACCAATGATGGCAAAACACAGGTACATACACACACAAACGCTAGATTACAACAGATGTGCTCCACTTAAGCTGTAAACACTTGAGAAAACTCTAAAACATATTTTGTTTTCCTACAACAGATGGAGAAGCAGAGAGAGCGTGAAGGGTGGTTTTCCTTGTCTGCTCATATGAGATGACAGGAAATTTTCTGATTCATCCTCAGAAACCTGAGGACAATTTATTTAAAGCTGATTTTTTTTTTTTTTTTTTTTTTTAAATCTATGCATTTCAATGACTGAATTAAATGAGCTGATTTTAATTTAAAATTTGTGAATGAACTTATTGCATTTTTTTGTGTGCAGTTAATCTAATATATCTGGTGGCAACAGTATTTTAGCTTTGGAGTCATGTTGTCCCTGTTTCATTCAACCTACTTGAGACTTGTATATTAATTAACTATAATTAATTAAACTTATAATTAATTATTCTCTGCAAAGCGATCTATGTATATATTGTACATATGCAGTAAACACACTGCTCATTTGTGTGTATCTAAAATGCAGTATGGTGGAGGTAGAGTCTCCAGACCCAGAGGCCCAGCAGTCAGCAGGGCTGTATGTTCTGGCCCCCTAAAGATTTTGAACTTCAGCTTCATCAAAGCCACATTAAGGTCCTTACTGAGTTTGCTCAGACTGCCTGTCCATCTGTCTGTTTGTTCCTTAGGCTGTGGTTTGGTTGGTTAGTTATGGTCTGTTTCCACATCTCTGAAAAGGGTTTGATATTACATAGTTTCAGTTTCAGTGCATTTTTGTGTAATTTGTGTTTTTCAAAGGGAGATGGAAGTTGCATGTCTAAAAGCCATAAAGAAAAAGGAGCAAGAGTGCAAGAGGGGGAGGAGTGACAAGTTGCTTCAACCCATTAGGTCGTCTCCACTGTGGCTTTGACTAAAGTATGGCCTCTTGTGGCTATTTATGGTACACAAACATACTATGCAAGCACATGCACACAAACATTTATTTTTTCTCGATTCTTTCATGTCCCAAATCTGTGTTTATTTTGGCCTGTGTGGTCTCTGTTTTAGTCTTTTCTAACCCTTTCAATTCTCCCTCCTTTAGTATGAATCTGTTTTTCTCAAAAATTCTTACAATTAGTCTCAATTGTAATTTACTGGCTAGGAAACACATAAGATACAACTATTATACATAAAACTGCAGGAATCACTGTAAGAACATGAAGTCATTTCCCCTCTGTTTTTCCCATTCTCTAGAGCTGGTACTTAATGTGAGGCGTGCATGTACACACACACTTATAACATGTTTAAATGACAGCGCAGCTAACAATAATTCTTATATCTTATCACATACAGATACATAAGGAGCAAAGAATAAAGGCTACTCTTAGATGAGTTCAGGGAATTATATTTCTAACAGTATGTTGGTGGTGTGATGCTGTAGAAATGCTGTAAGGGAAAATGTACAATTTAACACTTTGTTTTGTACTTTTGCCTGTGTTGGATATTTTACAAACAGGAGAAACAGGAAATATGCAACACAGAGCCGCAGCTGAAACTGAACCAGGGGTGCTGAACCTGCACAGTAACCACTATGCCACAGGTACTCCTCCGTAATAGGACTTCTTTGAGTCAGTCCATTCACTGGCTGCTGCTCCTCTGTGTAGTTCCTTGTCGCCTAAATCAGGAAGTCATAAATAATTGGTCGTAAACTGACTCATTCCCACTTCAGGTAGTGTTTGCTCTGGGTTTTAAGGTTTCAGGGGTGACTCTGGAGCAGGAAGGAGAGCACTTGAGTTTTCCAGTGAGTCAGGAGAGCTGTGTGGGTGACGACAATGGCCAGCAGGGAAATCAAAAGGAGTAAATATTGCAGATAATCACAGAATGGAGGCATAAAGGGCCCAGGGACAGCAGCCATAAATGTGGGGTCAGAGGTCACAGTGGAGATGCAGGGGGAGGCGGGCGGGGCTTTTTGTGCCCAGCCTAGCTGAGTGAAGGACAGGGTGAATGGGGATTAACCCCACCTCAGTGCCTCTCAATTCACCCCCTCCTTCAGTGCAGGGCCTGGGGAAGGTTCCCATGTGACCAACCCCCCCACCCCCACACCCCCCCACAACACCACCACACCACCACCTTCATGTGGGCCTCACAGCAGCCTCATCACACCTCCTTTAGTGCTCATACACACATATTCACACATGTATCATGCAATAAATAATGAGGGGAATGAACTCAGTTGAAGGGAATGAGGAGTTTGTCAGTGTTGTATGAGAAATAAATACATGCAATGAGACTGGAGCATGCTAAAGTCACACACATGCACATACAACAATGTAGGGGTGTAGTGAAGGGGGGTAGATTTCTTTGCTCATTTAAATCTGCCCCCACTTCACCCTTAGTGAAGGAGGCTAAAGTTACTTTGAAAAACACACACACTTAAGCTTGTAGGCACACTCACACACTGTTGCCTTTGATAGTGTCTAAAGTTACACAGGCGTTGTCCAAGAGCTGTCTAGACTGAAGAGAGACCTGAGCAGTAGTTAATTTATAGAAAGAGAAACATAAACTGTTATAGAGATTAATAATAATTTCCCAATTCTAGCATTTGAGCCACAATTTTCCTCGAGTTAGAATTGGATATATTTACTATTAAAATGTTTTTAATGCAAAGTCAGACACAACTAATCTAAGAAAGCTATCCTAACAACAGCTAATAATAACTCTTTCTAAATTTTCAGTTAAACTTTTTTCTTTAATTACAGTTTTCCTTAGATGTTGCAGTGCAGTTATGATGCCAGTAGAGGGCGATATTATTATGTTGCAGTGTCTGAATTTGGGTCTTGAGCAGTTGATATTGAAATAGTTTGCCAATTTCTTTTTCTTCATAAAATGTCTCAAAAATTTAAAGATGGCATCAATATAAAAACTAGCAAGATTAAATGCCTTTTTCAGAAAAATGGTAGGACTCTGGTACAGCAAGACATTAGATGAACTTGAATTGTGACAGTTATTGTGAAATCTTAAGGGTTTAATTAGCACATGAGCCACGGGGACATTATAAACATACTGATGAGCTTAGTCTTCATACTGTGAGTTTGTTTTGATGCAGATACAGTTTGTTGTCATGTGTCTGAACCGTTTTCTGAAATAATTCTTTTGATTTCTTAACAGATGTGTCTTAAAAATGTCTTGAGTATTAGCATCAGCTTGGTGTGACATGTGCGTGACAAGGAAATTGTGTATGTGCGTGTTTGTGTCTGTGTAAGCATGTGAGTAGGTACCCATGTGCGTAGGAGCGTACTCCACAGCTGTGCGAGGGTCTGATCTGAAGCAGGCTAGTGCTTGCTGTGAAAATATTATTGCAAGTGTTTATTATTGCTTCAGTGTGAAACAGTGGGAGTGTTGTGTGTGCTGCACGGGCTGGTGCAGTATGGAGTGTTTGCGTGTGTGAAGGGATAGTGGTCGTGGTGATGGGTGTGGGTGGGTGTGTGTTGAAGGGGTGGGGGGTGTGGAAAGGGGGTATCTATCCCTTCTCCTCCTCTGTGTTTCCCACCGGCCAGCCCCCAGCCCGTGGCCCATTGCACCCTGGGTAATGGGGAGGCCTATTGGAGTTGATTAGTTCCGGCTGGATCCCAGATAGAGTTCTGACAGGCAGGAGAAACGAGCTCTCAGCGTGACCCCCCACTTCCCCCACACACCCCTGTCTCAGGCACAATGGGCAAGGCAGGGGAAGGGCTTTTTAAACAACTCTACTCCACTGTCCCCCCCCCCAGCTGAAAAACTGGGCCATTATTACTACAAAAACCACATTACACTGCTGCACAAATACAACCACTCCTTCTTCTACTAGTGTCCATCCACACGTAGTTATTATGACGGAGCATTTTTGACAAATAAGGCTAATCTCTCAACATGCTATTATTTCATCATTTCACAAGTCCTTTGCGTGTATTATAAATACGGCAGATGAAGATAAATGTTATAGATGGAGCATGCTCTGTGTGATGCCTAAAGAATTGTCTGCACACATCAGAATCAGCCACAGTGCTTTGTGTTTTACTTGACAAACCATCACATGGACCATGTTGGACACCTGTGGCATTAACTGACGTCCATTAGACACATTCCTCAGCAGAGCAGCATCATTCACACATTTTTCCCTCTTCAATTTCATCCTCTCTGTCCTCTTTATTTCCCACTCTACCCCCCATAGATCCTCTCCTTTTTCTTTCCTCCTTCTCTCTCTCTCTCTCTTTCTCTGTCTCTCTCTCTCTGTCTCGCACTTTCTCTCCACACATAATTGATTAAGGGCCGTTTTCATAAATCAATTTGGGACGCACATCAGTCAGCCTTGAATGGAGGAGCCCCCCTCTGAGCAGCGGTATTAATCTACCTCAGCATGCCCTGCCACTCTCACTTACACACACACACACACACACACACACACACACTCATAGATCTGTATAGTTTGTTTTCTTGAGTTTAAGTTTTGGCTGTTGCAGGTCACCAAACATGAAATATGCAAATGTTTCCAGTAGTTTTGCAGACACTCCAAACTGGAACAGGAGATCTGACAGACACATACATGCGGTTTCCTGGTGTCTTAGGAGTCTGAAAAACATTGGAAGAGAAAAGTGTGTATTTGGAGGTTTGATGGATTAGAAAGGATGACAAAAGCAGAGACAGCCAAAATATAAAGCAAGTTAAAAAGAGTCTTTTTCTATAGTTATAAAAGAAGTCCAATCCTTTCCATATGTCTTTGCTGTATATCTCTAAACAAACAAATATGGTGTTTGTGCACTGAGCAGTCTGTCTCCAAGACAAATGCTTCTTACTGCTGTTTATAATTACACTGATTTAATTGTCATTATTATTAGGTGACTTCATCTCTTTTTTTTCTTGCTTGCTCTGTTTCTCTTTCTCCATTTCAAAGCTGTTGTTTTGGATGTTTTGATATGAATGTAACCATGACACCACCCATTCTTATTAAAAAAAATGTGCCAAGTTGCAATGGATTCTGGGAACATGAGCCTGCAACAGCTGCAAGTGATATGCCTGACTTTACTCTCTCCCCTCCGTCTAGATTTTCTTACACTCTGCCCTTTCTCTCTCTAACTTTTTCCTTCACCTTGATCTTTTGTTCTTTTTTTCAATACCTCTTTGTGCCCCTGTTACTCCAGCTCCTATTTGTTTCTTGTTCTTTTTACCTTCCCTCTACCCCCCCCCCCCCAAATCTCCTCACCACACCACCTCTCTCCGTGCTCCGGGGTGTTGGCTTTAGTGGTAGTGAAAGCTGCTTTGCCTTTAAAAACAGTTTGTCTTAATGAGAAGGGGGGGCCAGGCAGGGGAGAGGGGGCGGAGGGTCACAGCTGAAGCCAATTGCGTCCCTTTCCTGTCTGAGGTGCTGCAGGCTGGGGTCAAGCTCAGGGTCACGCTGGCCCGTCACTCTGGCTGGGTCCTGGTGCCGGTTCTGAATTGCCGCCAGCACGTGTGTGTATGTATGTGTGTACAAGACAGAGTGTGTGTTTTTGTCTAAGTTAAGAGAAGAGGGGCAGGAGGCACATCTGTTTCTGATCCCCCAGAAAGCTTTGCTCTCCGGACCTGGAGGTGCTGGCGTGCCTGTGGAAGACTGAGATGGAGAGGGAGGGGAGGATAGGGCGAGTGAGCGGTCACACGCACACAGTGTGTGTTGGGTACAATGTGGTGCGATGTGGTCTGTTTTTAACGCCACCTCCTCCTCCCATTTCCTTCTCCCGTGGCTTCTTTCAGATTTACATTTTCAGACTGTCTGCAAGTCCTGCAAAAGTCCTAAAATATACAGTCGTGTGAAATAAATGGCATTAAATTGTCTTAAATTAAAAAAAAAAAAAGTAGTGTTGTATTATATTCTGTTGCAAAGGTTTTAAGCATTCTAACAAATTCCTTTATTTCCATTCTTGGTCTCACATCTGTAATTAAATATAAGGCCTCAGCTAGCTGCCACTTAGCATAAAGAGCGGAAACGGGGGGAACAGCTGCCTTGGCTCTGTCCAAAGGTAACACAATCTGCCTTTAAAGTTAGTCACTAATTATCATGCTATATTTCTTTTGTTTAATCTATACAGAAATAAAAAAAATTGTGTTTTTTTGAGGGGTTATAAGCAACATGGTTGACTGACTGGGAGTAATCTCTTCCTGAAGTCCATTTTTTGTTTTCTTCCCATTGTTACCTTTGGACAGAGCCAGGCTGGCTGCTGTTTCCTTATGTTGAGCTAAGATAATTGCCTGCTGGCATTTTGGTCTTCTCATCTAATTTGGCAAATGGGCAAATAAGCTAAAATCTAAAAAATAAAGTTGATCTGAACAATGTTTGGCTCCATGGCCTGTTTCCACTGACCAACGTGGAGGCAGGTCTGCTATTTGTCATGAAGTTTCTGATCAACAGCTGCTGTCTATTTAGTTTTTTAGTGAATAAACTACTGTTACTTTCCATTGTTATTGCCATTAACAGTCTTTAAAAGTTTTTTTTTTTTTTTAAATCCAAGTCAATGAAACTTTAAGACTCCCAGCATTTTCTTTTCTTTCTCTGTCCAGTCTGCCTTGTTCTTTTCTCCTGACTTCCTCCCCCATGACAACATCATCTTACCTCATGCTTTCCTTCCTGTGTCTTTTCTTTCTCATCCCCCTGCACTGTGATTCTTCAATGTCTTGTCTTTTGTTTGCTTTTCGAATGTATTTCGCTCCAGCTAAATGACATATTATTTTACTATTCCAGTCTTTTTTATAGTCCACGACTTTAAAAATATACCTCAAAACATCCTATACCAAGTCACCTCACTTCTCCCCTTCTTCTTCTTCCTCCTCCTCCTCTTCCTCCATCTGTGTGGAGAAGGTAAGGTTGAGATGAAACACCACATCAGTCTTTGAACAGAGCCCATAAAAAAGGCACACATTAACAAGCATGACTAACAAGCTGCAGGACCCGCAGAGCCCGATCACACTGCGCACTACACACACAACACATACACACACACGTACACAACCCTACATCATGTCTCCTGCATGATATAGTTTTCTTTCTCTCCCTTCATGTTGGGTTTTTAGGTCTCTCAGTTGCAGCTTTTCTCCATTTTCCACACACATTTCATGCATGAAGACTCGTTTTTAAGTCTTTCAGTCAAGTCTTGTCAAAGCTGGTCA
Source organism: Rachycentron canadum (assembly GCA_038496675.1). Classification (NCBI taxonomy): domain Eukaryota; kingdom Metazoa; phylum Chordata; class Actinopteri; order Carangiformes; family Rachycentridae; genus Rachycentron; species Rachycentron canadum. The sequence goes on from CM076667.1 coordinate 11,513,722, forward strand.
GGGCTCACTTGAAACCAGTTTTGACAAGACTTAAGCTTTGATGGCATGTGATTTTTTTTCCCCCTTTCATAGCTGTGTTAACAGATAATTCTACTTATTTTAACATTTTAGTTGTGTGGGCCACAGTGTCCATTGGTCATGATAAGATTGCCGGCTACTCATCAAGGTAACTGCTAAGATTCTGCACAACTGTCTGCATGAGTGTTCAGATGATCAGACGGGATGTAAACAAATCAAAACCTAAGTGAGATTCATCTTAAACCAAAAGTTAAACTTTAAGCACATGACTAACCTGTGGGACTGAGTGTCTGAATGCTTGTCTTTTTTTTTTTTTAGGGATGGTACACATTCCCCGATCTCATCAATTGACTTGGTGAGCACCATGTCACCATATCCAATAAAAGCTATGTACTTAACAAAAAAAGTTTTCTCTGCCACCAAACGTAGTTTCTTGCTCTAGAACTTTAGCCATTGTTGTGTTTATAACACAAGTGGTTATAATACAACCTCTAAGCAACAATAGGATTGGAGGTTATACTGAGTTGCTATTGGAAAGAGATGAGAGAGGCTGGTACTGGCTGGTTTGCATGTTGACTTCAGTAGAAGAAAAGACCTGAAAGAGAAAAGAGTTAACATTGGCGTCGTTTCCACTGTGGGACACAGCTCTGGGTGAGTAAAGGAACTGAGTTTTTCTCTCCTTGTAGACTGGTAAGGAAACAGCTGCAAGTTAAAGTTAGTATCCATGCAAAGTCTGATTGTCACTGACTTTTTTTATTGTAACTAAACTATGATATTATGTGACATTTAAAAGAAACTAACACAGTCTTCTGCTTACAAGTTGAGTTGATAAGCTACAGAACACACATTTCATCCAGTACTCAGGGCTTTTACTGCTGCAGCCTTACTTGGTCTGGTATGAGCAGAAGCTTATTAGTTGCTATTGTTAGCTAATGTTAGCTGTTGGTTGACATTGCTGAGTACTGAGTTGTGTTTGTTATTCCTCTTCACAATGGTTTTCATTTACTCCTATAACTCACTTGTGGCAATAGTAGCTAAAATGCATAGTTTTTGTATAAATTAAACAATAAAATATAACCTGTTAATTGGTGTTTTTTAGGTTATGGTCCATGGATATTTGTTATTTTTGGACAGAGGCTGGCTAGCTGTTTCCCCATGTTTCATGTACTTTTGCTAAGCTAAACTGGCTACATGCTTTTACTTCTGCCTTTCTCTCTGTCTCTTTCTCTATTTTCTGAACTGATGAATGCGCTGCCCCCTCTCTTTCTCACACACTGTGCTTGCTGCTATGACATAGACGAATATCCCCCAGTCACCATTTCACAGCTCCAGACTCTCTGCTCCACACACCTGAGCCAATAAAGTGGAACGTTTTTGCCAGGAAAAGCTATTTCATTCTGTCTCTGCCCTCCCCCCTCTCTCCTTCCCCTTCCTTCCCTCTAAACACCCCCCATTTAAGTCCCTGAGGCCGTAAAAACTGCCCCGTACTTAACTTCTGCCAAACCCCTGAACACCACCGTGTCTACCACCAGCCCCCTAACCCTTCTCCTGTTCCCCATCTCTTCTCTTGCTTCATCCCCAAGGGCCTTGATCCGACGAACATTTAACCCCCCCCCCCCACACACACTTCTTCTCCCTCTCTCTCTCTCTCTCTCTCTCTCTCCCTTCAGGCTACTCCAGAGAGGTTCTTTACAACCCTGTCATCCCTGCCAGAGCAGTAAAAAACACATCTGGAATCACACTCTACGCTCAAGGCTCCCACCCCATGTTTAAGAGGCCCCCCCAACCCCACCTCATCCCACCATCCTCTATGTCCCCCACCACTCTCCCCCTTCCCTTTCCCTCTATCCTCACACACACACACACACACAAACACAGTCTCATGGCGAGGGCCACGCCGCAGGAAAAACACTCCCATAACGAGCTACAAACGCTGAAATAACACTGTTACCCTAAGTGAGATGTTTCTAATGAGGGCTGGAGTGGAGCGTGACAGAGAGACACACATTTTGTGAGAGATACCGTGAAACAAGACACAGGCATGTTGGATTTCACTGTATTCATCCGCCCACACAGGCTGAGGCCATTTTGGATCTTGGTCAAGCTTGGTCTGCGCCTGTATTCTTTCAAAGTTTGTTGTACGACCCCATGTTCGCTCTTTTCAGCTTTTGTGTGAGAAAGTGTCTCCTGGTCTCAAGCGTGACTATATATACATTTAATAAGGGCCTGTGTGGTGTAGTAATGGGCGGTTGGGTTCGGCTATGGTACAGGGAGGAAATGTCAGCAACAGATAGGGAGCTAAGAGAGTGGAGAGAAGACAAATTGATTCCCTGAAATTGCCACCTCATCTGCTCTGATTAAAACCTGTGTGAAGAGACTTTGAGTGTGTTTTCAGGCCTGTGTGTACACATTTCAACCACTTACTGTGTCTGTGCTGTTGTTCCTCTCCCTCATTCGCAGTTTCCCCTGAATGGGCTCCAATGATGGATAATAAAATCTCGAGCCTGTTTCAGGCTGTTTCACTCTCTTTTTTTTTTTTTCCAACTGTAACTTAATCAGGATGAGAGAGAAGGGGAGAAAAAGGGGGAGAAAAAGACATGATTGAAGGGAATTGAGGGAAAAATATAACTCCTCCTCTTTCACATTTTTTAAAATAAAGTTTAAGAAAGGAACAACTATGTGAGATTGAATTTCATTTAGAGCCCAGAACCTTTTAACCAAGACCATGTGCCACTTCTTGGTGGGTTTTTGTGTATGTATATACTGTATGTGTGTGTGTGTGTGTGTGTGTGTGTGTGTGTGTTTTAGTGAGACAGTGGGTCAGGTTTCGGCACTAAGGGGAGGTGCTTTGTGCTGTAAGGGAGAGAGCAGTTCTGCGGTAGGTAAATAGGGCCCTGACCCAGGCCTGCCAGTGGAACGCTCTCTTCTCTCTCTGCCAGAATCTTTTTTGTTTTGTTTTTGGGTTTTTTTTCTTCTTCTTCTTCTTCTTCTTTTTCTGCAAGACTTTGGGGGTGAGGAGGGGTGAGGGTGGAGTTAAGATGGACGGGGAATGTGTGCGTGGGGGGGCTGGCTATTAACAAGCACCATCATTTTTCTAATTAGTGCTTTGGGGAATATTTTCTTAAGGACTGTCGACCCTCCCTGCTGAGCTTTTTGGGGGAGAAATGCATGTCTGTCTGAGTGTGTGCACATACTAGGCCTGTGCACGTGTGTACAGTATGTGTGTATGTGTGTGTTTGCTTGAATGCAGATCTGAGTGTTTTCATTCTCTGTTTTTTCCCACTTCTGCAGAAACTTTGAAGAAACAGACATTATTTTCTCTTTAACTCATTTATTCATGAATTTTCTACATTCACACGTGCCCTTGTCCCATCCTGAAGGTATGGATGGACACACACACATCATCACACACAGTCTACCCTCCCAGTTCATTAAATCGAGGGGTTTCAGATCCTCCCTCCTTCCTGTATTCTCAGAACTCAAGAGTAAAGGAAATTTTCCTTTCTCTTTTCTTCTCTCTCAAAACTTTCTTTTCTCTTTTCTTCCCTCTTCTGGTGTTTCTTTTCAGTCAGTCTGCTGTTCTCGTCCTTGCTTTGATCCCCCCACTACCCCCACCCTCCAATCCACCCCAATCCAACCCTCCTATCCCTCCCAGGGCCTCCAGCCAGCTCACTGGAGCGGTTTCCTGAGTCTGCCCAGATTAATGAGTGTAAGTTAGTGTGTATGTATGTGAGCGAGAGAGAAGGAGGGAGAAAGAATGCCTCATTGTACCACAAATTGTGAGTGTGTGTGTTTGCATACTGTACAAGCCCTTATGTGTGTGTGTGTTTGATCTGTGGTTTCCAAACCAAACTTTATTTTGTGGAATTTTTTTCAGAGATCATCAAAGTAAGTGAATCCGCAGAAGGCTGGCTTTCACGTTGCATCTGGGCTGTTGTAAAGTATTCTCCTATCACGATTGCAATCAAGTGGCAGGCGTCTGCAAAAAAAAAAAAAAAAATGAAGAAAATTAACCCAAATGCTCCCAAACTCTCCTCCATGACACTGAGCTGGGGTCAGTTTGTAGAGCTGGGTCTGTAAACTTCATTCACATTCTGAGGCTGAGAGACTGCAAACTGAAAACAATCACAATACAACTGATTAGAATTCCTCCATGAAAACCTAAAGTGCTAAAAATAATCCCCTGATTGAAGCCATGTGTTGAATTTGGGGCGGTGGGGGTAAGGTGGTGTGTGTGTGAGTGTGTGTGCGCGTGCGTGTGTGTGTATGTATGTGTGTACTGCGGTGGGTCGTAGAGAAAGGGAGGAGGCAGCAGAGGGTGGTATGAATCAAACCAGAGAGAAAAAACAGTTTGTCTTTTCTCTGAGCTCTGATAATAATGCCACGTGAGTCCTTGCTGCACAGCGTTTATTTACTCTCACAACTTGCAGTGTACACACTTTCACTCTCACACTCACACACAGACACACACACATATACACACAAAAGCCTTCCAGCAGACTTACAAATATGGACATAAACATATAATCACAACCATGCATGGTCCACTACAGCAGCAATTTCTCACTCCTCTCTGACACACATATGGGAGGAGGAGTGATGGAGAAGAGGGGGCTCGTAATGGCCATGTGGTTTTAGTTAGGACATATTCCACCTGAGAGCATATGCAGAAAAGAAAAAAGGCAGAGTGAATTCTGTTTCTTGGCCAGGTAAGTTTCCAAGAAAATCAACCTGGGTGGTTCTCATCTGTTATAGTAAAATGACATGAAATTTAAAAAAAAAAAAAACAGTATACAGCAAAGTGATTCAAGCAACAGGTCATTTTTGTATGATACAAAAGTTCTCAAAGTTTTTTGAAAGCTTAAAGGAGTTACAGCAGTAATTTAGTATTGCCCTTCCATACATTTATTTTAATGGACATCTAGACATCCTGACTTTTGTCTTTGACTTTTGTCTATAATGTGGGTTGAGCTCCAAAAACACTGGATTCTCCACTTCCCATAATGCAACCTGGTCGTATCATTCATTCAATCCTCTATTTTGATAAATGCACCACACACCCAGTTTGTAACACAGGCTTTCTGTTAAAAATGTGGCGGCCTCTAAGTTCAGCCCAAAATAACCTGGGTGACATTACTATGACATCACCAGGGTTATTTTCTCAGACTTTAGGACGTTCGTCCAGACCACAGAAGACTGTTTTCACAGACTGTGGAGTGCTTCTTGTGACCCTTTAGGTCAAGATTAAATTTGAATCTCGATAAAGCAGCTGTAAGCCAGTTGGATAATTCACTTAAAATTCATTTGAAGCTGCTTGATGGGAGATGTAATGAGAATATGGATTGAAGTGTCTGCTGTGACTCTCCAGGCCTGTATTGCCTCATAAAGCTCCCATTGTAGGAGGCACCACTGGCTCTTATCTCTGTCATAACTGAGGAGGCTACTATGGTGACTGAAAGAAAACACTGTTTCATCTGTCACATCTGCCTTTAAATGTGAGTGTGGGAGTATCTGAATACCTGCTTTAAATCCTGGCTGCAGGGAGCATCATTGGATCCAAAATGATTTCTGTGAAGCATGTGTGAGCTGTGGATTTACCCATCATGCACTATTAGGCACATCCATGCTGATGCATTAAATGCATTTTAGCAGAGATTACTACATTAACTAACAGGACCAGGAGCATGTGCTGTTATTGACACTGACACTGATGTGAGTGGTTCATTTTGGTGTCAGTCATCACGAACAAGTAGTGTCACTGTATGACAGCCTGGAGGAAAGTGGGCGGGATATCCTCTGGGAGCGCGTGGTTGGACAGCAGGCTTGGAGGCAGTGTCTGCTTATTTGATAAGAAGTCGTCCGTCAGGAAGGAAAATAAACAGTCGAGTGTGCTGCTACTGCAGAGCCAGAGGAAGAGCTGTTACTAGAGCACAACACAATATTTACACTGCTGGGCCGACACACATCCACATAGACACACACTCACACTTGCCAGCACATATACCTGCACACATTTAAACACTGACACATGTACATATACACACGCACAGAAACGAAACAGGTGCTGAAAACAGCGCAGTCCCTAAAAATGATGCCAGTTGTACAAATGGCAGTAATTGTGATGATTGTTGCTCATGTGCATGTAGTTTCAGTTTATGCATGGCACAGATAAGCCTACATATAAGGCCTACAGGAGAGAGTATTAAAATGCTCTTTCAAGTTGTAAAGCAAGAGTTAATTGACTAAGGGCCTGACTTTGGAACGAACGCAGATCTTTAGAGGAAAATTGGACATGTTTTAAATTAAGAAAATAAAATTAAAAGGAAGTAGATGCTGACTCATCAGAGGGACACTGGCACTGGCAGGGTCACTGTTTACAGAACCATATGTTGGTTTTGGGTATTTTAGGCCGTTTACTACCAAGCAAATACATTTAAGGCTACAGCTAAACACTTTTCAGAGCATGCTGAGTGCTTTTCTCCTGTCTTCCAGGCATCGATTGGTTTCTGTTCATTAAAGTCTCTCTGAGAATCAGCTAACAGACTGATGAGTTGTGCAAACCATCACAGTCATTTACTTTTATGAGGTAATTCAGCAGTTATTTGAGAACAGTCTGTGCTTAAACTGAACCATGACAATGTAACTTGAAAGTGAATCCAGACTTGATAGATTACACAAGTCAAAGGAGTTTCAAGGTTCTGCTAGATATTTTATACCACACATAAAAAGAGAGAAATGGAGAAACTGGAAAAACAGATCCAAAAATCTAGGCTTGTATAGCATGCTATTGAAAATGGTCAGTGAAACGGTAAGGTGTACATGTTGCTGCTGCCCTCAAACTACCAAATGTTGAGACTGCTACCATCAAAGGGCTATCTAACAGAATAAATGATCATCTAAGCAGGTTTACATGAAGGTAAATATAGGAATTTTTAATTGTCATACAAGACAGCCGCAACCAGACAACCCGATGACAATGATTTTTTGTGACAAACTGTTGTGCTGTGTTTCATTGCTTTGTGGTCCTGCTTGTTTGTGAAAGCATCTTGAGTAGCACCATTTGTGTGTTTAGATAAGAAAGGAGGGGAGAGCTGAGGGACCGTGAGAGTCCTGACCTCCTGGCTCTGAGCCCCGCCCTCTGGCTGTGACTGACAGATAGCATCAGTGCAGCTCCTTATCAGCTCCCTGCCCTCTGATCTGGGATCTGCCTCCAAGCACTGCAACGAGGAGGGAGAAGGAGGGTGGGGGTGGGAGGTACATGCCAAGGCAAGGGGGCACACAAACCACACACAGATCTGCACATATGTGGACAGGTATGGCCGTGTGAAGCAAACTTTTTGCTTTGACATATTGTTGATTACTTTGTGATTCATTTGGCTATTTTTGTCCCACACATGCGAGTAAGACTCAACAAAACAATGAATTAATAGATTTAGAGAGAAAAAGAAAAAAGGTTTTGTTTAACCAAAAAACTGGGCAGCTTTAGTTCCTGGACTCTTTTGCCCTCGCTTTCTGTACTTTATCCTGCTTTCTCATGTGAATTAGTCATAATGAGAGTTACTGCCAGTGGACAACTTGTGTGTGTGTGTGTGTGTGTGTGTGTGTGTGGGTGGGTGGGTGAGTGTGTGTGTTATTGCTTTTGGATAGTAGGCTGGTCTGTGTTTGTGGCCTGTGTTTGGGAGCCTCTGTAAGTCATTTGGTGTGTTTTTTGGAGGGGGTGAGATCATGCTTCGCCACTGACACTGAATATAAAGACGCATTGAGTGGAGCATGGACCATAGGCCAAGTCTGGAGGTAAAGGGGAAACAGGGATCTGTGTATGCACACACATACACACACACTCTTTCTTAGGGCAGTGAGTGTAGAGGGCTCCCAAGGGCCAGGGGGACTATCGTGTTCCCCCGTTAATTATGACCGTCTGGCAGGCTGGAAAGCAGGAAGTCAAAGAGGGATAGATGGAAAGAGGGAGGGATGGTAGATAGATGATAGGAGGGGGAGTGGGGGTG
>CM076667.1:11522136-11535000 GCA_038496675.1 Rachycentron canadum
GGGGGGGGGGGGGGGGGGTTGTAAGGGAGGAGAAGTGAAAACTAAGATGGATGATGGGAGGAAAGAGGGAAAAGTATGAAAAGGGAGTCCGGGAAAGGAAGGGGGAGTGATAGAGAGACAGATCCAAATAAAACCATACACATGGAGACTTTTGGATGATAAAACCAGGTGCTTGATAAAAGGTGGAATGTAAAACTTTCAGCCATGTCAGTTTTTTGGCCACTTTTTCCTCGGTCCTCCACTTTATCTTCTGGTGTTCACTCCCTGAATTCTGATATACAACTTTTACTCCCTGACCTGGGCTTTTGTTCAACCTTTTGACCCTTTCAGATACACAGGCTTGTGCCTGTAACTTAAATTTACTATCCAATCTTATTTTAACCATCCTACTCTGATGGGTCGTCCTTCATCTAAATCCCATGAGAGCAAAACCAAGACGTAGGTACATGAAGCAACTCAGTAGACTGTACATTCAGATATGAATGTTTATTGTTTAAAAACTGGAGTGCTGTAAGGACAGTTCAGGGCAACCCTGGGCCAAACATCTACATGAGCTGAGCAGAGTGGGTCTGGGATTTAACTGGCTCCAGGTCCAATTAGGACTGTCTGCTGCATCTGGACACTGTTAGCTTTTAGAGTCAAAACTCACACTTCACTCCAAGAGGGATATAAAGTCACAACTTTTAGACTTCTGCTCAGTTAGGCTTTAATACCTCAAAGAGCAGAGAATATTTACTGCTCTGGACCAGTCATAACATGGCTGCAATGATAAAAACCTGAAAGAGGAGAAGCAAAGGCAGAATGAGATGGAGTGAAGCTGGCGTGCTGCTGTCAGATTGTGTCAATAAGAGGATTTTTTCCATGTTGCAACACACTAGTTATGTTTGAGGGTTTTGCTGAGGGCAAACAATTACTGGAAAAATTGCAAGATCTAGATCTCTGCACTAACAACGCTCTGAGTTTTTCCATCAAGTATATATTAAGTGTACAGACTCAGGCCAAGAAACACAGATACATTAAGTTCTCTTTATAGCCAAAGAGCAAACACACTGTTCATACAAAGGTTTGTGTGTATGTGTGAGAGAGAGAGAGAGTATTTGGCAGAGAAAAATATAAATTGATAATAGGATTTTTATCATATTTTTGTGTTGTTTGTTCACAGGCAGTGAATAAAAGGTCAGATTTCATGCACAAAAACAATGCTATTGAATGTGCTTCAGTGCACTGACCACTATGGCCACTGGTGACCCTCAAAGGACAATGGTAAATACGATTTTACACATTACATTTTGTATATTAACTCAATGGCTGCCTTGTTGTATCTGAAGGATGGATCTTTTTTCCAATAATGATAGTTTAAATGAATTTCAGGCTTTGCCAATATTGTATGTAAAAATAAAGAAATTAAAAAGCTCAATAGAAATTGCTCCAACACCAGTGTGAATATTGGTTGAAAAGCCTTTGTACTGTTTAAACGACTTAAAATTATAGACTTAGACTTTTAACCAATGATGATGGCCCACTTTGATATACTGGATAGATGTCATGTTGCAAAATCCTTGGAACAAACAAGTAAATAGTGTAAAGGAAATAAATCAAATTAATCTCCACAATCAGGTGCCACTATGGTCCAAGAACCCTCTGTGCAATTATGAAAAGTTGCAGAAAATTACATCCCGTAGCCACGAGCAGAAAAACATCTAATCAGAGCAGTCACAGTACATTCCTGATCATGACACACACAGTAACTCAGCCTGAGGTCCGACCTCACCTGAGCCTGGATCTGTGTCTCAACAGCACAATCACATTGGAATGAGAACCAATAACAGCCTATTATCCTCCATATCCCTGCAGCGCACACACACACACACACACACACACACACACACACACACACACACACACACACACACTTTCCATCAGTAAGAATGAAAAAGAACAATAAAATCTCCGGATATGAAAAGTTCCTGAGGCAGCAATGCATATATGAGCACAAGATGCTTTCTCCTTGTGTGTGTGTGTGTGTGTGTGTGTGCGTGCGCTTTGGAGACATGTGAATAGAAAATATGCCAAGATGCCATAAATCTCTTCTTCCTGAGTTGTATGAAGAATTTTGATTGTGTGTCTGCGTGTCGGGGCCCAGGGCACAGTTCAGTCTGTGTTGTAAACCTGAAGCAAGCGAACAAATGGTAACGTATATTTACTCCAGTAATATGCTGCTGTATTTTACCTTTTTATATTTATAGTTGCCAATAGATAAAAATATACTTTGTACAAACAGGTTTTATGTAGAACAAACAATAGTCTCATAAAAAGTATTATTAAAAGTTTTACTACTTTTTCTTGAGAGTCTGTTGTCTCTGTTTTGTCATTAAGGAACTAATCATAAATCTAAAGTTTTAGCTAAACTCAAAACTACTTGTTCTGTTTTTTGTGTGTCAGAGTGATAATGTTATCATGACATAATGAGGGATTATTCAATAACTTCACAGTATGTTGCATCTATATCCTCAAAAATACAAAGTAATATTCCAGTAATTAGTAAGTAATTATGATGAATAGTCAGTAGTCAGTATATCAATTTACAAAAATCAATGAACTAATCATTATGTAATGATTAAGATGTTGTAGTATCCTAAGCTGTTCTATAGTAACTTGTTATCAGCCACTATAAAGTTGTCAAGTACGACTTATTGTAATGTTTTACCATCAGATGTTTATAAAGTAATTATATCCAGCAACACCTGGATCAAAAAAAGGCATTTCTCCAATACCTTAAATGCACAGACTTTTATTTATTTATTACCTTTATTTCAGCTGAAAATCTAATACAAGATGACTTGACTTTCATATACAGTGCTCAAAGAAATGACAAATCACATTTAGTCTGGAGAAAACTGCATTTCCGTGTTTGATGATTTTTTTTAGAAGTTATTTTTATGGCATTTTGCATTTATTCTGCAGCTACAGTGATAGAGAGAGAGATAACAAAGTCAAGGAGACAGATGAAACCCTGACATACAGGAAAGGGCCATCAATCCTCCTCCACTGCAGTTCGTGGTACGTGCTCTATTAGGTGAGCCACCGGGGAGCCCCTTCATTTGATGACTGCAGTTTTTTAAACCTAAGTGCCCCTGTGTAGTAGCAGTTAAACATTTTGATAAAAGAAACCACCATGAGCACCTACAAAGCTAATAAATTAACATACAGTATCACACTTGTTTAATCTATACAAAAAACAAAATGCAGTACCTTTGTGCTGTTTCCTCCTGTTTTATGCTCAGCTAAGCTAACAACAGTACCTTATTGTACAAACAAGAGAAAGGTACAGATCTTCCCATGTGGCTCCAAATGAATAAGTGTATTTTCAAAAATAGGATAAGATAGATAAAATAGGATATTTTAACTATTTCTTTAAGGGCTGAGAACATTCTGCTGCTTCCTATGTGGAAATAACTTTTAAAAACATGAGACACATTCAACTTATCATTAGCGTCATCACAAAGCTGAAAACGTGTCTATTTTTCTCAGCTCATGAATATTTTACATTTTACATATTTTACATTACAGCTCGAGACACTCTACATTAAGCTTTCTAAAAATGAGCAACTATATCCTTTATCCACAAAGTACATGCATTTCATGACTACATGCAGAAAACATCTTGTACTTCAGTTTTAAGATAATTATTAGCACCATTTGTACTGCTTGACTTGTGTTGTTCCTTTCTATTTTCTCCCCCACTGAAATTATGTGCATGAAGTTCAGAGGTCATGAAACACCATCATTCACCATCTATGAAGTTATTTTCCCATGAGTGCCTCATGTTTTTTTTTTTTTTTTTTGGAATTTAAGAGAGGAAAGAAAGTAAGAAGAAGAGGCTGTGAAAAACAGATGACTCCAGTCCCTGCATTGAATCTCTGGTCAGACAGCTCTGACATGTGCTCTGCAGTTTTTCAACTCGCCTGCATTTATTTTTAGACGTATATGCTAAGAAAATGTCAGGAAGCTAGGCTCTGCCGCTGCACTGTTGACTCTACCTCCCAGACATCTTAATTTAATCCCTTATTCAGATGCTTTAATGGTAGTATGTGCCATAAAAAGGCAGGTCTCATAGGATGACACTGGGCTGGTATAGAAACACCTGTTGTTTGAACGTCTGGGTTATTGTAATGATTTGAACCATGACTGAGGGTGTTTATGCAGCGACCAGCAACAGATTTCTCCTGTCAGTCTAAATGAACCCTGAAACTCCCACTGAGCTTTAGGTTGTTGTTGTTTTCACTGAGAAAATAGTTTGTCTCTTAAAAGGAGAGAGTCTGATTTTTTTTTAGCCTACCATTATTCACATTTCAATATGAACCTAGAAAAAGTTATAGGTTGCTTTGATCATTCCTACTGTCCTTGGTGACTCCATAGTGTGATTACACTCTAAAAGAATTCACTGTCCTCAATTTTTGGACCACTACACATTGTGCAATAACAACGACAATGTCAGTGAAATGCATCTGATCAAATCTTGCTTTTACTATTAGACAGATTTATCAGACTATATGACGTCAGTTATTCAGCAGTAACGGCCTAAAGAATTGTTGCTCTATGATTCATAAATTTGCAAGTAGAGACACGTCATCAACCCGCATCATCCATCTGTACCACGGTCGTGTTTTGAACACGCAGCGAAACAGAAACATGTTTTGGCCACAGCCATGAGAAAGCTGCCTGTCTATTAGCACGGGGAGCGTGATATTTTTTTAACTTGTGTGGTTAACAGTTGAGCGGCCTCTGTATTTGGCATCATTTCCTGTCATATTCTGATTCATGGATTTGTAAGGATGGGTTGTAGCAGCAGCATGTGGCCCGGACTTGTCTGATTTTAGGTGCCAGTATGCTTCAACTTATTAGATGGTCAAACAGCATCTGAAACCTCCTTCCCTGATACACTGGGGGAATAGTAAAGCTCCCTATGTGGATTTCTGTCATTTCCTGAAACCTACAACACAACAACCACACCCATTATACGCTGTGATTGGCTGAAGGTGCTCCCAGTTTTACCCTGGACAACATGGGAGCTGCTCACTGTGTCAATGTTATGTTTGAGGGACATTTTACACTGAAGCTGCACTAGGAGGGAATCACCCCACAGCCAGTGTGAGCAGGAGAAATGATTACAGCAATGTGACAATGTGAATATGGGCAAATTAATATTCTATTTAAAAATCTTGACATACAGTGACCTTTAATGTTTCCTGTTGGCCTGTGCAATAACTTCTAGTGTAATTTCAGATTAATAGCACAAGCAATCAATAATCAAATAGTGGGATGGAGAGAAAAGAGTACAGGACTCTTCTCCTGTCTCTCTTTCATGAATGTAAGAGTAGTAAAGTGTGCTGATTTAGTACACCTATACACCACAAAGCACAAATGTGTGTGTGTGTGAGATTCATTCTGGTTTTGTCACAGTGAGGAAGTGACACAGCTGTTAAGGTCAGCAGGATACAGAGCAACAGGGAGAGAGCAGGTCGTTGTCATGGTGCACAGCTCAACAATAGAGCGAGGAGACACAGTTTAGACCCTCGAGGAGAAATCACCTCATACTCTACACACACACACACGATGTTGGACAATACACCACTGAATAAGGAGATGCACACACTGGACGAATTCACACCTGACAGCTGACACCCAACCTCACCCTGTGCTCTCACTCCATCGAACTCTGAGTCTTTGTTGGTAAAACGCACAAATCACAACACATGCTCACACACTGCTGACACCCCCCTTCTCTCCTTCTCACTTGCCATTACTTTCATAACATCATTTATAATCATCTACATGACAATCTGTGTGAGGCTCTATAGTGAGGCTTGGGGGTGACAGGGGTTAGCACTGAAGGGAAGCGGTGCATGCTGGGATTGCGGCCTGCTGAGAGAGTGGCATTCTGGGAGGCGGTGTCCTGCGGGCAGGGCCTCTGGGGGATGCAGTATGGTTAATAGGCCTTTCATGGTCGGCCCACAAAGCCTTTTGTCCTGGGCTAATTCATCCTGCCCAGCATGGAGAGATGGAGAGGGGAGGGGGGAGGGGCACCATGGAAGGGTTTTTGGGGTTGGGAGTCCCCATTTTTTCTCCTCTCTTTCTACTCTGGAGTGTAGTGCAGGGTGGCGCTAGTGTGAGGGAGCCACATACAAACAGAGCCCTGCTTGGTAGCAACAACACCAAAACATTGGCAGAGCTTGCAAAGTGCTGGCACAGTGAAGCACAACACTGGAAAACACCCACGATTAATGACTCCTTGAAAACATCTTGAGGGGGGAATATCCTGCTGGGTGTGACGTTCAGAGTGTGGGATGGGGATATGCTAATGCAGAGAGGCGTTTTTGATTAATTGAAAATTGCTGAAATGAAAAGTCCAACTATGGGTCTACACACAAACACAATACCACACCTGAACAAGAGCTACAGGTGTCTTGAATTGCCACAGCCTGTCAGTGAATGATGCCCCGCTGGGTTGCAATAACGCCTCAGGTACATCATGGTGGGAGTTCCTGCGCTCACAGGGGCGAGATGCGGCCGGCTTCCCACCAACAGACCCCCCTATCAAACCCTGTGATCTGGGAATAGTCAGATATTAATGAACTGCACAGGAGCGGCTCCCCTCCTTTCAAAGTGTGCTGATTGAAGTGGAGAAGAGAATTCCTGAGCCGAGCACCAGGGGGGTTCGAGCTGTGATCACTCTGGTGTGCGTGAGTGTGTGTGTCTGTGTGTGTGTGTTGCTCAGTCCTGACTGGGTCCAGCCTGTCCACAACAACACAACACAGCACTGCACTGCACAGCTGCACTGGAGAGCCTGCAGGCCTCAATGGATGGGGGTCAATACAAACTCTGTGGGGACCAAAGCATACCAAATCAGGGGGAACAGAGCAGGAGGAGGGGGAGGGGGCGCACTTTCCTCCTCCAGGACACCGTAGTTTGGAGGAAATAAAGTTTCAGTGGGTTTTTTTCCACACTATATAAACCAGTCTGCGCATTATTAACGTTGGTTCAGGACATATTTCAACTCACAACCTCTGGAAAGTCCTCAGCAGCTGCGTGCAGGGATCTGAAGTCTGCAGAAACGGCGGTGCAATACCCAGCTCCGGGGTTTTGGGAGCCAGTCCCTATTGTTCAGATCCCTCCTCCTGCTTGGGAAGTGGGAGGACCCGAAAAGGCGTCGCAAAAGGGAGAATTGTTTGAGAGCTCAGTCATCCAAAAACGGCCTTTCAATGTGAGAACTTGGGGAGCCGAAGAAAATGTCGGTGGCATCGCAGTAAATTACTAAAGCAGCGAGGCTTTAGAGGGAAAAGAGAAGTGAAAACTGTTGTTTCTTTGGAACTAAAACTCACCACGGAGCGGAGGAGAAGAGGAGATCGGTCGGTTTAAAACGAGGTGTGAGCACCACATAGAGCAGTTTTGGTGAGTATTACTCCTTCATGTGGTCCGTGTTGTTGCAGTAGTGTTACTCTGAGTACCAACATGTGTTACTGAATTATACATACATGTATCAGTTTGTGTGCGTCTTTGCGGGATGGCAGAAGCCTCCACCAACCTCTGTGTGACTTCATGTGTGAGGAAAGTTGTGATTTTTTTTTTTTTGTGTGTTAGACTACTACTTCATGCTGGCGACTGCCTGTGTAGCTACATTTGTTTTGTTTCCTCATCTTATTGATGCGCTTAAACTTTGCTACAAACTTTATGTAACACGGATCAGCTATTGTTAGATGGGGATAATGTGTCTTGGCTCAAGGTTTTACTGAGTTTTAGTCGGAAAAAGTTGACTTTACTTTCGGACTTAGCCTCTTGGTGACTGGATGAGCTCTGCGTCCGTATTTTCCCCAACTCTTTCCTAATTTTCTGCTTTTATCTGACAACTAGTACAACACGACACATGTCTGTGGATGAGTATCGGCCTCCTGGGAAACGCTGCGGCGATTCACGGTTGTGTTTCTGCACATATGTGTGCGTTTTTTGGGCAAAATGTGTTGTGCGTCGTGCAGGCCGCAGCCTATAGTCGTTCCCATAGGGTAACAGAAAACAGCCATGGTGAGCTCTGCCAGATTTACCCCCATATTATCCCCGCGGAGCGCAGCCGTGTGCTGCGAGATGTCAGTGTCCGGAGGAGGCTGCATGTTGGCAGGAAAGCATCAAACGTCCGGAAGAAATTTAGAAAAGTGTCGCGTTTCCAATCAGCTCATTATTGATGCTCATCGGTGGATTTACATCTGTGAAAGATTTTACCTGCGACATCCTCGCATTGTCTCCACCGCCTGACCCGCGCAGGTTTCACTGTTGACATGCAACAAACTATAACATCGCTACCTGAGTGTATTTCTATAAATATACCCCCCCTCATCCCACCACCTCACCCCCCAAAGCCAAAGTCCTGTTGTCGGAATAACCCAATTAAAGCCTCCAATAAACTGACAGCTGCTCAGTGCGGCCGTAGAGGAATGCAGCATCCTGCCTCCCTGTCAGGAGACTCCACATCATCCCCTCATTCAGGTCTGATTTAATGAGAAAATGTTTGTCTTAATCCCCGGGGTTGCTAATGAGTGTTGGCCAGGGTGTCACTCACCGTAGGGGCCCGGTGGAGAGACAGAAAAAAAAAATGAGGGAGGGGGGGGGGGGGGCAATACATGGACATGGAGGCTGCGGGAACAGCCGCAGGGGCTCAAGTTTCCAACCCCAGGTGTCGTTTTGTTATTTGGATTTACATTTAGCCTCCGCTGCCTCGCATGGAGGGAACTCGGCGATTCAGTGACAGACATGGCATCAGACAAGAGGGTCCGATTGTTCCCTCTGAATCAATGTCACTTGGATTAAAAGTCGAAAGGAATGGCCTGGCCTCCTCCAATTAGGCGCACAGCTTATAAGGGAATTAATTGGTCTCAGTAAAAAGGAGCCTCTTGTTGGGTTTGTTGTTGTTGTTGATCATCTCTGGCAGTCGGGTGGATCAAAGTTGAACTAATTGATTCCAGTCTGATTATCTGCCTGTTTCTCACACTGCTCTTGCCCCTTTGATTCCTCATGTGGTGAATGGAAAAATACAATTGTATGAGATCACAATTCATTTTTGAGGAAACTGTGTATTTGTGACAGCACGATATGAAGTGAGGTCCAAAACAGCGAGACCACTTTCTCATTCACTTGAAAGGGAAAGTGGTTTTTTGGATCCCACTGTATATTCAAAATCATGCAGGCCTAGTTATGTTTTTTTTATTTTTGAGTCATACCATAGGCAAAAAAAATACAGTGAAGCAGATTCAATTCATAGCTTAATACCACAGACAAACTCCAAGTCCCCTGACAAGTATAATAATACCATGATTTCTGCTGTTAAAATATTAAACAATTATCCAACCAGCAGAAAACTCAACTTTTCTTTACTTTTAAAAGTAACTTTTGAAAGTTACTTCTTCCAGATTTTCCACGTTTGAGTTTCCAACCTCACAAATGTAAGCACTTGCTGCTTTTTGTCATATATGACAGCAAACTAAATATCTTTCTGTTTTGGACTGTTGCTTGGACCAAACAACCAGTCTGTAGGTGTACTATGGCCTCTCAGAAATTGTAATGGATATTTTGACTATTTGTTGATGTTTCTTAGATGAAAAGGATGATAATCAGACTCACTGATAATGAGCATAACTGTTAGTTGCAGTTGGACGACTATAAAGTTGACTCAGTTCATTACTGAATACCACAGACGGCAAATCTGCGGTATTCCCATAGCAGTGTTATAAAAGCATGTTTTTTCTATGTAGACTGTTGTGATGAATGAAATGCTTTCAGACTGAAGTCCCAGACCAAAATGGCTAATAACTAGAAGTATAGAAAATGTCAGTCATTGGATGTTGGCAAAAGAGATGTGACCTTTTAGTTACAGAGTCTGATGTGACTATTACCAGGTAGAGCCTGAACCTGAAATTATATTTGATTGATCTTAGTTATCTACCAACCAGACACGAAGAAGAGACAAAAACTGCTAGTTTTTCCACTTATTTGGCTTGAATCTGGTGGATAGTTTTTCATCCATGCTTTCATATGTGATCTGCCTTGTAAAGAAAGTTACTGTGTGGATTTGGGTCCGCAGCCAATAGCAATAGTTTCTTGCTCATATCTCAGCTTGGTTTCAAACTTTACTCTGCCACATTGAAGTATGATGTAAGATATGAACGGAAGGATAGGATTTAACTTGTTTGACAGTTGCCTTTTACAGCCTGGTATGTTTTTATGTCTGAATGTAAATCAAAGTCTTAAAATGGAGATGGATTTGAAGATGCATTTTGAGATTATAGCCAGTGGGTCCTCAAGGACTGCTGTTACCGCCTCGATCTCATGTTTGTGGGCCAAAAGTTCCCAAGTTTTGAATGTGGTGCTGGAAAGCAGCATTGTTATTGTAGAGGGTGTAGCATTGGTGTAAATTGACAAAGAAGAAAAAAAAATCCTTCCTGAGGGCACGCTTTCATCTCTGTGACAGCGGGTACACTCATGCAGTCATAACAGCCTGGAGGCTGAATCTGAGGGCCTTTACTGTGCGTGTGTGTATGTGCATGTTGGTTTTTGTGCTTGTGAGTGACAGTTCCTGTCCAATCAGGATTATCTCTTTGCACTGGAATGTATTGCTCATCAGTCCGGCCCTCAATTGGCCTCACCTGGATGGTTGTTTAGGGATTATTAAAAGGAAAAGAGTGTGTGTATGAGAAAGACAGGGGTAGTTTACACTTTAAACTAATGTCAGCAAGAGTTTTTCTGGATTATTGTTCGTTTCATAAACTAGCTAAAGAACACACTCATCGCCAAATAAGGCTGCCTCATTTCCCAGAGCTGGACATTATTGGCCTGCTGACATGCAGTGCATTAGTCCTCCAGCACTGACAGATTAGAGACTCAGACGCGGGTCTTGCGCCCCCGGGAGGGTTTCTGTGTCCAGTCAGACATTGGATAACCAGAGAGGGACACCTGGACCAGCAGGTGGCTGGGGTCCAGGCCCCTCCCCTGGGGCTGCATACCTCTCTCCTCCTGATCCTCCATGTCAGCCAGGACCACAGAGCGAGAGAGGAATGTGAGGTTTGAAATAAGGGGGAATAGTGAAGGAGAAAGTTCTGACAGAGAGTTGGAAAGACTAATTATTCTTTAGGCTTCAAATAACTTGCTTGTCCTCAGTTTATATGTGTATCATAAATATAATCAGTCATAGTCTTAACAGCCTAATAGTGGTAATCAAATGTATTAAACCAGTTGAGTTGATTTGCTCCACTACTTAAAGTAAAAGTTAAGAAGTTCTTGATTGGATAATGAAGTTACTCAAACTGTGTTCACTTTCTCTGACACACACATTGTGAGTGTGGTGTGTGTGTACTGTTAGATCATTGATCAACTCCAGACGTGGGTAAGAAAGCTGTGTGTGTGTGTGTGTGTGTGTGTGTGTGTGTGTGTGTGTGTGTGTGTGTGTGTGTGTGTGTGTGTGTGTAGACAAATAACCCTGTGTGTGCAAAGCAGATATTTGGACAAAGATTAGAGGATGTTATTACGAGCCAAAAGCAACCCAGACACTTCAGTAGATCATTCACACACAGGCATTAGGTTGCAGTCTGAGTGGGACTGCTCAATTTAAGCCTTCATCAGTCACTTTCTCCCCCCTTTTTCTGGCACTATCACACACATTTTTAGAAATTGTCTCATTGTTGCTGGCTTTATTTGCTGGGATTATTGGCTTTATTCTGAGTCTACAAGTCGGGTATTGTGTAAAGACTAAAACCTGAAGTCTGAATACATCTCCATCCTCTCAAATGCTGTAATATTAACTGCGTACTGTGTCCCTGTCTTGAGCATGTGTGAACGAAACAATAAAGGCACCACAAAGACAAAAACGTCAAGGAATCTGGGTTGTGTTCCAGGGCTTTAACCAATAATCAGAGAGAAAAAAGTCATCATTGAAGAATGTCAAACTGGCAGGAGAAGACATGATTCAACAGAATAAATCACCGGGCACTAGATAAGTTAGTTAGCGCTTTAGGGCCCCTGAGGTTATCACAAATGGAATTTTCCATTGACAGTGCTCCTCTGTCTGCTGTCCAAATTGCATGCGTGTGAAGTTTTATTTAATGACATTTCAGAGCTCTCTCCCGTAGGATAATGTACATCCGTGGCTCTGAGTGACAGGACAAATGGTAGCTCTGCTTTACCACTCTCTCTCTCTCTCTCTCTCTGTCACACACACACAAATCCAGCTTCTGAGCTCTCTTTGAAACAAGCCTCCTCCAGCTGTTTCTCCTCTCAAGAAACTCTTACAGGCCCAGCCGCTTTCACTTTATAACCATGGAGCAAGCAGTCAAAAGTCAAAAGTCGGTTGCACCATGTTGAACAAAGTTGACGCCCCACTCCCTCACTTGCTGTTCAATTTCCTGCCTCATCTCTGTTTTCCAATTCTTCCTGATATCTGTTTTTTCTATAACTTTCTCCTCCGGTCGTATCATGTAACTTTACTGCCTTTCTCCATTCCATCATTTCTCTTTCCATCCCTCCCCCTGTTCTCTCTCTCTCTGCCTTATCTCAATTTCCTAATGCCTCCACATATCTGTTGTTCATATAATATTTCACTTGCTCTGCTTTTCTCTTTCTTCCCTCATCTCCCACTGAGAGTTGTAGGGCCAGGCAGCCCCTGTCTCTCTCTCTTTCTCCCTCTTTTTTTTCTTTTGGTTCCTGCTGAATAATGGGGAGAAATTGCTCTTGATTTATAATTGGTTCCATTCACTCTGATGCATGAGCTGCCAAAGGAGTCGGGGGCCCCTTTCACCCACTCGCGTCCCTACTACCCCCCCCCCC
>CM076667.1:11535379-11622304 GCA_038496675.1 Rachycentron canadum
CCCCCCCACACACACACACATACACACACACACATACACACACACACACACACACACACACCCCTACGATGCAGGAACACACAGGGAGCAGCAGGCTGCAGATATGTAAAGCTATGAAAGTCTGTATTAATATTAGCATGGATGCCGTAGCGTGTATGTAGTTTATCTTTCAGCCTGGGGATAAGTGGTAGCCTGTTTTTTTGCATGTTGACATTTGGTGTTGGAAAAACTTCCTGAGGTCTGCATATTTATGTGCCTCTGTGAGTATACTTTTACCATGTAATAGGAGTTTGTGTGATTGCTTGCTTATGTGTCATCAAGTGTGTGTGTGTGTCTGTGTGCGTGTGTCTGTGTGTGTGTGTGCAGGGAAAGAATGGCTGTGGGCAAATGAAATATGTAACTGTGTGTGTTTGTGTGATGAGTACTGTGAAATCCTGGGTATTAGTTAGTTTTCCCAGTGGAGTATGGGAATGATTATACGTGTGTGAGATCCGGACCCAGTGCTCAGTTAAAGCACCTTAAAGAAACGCCCATACTCCACATGTACATTATGTTGTGTCTAACAAACAGTCAAAATCTCAAACATGAGAAGCTGGAAATGGAGGATAATCAGTTTGTTTATCATATTTTTTAAAATCTAAAAGGATAAAAAACGTATACGATGTGTCTTTAATACATTTGTAGAGTTAAGAATATTGTCATCGATTTTAGTTAGTTTAGTTTTTTTTCTATTTAGCTAACTAGATGGACAAGCATTAGTTAGCTATGTTATCTTGCTAGTTTGCAAGTAGATAGACAGACAGATGGATAGATGAATACTTTATTGATCCCTTGGAGAAAAGTATTGAATTGGCCTTTTCTAATATCTGTATACCTGTCTTCCTGATTTGTTCTTTTTTGGTGCACCTTCTATCTGTTAAAATGGTCTTCCATCTTACATACCCTCAATACATCTTTCCCTCTTTTCCTCTTTCATCCCCCTTTGCTTATTTGCTTCCAATCATCCTACTTTCCTTCCAAGTATCCATCTTCCATCCTTCCATCTATCATGCACTTTTACTTTCTTTCTTTCCTTTCTTCATTCTCTCTAGTTATATCCATCCTTTCATACACTGTTTTCTTCTTTATTTAATTTTTTCCCGTTTATTTTCATCCAGCCCTCCGTCCATCCCTCCCTCCCTCTGATGTGATTGTCTGGTACCTACATCACTGTTTGGTTCATCTATCTGGCTTAAACTCCTCCAGCAGCCGTGATGATCCGATCCTGTTCCCATGGCCCCGTTGGGCACGCTGGCATCCAAAACCAGGCAGAGGAATGTGGGTGTGTGTGTGTTCACCATGGCACCGTAATTAGCTCTCCGTGGTTAATTCAGCTTCGTTATCTAAATTATGCAAATGCTTCGGTGCCTAATTGATTAGAACGCCCCCCTATTTTCCATTGCAGGCCTGTCCAGAACCCTCTCGTTAATCCCCGAGACGCTCTGTAGCTCGTTAGTGTCGGTTCGGGGGCGAAGGAGGGGTTGGACGGGCATATAGCTCGTTAATACTTTGTGAAGCGCGCGTGTGTGTGTATGTGTGTGTGTGTGTGAGAGTATTATGAAGGAGGGGGTAAATTCTCAACCTCGTTAGGGATGCTTAGATGCTTTTGATGTGCAATTTTATGGCATGAGAACGAGTGATGTCTCAAGTAGAGGATTTGGACTGGCCCCCTCTCCACCTGTTGGGCAGACTTTTCATGCCAAGAGACTCTTCTCTTCTCTTCTTGTCTGAGAAAGCCTGCCTGAGGGGAGTGGACAGATAGATGGGAATAGATTTGGAATTTGTATGGAGTATGGAGAATCTCCATTTGAGTTTTCATTATTGGTAATTGACAATATTGCCCTTTATTCAGTTTTTCATCTTTAAAAGACCATAGCAAGCAAATGCACACTGATAACTGTAGAAACTGACATTGCATAGATGATGCTTAAAAGGTACAACAGACCAGGACATGTATGCATCGTAGGTGTTGAGTGATAGAAAAAAAACAATGAAGTGCTGAAACAAGTTGTAGATTAATGAGCATTGCTGATCAACAAAAAACTAGTTTGAATCGCCTGTGAGGCGGAAATGTCAAATGTGATGGTTTTATTTTCTCAAACATGAGCGTTTCCTGTTATTTACTTTTACTTTTATTTACTTTTCATTGTAGATTGAATTGAAATGATTAGTTAGATCTTGACATGATTAATCATCAGGTTTTAAAGTGAAAATACCAATTATTCTCTGTTCACTTTAATAAATGCTTCCTATAATATGTTCTTGAATAGTAAAGTGAATGTCCTCTGTTTTCAAGAGATAAAATATTTCAACTTCGGCTTTGTGAAATTGTGAGCAAATTTTACTGTTTAAAAAGTTATGGAGAAAATGATTAATTAATTGATAGAAGCAAATAATGGACAAATGAATCAATAATTCAAATAGTCATTAGTTGCAGCTTTTGATCAAATATCCTGCTGTTGTGTTATTGCACTTTTCCCTGTGTGATGGTCTGATGGTAAACTGGGTGTGCTTGTTAAGGAGTCTCTGGACCCTCCTCATCCTCCACCACTCAGCACAAACCCAGGCCAGACCGAGAGGCCGGCAAACAGATTGACAGAGTGAGGGGAAAATATGTTGGGACATTCAGTGACGCTCTCACACACGCTCTCTCAAACACACCCTCTCATTGACGAGGCCCTGCTCTCTCCTCCTGCTCGCCTGCCAGTTGACATCCTCTCTATTAATTTGAGTCGCTGTTCTGCTTTCTCAGTCAACCTCTCCACCCCCTCACCCACCAGCTCCTTCCATAAACCCCCTTCACCCATCTCACATCAATCCATAAAGGCAAGGCACCCCACTACCCCCCTCCTCCCTGTCTCCCCAAACTCTCCACACACTACTCCCAAACCTCTTGGTCATTGAGCCCTCCCCGTTCTCTTTGGTCATTGAGCAGGGCCCATCAGCTCTTCCCCGGGCCCTTCAGAGTAGCGTCTCCCCTTTCTCCCGGGGTCCACGGGGTCTTTGTCCGTGCACCGGCTCACTGCTTTACAATGACTCTCCACTCTATTAAGGTGCGTTCTGCCTGTTAACGTCGCCAGGGGCAACCAGCCTCCCGCATGGCAGCTATGCAGCGTGGCATTGTGGGCCGCGGGCCCGAGCGGGGCAGTTGAACCCCCGGCACTCCTCACACTTGACACCGCATGTGTTTATCTAAAGGGGGGGCTTTGTGGTGTTTGGAGAACCTAGATGGAGGGGGGGGGGGCATGGGGTGTAAAAAGACGTAAAACTGGGGGAGGAGGGCAAGAGGGGAGTTTGGGGAGGTGATAAATATTCAACAGCTCAGCTCCTCAGAAGGAGTTACTACCCTGCTACCCCTCCACCTCCTCCTCCCCTCCAGTGTGTCCTCTCCATGCCAGAAAGCAGATGGAATGTGAGAGCTCAGGGAGGAGGCTCCAGTCTGGTTTTATCCAATTAGCAGGGTTGTCAAAATGAATTTATCCACGGAGGCAGGGGGACAATGGGACCGGCAGTGGCCCGGGAGAACAGGGGCCCCGGTGTCTTTACTTAGCACGCTCACAATGAACTTCTGTCAAGTGACTCTCCACCACAACGACATATAAGGTACTCGCATACTCACACTCACGGTGCATGCCTACACACCACCGCCAAAACCTTCTCTCGTCCTCTCAGTGTCACATATACCGCAGATGTCACACATGAATGCGCCTACAGACACCTGTGTTCAGAGCGGGTTTTAAGCCTTTTGAGTTGGGTCCAAGTCAAGTCACAGGTTATTCACAACAAGTCCAAGTCAAGTCTTAAGTCCTTGAGGGGAGGTGCAAGTCAAGATTTCACAAGCAAAATACAAGTCAAGATGCTCTCAGGTCTCTCAATGCTGGCCATTACAATGACACAGCCTTTGAGCTGTTTCTTGTAGTAGGGATGCCCCTATCCAACCTTTTCTCATGCAGCTCAGCTGAGGGTATCTGAATACACCACCATCTAATACCAGTACAGATGAATTCAATTTATTCATTTAATTCTGTATTTCTCACTGGATGGGGCAGTGGCACGAAAAGATAGGTTGACAACCCACTGTTACTGAAATATAAATATAACTCGTAGTGGAAACAGTGACCCTTCTTGTGTAATTCAGAAATAAACCATCTGCTCAGTAAGGTCAGTATGTGTCCCTAATTTTCAGCATCATTTCAAGTTCTTTGATTGCACATCATATATAAAAGCTATTTTTTCATTAAACATGAGAAATTCTCAAATGTAAATTGTTGCTCGAACACAGTTTTCCAAGAACTGCCTGAAAACTCCCAGCAGACATGACATGGTGGCATGTCTTATGTAAACTGAGTTTCACTGTCTTCCATTCCTCGACATGATTGCAGAAATAGTTCTGGTCATACTTCTGCACTGGAACTGGCAGATATGAAAAGTTTACACAGGTCTCCTCAATGCACTGTCCTTGAAGTATGTTTTAATACCACAAAGCTGAGTGTTTTCCATGCACAGCTTTGTGTTAGTGGTATGAAACAACGCACACTCACACACTGTTCTTAATTTAGTGGAGCTGTCTCTGTGTATGCTCTGGTTTTTATCAGTCTCCCTGGTGTGTAGGAGGCTCCTCTCTCTCTCTCTGTCTGTGACTTCTCTGGGAAGGATGGATGGAAAAAGTTGGACGTAGATGTCAGGCCGGCTTTTCATCTTGTTGCAGGATATCTGCTAAGCAAACACAGGACCCAGCTGACTAATGAATCAGACAGACAGGCTCAAAAGAGTAAGGCTGTTTCTTGGGGAGTGATGATGTACGAGGGGCCTTCTCATACTGCTTTTACAACAACGCTCTCCCTCTCTCTTTCTGCCTGCGCCTGTCTTACTGTCTTTACTTTTATTCTGAAGTGAAAGAGACAGAAATTGGACAGGTAAATGGGCTTAAGTCTGAAGCAGTGTGTCCCGCTGTGCGTCCAGTTGGCAGACTGACTGGTGTGGTTTACGGTTGGTGACTCACAGTTGGGACAGGTGCTTGATACAGATGTATGTGTCTTTTATGGGCAGCTGTCCCGGGTTGTGTCCATACAGCAACCAGCCACAGAAGCCACAGGCCTTCAGCTATGCTCGCTCCTGGTCCCACAGTAGCTTGCTGTTTGTTTACCAAGTCAGCCCACTACTGATGGGCCACTCTGAGTGGACCAGTGTGTCAATGAAGCTGTACATGTATCTAGCGCTGCAACTAAGGATGATTTTCATTACTGAATATGCCTGCCACAATTTTCTAGTCCACAGTATTGCATTAAAATTGCAATTTAAAAAAAAAAAAAAAAAAAAATTTACTACCAATCAATCACCTGACAACTTGTATGTATAAGGGATCAGTCACTGTGAGGAACCAATGGAGAATTATGGCCAGACTCCACAATTCCTGTTTTAGCATCTTTAAACCCATTGTTTTCATTTTTGAGCCCATGACTTAAATGTTTTGAATTAGTCTCATAGCACTCTTCAGCTTTGTTTTGAGCAAAAAAGCTCTGAAAATCCATTAAATGGCTCATTGGTGGACATAGTGGAGCTTCTTGCAGCTAAACACCCAGAAGTCAGAAGTTGGTGAAAATCTGGACAGCAAAAAGAGTGAATATTAGACTTAAATTTCCCAGGTGATCAGAAACTAGTCAAAATGAATGCTAATCTAGCTTTGTGTACGCTGGATGTGTAAATAGGCAACTTTTTCTCAAAAGTTTGCTACATTTCTTCCACCTCCTAGCAGCAGAAAAATCAAGGTATGATTAAATAAAACAGGTGTTGATTCATTGATTAATTGACTGATTGTTTCATCTGATTGGTCTCAAATATGTTTACACACATTCATAATGTATAAAGTCTAGCAGTGTAATGTGCGGCTTAGTGTGTCAGTTGGCATAGTTAACAGCTGCTTTTCCATCAGCGTGCTGCTTTGCTCATTTTCAGTAAATGTGCCAGGCAGCTTAACTGCTGCCATTAGATGATGAAGGTGCGCTGTAAGAGTTTCCATTCTCTTACTGTCCTGCTTTGGCCCCTAGTGTGAGTGAGTGTAGTCCCCAGTCTCTGGCCTTCATTAATCATTGCTTTGCCATAATAAGATCAGGACAAATATGTATGAGAAAGTTGTGTGCTGCTCCCATTTTTTTCTGCAGCGACACAGGACGGTTTGTATGTGTGTGCATGTTTAGCAACATGTATGTCTAGAGGGAGAGAGGGAGAAAGGGAGATTCAGTTTTGCAGGACCACCCTCCTCATTCTGACGGGAAGTTGTTAGTTTAACCTGACAGGAAAGAATTCGGGAAACTTGGCAGCAAGCGACAAGGGAGAGAGAAAAGCTCCCCTCTCTACATTAACTGTTAATAGACTGACCATAACCGTGGTCTTCTCCATTTTCCTCCCAATACATACTGCACTGAAGTATAGAAGAGCCCCCACCATCTCACACACATGCACACTGCTGTGGTATATGCTGCCCCCCGCCCCCCCGGTCCTGCCTCTCATTAGTTGTTCTTTGTCCTGACTCTTGAATGCAGCCTGTGTGTTTTTTTGCTTCTCTCCCCCTCCTCCCTCGTCTTCGACCATCTACCTGTATCGGTTACACCTGAGCGGGAAGGTGGAGGGGGTCGGGTTACGACCCGCAGAATGAGGGTGCCCCTTTGATGAATGGAGGCTGGATGGGTGCGGGTACAGGCAGAAGACATGGGGTCAGTGGTGAGATGGGGGCTGACAGAAAATAAAAGCTTTATTTGTGTCTGGAGTTTGGCTGCTGAGGGTGCTGCAGAGTGCACCGCCTCACCTGGGTTATGTTTCCTTAATGGCTGTTTGTGTATGTGTGTATACAAATAAGGTAGAAGTAGAGAGTGCGGGTGTGAATACATGATTTAATGTTTATGCAGATGATACGTGTTGAATTGTGGTGATTTTGTTTTCTGTGCAGTTCTGTCTGTGAGTGTTTGTTTCAAGAAAGTGGCTTATACTGTTTGTTTTGATTGTACCAGGTCTGTAAATGACTTTCTAACTCTCCTCTATGTGTGTGTTTGTGTGTTTCAGGGGGTAGTGTATGGAAGATGTCTGGAAAGCGAGACTGGACTCCATGGATGAAAAAGAGAAGGGCTCCAGTGTTGTGCGCTCTGGGTGCAGTACTACTGTGCTGCCTACAGAGTGGAGCCTCTGTCTCCGGTGAGTAGATTAAATTAGATGCAGAAAAGCTGCAACTCTAAGCAA
Organism: Rachycentron canadum; assembly: GCA_038496675.1. Classification (NCBI taxonomy): domain Eukaryota; kingdom Metazoa; phylum Chordata; class Actinopteri; order Carangiformes; family Rachycentridae; genus Rachycentron; species Rachycentron canadum. The sequence goes on from CM076667.1 coordinate 11,542,652, forward strand.
TAACTTGCATTAAAAATCACTGTTTCGTGTTACACTTCAGAGGTTCTAGTGAGAACTGGCTGATTTTCTTGGTTTTACATTGCAATGTTTTAAATATTCTTGGGGTTTGGACCAGTGGTCGGACAAAACAGGAAACAATTAATGCTGTCGTGTGCTGTAGGATTTTGTGATGGGCATTTCTAACAATTTGAGAGATGATCAGCAGCATTAATTGATAATAAAAACGACTGAGGTAAAGATGAATTAAAAACAATAATGTTTATGCATCAATCATCCTTTCTTCAGATGAGGTTCCAGTGTTTACTGAAGAGCCCATGTCCGTGGTGCAGAAGTTGGGAGGCAGCGTGAACCTCCGCTGCAGCGCCCGACCTGCCTCCGCCAACATCAGCTGGCGCCTCAACGGACAGGAGTTGGTGGATGGAGATCTGGGTGTGGTGCTGGGGCCCAGTAGCCTGTTCATTCCTACACTCTCCAACCTGACACTGGGGAGATATCAGTGTGTGGCCAGCACCAGCGCTGGAGCCTTGGCTAGCGTTCCTGCTAACGTCACCGCTGCCAGTGAGTAGCCACCCACACAAAGCTGCAACAAATAAACACAAACACAGGCCCCTGTTGGCTCCTTTTTGGTTTTTCAGAGTATCCAAAGAACGCCTTTGACTTTAGTTTCTGCTAGTTGAACAAAAGCTGTGCAGGGTTGGTATTTGTTTGCATAAAATCTTCACCAATATGACATTGAAAACCTTGTACTTTTCCACTGCTTGTGGAGCTTCTGGGTCTGATGCCTACAGAAGTCCAGCTACAGTTTTGGTGTTTATGATGGGAAACTGTTGCACAATGATTAATGGTAGAACTGGGCTGTATTTATTCAGTGTAGTTGAACAACAGCTGCTGCCAAGCAGTATCTTATTGATCTAATGGAGTTAAAGTGAGTTATTCTCCATGCTGACACTTTTAGTGCTTAGCTGGTCTGAGTGTGTGGTGTTATATTTGATATGCATCATGGGACTGAGAGGGGGCCTGAAGCTGTGTAACCCGAGCCAGAGGAATGGAAGGGACCCAGGGGCCGGGGCCCCCTACCTCCACTGGCCCCTCTTCTCCCCACAACACCACATTCCTCTCCACAGGGCGCGACAGCAGGGCTTGCCAGAAATTATGGCCCCGTAATTGGGTAGAGGGTTGAGGGAAGATAAGGAGTGTGTGTGTGTGTGTGTGTGTGTGTGTGTGTGTGTGTGTGTGTGTGTGTGTGTGTGNGTGTGTGTGTGTGTGTGTGTGTGTGTGTGTGTGTGTGTGTGTGTGTGGATGGACACAGTATGATATGTGTGTTTACCTGACTAAAACACACCATTATGTAAAAAACAAGGCACTGTTAGCTGTATTGTTGTACATGTAGTGATGTGATGTATGACGCTGCCCTAGCTGGAGAACCTGGAGGTGTTTTAGGCCAGTTCAGACAAGATCCTTACACAAGATGAGACGTGATGTCACATTCTCTGTCTCTCAATAACCTTACACACACTCACATTTCTCTTCCTTCACACATTTTCACTCTTCACCCTGTCACTTTCTCTCCCCCTTCCTCCTTTCATTATCTTTCACTTTTCCTCCTCTTTTGTCATCTTCACCTCGTATTATTATTTTGTCTTTCTTTTGTGCAGAGTGATATTTTGTCAAGCTGTGATTATAGGAGAGGGTGAAGCACATGTACAAAAGCATTAAAAGTTATTGATAGCTCCAAAAGTGGATGAATCGTGTTGAGATAACCACACGTGGAGCCAGACTGGTTTCCCCGCCTCCCCCAAAAACTTAATTTAATAATGGTCTCTCCTCGGCCACCCCCAGACCGCCTAAGGAATTGCTCCACGGGGAGTGTGTACGTGCCTGCCTTTCCATGTGAGCCCTCTTAGTTGTGCACACATGTTTTTTGTGATCAGGATAGGTTGATTCCAGACCCTCCGTGCTATCCAACTCTGAAGAATCTGTACTTTTTTGGCATAACTTAAAAGACTTCTCGCTTGAATTCTTGTGCAGACAATCACCATCCCTCTTTTAGCTGCAGAAAACATAGACATGTATCTGAACAGCATGAACGAACAACATATTGCACAAACATGTTATAATTCAGATACACACATGCAGGCCTCCTACTGCTACACATAAAGATGATGAATGCTCTCTGTCTCGAAATATTTAAGTCAGCCTTGCCAAACAGCCCTGGTGCGGGAGGTCTGCTTCACTTTATGAATACCATCAATCCTCCATCCCTGCAGGATACACCCCACCCCCCCCCCCCCCCCCCCCACACACACACACACACACACACACACACACACACACACACACACACACACACACACACACACACACACACACACACACACACAAAAACATGCTCATATGTACACTCTTGTACACACCTGAGAGGCACGTATGTGGGGCTGTTACTGTGGAGAATGCGGGGCAGTAGAGTGGGGTGGAGGAGGGTTAAAAGGTGTAACTAGAGGAATTTGGGAGAAGTTGGTAAAAGGAGGAAGGTGGGACGGGTAGATATGAAGGGAGAGGCAGAGTGGCTGTAAAAACAGCACCTGATTGATTTAGCAAATGGAGCGCCACACAGCGTTTTTTCCCTTAACACACACATACACCACTTAGCTTGGCATGCCCTGGCTGGGATTCTCATTTTTCAGAAAAAGAGCTGAACCAGAGTTTGAGATGTATGTGTATATCCTGATATCGCCTTTTCTGTCATTAAAGCCCCCTCCATCAGACCCAGGGACAGATCCAGCAGCATGGTGAATAAATCACCATGCATAAGTCGCCTGCAGAAAAGATGTTTGTTTAGTGCTTTGAGTAAATCACTGTGATGTCGCTATCAGTAGATACTATGGCCTTAACTAAACTTTGCTTATCGAATTACAGCTGTATACAAAGTCTCATCAGCTGACTGTATATACCAGCAGTGTGTGGCTGGTCCAAGAAAAACACAGCAGTTATAGCACCTCTGGAAAGAATGGAGAGAGTCTGTGTTTGTTAAGAATAAATCAGCAAGGCTGGTAAATGTTTAATTACGTTCCTGGAGAGGTTTTATTTATCTTTCATTTCACTGCTGGACTTCTGCATGACAAATTTCTCCAGTTGTTACTTTCCTTTCCCCCTCCTGTACTGCTCCCTCTCCTTTTTTTCTTTTCTCAGTCTTGATTCTAGTTTCCTTCTACTTCAAATCTATAAAATGGTAGCACATCCCCTGCTAAGACTTTTATGACTTTTTGTCATTTTCTTTTAGCTTCTTAGGAGTAGAGTTTTGCTGTTTCCTCCCCAAATGCAAACTGGATATCTTTCTTTGAAACACTATAGGATGGACACCTCTCACCTTTGACCTCATGGCCATGCCTCTGAGCTGCTCAGGCGGGGGTTTAGGAGGTCAGAGGTCAGATGAGTGTCTGTGCTGTGCAGACTGTGTGTCTGTGGGACACAGTTGCAGCACATGGCCCCAGTAATCGCACTCCTCCATTTCCCAAAGTATCTGAACCAGCTTCAGTCCAAGTATAATGTCGGATGGGATTAACGACACCCACTCGATGTTACATACACCACCTTTAGGCTTTGGAGTTTTCCAAAGAGACCAAGGAATGAATAAAACAGAAAAATGTGACTTTTTATTAAAAACAATTTCTGCCTTTTTTTTTTTTTTTTTTTTTTTTTTTTTTAGTCGATCGTTAGTGGGGACAGAAAGAGGAGGTTTCACTTTCAAAGAGGGTTCCTCGGAGAAGTTGTGGGAATATTTTTATGATACAATGGGAATGGGCATTGATGCGAGGGACATTCAATATGGAAACAACACAGCTATTACTGAGTTTATTATTGCTCAGAACATTGTGGTTTTCTTCTCCTACAGCTGAAGACTGACTGTATACATGTGCAGTTAGATGTGATTTACACAGTGTATTAGGATGATGAAAGAACACTGAACTGCACTGCAGCGATGTGACAGCACTCATGTTTCCTTTGCCTGTGTTTTTCAGAGTTGCGGGACTTCGAGCCCGATGACCAGCAGGAGATCGAGGTCGATGAAGGCAACACAGCAATCATTGAATGTCACCTCCCCGAAAGCCAGCCCAAGGCTCAGGTCCGCTACAGCGTCAAACAGGAGTGGCTGGAGACATCCAAAGGTACTTACTGCTTCATTTAATTTGGATCTCCCCTCTCTCTCTCTACTTCCCTGTTGATTCCCATACTATCTTCATAATTTACCGGAATGCTATAATCCTCTTATCTGACCCATTATAAAACTAGTGATAAGGGTATTATCTCGAGAATGTTGAAACATGGGAATGCAGTTGTTTATTTTTGAAACTATTTACTTCTAAGTTGCCTGGAAGAGAAGAAAAGCTCCGGTGGTTTGTGTCTGGTATGCTGATGATGCCTGGGAGCTCTAGGTACTGATATCTGCAGCTTATCTGTGAGGAAATGAATCCCACTTTCACGAGCATTCATTAACTGTTCTTGGTCAGAGACTATTACGCCATCTTGTGGCGTCTGCTGACAGTGCAGATATGCACTGGAATGGCACATTGGAAGTTATGTTACTTGAGTCTCTGTGTTTTCAGACATTTATTTCCTCCAATAATTCTGAACCAAACCACACTTGTTCTCCACTGTGTTTAAAATATATTGTATGTTTTGCTGTCCAACTGTGACATATGTGAATCTTACAATTTTGTATTCTGGAAAGATTACACAGACTATACACACTGGGAAACTATATACTCTAATGTGCATTTTAATACTATTTAACAGTATTGCACATCAGCATTTTTCAGCCTCAAGTGTACGTGACCCTGCGTTTCACTCAAATTAACAACAAAAACCTTTCATCTTAAGTGCATGTCATATCTCTGTCCCCTTGTTTCCTGACTGCCTCTGTAAATCTGTAAAACTTTAAGACTTTTCAAATCTTTGTCATCAACTCATGAAAAGCATCAAAAGGCCCTATAGCAGCTGCATATAGAAGCTTATCTATGGGTCTTTGAGCCTAAAGAGCCGAACTCTTAACATCTGTTTCTTTCCTGCAGGGAACTACCTCATCATGCCGTCAGGGAACTTGCAGATAGCCAATGCCACGCAGGACGACGAGGGGCCGTATAAGTGTGCTGCCTACAACCCTGTCACTCAGGAGGTCAAAACATCCACCTCTGCTGACCGACTGCGCATACGCCGTAAGTCACGTCTCCATATGAAATCTCCACTGCTCATTTAAGAAGAAACTATATAAGAAATTAGAGCTTTCAACTGTTGCTGTAGGAACATGTGGTGCACATGTGTTTCACGCTTGCAAGTTTTGCCATCTTTGCCAGGACACATTTAGTCACAGGTGATGATGTGCAGAAGTCATGCTCAGAGATGAAAATGCTTTACATCTCTGTATTGTGGTTATAATATCAGTCGCAGCAGTTGGAAAAGCAGTTTAAAGAAATGGAGATGGGTGGGAAAATTTATTTATTTTTTAAAATTCATGTTATGACCATCTTAATTTTTTCCAGGCTCCACGTCAGAAGCAGCTCGTATCATTTATCCGCCAGCGTCCCGTTCCATCATGGTGACCAAAGGCCAGCGGTTGGTGCTAGAGTGTGTGGCCAGTGGCATCCCTACTCCGCAGGTCACATGGGCAAAAGATGGGCAGGATCTGCGTTTCCATAACAACACACGCTTTCTGCTCAGCAACCTGCTGATTGACGCCGTCAGTGAGGGCGACTCAGGAACTTACATTTGCCGGGCAGACAACGGCATCAGCTCAGCCAGCTCTGCAACGGTGCTCTATGATGTACAAGTGTTCGGTAAGTGAACAAGAATTATTTTAGCATGTTGTGTATCTGCTCATGTGTTGGTTAACTGTCGAGGTTTTGTTGTTTTTGTATAATTTATTTTTTGACTCCCTTTCTTAAAACTAATTTCTTATGCAACAGATTTTCATAGTTAGAGGAGTTCATTTGAATCTACCAGGGTTTCTTTATGGATAAAATGCCGTTTATGGAGTTTTCACTGTTATGGATTTGATAATTAGACTGACTCCTGTTTGGCAGACAGAAAAGACAGGGGTTCTGTGTGTGTGTGTGTGTGTACACTTGTGTGTGTGAGAAGCGTGTCAGCCTGAACGGTGTTGGGTTAGAGAGAGTTGGTGGAGACAGAGCCCTCTATTCTGTAGCAGAACTTGATTGACTGCGTCTTGGTTATGGATGACTGTTTTTACAGTGATTTACTCTGTGTGTGTGTGTGTGTGCGTGTGTGTGTGTGTGTGTGTGTGTGTTGTGGGCTTGTTTCTCTGCAGCTGGCTCTAATTAAAGTCAGAGAGCTGCTGTAGCTGTAATGAGCTCTGTCTTTCCCTGATTCATAAGCAGCCAACCATCAACTAGCTGGCTCAGCCTGCCTGGTTCTGCATAGCCCTCTCTTTGTCATGTAGCCTCTTACACATGTGTATGGTTATGATTTTACTCAGACACACATTCTTACACACGTGACATTGTTAGAGTAGTAATGATTAGTTGATGAAAGTTAATTGACAACGATCATGATTAAAAATTGTTAAGTAATTTATCAAGCAAAGATTCCAAATGTTTGTTGGTTTCAGCTTTAGATGTGAGAATTTTCTACTCCTAATTGATTGAATTGATTATTTTGGGGTTTTGGACCGAGTCAAAGATGAACCTCTTGAAGACATGAACCTGAGCCCTTCTTCTCTGACTCATTTCTCTGCTGGCTCCTTCAGAGCCTCCTCAGGTGACGGTGGAGATGCAGCAGCAGGAGGTTGTGTATGGAGAGACTGTTCGCATCACGTGTCAGACCCGCGGTAAGCCACCGCCGTCAGTGATGTGGCTCCACAATGCCCGGCCCCTTGCCCCGTCTCCTCGCCATCGTCTCACCTCCCGGCTGCTGCGTGTCTCTAACGTTGGCCCTCAGGATGATGGACTGTACCAGTGCATGGCTGAGAATGGGGTGGGCAGCTCACAGGCCTCCGCTCGCCTCATCACAGTATCTACTGGTAAGTTATGTAGTTTGGTCATTGGTCACAGATTTAATTTGGATTTTATATCATTTCACATCCTGTATTTCTAATTGATTCTGTCTTCATAGGTATTACATCCAGGGGGAAGTTCCCCTCAATCTATCGGCCACTCAGCCCAGACAAGGTGCTAAGAGAGCAGCCACCCGTGAGGCCTGGGGCTGCAGGCGCCATGTTGCCTCTGGATTGTTCTGAGCTGCCGGGACAGATCCTCCCTGCAGAAGCTCCCATTATTCTCAGCCAGCCACGCACAGGCAAGGCTGACTACTATGAACTCACCTGGAGGCCACGGCATGAGCGAGGAGCCCCTGTTCTGGAGTACATGATCAAATACAGAAAGGTACTGCAAGGAACCTATTTTCAGACCAAATCAAATGATCTATTAGCTTTTTCATATTTAAACCGGTGCTGTGTCTGTGTCACCTATTGAGCCCTCTGTATCTCTCTCTGTTAGGTGGGAGACCTTCTCGCAGAGTGGACCACCAGCAGTATCTCAGGCTCTCTCCATAAGCTGACCCTGGCTAAGCTGCAGCCGGACAGCTTGTACGAGGTGGAGATGGCTGCCAAGAACTGTGCAGGTTTAGGGCAGCCTGCAATGATGACCTTCAGGACTGGCAAAGGTGTGACACCGTTAGATCAGTCATTTGTGTTTCTTTTCTACCATGGCTGTGTATTTAATGAAAATTAAAGATTAATTCTGATGTTCTGTACATTGTATGTTTCAAATAACAATGAATTGACCCTATAAACAACCATTTCTTACATATGGAAAGGTTGAGCTATCTTACAGCATTGTTATCCAAAAATATTTTTAAAAACTCATCACTGGGCTGCACCATTACAATGACTTCTCTTTATAAATTACTACAGTGCCCCTGTACGTCATAATAGTTCACGTACAGGATCCTGCAGCTGTGGAAACTCATTAGTGCTCTAAAAGTGGATTAATTTGCAGCTAAAAATACTGCTATTTCATATGTGCTATTTGCTCTCCTTAAAGTAGGGTTTGATTTAAAAACTACAGTACCCAGATGTGTTTTAGCATTTTTAAACTGAAGGGATATAATCAGAAGAATTTATGTCTATAGGAACAGAGCTTATGGCCATTGTATGGCAAAAAATATGGCAAGAATATCACCAGTGTTATCCATTTAAACATGGTGCTGATTGCATTTTCTTTCTCTGATGTGAATGTTGATGTTCTTCCGTCTACAGGTCGTAAAGGTTTAGGTGGTCAAAATGATCCCCCGAAAACTCCAGCTGTTCCTTCGCCAAGCCTCTCTCGTAAGTATCCTGTAGCTACTCTACCCCTGTGACAAATTCTCTCCCAAATAACACAACTAACAATAACACACACTTCTGCTGTGTTAACTATATCTTGATATTGTTTTAAAGTAAGACTTCAACCACTAAACCTTCTCCTCTCGACTAACATGGACGTTTCTCAATTTCCCTTTCCTTTCTGTCACTGAAGGATGATCTCTCAGTAAGTTGAATGGGATGTGTTTCACTCTTGTAATTACACAATGATGAGTTTCTGTCTGTTGTTATCCTCCGTCTGACAACACTTCTCCTCCTCCGCAGCTCCTGAGGCCCCTGACAAGCCTACAGTCTCCACAGCAACAGAGACGTCGGCATACGTGACTTGGATTCCTCGTGGTAACCGCGGCTTCCCCATCCAGTCTTTTCGGGTGGAGTACAAGAAAGTGAAGAAGGCTGGAGAGGACTGGGTGACAGCAGTGGAAAACATCCCTCCGTCACGGCTCTCTGTGGAGATCACAAGCCTGGAGAAAGGTTGGCCATCTTCACATGCACTTAAAACAGTGTTTCTGTTATTTACTGCAGTTTATTCTGACTTGGTGGAGGTGGGGGGAGTAGTAGGATGTTGTACCGTATAATTACAAGGATGATGTCCTGCATAATTACATTCCCACGGAAAGAAATTCATCAGCATAATGAGTGTTTTTACAGTCATTTCAGTAATTGCTACCATCAATCAAAACCATAACTGAATTGCAATCAACATCACATTTACTCTGAAAATGTGAAAACAAACATTATTAGTCAATACACAGTTTAGAGCCTCATTCAGTGCAGCCCCTAAAGACAGATTAATAACGGTCCTCTGTCTCCCTGTAGGTACGTCTTATAAGTTTCGTGTGGTGGCGGTGAATGTGATCGGTTCCAGTCCTCCTAGTGCCCCTTCGAAGGCTTACACTGTGGTGGGTGGGAGAACCCACGAACGCCCTGTTGATGGACCTTACATCACCTATAATGAAGCCATCAATGAGACGACCATTATTCTCAAATGGACGGTGAGTTACTAGAAGAAAAAATAAAAATGCATGTTCTTATCTATGATCAATCAGGATAGAAAGTTCATGGGGAATGTAACATGATTTTTCCCTCTCAATAGTACACTCCCGTGAACAACACGCCCATCTATGGCTTCTACATCTACTACCGGCCAACAGACAGCGATAATGACAGTGATTATAAGAAGGATGTGGTGGAGGGAGACAGATACTGGCACTCAATCACTGACCTGCAGCCTGAGACAGCATATGACATCAAGATGCAGAGCTTCAACGAGAAGGGAGAGAGCGAATTTGGCAATGTAGTGATCCTTGAAACAAAAGGTGAGGTTATTTTTGGGGAAAGATAGAAGTTGTAGATGTATCTAGAGGCAGCAAAGTGGGACTAACAGTAGTGGAGTATCTAAGCTGTCTTGTAAACATTTTTTTCCAACTTTTGTCTCCTCAGCCCGTCCTAATCACCGGCCTTCTCCGTCACAGGGCCCAGATCCCAGGTCGGTGTCTCCCAGTGGACTGGTTCCTCGGCCCGGTGATCTCCCTTACCTCATAGTCGGTATTGTCCTGGGAACCTTTGTCTTCATCATCGTCGCCTTCATCCCCTTCTGCCTCTGGAGGGCATGGGCCAAACAGAGTGAGTGCTCCTCATAGTTCTTCAAGTCTTTGCAGCAATTGAAGTCATTGCCTCTACATCTGTGTCATGTCCACTTTTGTGCTAATTTCAGAGCAAACGTCCGACTTGTGTTTCCCTGCTGTGGCCACGCCTGTGTCGTCATGTCAGTACACCATGGTTCCCCTTCAGGGACTTGCCCTGGTTGGTCACTGCCCTCTAGATGCCCACATGACTGCCCCACATGGCGTCTACCCTGTCAACGGAGAATATACTCCAAATGGAAAACCTCACCACCCGACACGCTGCCTGCCAGGGCTGCAGCAGGTAAAAAAAGTTAACAAGCTACCATTGTTGAGAGAGGCCTTTGTTTGTATCAAATATATGATATATATTCTGTTGTGCTTTGCAGGAGGAGGTGGATTGTGATATGGAGTGTGACAGTTTGTTGCCACAGACTGTGTCAAATGGACAACTGCCCATCTACCACTACTCCACAAGGTTTGTTTACATACAAAACTCATACTGTTTACTGTGTAATAACTAATTAAATAACTCCTGAATAATTGACTGACAAATGCTCAACATACAAGAAATGGAAAATCAGCTAAAAGCTAAGCTAAATTTTTTAATTTTTTTTTCATTTTTGTTAAACTACATTTGATTTTTGTGTTTGTTTGCTATTAGGCCATTGATTATTGATTTTGATTTGTGATGGTTCACTAACTTCTAAAGTTTTATAAATACTAAAAGACAATAATCGGAAAGTTGTGGCCCTAATATAAACATTTTTTTTTCTCTTTTCCTTAGTAGTCCAGATCATCATGAACAGACTTGCTGTACTCCTGACGACTCCACTCTTCAGCTCCTCAACTCTTCCCATCAGCACCTTGGGTCACGGGAGCTGAGACGTGACGGCAGCTTCTACGGTGGTGATAAAATGGAGGAGGACATTTCTCCAAGTACGTGGGGATTTTCTCTTCTCACTTATTTTTAAGTTGCATTTCTTATAGGTCTTATAAGTAGACTCAAGTAGAAGATTTTAGAAATAGAATTTTCTTTTTTCTTTTCTTTTTTTTTTTTTTTTAAACCTTAGAATCCTTTTTTAAACAAAAAAAAATAATTTTTTAAAACAATTTTCTGACCTGTGCTCTTCACTTCTTTCATTCTGCAGAGCTGACGTCTTTCCCTCTTTTGTCTCTAGAAGACGAAGGGATTTTCACCACATCCTCATCAACAGCCACGACACCACAATCCCAAGATACAACGATACAGGAAGTGAACATCCTCCCAAATGAAGCGTTCTCTGAGGACAAAGGGAGACACAACACAACAGATGCATAAGGGACAGTCAAAAAACAGAAGAAAATAAGAGAAAATATTTATTTTTGTATCACAGATATTTATATATTTATGCTTTTGTACATAAGTGTCTGATTATACTGTATATAAGGTTATTTTCATATTGAAAAAAGGCTCTTTATTCATCCAACCCCTCTCACTATGTCATGGACAAAGGGAGTACCATGTTGTGATGCTGAACTCTGTCTGCATTTCCTGAGGAGGGAAATAGGTTTGAGACGTCATTCCTCATGTGAAGACGTTCCTTTCAGTTCAGCGCTTCGTGTTTAAACCCTCCTCATTCCTCACGTCATTCCTTGTAGTCTTCCATCCTAAATGTTTGGACCTTAGGTACTTAGCTTTATGTACAACAGAAACAAAGGGACTATTCTGATGCTGTAATTATGAGGTGCTTCTTCACTGTTGCTTTATCACGTTTTCGAGATCCAACTGTCTGTCATTTTGTATAGCAGTAACACAAATGTATTATGCATTTTTCATCATTAACAAACTATTAACAAGTGTATGCAACATAAATCATTCTGTTCCAGTAGTGTACAAGAGATTATATATTGTATAGTTATTTATTTTTTTGATTTTATGCTATTTTTTTAAATCACTGAATGGGAGAGATTCTGGAAAATATCTTTTAACTCAGTCATTGATAAGCTGAACTTTATACTGCAAATCCTTCTGTTTACTCATTTGCTGGTTACCAAATGACAGCCAGGTGAGGGCGCTGTGACAGGTGTGTCAGTATTACTCCTCCCTCACAGGTCGGTGTATAAGTATTAGTCTTTTCCAGAGACATCTGCAATCAAAATGAAGGAGATCCTGAATCTACACTCCCCTTTTCAAGTATAGCTGTTTTGTGGTTGCACATGCTAGAGCACAATTGCATGTAAATAAAAGCTTATGAAATTGATCCTTGTGTTTCGTGCATCTTTTCCATCTTGGGGCAGTTGTGTGTAGGAATCCAGGTCAGCACATAATCTGCAAACTTAGGGGTGCAGTTGAAAAATAAAGGTTGAAGTCAACCCATAAGTAGAGTTCCCACACACAAAAACACATCAACCTGTTGACAGTCATTGCAGCTGATGGTTAATGGTTTTCTGTGTTTTAAAATAATGTGGGTGATTTCTTACCAATGTGCAACTTAAAACTATTTATTCAAATAAAAATGCCTCTGCCACAACTTATTTTTATTCTTTCTCCAACCTGCAGCATCTTCAGAGATAGTTAGAAATGCTATTGAAATCAAGTGCCTCCTAGTGGAGCATGAGCATAGCAGGAAACATGTACACAATTCTCCAGTTTGGAGGAAATACAAAGGTCTTATTATAAACTTTATTAATCAATTTTGTATTTACAAATACATACATAATCTAACAATTCTGATATGAAACATTGGTATTTACAAAATAGCTCTTGGGAAAAAAAACAGATTCTGTACAATACAACCTGATATAAATTAGTAAATTACATTGGTAGGTAACTGTGCAGAAGGTTTCGTAATGACCCAGAATACACTGAATTCAAGTTCTAAACCTAAATTTGATTTTGTTTTACTACCAAACCGTTGGTTTAACCAACACTTTAAACAAAGAACTTTAAAGGACCACACATCCATGTCCCCATAAAACTGAAACTTTTGAAATATTACAAATTATAACTGATATCATACATATGCCAAAGGGAACATATTTGAGATTGAAAACATGTAAACAGGTAAACAACAAAAATCACCACCAGACGGCGTGATGTGTCATAACAACCTAAAAACTGTTCATCTGGTGCTTAACCACCACTTTCTGTACTGAAAATTAAAAAGAACAACACAACTCAACAAGAGAATTCATCGACATGTAGCAGGAGCACTTGTCACACAGCAGAGCTGCCATCATGGCCCAAAATGTGGCTGATGTTGTGTGCAGGGCGATTGGGCTGCTTGCTCGAGTCGGCAGACGATGTGTTGGAGAGAGACAGCAGGGGAGACATGGGCATGGCTGAGCCGTCAGTGGGCATGCCAGTGGCAATCTCAGGGAACAGAGAGGTCAAGCTGAAGTTGGATATGTGCGGGGTGATTCCCGACGAGTTGGCAATGGGCATTGGAGGCATATCTGGGAGCAAGGGGAAGCTGGCCTGGCCAAAACCCACAGGTCGAGGTGGGGAAAGGATAGAGCCGAAGCGGTTGTTGAGTGGGGGAGCGCTGCCTTTGTCGGCACTTGGGCTGGTAAACATTTGGTTGGGAAAGTATTGGAGGGTGACATCGCTGGGAAGGCTGGGATGGGCTGCTGGAGAGTAGGAAGGATAGAAGGAGGGTAAAGTGTTCTGGGGCTCCACAGGCAGAAGGGAGGGTGTACGGGAGGCGTTGGGCTGGCTGACTGGAGGGATAAATGTGGAGTTAGCATTGATGGGAGGAGGAGGATTCATTCCTCCCTCAGGAATAAAAGGGAAACCAAAGTTTTGTGTTATGTGTTGGTCAGGAACCAGGTTGTTGTCGCTAGGAACCTGAGCACTATCTGCCATAAAGCGAACGATAGTGCTGCGCCGCGCCTCTCCTCCAGACTGTGGTCGGCCGAGCAGCACCCCTCCTCCAGAGGGCAGAGGCAGGTGGCCCTCAGGCTCAAAGGGGTTGCTTGGTCTCAGAGCACCCGATCGAGGCCGGTCACCAGGTCTCAGCTTTGTGGGCTGAGTATCCCGCGTAATGTGGCGAGAGTGCTGGCTAACAGCTGTGAGTGGTCGGGAGGGAGCCGAGGACCGGCCTGGCTCAGAGGTGCTGTGCGGAGTTGGAGGGTGGGGGAGACCTGCTCGGACACCTGGGCCTCCATGCATATTACCACTGACCTGAGAAATATGGCCCTTATTGCCCTCTCCAAGCCGCATGGCTGGAGCCTTCTGTGTCTGGGGCACACTGGGGCTGGAGGCCTTGGCTTGTATGTCTCCTGAAGAGCTTCCTGGCACACAGCTGTACTCCATGCTGACTGGGGGACAGCACTGCACTGCTCGCTGGTGGTTGCTCTGCTCAGGAAGGTGGGGGGAAAGGAGGCTTTGCATGAAACTCTGGTGACAACCTTCCTGCTCCCGGGACAATGCAGGTCCAACCTGTACTCCTTGTGAGCCAGGATGAGCTCCGCTGTAGCCACCACGGTTTCTGCCATCCGTTGGGGGGCCAACATTCATTCTGAACCCTCCCTGCTGCTGCCCCTGAGGGCCCCTCTGAGATGGAGGCACTGGCTTAGGTGCCATGTCACTCCCACGAGACACCTGAGCCTCAAAACCACTGAGCTGGTGTGCTCCTCCTCCTCCTCCTCCAACCATGGCCTTAAAGGGCGGACATTCTGAGACCCGCTGAACATCAGCGGACCCTGGATGATCTGAAGGCAGACGATTCTGTGGGTTGTGTGCAATGTTGGCCTTCCCTCGTGATGTATCCAGGTAACCACGCAGGTCTGGCTGCTCCTGTGTGGCACTGTGGCCGGGCTGGAGGTGAAGACCCATACGTTGCTGTTGTTCACCACTAGTAGAGCTTTTACCAATGAGTGCCTCTGCTGAGTAATTGGAAACACGGTGACGTTCCTGGCGTGACGGAGTGCAGGCCAGGTCAGATGACCGGGACACAGGGTTGCTGGGAGGAGAGATGAGCTGCTGCTCCAGTGTCCTAGAGCTCATCATCCTCTGCATAGCGTTATGGTCCTGACCAGTCTGAGGGAGAGAAAATGTAAATATGATCAATCTGCACTTTTAGCTAGGTTACTGTAAAACAAAAAGTCACCCAGCATAAATTAAATATTCTTCCCTGGCATTTTCCAGATATCAAGAGACACACACATTATAAATTAAAAATACTGACAAGTGTCAAAATATCGCAGTAATTGGGTTTGACTAGAAATTACTGACAACTTTGAATTTTTGAGGATTTTATTTTTGGCTGTGAGGCCCAAAGCATAAAGAGCATTCTGTGTTTATTTTTCTGCTCAAATAAATTACACAGATTATCAATTTATTGATTGATAATCTGTCGTTAACAACAACGACAGAAATATCATAACTCAAGTAGTGATGCTTTTCATTTTTAAATCAACTATGTAATTAAAATGTGTTATTTAATTTACTTATTTAATCAGCAAAGTAATAGGAAGTGATAATCAAATTTGGTTTGCAGTTACTTATTTCTCAAATACCTCAACTAAAAATGCCTGTTAAATAAGAGAAATGACAAGATCAACCTAGATAGACAAGGAAACTGTTTCCACACAAAATCATAGCACCACATGACACTACCTACCTTGAGGTGTTCCTGCTGAGCCAGGTGGTTGCTGTGGTGGGCCCTGGATCCTGCTGCCTGGGCTTCACAGCTCTTCTCCTGGTGCCTAAAGTGCTGTTGCTGCTGGATCTGCTGTTGCAGATGCTGCTGGTGCCTTGAGTGGGAACTCTGCTGTTGCTGTAACTGCTGCTGCTGTTGGTGTTGTTGATGCTGCGACTGGGGCTGCTGTTGATGCGTCTGCTGTTGGTGCTGTTGGGGATGAGACTGTTGGTGTTGCGTTGGCTGTTGATGCGGTTGTGATTGTTGGTGGGACTGTTGTGGATGCTGCTGGGACTGTTGTTGTGTGTGCTGTTGATGTTGTGTCTGTTGTTGATGTGAGTGCTGCTGTTGCTGCTGAACTCCAGACTTTTCCAGGTGATGCTGCTTCTGTTGCAGACCAGCAGGTGAACCAGTCTGACTACCTCTGACAAGTCCCCGTTTCTTCTGGACATGCTGCTGCTGCTGCTCTTGTTGCTGCTGCTGCAGCGCCCTCTGGTGTAGTGAGTGGCGCTGTGCAGAGTCAGGCTGTGTCAGATGGTGTTGCAAATGATACAGATGGTGTCTCTGTTGCTCTTGCTGCTGCTGTTTCATGTAAAGGTTTCCTCCCAGATGCTGACCAGGCTGGGTTGCAGCATGCTGTGGATGACCCTGGGGCAGATGAAGTACCGCTGGTTGGTTCTGCTCTGGGGGGCCTTGAGGGGGGCAGTGGCCATCTGTGGAACGAACTACTGGGCTCATGAAAGAGTTTGTAGAGAAGAGGGGCCCTCCACTTTCTGAATTAATCCTTGTCATGACAGTTGAGGAGGTGGGCAGCAGCTGCCCCACCATCATCTGGCTGTGATCAGGTGCTTTCACTTCCATATGGTTAACAGTGGTAGCTGATGGAGGACAAGGCTTGGGTCGTTTTCCAGTGTTTAGCATCACTGCCTCCTGGGCCTGCCGCTTAGAGATGATCTTCACTTGTCGCTCACCCACACTGACTCCAGCCTGAGCCCTCATTAACGCAGTCTTTAAGGGGGTGTACTCATTGGGCTGGGCTGCACCTGAGCAGGGTGATAGAGCATTGTTTGAGGGTTGGGATATGTGGGCTGACGTCCCCACAGGTGATGGGACTGAACCCTGTTGGCCAGCCAGACTGGGAGAACCAGGATAGGGTTGCTGACTGGAACTGGGTCTTATCAGGTTATTGACACTCAGACTAGCCACCGTGCCACTCTGGGATGAGCTCTGAGATTGAACCTGGGGGAGCGACTGAGACTGGGTGTATGATATGTTTTGTGGATGTCTACTTCCAGTAGGTCCACTGACAGACCCCTCGCCAACTTGTCCTCTGACAGAAACCTGGACTGTGGGTTTAACCGTTACTGTATCCATGGGCTTAGTCACTTTAGCCTGCAGTCCAGTCGCACCTCTTTCTTTACTGGCCACTGGTGGGGTTTTAGGGGGCTCCCATGTAGCTGTGGTAGGGTTTGTTGAAGCTGTGTTATCCCCTGAGCAACCTCCATTCCTCCTCCCAGGACTGTCCTGTTCTAGCATGGCCAAGGCCAACATCTCTGCCTGCTCAGACGTGAATGTAAATGTTCCAAAGGAGCCAGATGATGCACTAATACTGTGGCCTTGAGGAAGCATTGATGCCACAGAGAAGCCTCTGCCTCCGCCAGCCCCTGTAGACATGGGGGAATCTGTCTGCCTGCTAGATGTCATAGGGTGATCCAAAGTTTGATCATCAAGGTTAGTGTAAACCTGTTGAGATAGGCCTAAGTCCTTTCTAGAAGGAGTGTCAGAAGTGGCTGCCACCAAGCCCTCTTTCTCTGCTGTTATAGAGTGTCTCTCTTCCTGAGTCTCTCTATCTCGTCTAGGGGCCTGGGGTGGTTTGACTTCTGTGGGGTGGCAGGAGGAGGGGTTTGACATGTTTATGTCAGTCTGATGTGTTGGAGCTCTATTGGTACTGACCCTTTTCCTAAATTCTGAACTTGTAGAAGTGGCTGTAATAGAGGAGTGAGTTGCAGAAAAAGTTGGTGCAGGTGATGAAAGTGACACAGTTTGGGACACAGAGGATGAAGATGAGGGCTGAGACTGAGGTTTAATACAGTGCAGCAGAGCTTGGGTATTAGATCCTTGTGGATGACATACTGAAGTTGGTTGGGAGGCCTGATTTAAAGATACTGGTGCAGTTGTTGTGATACTGCCGGTGCAGACTGGCGTCAAACATGCGGTACAAACAGTGGTGGAAGTGAATCCAATCTCAGTAGCACCTGCACAACTGACCATAGACCTACTCTGTCTAGAAACAGGAATGGTGGCAGATGACTTACTTTGTGTTGTGCTAGTTACTGTATTAGTGGTTGGTTGTTTAACCTCTGGAACTACAACTTTTGTTACAGTTGAGTTGTTGCCAGAAACGACAGTTGGTTTATTCTCAGTGACCACAGCTGTACTAATTGATGGCTTCACTGATGTAGCATTCACAGTGGTTACCGTAGTTGCTATAATATCACTCTGAGATGCACTGACAGAACTTTTGCTCTGTAAATGGGATTGATTAGATATAGCTGTCTCACTGGATGAACTACAGACAATAATTGTCTTTGTGTTTTGTGTAGAATTGACATTTCCTATAGTTTCACTGCTGTCTGTAATTGTTACAGCTGCAGTACAAGTTGGGGGGGTGTCTGTGGTTTTTACAGTTGAGCTCTTTAAAGGTTGAGATACTGTAACTTGAACTGTCTGACTGTCTCCTGCAGTACCCATGGACTTGGCTGAAACAGCAACAGGAGGCTGCACCTGAGTGAGCACTTTTTTCTTGACAGGTTTAGTCCTTTTAGCTGTTGTCCTCTTTATATTCAAAGTTGTCCGAAGCCGCTTTCCTGAAGGCTTAGAGGGATTAACCACCAGCCCTGAAGCGACTGGGTTCAAGCAAGGGACCTGAAGCTGCCGGACAGGTAGAGCAAGTGCAGTTCCAGAGACAGGTACTGGAGCAGGAGGCTGCTGCTGCTGCTTCTGCTGGACTACTGATAATGGAGTAGCTGGAGGCTGACTACTGTTTTGGCTAGAGATGGTGAGTGGAAGACCCTGAGAGATGCTCTGGTTAAGACTGCTGAGGGCCCCTAAACTGTTGAGGGCCACATTAGTAGTTGGTTCCTCAGTGGTGGTGGGCTGAACCAGCTGGAGTGTACTCTGGCCGCCCTGGGAGCTCACTTTGTCAGAGGTCTTCATGGGCTGCAAGGCAAACACTTGGCCGTTCACAGTGATAGTCTGTGGGGTTGGAGGAATCGATGGAGAGGTCGATGCCTGAGTAACATGCAGGGGATGGTTAATTTGAGGCTGTACAGGGCGTGGAAGGATGTGCACCAGCTGCTTCCCCCCAACACTCGGTAAAGAAGACATCGAACTGCTGGTTGTTGATATCTGAGTAGACACTGCAGGTACTACAGTGGGGACAGCAGCAGACAACATACCAACCTGGGGATTCTGAGGGGCTGATGCCGTCTGATTGGGAGCCTGGATTATTACAATATGCTGACAAGGTGTCTGATTGGTTATTTCCTCCCTCACAACTGACTGGGTTGGGCAAGAACTTGCCTGCTGCAGGATTACCACGCTTGGGTTGTTAGTGTTCTGTGGTGCCGTTACACCTGAGGCTGTTGCTCCTGTTGGGTTGACCTGCAGCACCTGCATGGTCTGAAGAACGGGCAGCATGGGGGCCTGTTGTGGGGGCACCAAGGCTGGCTGAGGGAGGGGCTGAGGTTGAGGGATGAGGGCTGTTGGAGGATTGGGCAGCAATGACGCTGGTTGAAGTACAGTAGGCTGCGGCTGCGACACGATGGCAGGGTGGGCCACCACTGCTGGCTGGGGTACTATGGCTGGCTGGGGGAGAACAGCACACTGAGTTTGTGGGGCTAAGACAGGCTGAGGCTGTGCCTGGTTCAGAATAGCGGGCCGTAGCTGGGATGATCTCTGAAAAGGCTGTGCTTGAATGTGAGCTGTAATGGGCGCCTGCTGCACAGGGACATTTGGTTGCATCTGTATTTGAATGGGCTGGACAGATGGTTTGTTGTCCATTGGACACAGAGTCACCTGCTGGACAGCTTGGGTGGTGTTGCTGACCTCTGAGGTGGGGAGACTCTGACAGACTGGCTGTACTGTGTTCCCTGCCATCTGCAGTGTTGTCCAAGTAGTCTGTGTGCTACCTGCTGCCCCTGCCCTAAGAAGGGCTTGGCTGTTAGGGATAGCAGTATAACTTACAGTTCTGATGGCAGTGTCCTGTGTGACCCAAGAGCAAACCTCTGAGGCAGTTGCTCTGGTTACAGTTTGGGAAAAACTAGGGAGAGTGGACACAGGTGGAGCAGGGCTTTCAGTGACGTGTGGGGCTGAAGTGGCTGCTATTGTGAAGGTCTGGGCTGGAGCGGCAGGTTGCGGATGTTGAGGCAGTGATGTGGTGGCTGTAGGGATCTGGAGAGTGATGTAAGAAACAGAGGGTGGCAGGGTGGGAGCTCCAGCTGGTGTCTCGACCACACATTGCTCTACCACTCTCAGGCCTGGTGTTGACTGGGTAGGTGTTACGGCAGACCCAGGGAGAAGTGCAGGGGTGGAAGAGGAGGTATTAACTTGCAGCAGGGCTCCATTAACTCTTAACCTGCCACTAACTTCGGACTGTGGCTGAAGAATTAATGTTTCTGCAGGCTGTTTCCCTGGGCTTGCCTCCTTCCCTGCTGGGCACATCACATTTCCATTGGAATAGACAATGATCCCCTTTGGGAGCTGGTGAGTAGGGGTCACTTTTGCCACCTTGGCACAGCGCTGCTTGCCTTTCCAGTGGATAGTGGGGTCCTCTAGAAGGTTAATGTCATGGGCTTTGAGGAGATCAATGTAGTGAGCACTCTCCTTCCTGAGATCCTCCAACTGACGCCGCAGCCGACGAATCTCCTCCGCTAAACAAAGGCCAAGCAAACATAATCAAGCACACACACTATATAATCACACTTTGGGTACAATTTAAGTATGAAAAACCCAAAAACTATCTGTGAGATGTAAACTTGTTAACCTTCACCTTGGACTTTATCTCCTCCCTCCAGAAGCATTGTGTCATTTTGTTTCTTCAGTTCAGTGATGTAGCGAAAAGCCTGGTCCAAGATCATGTTCTTACTCTACAGGGGATGATAAAGATTTGATATTAAAACATGCCACATATACAGACACTAATCTGACCATAACATACGTTACTGGTAAGAAGTAAAAATAATGTCAATATGTCTCTTACCTGTTTGAGGGCCTGAGAACAGGGCAGAAGATTACCAATGCGGTTAATCCCAGCATTAATCTTCTCTTTTCTGTGTCTCTCAACTAAATAAAGAAGAGAATAAACTTTAACATAAAGTCACGATTAAAATGATCCCCAGTTATAGAAAATCACCTAAATCCACCAGCCAGATCAGAACAAAAGCAAGCACAGGATATATCATCTTACCTGCATTGTGAGATTCTTTATTTTTCTTCTTTCTGCAAAAAAATCAAATCAGTTCACATTTGCATGACATTTTATTACTTCTGTCTGTACTGATAATCTGATTAAAGCAGCAATCAATAGCAAATATGGCAAACGTCCTTACTTGGGTTTACGACCAGGTGTCTGAGTTTCAGTCATCTCTGGCATCCTGGATAATAAGGGACCAGTCAACGCATTTAATAGCTGGACCTTAAATCCCTTCCGTATCCGTCCTGAATTCAAAACATAAAGCATTCGGACACATTATTAATTATAAATAGGTTAGATGGTGTATGATGTCACCAGCCAACTGTAGAGCACCAAGGGAAAATATTAAGATGCAATTAGACGGCAGTCATGTTGCCATACGATTTTATACAGCACTGGATACGAGACAGTCAAAGAAAACCTTTTTGAGATACATTGAAAACTACCAGATGCTAACAAGCTGTTGTAGATTAACCTAGCTTTACAGCTAACCTAACTCATTTACCTGCATATTACAGCATAATTACAATCTGCTTAACGAATTAAAACATTTCTGTTAAATAAGTTCTGGTCTACGTTGTCGTCAGTATGAGATCTCCAGATAATTACCCCGCTTCTTAACCAGCAAGAAACTAGCAACCTGAGCAATTATCTATTCAGTTGTTAGCTGGAGAGCTAATGGCTAGCTTGTCTTACCGTTACCGACATGATTATTAAGCAAATGAATGGTCTATTTCTTCGCGTCCCTGCTGATTAAAAGCTGTTAATGGAGGATAGTTTCCACTAACCTCTTGCCTCGACATTTTGGAGACTGTCTGTCTCAGCGGGAACTTTGTATTTAGATGCTAACTGTTAGCTAGCAAGGTATTCCACTCAACTCATCTCTCAAAACAATCTAGGTAGACCTAATATTGAGCAGACGGGGGAGGGCTCTGTGTGACGTGTCAGCCAATAGCATTCAAGATATGGGAGGTTTCAGCCAATCACAACGCGTGAAGGGGGCATCGAGGTGAGTTCACGACGCATGTACCCAGATATTTATGCTGAACATTTGCCTATTTTTTTTTAAACGGGTTTAAACCACATTTCTGTGTATTTAGCAAATAATTTGCCACATAAATTAAAAAATAAGACAACCAGCAACACATTTACTGCAAATAGTAATTCCTTTATTTAGACGTTAAAAAGTCTTACAATATAGAGCTCCAGAAAAGATAAAATTCTTCAAAGAAAGGAAAAACATGCTTATACTACAGTGGAGAGGACACAACTCTCCTTGCATGCAGGAGGGTCAGAACTTCCTCTGGGTAATACACTGTTTAAGAGACCATACCAAACCTTCCAAACTGTCAGTTGAGCCTCAAAACCTAATGGTGTGTTTAAAAACAGAATCTGACTGAGGCAGGAAGTTTGAGAAGACCATTTCTCCAAGGTGGCTACATAAGGTGCCCAAGGTGATAAAGGTAAGATGTCTTAAAATACTTCCACGCATTTAGACACACAACCTCACACACCTTCACAATACCACTGAAAATAATGCCCAAATTCAATTCCAAACAGCCAATCTGTTATTTGGACACCCCTAACAACACATTATGGGGTGCCCTTCTCAGAAACACATTCAATGATATTTTCTTTGTTTCGCTCATTTCTCAATATTTGCACTCTTAGCAGTAAGCCCAGGAGAACCTCGGAACCATTTGCCTTCTCAATGTAAAAAATAAAAATAACAGAAAGAGTTGAAGGGGAATTAAATTAACAGGCTGGAAAATAAAGTTACTCAGAAACTGAGTGGTGACCACGTCTTCCCACCACCTCAAAAGCCTTCCTTGCACCTGTACCAAAGGGATACATTTCTGCTTTTCCCCTTTGGACATGACATATCATCAAACTGGTCAGACTCATTTCCCATGAATCCCAGGGTTCAGGTGGTGAGGGAGTAGAGTTGTGACTGTTCCACGTCAAAACTCAAAGCATCACTCCCAGCTGACCAGCTGGGATTTTGTGTGTCAGTGATGGTCTTTCAAACACTTTTACCGCTTCAAACAAACTGTTTTCTTTTGCTCAACAGTATAGATAAGTCCCCATTAGCTTTAATAACCGCATAAAAACAACTCAAACACAAACAGAACGATTTGCAAACGCCACAACCTCCCCCTCCACCAAGTCTAAAACTGTCTGAGGCAACGTTGTCAGTTGGAACACTTGGATAATGAACTTTTTGTAATTTTCAATTATCTGTATGAGGAAAGGGGAGCAATAAAATATGCAAAAAAAACAAAAAAACAAAGGGAACCCCTTTGCAAAATAAATGCAGCAATTTTTGTACTTTAAATTTGTTTTCTCTTTTTAGCGTCCTTTGAAGAAAGTGTTGAATGTGTCGACCCTGGGGCATTTGTCACAGTTCTGTTTCTGTGGAGGCGGGCACATCTGTGCTCTTTCCATGATGTGCGCCTACTCTGCCTTCTGAAGCTCTCCGGTGGGGGGTGCACATGGGCTGCGCAGGCTCTTCTGCAACACATGGGCATCTGCAGGCTCTATCCTTTTGTAGTAATTCTTTTTTGTTTCGATTATCTCAAAGCCAAACTTCTGGTAAAAGTCAATGGCTGACTCATTGCTGATCTGCACATGACTGTGGTCAGGGAAAAAACAAAAAGTAGAGTAAAGTTAGTGTTCAGACACAGGACTTTGTCAAGAAGTAACAGTAACCACAGAATATTATGATTTATGCTTACCCTTGGGCTGAAAGAATTCAATTTGATCAATAAAAAGATCAAATAAAACTACCCCGTGTCAAATGCAGCTGAAGTTTACAATAATATAAAATTAAGTATCATCATATACTCACAGGTAAATGTTGTCAAAAGTGCCATCCTTTTCACAGATGTTTAGCACATGATTCAGCATCTTTGTACCTGAGAAGGACACAAAGGCAAAGTTGGAAAAACAAAAAAGAATATTAAGTGCACTGCAGCATCTTCTAGAGTTTCAGAGCTCTTTACCAATTCCAAGTCTACGGTAGGGTGCTAGACAGCCGAGTGTCATGATGTACAGTCTCTTCTGGTTCTGAGAGTGGTCCACTCTGCAGCACACAGCACCCACTGCAATGTCATTGAAGTATGCTGCAAGACAAACAAGTGGCAAGACTGAAACACCACACCACCAACAGACAGGAGATCCCTAATGTCATAACTTAAAAAGTAGTTTTGTTGACAGGCCTCTGTATGACTATCTATGACAATATTGTAAAAGAGGTAAACATTTGTAATAGTATTGACTTGGCTTCCATATACTGTATTCTTTCATGACAAAATATGATGACAAATTATTACTTAGTACAACAATGTGTGCATAACATCCCTCCTACATCATGTGTTGAAATCCAGTAGTGATGTAAGAATACATAGTGATGTAGTTGTTAAATCCCCTACATTGCACCAAAGTCTGAATCCTATTGTTTTTTTTGTCTCCTCCATGCTAATCTTTCTAAAGCATTCTGTCATCATGAAGAGCATATTTTCAAAATGCAAACCTCACAAATGAGTTATCTGATGTTATGGGAGCTACATGAGTGATATCTCTTACCTAGCTTTGCAAGCTCTCCCACTTCCAGTACATCTTTGTAAAACTTGTCATTGTAGCTCACAGGGAAGATGACCTGGTTCAGGCGTTTCAGCTGCTTAATGTTGTGGGGCGTAACATCCCCCAGCTCGATCCGGCTACTGGAACAAGAGCAAAACGGTCAAATAACTGACAAAGTCAAGATTCCTTGACTCAAAATCATTTAACAGCAAATGTGCAAGGAATGAAAATGACAATAGAAGACCATTGTATCTTGATGACTCCAAAATCTAGCATCTAGCACTACTAAGAAATTTATTTCCCCCTGAACCAACTAACTGCATACAAGTACTTTATTTTAACAGACATAAACTAAAGAGAGTCGATTAAACAAACACCAAAGTAACTAATAACTATTCCGATAACAGATCAATCTTCTTGGTAATTTTTTTGTGAGTTGCATCATCTGAATTTTATTGGATTTGCAGCTTTTCTTTGTCTTAACAAATAGTAAAGGTAAAATCTTTGGACTTTTAATTGTCAGTCAGAATAAAGTGTCTGAAAATATAATACTGCACTTTAGGAACCTGTGATGGGGATCTTCCACCAATTGCAGTTAGTTGAAAAAAAGGCTTGGTGGATAAATTGATGATTAAAATTCTCATCAGTACAGCCAGAATTAATCCACCAAGTGTGGTCATGTGACAGGCCATTCAGAATAGGTTGAAACTGTGCCATTACCCAAAACAAAGTGGGGTACACTGTAATATTTCTCAGTGCCGGACATATTCGACCTATAATCAGATTGTAAAAAGTTGATACTGGACCTGCTAAAACCAATAGTTACATGTTCTGTTTGAAAGAACTTAGATTTGTGTCTTAGTGAGTGATCCAATCACGACAATCCAGTTTGCCTATTTTTAGGACGAATGCGCATCCAAAAACAGTTGTTGGTCACGTGTGTTGTTCATCGAGATGTGGAGAGCCAGCATCCGTCCACGCTTCAGGCAGTAAAGTCTGTGAAATCCTACCTGAGCAATTAACACAGTTCAGCATTAATCGTGCTCATGTCATCTGAGAATCGAGTCCTGAGCCAAAAAAACGTGTAGAAGAACGTGGTGCATCACTGCTAGTGCGTTACTTTGACAGATCAAGTTACACTGAGCAAGCTGCCACAAACTCTGAAGTTGGTGTTACATTAACTGACACAGTTGACCAACATACACTAACTGTTTAACAATTTGTCTTGTAACTCTTATATTAAGTTCCTTTAGCTGGACTTCAGCCGAGGTGCTGTCGATTTCGACGCGGGCACACAAATTATCTGAGATCCAGGGTTTGTCTGTTTAGCTTAGCTAAACTGGGTTTACTGACTCAGCTTCCCACTAACAGCTACCTAGCTAGCTTTGCTTGGTCGCGACCAAGACGAACCAACTAGCGGCTTAACTTAACGAGAACATCCGAGACAAAGCCGTTTAATTAGCAGCGCTGTCGTTGGTAGTTTTTGTCCTACACCAAAATGAAAGTAGCTTAGCAAGCTAGCTAGCAAGCCTCGCCGTCTCCTCCCCGCCTCCCTTAAAGAAAAAAATAGACATGAAAAACTTTACTCGTGCTAAGCTACTTATTCGTGACCCAAAAGCTCACACTCACCCTTTCATTGTAAACAGGTATTATCCCTTATTTTCGATTAGGCTGAACTTTAGCGATGTTT
The DNA here is from genome assembly GCA_038496675.1 of Rachycentron canadum. Classification (NCBI taxonomy): domain Eukaryota; kingdom Metazoa; phylum Chordata; class Actinopteri; order Carangiformes; family Rachycentridae; genus Rachycentron; species Rachycentron canadum. The sequence continues at coordinate 11,569,020 of CM076667.1, forward strand.
GGGGTAAAAAGGATAAATTTTGACAGAGTTAGGGTCAGGGATGCCTCCCGTTTTACCCTCCACATGTAGCTAGTTGCGATGGTTGCAGTTAGCTTAGCCGCCGTACTCCCTCCACGACTGTGTGGAGACTGTCAACCCTGACCCCCGCATGCGCACAAGCACTGCTGCATATCTATTTGATACTTTTTGACCCGAGTTCAGTCTTTCAGGCTGTTATGGACTAATACTACTCTGCTGTAGGTTTTCTGCGTGTCAGTCACTTCAATCCGTGAAAAACTTGACAGCAATTTAATGCAACACTTTACAACACATAACCTCAAAATGAACTAATACAATTTCTCTTTGAATTAAGATTTCCCTCCACAAGACCAGGGTCACAGGATGGAAGAGCTGTCAGTGATGACATTGTATTTCAAATAGATCAAATCACTGACAAATTTCACATTAATCTAATTATATACTCCCACATGATTTATATATCGTAAACCTGGAGCTTTTGTGTCCCCTGGGGGTCCAGAGTAGTTTCCCACTGTGTACAGTTCTTACTCTAATTTTGGGTTAGTTATATTGAGTTGCATCACAGAGTATTAAACCAGCCACATAAAATACCAGCGTTTATGCTATACAATTTTGAGATGGTTGAATGTAGGATTAGTTTGTCTATGGTTAGGATTAAGAGCAAGGTAGTGCAACCGATTGAAGCAGGGTTTTTGAGAGGAAGTGTAGCCTGGGAGTCCTTACATAGGGTAAAAACACCCACGTTTTACGTACGTACGTATGTTCGTATGTTACAACTGCAACTTCATTTTTGCAAGTGTGTAATTTTGTGGGATGTACTTTGCCTTTACAAAAGGCAAATGGTTTTTATATATCGCACACAAAATTATAAATATAAAGTAAGACCTTTGTTTGTAACTATACACCACTGTAAAGAGTTATCTGTAAATTAAAACATTAGATATAAGCATGTCCTTCCGTTCGCATTTAGATTTTATTTATTATAAATTTAAGCGCGAGAGACACCTTCATGGATTAAATAATTAATCATTAATCATAGCAGTTTGTGATAGCGCCTCCATTTTGGCTCAAAAGTTACCACAAAGATATTCACCACGTGAGAGATAGATACATGTCTCACTGATCCTTATCTTGACTGATTTATAGATATAATATAAGGTTTACAATGATTGTCTGTAATAATAACAAATTCTGTGATCTTTGGCGTTTTGAATGGAATGATGTGATTGAAAGTTGGTCTTTTACATATAAAGCTCGAGTTCAACTCATACAACATGTGTATGATATAAAACCTGGTGTAATAGACTTTTTTCACAGCATCATTGACATTAATTACCCTTAGCTGTCCCTTTCAATTTAGGTTTCAGAGCCAGGTTCCTGCTATTGCTCAAGTGTAAGGGGAGGTCACACTAAATACTTGTCACTTTAGAAGCTTTTCCCGATTTTTCCCTGTTTTTAAATACTACATACACATTTCCTGTATTTTCTTTTTTTTTTTTTTTTTTTTTTTTAATAAATGGCCCAATAAATCATTATATATGGCCATTATTGCATTGCTAAAACAACAAATCTAATGGTGGCCCAAGACGTTTGCACAGTACTGTATATATATATATATATTTGAGCATTAACCTTGGGTAAATATTTTAGTCATATTGAGCTGATTAAATGCAAAATTGTTTAGTAATGTAGTACGAACTGCAATATTAAATCTATTAAAACCTATTTCAACATATCTATATGCCAAAGAGCCAATATCTTTTGGATCTGATGGACTTTATCATTATGCTTTTATTAACTTTGAGTTGCAATAATGTGGTAGATGAACGTTCACACTGATTAAACATACGCATTTTGTTCCAGTGATGGTCTCTTCTCTGTTGACCCATTGAGCTCTACGCTGTAGACGAAAGCTGGTGTAGAGTGATCGATCACCATCGTTCACTATCTTTGCGGTAGCCCCGGGGGCGGATCCAAAATGGCGGCAGTTGCTGGGGCCCAGCAGTAAAACCGAGCGACGGGTGAATGAAGTCAGCTGATCTCAGTCCGCTGTCACGCACCGCAGCACCCATCGTTTCTCTCTCGAGGTAAGACGGTAAACCACCACTTCACAACCATACGGTGAGCATTATATTTTACTGCCTCGAAAAACTGACGTTTGCTTTGTTGTGTCCTGATGTTAAAATCGTGTTGTTATCGTTGCGCCAAAACGGTAGAGCCAGCAGTTTTCAGCCAGGCCGAGAGACCAGTCTTGCTCTCGTTTTCATAAAACCAAATAACCGACGGAGCTAGCTAAGGTTTTTACACCGTGAAGACGATATGGGCTCGATTGGAGGTCACAGACATGTTCATTTATGGTCCATCGGCTTGGGTTTAGACTCTCCTCGCTCAGTCAGTCAAAGCTACGAAGACATAAATCGAGGAAAGGTGGCAAACAGCAGATCCTGCACTGGGATCAGTTTTAAAGCAATGCTCACCCTTTCTTTCTTTCTTTCTTTCTTTCTTTCTTTCTTTCTTTCTTTCTTTCTTTCTTTCTTTCTTTCTTTCTTTCTTTCTTTCTTTCTTAAATCAAATAAGGCTACCAGATCATACTCATGTCATTGAATCTTTATTACTGGGATGTATTTTTGTATGAAAAACAATGAAGTGAGGCTGAGTTTCAGACAATCATCTACCTGCATTCAGGGAATCTGCAATTAACGTCAGTGTGTCAGGATGTTTTGCGTGGTCATCTCACTTACATGAAACATTTCTGAGCCCATTCTTGCACAGACATGAAGTATCTTTATGTGCATGTCTCTTCTCAGTGTTAACCTCACTGTCCCTTTGCTCAAATATTCAATACTGAACATAAAGTAAAGCCTTCAGTCCTAAATTAAAGATAACATACATAATGTCTACTTGTCTTGCCACCCATCTATTGCCCTGATTTAAATTAAAATAAACATTAGGTGACAATAGAAGATTATTTAACCCTTTTTCTTTACTATCCATCACAAAGGTAAGGCCAATGGTATAATAATGATTGATAAAGATGTCTTTCGTAAGCCCCATGTCCTTTTTCTGTGAAGGACAGAAGTCAGGGGGCATAATGTCTCCAGTTTTTTCACACTCAGTCCTGATTTGTACTTCCCAGTTTTACACCATGCTAGTTTTCCACTTCCTTAAAGAGACTGACACAGTAAGACTGGTTAGTCATGTGCCGCGATCATATGATCAGGTCATATGTCTGTTGATTCTTTGCGCATAACTCTTCTATCTGAAAATTATGAAAATGTTATAATCAATTATCTCAGATTATTACATTAGATTATTACTGCATATAAAGATTCCTTTAATAAATCTTATATTTACTGTCACATACATTTTTTTAAGGTGTTTACGTGTAATTGTAGTTTGATTGGTAGGGTTTGTATTAATCAAGAGGGTAGAGAGCTATCTCTGATCTTAAATAAATGAATCATTAGAACAATAGGCCTTATCTTCACATTGTATTCTGCTCTTTAAAAAACATGAGGGACACATATTTACCTTTTTAAATATTCAAGGTGAGCTAAGTTTGTTGTTGAGTTGTAAATGACAGAAGTAAAAAAAAGAAAACAAGCAAATTTAGTTTAGTTTTTGGTCTTTTAATTAATGATGCACCAGGGGAGCAGAGTGAAGCCTTTTGAGGTGTAATTCTTGTAATAACTTCATTGACCTGTTGGTGGAGCTGCTGCAGTCCTGCACAGATGGGCTCAGCAGCCTCACGTAAACAGGAAGATCTGCACAAGTGGGAAGGACAAGAAAAGGGCATAGATGCAGTGTATGTGATACGATTGTCAGATAGAGAATGAGAAACGAGGGATGTAGAAACTGGGTGACATAAGCGTGTTGGCTCGACCTCCTGTGACTGGTGCATACAGTGTACTGCAGATGAAGCTGCTCTTGTATGTGTGAACAGCATCTGCAGTCTGCTCTCTGTGGGGATGGCTTCATGTCACGACTGATGACAGCTTGTACTCGTGTTACTCCTGCATGTCACCAATTGGAGCTAGAATGATAATATCATGTGATGCACAGTAAATGTGACAGAAATGTGAATAAAGAAAACATTTATTCCTGAATGCTAAAATGTACCAATGGGAGCCAGTTTTAACTCTCCCTATTTTAAGTACATGCACTGACTGTACATATGTGGGATTCCCCTCTAATGTTGGCCTGTGTCACACTGACTGTCTGTGGGGCTGCACGATATGCAAAAAGTCATATTGTGATTATTCTATGAGAGATTGCTCAGTTTCATTTTCGCTTTGTTGATGTAATTTTTTTGGTTTTATAAACATGTACAATATAAGTTTTGGGCTGGGGTGTTTTCTGTTGCACCAACAATACACAACAATGTCGTGGCACATTTTACATTTGTCAAAAAAAATTGCACTTGGCCATATTGCAATTTGAATTATATTTTAGTTAATTGAGCAGCCCCAATTTTTAGAAATTGTTTCCTATTTTACATTCATCACCCTGTACTCACGCTTCTTTTGCTTTATGAAATACTTGAACACCAGCATAAAAACATGGTACAAATGATAAATTGATTTTGTCATTTTTGCTGTCTCTAATGTGTTATTTCAGGTGAAATGAACCATAACAGCAGCAATCAAAACACTCAACCACAGTTACATTATGCTAATTAAATCTGAAGTTATTAAAATGTAGATGTAGATGTTATGTAGTAGGGCTGGGGGACGATCTCCTCTGCACTCCTCTGGTTCATTTTCTCCTTTCCCGTAGTTCTCTGTTGCTTAATGTCTCCCTCATATGGTTCCTCTCCTCTCTGCTCTCCTTCCAGTTAGACTAATAAACCTGTGAAGATGGACATGTCCAAGCTGCCTAAGATCAGGGATGAGGAGCGAGAGAGCCAGTTTGGATATGTTCATGGAGTCTCCGGACCAGGTTGGCTATCACAAACACACATAAATGCTGTCAGCTTTATTAGTTTCTTCCTCTACATTTCATTTGAAACATGAACAAGAAACTAACCAATTATGACAATTTTTAAGGAAGAAATGATGTGACAACTTTGTTTCTGTTCATGGTATTCACCTGTATTTATATCTGAAATGATAAATATGGGAACAAAGTCCACACCTGTCTAATGTTTATTTGTTTAAATGCATTAGGTCTCATGATTTTACCTTGTTTCTATTTCTAGTGGTGACAGCTACAGCCATGGCTGGAGCAGCCATGTATGAGTTGGTTCGTGTCGGCCACAGTGAGCTGGTGGGAGAGATCATCAGGTTGGAGGGAGACATGGCCACCATCCAGGTCTACGAGGAGACATGTATCCTTACTGTTAAACAAAGTCCACCCTTTTGTGTCGCTGCTAGTACGTGCACTTTGTTTTAAGCTAACAGCCGGATTCAGTCAGAGGCCAGAAATGTCACAAGATGCTGGATGTAATGGAAACCAAATGTGTTTGTATGTGTCGTGTGAAAAATGTTTTCAGGAATACTGAGCTTTGCTGAAAACGGTAATCAAGTGCACTTTTCTCACATCAGTCATACAAAAACTGAGCCCTTTATTATATTATATAAATATGGTCTTTTTCTTTGATTACCTGCCTGCCTGATCATTTTTTTCTTAATGGCTCAGGCAACTTGTTTTTCCAAAAGCTCTGAACCTGTGGTTTTATGATGACTGCAGTAGTTTGTAGATAGATATAAAGCAAAAATTACACATACAAACCTAACTTTTTTGAGTGGATTTAATGTTCTTTGTTGTGTCTCTATTGTAAATTAAACTTTATATAATCTTGTTAAATAAACATCCATAAAGATTGAATTTGCTGCAGGGTGGTTGTATTAGACTAAATGAATTGTTATCTAATAAACTGCCAGCTGAATGTGCAGTATAGATTTATCTCATACAGGACATTTATTTTAGAAACTGTTCTAGACTCTCATCCAAACTTACTGGATTTTTCTGAGCTGGAGCACAGCTGGTGTGTCTGTAGGAGACCCTGTGCTGCGGACGGGGAAGCCTCTCTCTGTCGAGCTGGGGCCAGGAATCATGGGGTCCATCTTTGATGGTATCCAGCGACCCCTGAAGGACATCAATGACATCACACAGAGTATCTACATCCCCAGAGGTGTTAACATTGGAGCCCTCAACCGTGACCTCAAGTGGGAGTTTTCGCCCAGTAAGAGCCTGCGGGTAGGTATCTGTAGAGTTTTTCTTGACACGTTGGAATCATTAGGTGAATTGGATTTGCAGTATGTCCCTTCTACTTTCCTTTTGTTAGGTTGGCAGTCACATCACAGGAGGAGACATCTATGGTATGGTGTTAGAGAACTCCCTCATCAAGCACAAGATCATGCTGCCGCCCAAAAACAGAGGCACCGTGACCTACGTGGCTCCTCCTGGAAACTACGATGTCACAGTAAGTTTAACACACCTCTGCCCTCAAAGTGACTGCTCGATGTTGCCTTGTGTTAAAGGTGTGTATGTGTGTGCGTGTGTTTGTGTCAGGATGTGGTGATGGAGCTGGAGTTTGAGGGGGTGAAGGAAAAGTTTACCATGGTGCAGGTGTGGCCTGTCAGACAAGTGCGGCCTGTCACAGAGAAGCTGCCAGCCAATCACCCGCTGCTGACTGGACAGAGAGTGCTGGACGCACTTTTCCCGTGAGTCCTACATCCTTCATTTAATCTTTTTACGCAAGACATTTTTTAAAAGACTTTTTATGAAATTTTTTCCTCTTATATTTGTGAAGATGTGTACAGGGAGGAACAACAGCCATCCCAGGAGCTTTTGGTTGTGGTAAGACTGTCATCTCCCAGTCCCTGTCCAAGTACTCCAACAGTGATGTCATCATCTACGTAGGCTGTGGGGAGCGAGGTAACGAGATGTCAGAAGTACTGCGAGACTTCCCCGAGGTGGGTAGAGATACCTGTCCAAATTTATATTGGTTAGAGTGACTCTCAGGGTAACTGACATTGTTGTGGCCAATAGCTGACCATGGAGGTGGATGGAAAGACAGAGAGCATCATGAAGAGAACAGCGCTGGTGGCCAACACTTCCAACATGCCTGTAGCTGCCAGAGAAGCCTCTATCTACACAGGTATCTACCAAGACTGGGAAATACACTTTGAATATACTCAGACTCTCATTTTTATCCAATCCCAGGACAATGAAAACAAGCAGCAGTGTTATTTAATGAATGTCTCATTCTCTGATTACTTGTAGATTAGCTCACATGAATTCTGTGCACTAACTGACTTTGTGTTGGCAGGAATCACGCTGTCTGAGTACTTCAGAGACATGGGATACAATGTGAGCATGATGGCCGACTCCACCTCCCGTTGGGCTGAGGCTCTCAGGGAGATTTCCGGCCGTCTGGCTGAGATGCCTGCTGGTAAGTCTGAAGTCTCCTAAAGATAGTAAAATGCTAGTTAAATTTCCTCCCATGGCATCATGAGTACTAGGAGTTAAATTCAGATGACATTGTTTCAGTGATTTATAAAAGAAAGTAGAAGTGATTCAGTGTATTTCATAAGACTTGCACAACAAAACAACAAACTATTCTCTCTTCCACTTCTCATGTTAATGTCAGAAGAAGCAACTCTTTCATATATATAATATAATATAAAAAAACCTTGAATAGCACAAGGTTGTATCATTTATTCTTCCAAATGTAGCTGAAAGAATTAGACAAGTAATTGATTTGTTTATTGAACCTATCAAAAATTGATCAGCAACAATTCATAGTTTAAATAATTTTTATATATATAATATTTTTTACAAATGAAATAATTCCAGCTATATATATTTGCAGGTTTTTTCAGAATATGTTTAACTGGTTGGACTGCTATGCACTGTTTGTCGACAAAACCATCTTTTGAGGACGTCGCAAAGAGAACTTCACTTTATACACTAAACTAGTAATCGATTCATCAATAAAATAACCTACAGATTAATCTATAATGAAAATAAACGTGAGGTGAAGCCCTCCTTACAGCTTAGCATTAGATGCACTGCAGGGACCTGTGTATTGAAAGTGTCTGAGGTTAAAATGATCACTTAATTAAATTAAGTGATCAGGATCATCTCATTAGTGTAACTCCCATCCTGAGTATCTGAATCTGTGCTAAAATATGACTTCAACCTAACAACCAGTACGGTGGTGCAATGTTCAATTGTCTTACCTGTAGAAAGCAGAAAGGCAGTCACCACTGTATACACATGTGGTGTTTTTTTTGGTATCTGCCCACAGACAGTGGGTATCCTGCCTACTTGGGTGCTCGTCTTGCCTCTTTCTATGAGCGTGCTGGCCGAGTGAAGTGTTTGGGCAACCCTGAGAGAGAGGGCAGTGTCAGTATTGTTGGAGCGTGAGTACAGCTTCATATCACTAGAGGGAGACATTGCTCTGCTCATCTTTTGCAGACTAACTGGTGGCCCACAACATAAAATAAATGAAAATGTTTCTATTCTTTTTCTCAGTGTGTCACCTCCTGGTGGTGACTTCTCTGACCCTGTTACTTCAGCCACACTTGGTATTGTACAGGTAAATGGCCAAACTCTGATCCCACTGTCACTCTAATGAAATGGATCAATTTTGTTGATTTGGCTTGTTAAATGAGTGTCTTCTCTCAGGTCTTCTGGGGTCTGGATAAGAAGCTGGCTCAGAGGAAGCACTTCCCTTCTGTGAACTGGCTGATCAGCTACAGCAAATACACTCGTGCTCTGGATGAGTATTACGACAAGCACTTCCCTGAATTTGTGCCGTTGCGTACCAAGTCTAAGGAGATCCTGCAGGAGGAGGAGGACCTGGCTGAGATCGTGCAGCTTGTCGGAAAGGTAAATGCACATAAAGTCATTGGCAGTGTGGTTATCACTGCTTAGCATGTATAATTGGAACGTGTTGTAAAGTAGCTACTGACCTGATCTAATCACTCCATCAGGCATCACTGGCAGAAACAGATAAAATTACCCTGGAAGTGGCTAAACTGATCAAAGACGACTTCCTGCAGCAGAACGGTTACACTCCTTATGACAGGTAACAACACACTTAATGTAGCATGTGCTCACTTTTCATTCTGATCTCAATTCTGGTGAGAAAGTAAAAATGAAACCCTGCTGATGAGTATTTTGTCTCTATAAATATAATTATTCCTAAATACACAGGATGACAGAGTCGCTGATTAAATCTGGCATTGATGTCAATAACTGACTTTTGACATATCTCCTCAGGTTCTGTCCCTTCTATAAGACGGTGGGCATTCTCTCCAACATGATCGCTTTCTACGACATGGCACGGCATGCGGTGGAGACCACAGCTCAGAGCGACAACAAGATCACCTGGGCCATGATCAGGGAGCACATGGGTGAAATCCTCTATAGGATCAGCTCAATGAAATTCAAGGTGTGTGTGTGTGTGAAAAAAATAATAGAAATCTGTTAACATTTTTACTGATATACTTATATATTTTTCAACATACCTTAGCTTGTTTATATGAAGTCATTCAAGCTTATTTATTTCAAACATGAATCACTCCAGGAATCTGCAGTGCAGGCTGTTTAGATATTTGCTAAACTGGACATTTTTATAAATTTTTCTTCTATCTTTATACTATGTTCTTGTTTTACAATATACATTAAGTCTGTTTATACGTTGGAGAATGAATTATTAGATGAAACAATTATAGTAAAGAGGTGGTAAGTAAATTTTCTGTAGTTATCTATAAAAGAATATACCTTACAATGCTTCAGGTAGATTTAATGCAATGACCCCCATTCATCAGATTTTCATTTTTACTTTATTTAACTATGTAAAAATCTCTAGATAGATAGATTTACTTGATTGATCCCAAACTGTGAAATTCCTGTGTTACAGCAGCCAGTTATCAGACATAAAAAACGTACAACATAAAATAGAATGCAAAATACATACAACAAACTATTCAAGGTATAAATATAAAAATATAATGAAAAAAAAAACTTTGCATTGTGCAAGGGGTCACATATGAACAGAAACAGGCTCATAATTCGTGTCACATGCTACAAAAGAGTTTCCAAAGCAGCAAAATAGTCACAAACAAACTAATCAGCTCTGACGTTTTCAGATAAACCTGTTCATCATTCCGAAGGAAATGAAAATGTTTTTAAGAGTTTTTTTTTTTTTTTTATGTCCATCTCCCTCCTAATACATGGAACTGATATCTGTGTAACACAGTGAGAATGTGAGCCACAGTAGATCAGGCTCAGTTTGCTTGGGTAGCTTGGTTTCTGTTCACGGCATAATAATGTGTGTCTGTGTCTGTGCAGGATCCAGTGAAGGATGGCGAGGCTAAGATTAAGGCTGAGTACGCTCAGCTGTTGGAGGACATGCAGAACGCTTTCCGTACATTGGAGGAATAGGCTCCCACTTCTCACAACCTTTCCAGTTTTCATCTCTGACCCCTCCACTGCAGAATCACATTCCACCTCCTCGTATTCCCAAAACCTGTGTGCTCCCCTGTGCTCCTTTGTGGATGATTGTGTGAGTGTGTGTGTGTGCAATTTCATGTGGAGGGAAAAGAGAAAGATGTACTGTATTCATTATTTTTTTTGCCTCACATAGGCTTACTCTGGATCCTCTGCATGGTCATTGATTTTGTGTGCGTCCGTGTGTGTGTGTGTGTGTGTGTGTGTGTGTGTGTGTGTATTTGGATTTGATGTGTGTATGAAAGCAGGATCTCTTCACCCTGTTTTTTCCCTTCTCTGTTTACATGATTTCTGTGTGTGTTGCAGTGTTGCTCTTCCTGAAGAGGATCATTCGGTTGATGTATTGTAATTCATAGACCCATCTGTACAGAAGAGTATTGAATATAAATTTAATAAGATCAGTCTATTTATTGCCAGCATTTTGACGTAAATGCTTTGTTGTTCTTCCTTTTTGTTTTTATGGTTGTGTTTCATGCTGTGCTGTGTTGTGTACTTTGCTGTGTGAATGTGTAACAGTCAGACTCTGACTTTCTGCTGTCCAATACTTTCATCATGTTACTCCCAAAGAATTAAAACATGGGGAAATAGAAGATTGTGTGTGTCTGTTTGCCGGTTTGTCCTCATAGTTGTTAAATGTTGTTGAACTGGTCTCTCTGCATAGCACAAGTTCTCTGGAGTTTCCTGTACCCTGCCCTGACATGCTGCTTTAAATAGATTTAACTACTTTAATTTGTTTTGTTTTAATTACTGAACTTATTGAAGGCCTGATTACTACAAGGAACTATCACTTAACCTGTATTTAAATATAAATTGTAATAAAAACTCATGAAATTAAAACACATCACATGGATGTGGATACTTGGAATTAAAAGTATGTCTAATTGGATTCAAGTCGTCTGTAGGGTCATGAATAGTTGAAGGGGAGGTCATTTTTGTCCCTAACCGGTTTCATGAAGACCAATGAGCGTCACCAATGAGGTGCCAACTCCTTTGAGGTTTGTTCAACGGATCAGATGCGGCTGCAAACGCACTTCACTTACCAACAGAGCTGCAGAGTTGCATGGGAACAACAGCGTCTTTTCTTTTCCGCCAATCTCGGTGACAGAGAGCAGAAACCCTGGGTCCACTCCGTGTCAGGTGAGTGTCTGGCTGCTGCAGTTTTGTGTCAGGCAACCCGCATGTTCACACACGTTTCATCCCCAGCGCCTTGAGCGCGTTAGGCGCAGCGCGTCCTGGTATTTTGGCACACGAGTTTCGGCTTTACACGTCTGATTGTGACCTTTTACCAGTTTGGTTTTCTTTAACAACATACACCATGTATGTCGACAGATAGATCATAACAGTAATAAGGCAGCACTGGGTCACTATCATTCATTTGTTTCGACTTTGTAGAACAAATCTAATCTGTGATCGATGATTTTCTGCTTTACAACTTGCATGAAGGTTTCTGTTCATTGGCATGACTGAAGTCCCTCAGTAACCCTCCCAGTCAAACCAGTTCTGTTGCAGTGATAATGACTTCCCCTGTGCTGCTGCTGCATATCCCTGTTTGGTGACATTTACCGCCGAGGTTCAGATCATTGTCTTCAGGTTCAACTCTCAAAGGACCCACAAATTATTTTTTTTTCCACTCCAGCTTCTCCATGTGACACCGCTGCATGGGTTTGGACGTGTCTATCTTCAGCAAAGCTGAAGTGATCACAATTTTTTAAAATTATTATTATTATCATTTTAAATCTGATCAGAGCAGCAGACCAGATGGACCAGGTATCCAACCGCTCAGGTGTGGGCAGTGATGAGATCACAGATGAGACGACATCGCTGGTGGATGAGAGATGGAGCTCTGATGAAGGAGAGGTAAAGCAACTAAACCCTACACTGTCACAGTCCACATAAAGCTACTGCTGCTTCATGCAACCAGGCGTTTTAGTTGTACATGACATTTTAATTATTGGATCCTGAGTACAATTCACTCAACTCATTCAGTTCCAGTAAAACAAACTACAAATGGAAACCTTTGACTGCCCTCTTGTGGCTCAGTTTCACTACACTGTGTTTCACTGTGGGATCAGTGTTGCTTCTCTGATGCAAAACCCACAAGGCTCATAATGCTGTTTATCATCTGCACAAACTCACTGGAGATGATTCTCACCACTTTGTCAAACTAACTGTATTTCACACATCTTAGCATTTGTTTTTGTTCCCTGCAAAATAAGACGGCACAAATTGTCTTGATGCATTTGAACTTGGCCAAAGTTGCAGTAATGTACCTGTGTCAGTAATTTTCACCTCTCCACCATCAGAGCTCTGATCCTCAGGGACAGTGTCTTGCAGCACCGCAAACTCCTCTGCCAACCTACAAACAGAAGTTGGATGAGTTTAAGAAGCTATTCAAAGAACTGCCGGAATCAGAGAGACTCATAATAGGTGAGTTATGAAGGCTGTCAGATAATCCTAACCTAATCCAGATATAGATTTTATCATTTAAAGTGCTGATATTCTTTTGTTGATATTCAGTATTTTAATATGCCATGAAAATACAAACTACAATACTGTGATGTTCCCAATATTTATCTCAAATTTCCCCTTAAATATATCTAAAGGTAGCATAAATATTTCCTACATGCTGTGAAAAAATCACATACAATATATTCTCTGGATTTGCATCTATTAGTGTTTTGTTGATGGAATTAAACATTTAAGTCAAAGCTTCATGTTTTTATAGCTTCACTGTTGCATTAAATAGAAAATGGGGGAGGTGATCACATTATACAAATCAGTCTGTAACTCAGCTGCTGTGTCTGAAAACCGAAAGGTTTTGGCGTGAACTTGAAAAGCATGAAAAGTAATCATCTTTTCAAAGAAGCAATAACCAGCTGCTCAACACCAGTTGCAATAATAGACCTTCTGGTCATGAAAATCAGACAACCGTGAAACATTTTCCTGTGAATATCCTGTCTTATTATTGCACGGAAACCACAAATAAAATCAATTCTGCATTTAGCTTTCATATATATAGATAGTTTGGTACTAAAATTTTACATTCAAACCGTATAAACAGTTTGTAAGATTTGATGCATGTTGAGAGCACAAAATCTGCTTGGTGGAAAATTTTAGTCTTTATGCTGCAACATTGACTGTTGTGACCTGTTGAATAAATATAGTGTGTCAAAGCACACCACAGGCCCTCTCATTTGTAATGATGATTCACCAGCTTCAGCTGACCTATATATTTTTCCTCAGACTACCCATGTGCCCTCCAGCGGGACATCCTCCTTCAGGGACGCCTTTACCTCTCAGAAAACTGGCTCTGTTTCTACAGCAATGTGTTTCGGGGAACAAAGGTAATAAGATGGTGTGAGGACGAGGTGTACAGTGAAGTAGCACACTGTCTATTCATCAATGTAACAGTAATGTAATGCAAAAAAAAAAATAAAAAACACTTTATAAAATAAATACATTGTATAAACAAATACACCTTTTTAAAAAGTAGGTTAAAACAATTTTGGTCATTAAAAGGAAAAACCTTGAACTTTATGTGCTCCATTTGTAGCTGCTAGTCCCACAAATATCTTGCCAAGAAAATGTGATGCTGAATCATAAAGAAATGTGTTTCCAAAAGAAATAGCAAGACCATTTAAGATGCAACAGTTTGCAACCATGTGCGACTGATTACAGAATATTACACAGACAGAAAGCCAAGATACAAATGGAAAAATAACAAGGAAGATTCACTAATTGCTACACTTGTAGCAGCCTCAGTCAGTGGTACCATACAATGCCAACAACAGAGCCTGATTAACTCATTGTTTTGAGCAGCTAAGTTGTTGCTATGTCATCGCAGAATTAGTGTAGGAGGATCGATCGGACACTGTTATGGCAGTCTTTGATTAACGTGTGCACAAACTGTTGTAACCTTTCACCTTTTTTATAGATCACTCTGACTCTGAAAGACATTGTGGCTATGACCAGAGAGAAAACAGCTCGGCTGATCCCTAATGCAATCCAGATCTCCATGAGCACAGAGAAGGTATATTGTAAAAGAAAGGGGCAAATCTTATTTCACATTTGAGAAACACATAATTGCATTCCTGTTTGTCTCATTTTCTCTTCCCTCTCAGTTCTTCTTCACTTCCTTCTCTGCAAGAGAGAAAAGTTACCGAAACATTTTCCACATGTGGCAAAACACACTGTTGAACAAGGTAAGGCCCTGTTCCACTCACCCGCTATTACCTCATACAGTACAGTTTCCTGACTTCACTCATCAGTACAACGTTCATAGGTTCAATTATAGTCCCTGCTTCATACTTTAGTCACATGTGCAAAGAACAACCCTCTCCACAAGACCTTCTGTCCTTTCATATCACATATCTAGCAGCAGTAATCTGATTGATTTTATAAAGCAGACTTTGCTGTTGTCTAGTACCTTAATTAAACTATGACTAAATGTCTCTCAGAACACCAGTGAGTCTGTGACTTTAGCACTTATCTAATCAGTTCAGAGTACAAAAAACACTGCCCTGACCACAGAAAGTCTTCCTTTAGAGGTTATGAATGCTGCTCTGCTATTGCTTAGAGGCTAAAGATCTGCACAGAGCAGCAGGGTTTGCTCGTGGTTCCAACAGACTCTTTATTTAAGTTTTTACTTATTGCTAAACACTGCAGTACTTTGTTTGGAATAATTATCTAGATGTATGTCAGAGATTCAATTAAACATAAACACCACTAGAACTCAGCCTAACCACCTTTTACCCAAATTGTTGTGCTGTAAAAGTAAATGGATAAGGAGGAATAAACCAGGGTTAAGAGTACATTGAAAATATAATTGTGCTCTGTCACAATTAAAATTTCAGGTGCAAACACCTTCAGTAAGTCCAAATGTCCTAAATGTGATTTACATGTGAGCTGTACTTATGCAAGTTGTAGGTGAAGCTGAACCACTTGAAAGCTTTGTAATGTTTTGAAAGTGCAACTCCTCATAGGCTGGTGAAATGTCAGTTATAAAGCACTGAAAGAAGTTGGAGAATAAGAAGTGAAGTCAGGCCCAGCCCAAGAGTAAGAGATGAAAACAGTGAAAATGTCAGCTGAGGAGCCATATAACATATAAGGGATGAAAGCACTTAAAATGTGAGTTAAACTTTGAATTGTCAGAGGGATGGTTTGAAGTTTGTGCAGTGTTTACAGCTGAAGTTATAGCTGATGTGAACGTAAAAGCAGTTGAAGGTGCTAGTTGAAGTCTTGGAACAATAAGACTTAAAAGCAGGTGAACATTACATTAAAGAGTTAAAACTAGCAATGAACTGTAGATAAAGAAAGCAAACTGAAATTTCAGATAAAGTACGTAAAATAACCTCTATAACAAATACTGACTCCTTCACAATAAAAGCCACTCTGTGTTTTTCCATTTAAATTCTTCTGATATAAATAAAAAGCAGATGAAAATGTCCAGTTTGTGTTAGCAGTAGTTCACACATACTCTGGAAATGGTAAACTCCACCATGAACAATGAAAACTACTATTAAGACAAATAGAAATACAGAATATAAATATATTACACGATTTTTTTAACACAAAACCATAAATATTATCAAAAATGTGAACTGAGGTTATTCAAAGTCTTGACCATTATAAGTTTTAAGATGAGCTTAAGTGTCTGTAATCAGTAAGACATGAAAGCAGTTGAAAATTAAATTGTGTGTGTAGGGATGTAGTTAAAACCGAAACTATCAGCTCAGATCTGCTTTTCTGGAGAATTGCTTTAGTTATTGCATTGGTGTAAATTTATAACAAAAACAGAAAATATTTACGTAATATTGAATAAGCACTATTTATACATTACAATAACATATTTTAAGAAGGAACACCAAACAGAAAAATGCCTTTATTTCTCTACCGCCTACAGTGGACTCCTGACAGTAAGGCACTATAGCAGCAGACCCACAGGGCTGTGGTCTGCAGGGATCTGGAGCAAAAACACCTGCATAAAAACATCACTGTGTAAAGTTCATTGACCTCCCCAGGTGTGGCTTTAAGAGCTGATTTGCATCGACGGCCTGCCTCCAAACGCACAGAGCGCACTCGACGCACCGCCTGTATCGGCAGTAGCTTTTAGTGAAGCTGTCAGCCAAAGCGCATCAAAACAAAGGGGCCTTCACCGCTGTCTGAGCCGCCGCTGAACCGGACTGTCGACAGGCACAACCAGCTTTTATTTACCTTTGCTCTCGGTGTAAATCTGGGCGGCGCGTCTTTACGCCCCCGAGCTCGCTCAAATCCAGGACTTCCTGAATGTGGGAGCGCGGTGCGTCCAGGCTACGGGTTACAGGTCCACGGTCTGACAGCCAGTGAAAGCTCACAGCTGTAGGGACATGTCCACCGACGAGTAAGTAAAGCCTGTGCAAATGGATTTCACACTTTGTCTCGGTTTAAGATGGATTATAACACTATTTGCGGTTCCATATGGTAAGAAAACGTCCCATTTTTCCGTCTAAATAAGCACGTCTACAATAATCCTCACCGCTGCATCAGTAGTTGGAACAGCTTGGCTTGTTTTCGATATCTTTTATGGCATAAAAGATGTATTCGTTCTATTGTGAGCCAAATTGTCTTTAAGATAATTATCTATGGCGATATTTCTACGACTGAGACTGAGCTTCTGTTGGCTTAAAGGGTCAAAGGGCTTGAAATGTAAGATGAGTATCTAAGCGGTTCAGAGAGACAATAAGGTTTGGAGGTTGGCTGTCACGCAGGGAGATAAGACTAATTACAGTGTGTTGTCCTGACATCATGGTTTTATCTGAGCTCTTATTGTGAAGGAGGAAGGGATATACACAAAGGGTGCTTTCCAAACAAGCCTTTTTCATTTCCATGTGTTTCCCGTCTTCAGACTCTGACTTGCTTGGAGTTTTGGCAGATGGTTAAACACCATTATGGCCATGACCTGGGCCTGAACCATGAAGAGATGGAGAGTTTACAGATATCAGCAGAGTCAAGCATGCAGACCAGGTAAGGACGCACACACCTGCTCTCTCATAAACACACACAACAATGCATGGGGATATAATGTGCTGCCACCTGTTTGTTTGTTTGCTTGTCAGCAGCCCGACTGTGAGGCCTGGTGGTGATGATGGTCTAGGGAAGCTGGAGCGGACCCCCTCCCTCCGCCTGCCTTTGGTGGAGAATGGGCCTTTAGAGACTTCTACGCCTCAAGGGGAAGACCTGCCCTCCCCTTTCGGCTCACAGAACTCAGCCAATGTGGTATTTAAAAGGATTGTTTTTTTTTTTTTACATTGTGTGCTTTGTTAATATTTTAATGTTTTTCTAGCTCATTTGTTTTGTATCTTTCTGTAGGATGACGCTCGCAGTATCCCTCTGCAACGCAGTCCTGTACCCTCGCTGGATCGTGCTGCGCCAGAACGGGTTTCGAAGCGCTCCTCGCTTTCTCTTGACCTCAACGCCAATGAGAATGGAGTCTCTGAGCAAAGCAGTTCAGACAGCTTTGAAGATGGTTAGAAAAAAAAAACAACCCAGACACTGGAGGATGCTTGAGAGCATGTATTTTGTATTTTAACGCTTTCCCCGTCCTCTGTTTTCTTGGGTTTATCAGTGGTGGAACAAGCGGGACAATCCCAGATGCAGGGTCGACTTTATTTAAACAGGGTTTTTCACATCAGCGCCGGCAAAATGTTTGAGTTGCTCTTCACCGACTCCAGCTTCATTCGCAGGTTTATGAATGTCAGGAAGATAACCAGTAAGACCCATTCTTCTTCTGCCATTCCCCAAAACAATTTCTCCACCAGTTCCAGCTAATGAAACGTGTCGTGTGTGTCCTTGGTGTTTTTAGATGCCAGCTTTAATACTTGGCAAAAAGATGCCTCAGGACATATGAAGCGGAGTCTGAACTACACGATAACCATCAGCAACCCTCTGATTGGCAAGTTCTCCACCGCCACAGAGAACCAGGTGTGTTTACATCAGAGTGAATGCTTTGTTCACGCTTGAATGGATGAATAAACATGTTTCTGTGTGAATTGGGACCCGCTGCTTATTTTCTTCTCCATTTATCTTTCAGATGCTGTACAAAGAGTCCAAGGATGGTCAGTATTACCACGTGGACTCGGAGGTGTACACTCATGACGTTCCTTATCATGATTATTTCTACACTCAAAACCGATACTACATCAAGAGTAACTCGAAGCGGAAGTGTCGACTAAGGTAAGGTATTATTGCAGTTTATCTATTGACTTTTATATTTTCTAAATCCCTGGCATTTAAAGCTTCTGTTGTGCTATTAGGGTTTACACTGATGTGAAGTACAAGAAGCAGCCATGGGGACTGGTCAAGTCCTTTATCACTAAAAACTCTTGGAGTGGCATAGAAGATTACTTCAGACAGCTGGGTGAGTAAAAAGCCCTGTTGGCAAACTATAGAGAGCACTTCCTGGTCTTCTTTCCTTATCCTGTGGTTTATTTTATCTGTGATCTGATATGAACAGTTTCCTGCAGCACATGGCAGGCTCTGCTGCAGTGAATCATGTAACCAGTGTAAAATGTGCTCTTAAATGCACAGCACACTGAGCTTAAACCTTCTTCAATGTTTTTTTTTACAAAGGTTTTATCGTCACCCGCTGCGTAACTGGTGTTTAAATAAGCAGAGTCCTTTTTAACTTTGAAACCCCTGTGTTAATGCACCTGCTTCTGTCCCATTTTTTGTGTTTACCTCTTTGTGGCCCTGTGATGATGTGAAACAGAATCAGAGCTTCTGGAAGAGGAAGCAGAGATCAATCAAGGAGGAGGTGATTCTGGGAAAATAGGTGGACTTCGGAGAAGGAGGCGGACCTACAGCCGCACCCTGCCAGAGCACATGAAACCCACCAAGCAGTATGGGCAAGACCCAGAACAGCACAGGGATGGCAACATGGGTACATGACATCTTTAATTACCATTTTGTATAGTTCAGGAGATGGTTGGCTTAGTTGAGCTTCCAAAGGTAACAAAACCCAAGATATAACATATTAGTGAGCTTTAGATGTGCTGGTAGGTGAATTTACTGATATTTGGACAGAACCATACTAACTGTTTCCCTGTTACCAGTCTTAATGCTAAGATAAGGTAAGCTGACACGAGGCTGCTTCAAGAGGTATCAATCCTCTCATGTAACAAAAGCCAGCACTTTCAAAGTGTATGAAAATGTTCAAAAGGAGACTGTAGTGTATCAAACATTCAGCTGCTCTGCACATGACACGTCTGCTACTATTGCAGCAAGGGAGGCTCTAAGCATTAACAGTCAAAGGTCTATGATGAAAACTACACTTCAGACAACACCCACTGCTGTAACTGCTGAAAATCAGAGGCATCATTGTAGGAATTGTACATCATTGTCTTATTCACTTACACTGTTTGACGCACCCAGAAAACAGCAATATTTATATCTCAAACTGTTGAAAAATCGTCACTACCATTGGGAGGAAATGGCTTGTAACTAGAAAAATGTTGCAAGCCGTTGTGCAACTTTCTTACATTGACAGTTTTGTTTTAAAATCACTAGCACTGAAGGAAAATAAACCCCTAATTTATTGATCTGTTCTTCTGTATTTCAGCCCCAATAGAAATGAAAGGCCCGTACAGATGGAACACCACCACCATAGTGGCCGGGATGAGTCTGATGTAAGTTAACAACCTGAAAACAAACAATGTGGTTTTATAAGTACAATTCTCTTTCCCACAGTGTGCCAGTGTTCACTTTAAACTCAATGCTCTCTGTCTTTTTTCAGTTTGCTAATTCTGACGGCACTGAATCTGGGCCTGTTTTTCAAGTTGTGGGCTATGGAGGACGTAGCCCACCGCATGTACCTCAGCACAAAGCATCGGCTGAGGGAGAGGAACGAGGCAAGGTCAGACAACTGTCACACTGATGCTACTTTGGATTGACAGTAATCATATCAGTTGTTGCCATGATTACACAGAAAGGAGAAGTCTTGTATGTGGATAGAGAGGGGGAAGGGATTAATCTTCCTACATATATTTGTTTTTGTCTGTGGTGTTTAAGCTGCCCACATACATGAGAAATTTTGTTCTTATGACTCAGTGTTAAAACTGTTTATCAGCCTCACTAAATGTGGTTACACAAGTGACATAATCTTGTGTCAGTGCTCCTCTCCTCTTAGTCGTTTTTACATTTCCTCCACTTTATTTTTGCTTCTGTCTTTGTTTCCTTTGTTCCTTTTATGTCACTAAAGTAAATATCTCATATTGCACATCAGAATAACTGCCCAATTTTTTTAATGTTGTTTGACAGCTTGACCCCTGAATATGGCCCTAGACAGGGGCCTGGTTACAGGACCAGGGAGGAGACGCTCCTACTAAAAACCGTACTGCAGGACTCCATCAACCTTTTAGAACAGGTAGGTCAGTCTAATCTCAAACTGGGAATGCACTATATCATTAAAAAGTCCAACTGTGGTCATGATTGTGGAGAAAATAATGCAGTTCATCATGGACTTTAGATACTTTCTTGGTGTGTGAGTGTGTATGTGTGTGTTTGTGTATGCGTACACTTGTTATTTAAATCTATTACCTCATGATTAGTCTTCTGTACTTGTTACAATTATGTCACCAATTTGATTTTAATGACTGGAATCTGGACAAAATGATGAAAAAAGCTGGATCTCAGGGCTCAGTTTGCAGTCAACCAATGAAATATTCAAAGGCCAGCTGTTAAATGTGTAATGAGCCTTTTCTCAGTCAGAATTTTAAGTTTTATAGTATGTTCTTGTTTTAAGTAGCTCGTCATTTGTTATTAACACAGACCAGTGTGAATATTAATGCAGTATGGAGCAATTTCCATATTGGCCACTTAAATAAGCACTTTAAACACTTAAAGTAATGTATAAAGATGGAAGTGATTTGGGTGAAATTTTACAGCTAGCAGGAGTTCATTATATAACTTCTTAACTTTCTCATATGATTTAAAACTAAAGCAGGTGTTGTCGCTGCTGAATCAGTTTTTCTTTTCCTCACAGCTCCGCAGCTCTCTCATGGTACTTCAACAAAACTTTGCTATGGCTAATCGAACAGCAGCGCCACAGTGATGCTGCACACTGGGTGACTACAGATGCCTGTCCTTGGCCCTATAGAGGAAAGAAAGGATTGCAGCATTGAATTGCCTCTAAGGAAAAATCTGGTATCCAGTGACGTTGCCATGTATACGTCCCCAGACCCCCTGACATGCCATGTGTTGCCAGGGGTTAAACATCCCAAAGCCTGTGGTGGGGCATCAGGTGCCCGGATGTTTTTTAAAAATGCGGACTCACTGCTGGGAGGACAAAGTTACATCAGAGTTGGCCACAGATGCAGCAGTGGGTTTAGATTTCTGTAGGGTGCTATTGTCAGCTCCTATTGCTGCTTCTTTTCCACTCTCTTCCTAAACAGTGGCATCGGATTTCAGAAAACTCTTTGTGGATGTGCCTTAAAACTTTCTGATGAACCTTGTGCCACATCAGATGAACTACTGTATATACTTTTTGCTTCAGTTTTATCCTTGGGAAGTGAATTGTTATTATTTAACAACAATTTTCTCTATTTAAATTTTGCACATATTTTAATTTTTGTACATGTGCCTTATAGATTAGGCTGTGTTTTAGATATTTTTAGATTTTTATTTTTTTCCAATAAAAATTGTAGAATCAGTTACTCAAATTTGAAGGTTTGTTTCTCTTTTGTGATCAGGATTTGTTCTTCCTATAATGTCAACTTCAGGAAAGGCTGCAATTTTAAATGCACATTAAATAACCACTGAATTATAAAAATAACTGTATATGAGCCAAATCTGGTACAGAAAATATGGATAGTGATAGTGTCGCATATTTAATGCATATTTGAATCACTAACTTATAGCCCTGTTCTAGACAATGCTATGCAAACAATGCAGTACAAACATTGGTGACGTGCCTAATTTATCCCTAGTTTCTGTACATGGTTTTTCCTCTTTCTATTCTGCGCTCAGGTCAATGGCACAATCTCAGGTTATCTTAGTAGTATGCATTATCTCTAAACACCAGGTATACGTTTTATTCCTATTTACATAAACACTTGTAATTTTCTTCTTTCCTCACTTGTTGGTAACATACAACTGCAATTGCTTCAAGCCTTGTTTAGTGTTTACATTGTTGTCGTCACCATTTGCCTGAGTGGATTCCTTTGTTCAGCATCTCCTCCTGAAAATCACTTCTCTAAGGCACAACTTGTTTAAATGTGGTTTCTTCTTTGTACAACTTAGCATTATTGCAATGTACTGTTTTAATAAACAGCATTTCTTGTCAGAATCTGTCCTGCCAACATTTCTAATATACAATATAATAGGGCAACAAACTGGTAATTTTCATTATTAGTCAGTCTTAATTTCTTTTTTCTTTTTTAATTATTGGTGTTAGAAAATGTTAAATATTTCATGATAGTTTACCAGAGCGGTTGATGTCTTGTGTTTTTCAACCAAAAATTTCATTTACTACAATAAAAAAAAAAAACTAAGAAAATAAAGCAAAAGCAAATATTAAAATTTTAGAAGCTGTAACCAATTTTAGGCATTTTTACTTAAAATTGTACTTAAGTTATATATAGATCATTGGAATATTGAAGATTTTTTAAAATTAAAATTAATCAATTAATGGGAGAAACTGATGAATCATAAATGTGAATGTTACAATCTAAACCATACAAAAGGTGCACAATGCTAATTTGAAATCTGATGTGGTTCAATGTAAAACCACAACGAGAAGCTTCAAGCTAATAACCAGTCCACGTGAGGACGGGTGTTGATTGAGTAGAGAACAATTATTCATTAACCATAAAGCTGTCTTGGAGAAAAGTAAAAGCAATATATTGCTCTTTTTCTGATAGGTCTATCAACAGTACTTTTTAAAATGAACTTTTTAAATAAAATTAGTTTTTTGATAGGTGATGCAGACACTGTGTATGCTGCTGTAGAAGCTGAACAGTAAATGGGAGTAAAACCAAATGTATCCTCTGTTCCTTTGTCACAAATGAAATGCAACACTGCTGAGACTGTCACTATTTAACCGTAATCCTTCACCAATAGCCTCTGTTCCTCATGATACTATATCATGTATCATGAGCATTGTGGTATAGCTATATAGTATTATACTTAGTATAGTATACTTATTATACTCCATTTCTCTATTTACTGCACTGAAGCACAGTTTTGAGATAGTTGCACTCTACCATTTTATGCTTCTATTCTACATTTCACTTGCATTTATAAAAGGAAATATTGCACTTTTATATGTACAGCTGCAATAGTGATTACTTTTCAAATTACGGTTGTGTAATAAAATAACATTGGATAAGCTCATAAGATGCAATACAAAACTCCTTAATTAAAAGTAGTGTAATTGTAATTTTGCGACCAGTGAGATTCATCTTGCAACTCTTCAGAGGGGCCAAACCGCAAGGATGAACTGTGACGACCCTTTGGCCTCTCAATCAGCCCGTACCTCTCTTCTCGTGTCTTTAGATTAGGTTCCTATTTTGTAAAAATGGACATATTTTTAACATATAACTCATGCGCAGTCTTCCCTCCTTTATCCAACCTTGTACTGGGTTGTGACAGAACTAATTAGAAAATGGTAAAAGGTCAAAGGTCACTGTGGCCTCACAAAATGCATTTTAATTCACAAATATGTCCATTAATCATCATCACACAGTGTAACAGATTTTATTTTTTTTTTAACATTTAACATCCAAATGGTTGAAGGTCAACTTCGCTGTGACATCATAATGTTCTGCAAAAGCACTTCTGGCCTTCGTTAAATGCTATAACTCAGGAAGGGGATACTGAGACCATATTTCCAGCAAGTTGGCGGAGGCATCTAACCACAGGGTGCAAAGTATGGCTGGTATTTATATTATTGTGTCTTTAGGTTTCATACATTTTTATGACAGTACTTTTCTGTTATAACTGGACAACTGGAATTTAATTCACATTAAATCTGCTAATTAAACATGAGTAATACAGCCATCTCTCTGCAGCATAGGTACCAGAGTAAGACAGCTGTCCACCTCTGCCTTATGCATAAGTTATGATTAAGAGCTAAAAAAAAAAAAAACTAACTAACTAACCCTAACCCTAACTAGAAATTAACTGTAAATAAATATAGTGGAGTAAAAAGTACAGTATTGAAATTTAGCAGTAGTGTAAAATAGCCTATTCTAAAACAGAAATAAAGTAAATAGGTCGACCAATACCTGATAACTGTAAGTGTGGCTTTTGTGGCTAAAAGTATTATTATACTTACCCTACAATGAGCTTTTTAGTAATGTTTACATCTTTATATGGTGCTGAGTGCGTCCTCCACCACAGTGAGCTGTAAACACAGTCGTTAAATGGTGTAAATTCACCTTGAGGCCCGGTGTGAGTGTGAGTCTGCTGCTGTCCTGTGGGTGTGGGAGCATTAATGAGACCTGGGCGGGGAGAGAGAGTTAAGCTCATCTGCCGCCTGTGTGTTTAGTTTTTGGGGGCAGAGGATCCGGAGGACGACTCTCCCCTCGCCCCGCTGCGGAGCTCCCCCGCCCTCTTGTGGACCCTAACCCTTGAACGCAGCCTTGGACGGGTTATTTACTGCTGTTTTTTTTTTTTTTTTTTTTTCTTCCTCCCCCCACGATATGTAGAAACACCGGATACGACGGAGAGACTTCCGCTGAGAAACCCGGCGGAGGGAAGTCGTTTCAGTCGATATTTACTCGAAAGCGTCGGCATGTAGCAGCTCAGTGTGCAGGTATGTTAAAGCGCATATGTCGTGTGTCTTCTCATGGTGCGTTTAAGGGTTATTATAAGGGCAGCTCCCGTCAGCCACTTGGGGCAAATTGAAATCTGGATTAACCGACGAGCAGCGTCCGGTCTTCTCTCTCTCTCTCTCTCTCTCCTCAGGAAAGCTCACATTTATGAGGACTTTATTTTCAGAGCGAAACAATAAACAAAGTACAATGCGAGAAATGTCACCAGCCAACCCAACCAGGAAGTCCTCAACTAACTTAGACACCCCACAAAATGACACAGGAAGTGGTCTCCTTATTTAAGACAAGTCCTCAACACATAATAATATAATAATACTTATAAAAAGAGTTTTTTTTTCAGATAGAAGTAACTAATTTGTAAAAAAGTAAAGGCGTACCCCTTAAAGTGTTGGATCTTGACCCCCCCACTGAACTTTCCCTTTTTAAAAATTGCATAATATATTTTAAAACTAACTTCCTGTTAAAAAAAAGTGAAGTACAAGATGACATCAACCCAAATGTGAAGTAGGGTAAATGGAGAATTATGATTTGCTTGCCATCATTGAAGGGAAAACGAATTCCCAACTTTATCAAGGTGTCTTAGAGGATAATATCAGGGTGGCTGTCCACCTGCTGAAGCTCAGTATAAGTTGGGTGGTGCATCAGGACGAATGTTTGTCTACACTTCCCATGAGGTAATTTCAGTTCAGAAATTAGTTCACATATTTTTCCTCGCCACTCTGTGTCCCCTTAACCATGATAATTTGATAAGTGGCCGACTAGTAGTAATAACATATCATGCTTTGATTTATTGCTAATCAGCGGCTCATTCAGGCCTCCTCACCAGAGCCCGATTCCCCACAGAGAGGTTTAATTGAGTTCAAGATTAATCCCACTTTGTGGTCAACTGGAGAATTGTCAGTGTCATTTTCCATGATGGGGGCACTGGAGACCTTTGACTGTTGTAAACGTTGCCACTGTTGAAACAAGCCCCCAAGTTGCACTATTGAGAGCGTTCATTTGCTGTAAAACGTCATCATCATTAAAGTGTGACAGATGTGTGACAGATGTGAGGGTAGGACATGGACTGGATAGGATCAAATGAGCATGGTCTGCTTTGCAGTGTTGCGTGGTTGAAATCTGTTTGGAACCACTCCACCATCTAAAACACATGCAAATAGCTCATAAGCTGCTGTATGCAAAGGTCATTCAGCAAAGTGAGCTTTTAGAGGTGCTTTTAGTTATTGTATTTCACTTCTGTCTCTCATCAGCCACTTTTACTGTTATTCAGCTGTCTGCCTCATCTATAACACAAACGCCTAAACACATTAGATGATTTTATGAACAAACTTGCTAGGTTGCCAGGTTGTCTGTCATGAAGAAGAGAAACAACAAGGTGCAGGAGGAGGAGGAGGAGACCTTGTGCTGCTGCGAGTATGTGAACAGACATGGAGAGCGCAGCCATGTAGCAGCCTGCTGCTGCGACTGTGAGGACCTGGATGACGCTTGTGACAGGTGAGTGAGATTTACCTGAATGACTCCTGGGCTTGGTTGTCTAAACAATTGTCAAAAAAAGTAATTTAGCTCAAATGCTAAAACAGCTTCAAGCAGGCGTGTTTAAAATACCTAAAACACAATTTAGAGGAGCTGATGTCCAAATAAAGGTATCAATTTTAACCAAATAAATACAAAATCACAGTATTTTTATAATATAAAAGACATATAATGCAAACTGGATAATACTCTTTCACAACTGAAGTTTGACTTTGTAATTGCAAGGAAAGTATAGTCATTATTGATAATCTTAATGAACCTCTTTGTCAATGCAGTGTAGATGTGTGGTAATGATCACACCCTTGCGCTTCCTGACGTGAAAATCAGCTGTGGAAAATGTTTAAATTTGTATTTTTAAAAAAATGAATGAGGTTAAACCTTGCTCATATGATTAAAGAAATGTTTCACTTTTATTTATTTGATTTTTAAACTTGTCAGGTTTCTGAAGAGGGAGCCCCAGAAACCTGAATCTCTGTCACACGTGGCATATGTTGTCAGAGACCGGGTTCGTGTCCCCTGGCTGTGGGGTGGAGCCCGCAAAGTGGACCTGTCCGTCATCCCACCTCTTATTCTCCTTCCTGTCCTCCTGCATCTCGCTGCTCTCCACTTCCTGCTTGGCATTGTGGTCCTGACAGCCCTGCCCGGCCTGGTGCTATGGTACTACTACGTCACCCACCGCAAGAAGGGACGGACACTCTTCTTCCTCAGCCTGGCTCTCTTTTCTCTGGCATACATGTACTACTTGTTCATCACAGAGGTGCTTCCCCGTGGGGATATTGGCCTGGTCCAGCTATCGATGGTTACTGTAGGGGTCATCCTCACCCTGGTAGCTCTTGTCTATACTAAGAGAGAACCTGGCATTGTGCTGCTAAAACAAGAGGTCGTCCACAGCACAGTGACTTACTACGGCCCTCTGGCAGAGAGAGACCCTGCCCTCATTGGGGGGAGGCAGGATGTGACGATGACGTTACTCAACCGGGCAGGATCGTCAGAGCAATCCGGGGGGGAGCTGAAGGACAGTAACTGCAGGAACTGGTGCTCGGTGTGCAAGTTGGTGCGGCCCCCAAGGGCAGGACATTGTCGGATCTGTGGCGTCTGCGTGCTGCGTCTCGACCACCACTGTGTCTGGTGGGTTCAACTGAAATGCCTCTCACTCAGCCTGTCATTGATGTTTCCTCCACTTTGTGTCACATGTCAGACACTGCACTTTGAACTTGTTTGTTTGTCTGCTTGTTTTCTTTACACAACCTGCAAACATCCATTTAATTTCAGAATATTCCCCCTAGGTGACTTTTTTAGGATACATAATATCCCCAATCTTACTTTCCTATGTCTCGACTGATTTGTTTATTTGTTGGGTCGAACACCACAGTAATTGCAGCTATAAGCAAACATTTCCTGACTGCCGTGCACTTCTTCACTTATATGTATTCCTGCATGTCTTTGTGTAGTGTATCCCTGGAGTCTCAGTACAATGTTGTCTGTCTGTGTGTGTACTTGTGTGTTTGTGCGTGTATCCCTTTGTCAATTGTGAGGTAGGATAAACAGCTGTGTGGGGCAGACCAATCACCGCAGCTTCCTGCTTACACTCATCCTCTTCCTGCTGACGTCTCTGTATGGGATCAGCCTGGTGCTGCAGAGCGTGTGTCCTAGACAACACCTCCTCAC
This sequence comes from Rachycentron canadum, assembly GCA_038496675.1. Taxonomy (NCBI): domain Eukaryota; kingdom Metazoa; phylum Chordata; class Actinopteri; order Carangiformes; family Rachycentridae; genus Rachycentron; species Rachycentron canadum. The sequence continues at coordinate 11,597,510 of CM076667.1, forward strand.
CTCCCTGCTGTATTGCCCAGGGGTCTACAACCAGTACAGGTAATGGAAACACAGACTTGCACTTAACACACAGAGGATTAACTGTGTGAGTTTAATGTTGTGAGTTACCTGTTTATTGTTTCAAAATTCATCTTCAAATCAGTAGATGGAAGAAGTCCAACTGTATAAAATTATTGTTTGAACATAACATCTTTTAAAATATTCTATGTAAAAATAAGGTAAATAAAATAGATAAATAGGTGTATATAGCTCAGCACAAGGACAGTCATTTTTACACTGTAGTTTTTGAAACAATTTAACAAGATAGAAATGGTTAATTAAGCAGATTTAGAAGGCTTTATTACTTATGGACAGAGGTAGTAAGTGCAGGCGTGCAAGTGTCTTTCATTGAACTTGTGGCAAAAATGTGAATAAGTATCTTTCCCAAGATGTCTAACTATTCCTTTAAATATTAATATTTAGATTGATTTCAAGTTTCCTTCAAATGTTAAAAGAGCTGCCACAAACCTAAAGGTAATGAATATTTCTTAACTACATGACAAACTCAATAATTAGCATTATGTGCCTAACAGGAATAACTCTGCATAATGATGTTATCTATAGTTCAGATGAAACCCATGGAAACAAGAAGTGGCATATGGCCTTTTAGCAGCAATCAAAAGCAAAATTGTCTTCATTTCATAGCTCATACAACCTATTTTTAACCACTGTGGGGCATTTTGACATTTTTCCCAGAATTCACCACAAAGACTGAGATTATATTAGTTTGTGTGAGTTTCTTGCTTATTGGACATGAGGCCTCTGTCACTGTTGTGTCAAATCAGTTTCATAGCGCATCTTGGAGAGTTTCCTGTCGGGCTGTGGGAGAAAGACTCGCTCTTTGTGCTCAGAGCAGTGAGAGGCTGGATGTGAAGTAGTTTAAATCACGTGCTCTGGCACTTCTGTAGGCGTCACACACTTAAAATAGGTCTTGATAGCATCCATCTCAACCTCAGACTCTATCATGTCCTAAATATGCAAAAATATGTTCACTTCTTTTTTAAACTGCTTACACTCTCTACTTTCTAATTGTGTGCAGTTTTATATTAAACAGTTTAGATAAATTTAAATGTTAAGAATAATTCTCGTTGCCTGCAATGTGATTTCTTGTTAACTTGCAGCAGAATATACCATCTTTACTCCTTGTCTGTGTTCTAGCACTGCACTTTGTTTCACCTGTGCGTGGTACAGCAGCATCGTGACTGGTGGGCTGCTTCACCTGCTGGTGGTGCAGGTCATCAACATCAGCTACAACGTGACTGAGCGTGAAGCACGCATTGCTTTGCGAGACAAAACTGCTCGCAGCGCCTACTGGGGACTAGTCGTGGACACTGGTGTCTACTCTCGAGGTTTCCGTGGCAACTGGGCCGAGTTCATGACCATGGGAGACGAACATAATCCTCCCTCTCCCGCCCCAGCAGACCTGGTGTAAGAGACTGTTATGAAGCCTGCCTCTGAATAAATTAATTGGAGTGAGGGGGGGGACTATGGCTGCTGTTCTGTTCCTGTTCACTGGATGGCAGCATGACTCCTTTAACCCTGACTTAACTTCACTGGCTGCTTCTGTTGACTGCAAACCTGAGAGCTGCCAGAACTGTTATCACTGGGTTACTGCAGCAATTGAGCTGCCACCTGAGTTTCAATGACTTCATCACATAGCAATAACAACTACAAACCACCGTTAATATACTTTCATTGCCATTAATGTCACTGACAGCTGGCATCTCATCTATGCAGCTATATCCGCACACACTGAACTTTTATCTCCTTCCACTGCTGCCTCATTCCACCTCTCGTCTGTCTTACTGCAAAAACAAATATCACTATTTCCTTCACACTGGATGTCTTCCTTTTGACTTGAACATTGTCTATATGTTTCCTTTACATTCTAGTGCCTCGGTGGGAGCCAGCAAATGAAATATGTGAGACTGAGTGATCTGCTAATCCTCATAGGGACATTTTCTCTGAGCACAGGATGCTTCTGGAGATGGTCAGTCCTGCTTAAAAAACATGGGCTGAACATCATTTCAATGATGGTCTCTCTGCACACCACTCCCCCTCCACCCTGTTATCCATTCTCTTATCTGCAGTGCTCACAAAGGTGAACACCTCCCTTGCCTGCATGAGTGTGTCATGGATATTTATCAGAGACAAATGAAACATCTCAGCACAGGCCAGATAATCAGCCTAATTAAAGTTCTATAGGCTCTCCTCACATTAAACATAATGACCGCTTGCATAGTTATGAATACATTAAAAGTTACTTTTACTCTTTTTATGGACGTTCAGACTGACTGAATTAAACAGCAAATAAATCAATACACAGTAATGTCAGCTAGAGAAGCTTTTCAGTGTTTTCCAGAATAGCTGCTGTGTTTTTATGAAAAAGATTTTATTTATTTTTATTAAATGGATCTGAGAAATCTGCATGTGTGTTCACTTTCTGTTTGTGTAACTGTGTCGTCTGCAGAGTTATTGAGATGTTTCTGTGTCATCTGTGGGCATGCTACAGTGACACTCTCTCCCAGAGGCTTTACAGTGGATAGGAGCAGAAATCAGGCAGAACCTCAGTCACTTTCCGTCCCAGCTTCTCCCGCCGCTCCTCCCTCTCTCTCTCCTTGCGCTGGAGACATGGAAGCTGCCTCCAGGCCAGGAAACATTGCTGCAACACCCGTCTGAAGTGCAGGCAGATGGAGGGACAGACGGGAACAGAGCAAGTGAGCAATAAGAAACTGAATTATGGGGACCTCTGAGATGACAATACCTAATGAGTTTTCACATAATGGCAGCTGGGCAGCCGGTGGGAATTCACCTGCAGGTTGTGGTCATTTAGCCAACTTCACCTTAAAAGCTGAAGTTCATAGATGTTTACATTTTATGGCAATGACAAGTTAGACCAATGCTACAGAAATCATTAATTTTGGCCACAATGGGAAACAGGACCACATAATAGTAATGTTAAGTTTAATGGAAATGTAATTGTTAATTTAAAATTAACATTGTGAAGAAAACATTTCAAAAGAATTTTAATGCAAATTAGAAATGTTTCTAAGTGACCACCAAACAGTTTTTTTCAGCCTGTTGGTCAATCCACCACTTCACTCCAGAGTGAAATATCTCAACACCTACTAGATAGAAACTTTGTACTGACATTATCAGTCTCCAGTAGATAAATCCTGCTGACTTTACTGACCCTCTGACTTTTCATGTAGTCTGAGGTTTACATTTGGGATTTTGATCAATAACCATTGAGTGGATTTCAATGACATTATCTAAGGTTATTCAAGGTACAAATCCTTTTGAGAATATTTTGGCTTAAGAAAAGCCTTAAGCCTACTTTGTATTGAGCGCTACTTAGCAAATGCTAGCATGCTATCACACACAACTAAGATGGTGAACACTGTAAACATTATACCTGTCAAACATGAACATTTTTGTAGTATTATTGTGAGGATGTTAGTGTGCTGAAGTTAGCATTTAATACAAAGCACCATTGCTTAAGTACAGCCTCAGAAAACTGATAGCATAGCAACAGGCTCTGTTGTAAGAACCATGTATTACTTGGCTTCACAATAAATTGAGTATGAGATAGCCTGGAAAAGAATTATTGCTGCAAATACTGTAGATTTTCTATTCAAGGTCCAGGAACATTGAGTCCAGGAACATTCAGCAATGCCAACTAATTCAGCCATTTTGAGGTTTCTCCTTGAGCAGCAAAACTGACTACATTAATCATTATGCAATGAGACATTTACAGCTAACAGCAGATATGCACTTCACTGCAGTCAAGGGGAACATGGTGTAATTTTCAATCAAATGCACAAGCACTTACTTGAAAAAGGACAAGAAATCTGCCATTGCACCACCAAAGCACTCAAATTTCATACTAGCAAATATCCAACAACTGCTTGTGTAACTTGTGTTCCAGTGTATAACCATCATAATCTGCAGTACTTACAAATCAGGTGAATCAGGCTCACAGTTGTTTAAGGTCTAGAAGCTTTTGCAAAATAAGCCTAAGAAAGTCTTCACATTACAATTCATGTTAATGTCTTAAAGGGCTTCAAGACATTATAGTTTATCTTTGTATTGGACTGACATATTTCAACTTGTAATTACAGTTTTTACAAGCTGTTTAATTTAATATCACACTCTGGTAGTTGGTAAGGTTACACACTGCAGCATCCATACAGTGAACATATGGCAAAGTCATGGGTAGGAGACCTGTTATTGTGCTCCTGAGCCAGCTCCTGACGTTCCCACTCCACCAGCCTCTCCTGGGTCACCTGGTCCAGCAGTGCCAGCAGAAACCTCTTCAGAGTGTGTGTGCGGTAGAAACGCTCAGCTTGCTCCTCCTGAATCATTCGCCAGTCCTTCAGCTGAACAAGACAACACTCACTTAGAGATAAGGCTATTTTTTTAAGCGTAACACAGATGTAGTAAAATGGAAATCAGTTATCTGCCTTATTCAAAGCTGGAAAATGCTGGTAATTGTCATTCTACACACCTTTCAGCGGTGAAATCCTCAACAAAACAACTATAGTAAGCTGAAGTGACATGAATGGCACTAGCTTAAACAAATAAAGAAAATTGTATAAAATTCCTTTGGGCACCTGGAAACATAAGTACGTGTGAGTGGAAGAGGAGATAATGAAAAGGTGTTGCTCTAAGTAACTGGCAGATGATGGGAAAACTGCAATCCTGATTGAGCACCTGTGTGTGTTTGTGCACAAGTGTATACACACCCTTTTCCAGCAGCTTAAGCTCCTGCGAAGCAAAAAGCGCTGTTGCAGTTGGTCAGCAGAAGCCTCTTTCTCAGACAGGGACTCTCTTGCTGATTGCTGCCAGCCTAGTGCACACCGCCTCAGGAGGAAGAGATTGTGATGACTCTCAGCCAGCTGGCGGGGATTGAAAAGAAAAGCGTTGATGCACACTGATGAATGCATCCACATTCACTCATATGTGGCAGGTAGAAATAATAGAGTAGTATAAATATGAAATGATGACACGTCCAAAAAAGGTTTATATCCTTCTTTGAAATATGTACTATATGCAAGATTTCATGCAGTTTAATGTGCTGCTGTGCAAAGTCAAACTTTGGAAGATGAGAAGACAATACTGTCGAGGGAATGGAGCTAGAAAGATGTGGTGGGTATTTGTATGTATTGTAGCTTTGGCTTTGGCTTTGGCTTGAGGTGTTTAATTTTGCTGCAGAGAGTAACCAGTTGGCTCATCACTCACAATTATCAGTCTATTAAATGTGCTAGAGAGGATTGCCCGTGGATACACAGCATGTGGCTTATGGTACTTCGTAATAATAATGAACTTTAGAGAGCAGTATTGAAAATCAAAGTAACAATTTGCTTCACAACCCAGAATAGAGTAGCAATAGACTGATATGAATGAAATTAAATGATTGTGAAAGAAAAATATTCTTAGTTACTAAGGATGATAAATAAAAAAAAGGAATACATCCATGATTGACAGTAAAGTCAAAAAAATATTAATAGAATAAAAGTCAAATGTTCTGGTCATGTGTGTACTTGTTAATATTTGTATAATAAAAAGCCTTTAATCTGTAATCTGTAGACACACTGCCCTCATACCAGATAGCAGATGCTCATGCAGTATTGTATACATCCAGGGAAGATTTTTATTATTCAAATTCATGGCATGTACCTGGCCTGGGATGGGAGTTTTCATGCCACATTTCCTCTGAATGTCAAAATTTTTCTTCTTTGCTTATTGTAATTCTGTTTCAGGACCCGTGTGTGATAATGAAACGCCTTAAGCACTACTTAAACAGTTTTCATTTTAAATAAGATTTTTTGTATGCTTTAGTAAGAAGTCAAGAGCACCTCCTGGGCTCTTCATAAGTAGAGTTGGGGGACTGAGGTCAGGTTGAGTTTGGTGGGGAAGTACTGAGTGTGCTGCTGCTGGACACAACAGGTGATTTACCTGTATGTTGGCTTGTCTGAGCTGAATGAGGCGTTTCCATGGTGCCAGACCTCTCCGTAGCAACACGGTTCGGTGGTAGTGCTGACGGGCCAGTTGCAGGAGCTCCTGTTGCCTTTTCAGTTGCCTCTGTTTTTCCTCCTCCCTCTGTACACACAAAGTGCAGAGACATTGTTTTAATATTCTGCAGTGTCACAAGAGTGCTGTCCTACTCAGTCACTGACTCAAAAAAATGAGACAGAATACATGAAGCAGTCCTCTGCTCACTGAGCATGTACTCAGACTCATATTTTGTGAATGTCCATGAAATATGAAACACAATTCACCTCTCTTTCCAGCCTTTTCTCCTCCTTCCTCTTTTCTGCTGCTTTGCGTTTGTCCTCCTCCTCCTCCCTCAGTCTCTGCTCCTCAGCAGCTTTCAACTCAGCCTGGGAAAGTTAGGTTCTTAAGTTAAATTTGTGATTTTTTTTTTTAAACACAGTGTCAGAAAATTATAACTTTGGGGTTGGCGGTCCAGAAGATGACTTCCCAATCTCTCACCAGCTTTTCCTCTTCCTTCTTTCTCTTGAGCTCCTTGATTTCCTTTCTTCGCTCTGTGCGTTGACGTGCACGGGCCTCCATGGCTTCAAAGAGAGGGAAAAGGGAGAGTTGTGTACAGGGTATTCTCCCATGGTCTCAGGAGTGGATATTTGCATATTTATGCATGTTTCACCATTTATATTCTAGACTCGAAGTCAAGGTAAACACGAATGTTATAGTTGAAGGACTATACACGTATAGGCTTTTATATCTGCAAAAGCAAGACTTCATATGTGTGACTCAAGGTTATCCAATTTTGATAGAGGAGCCACAACTGAATGATTGAGGTACCTATTGTGTATGTTTCTATGTATATGTGAGTTTGAATATGTGAGCTATTAATCTTCTAGAGTGAATGAACAGACTGACCCGTGATGATTGGATGAGGGCATGTCTGGTGTGTGACAGCTTTCCTCAGAGGTACAGACTGACTGTCAGGTTCTCTGGTTGCTTTCACTGCCCTGCAACAGTAACAATCATGGCCAGAAGCACAAAAACAATCTCTCTGTCTGTTCATTCACATTTTCTTGATCCTTACCTGGGAAATATTATTTAGGCAGACAGGCAATGACAAAAGGCAAACTCAACCGACATGCATCAAACTGTCTATAAAACTGTAAATTCATTTCAGTACTTCTTACTTTTACTCTTAAGGACATTTTAAACTATGTTCAATGCATCTAGACTTGTTTGAAAGCATATGTAATCTCTTGTCTCTTGTGACTTAACAGGAAAAGCTAATAATGAATAAAAGGTAAAAAATAAAAGTAAAAAAAGTAAAAGTAAAAGTAATAAAAGTAAAAAAAACAAAAAGCCCATGCTTAACCTGCCAACTTGTTCTGCCCTTATTCTCCACAGTAGAGAGAAGTGCACTAAGCGATTATTCTTCATCCTGACAGAGTTTTAGATCTAATAGAACATTTAGGGCCTTTAGAGATAGAGAGACTTTTTAACTTATAATGCACTGTCCAGTAATGAGAAATGATTGAATAGGAGACCAGGCTTTATACTGTACAGTGTAAGATATACATACTGTAATGTATGAATAATTCAGTCCAGTGTCTTTTATCAGAGAGGTTACACAAATAACAAAATGCAAATTTATTTAAGTTGTGTATTTTTACTTGTGCTGCACAATGATATGCGGTGTTTATCATGTTTGTTTGGCTGTTGTTTCTGTGCCTCTGTGATATTGGTGCATCATCAGGTCGTCAGATGTGAGGGAGAAAACCCTGTTAAGTTTGAGGGAATAAGCATAAAATTGTTTTGTAGTAAAGGGTTAGGGTTTAGGGCGTGTGTGTATTGTTGGCAGTGAATAAAAAAATCAATGCTGTTGGGGTGTTTAGTGTATGTTTTTGCTACTTCTTGTCAATCTCACCATATACATTTCTGACACGTGATATATTTCAGTGAAAAAGTAACTGGTTAATGGTATAGTAAAGCTTAAAATAATGTCTTTTCTAAGGTCTATTGGTGATGTTGTGACATTTTGTTGCCAGGATGCAGATTTTGTTTTTTTCAGCTTTTTGATTCAGTTAAAGTTATTTCTATGGAATTTCCCAGGATTAATTTTTGCCACTGTAATGTTTTTCTTAATAAATGCCACAGTTTTGCAACTCCTGCCTGAAGATAAATATCTCCTTAAAAAATTTCCAGTGCCACACAGTTTAACCTCCCTTAATATGGAGTGGCCCCTGGCAGAACAGCAAATCCATTTTCCCTCCACAATTTCTAACCTGTTACTATCTACTACTATTGTGTTTGGTTTATTTCACTACAACAGTAAACATACAAGGACCCAGTGGCCAAAGATTATGACTGTAGATCTACTCCCATGCACTCTGTGGCCATATTTTAAGCTCTTTAATCCAATTAGTTGAGGGATTTAATTAGTAATGATTAACAGTGCCTTTTCAAGAACTTTTTCAAGTTTGACTAAAATATACTTAAAAAGTCCACAACAGAAAGAAGTACAAGAACTGTGAAAGAGGTTATATTATTGTTTTTGCAAATTACAACACACAACAGACTGTGTACGCATATAATTAAAACCTGTATCATTGAAAACAGTACATCTGATTCCAAAGCCTGGGTGTCTTACATTACCTCTGCTCTGTGCAGTCAAAGTTGTTACTCTTTGGTCTTGAGCCTCCTTGCTTTGATGGTTTAGAGGTTTGAGCAGTTTTCTTTATCTCCAGCTCCAAACCCATCATGCTCTGCTCTTCTTTTAGCCGCACAATTTGCTCCTGCTGCTCCTTCAACAGCTTCCTTTGCTGTGTGATGATCTGCTGCTGGGCAGTGTGTCTGTTCTTAAACCTGCTGCCAGGCAACACAGTGCTTTGTGAACAGGGGAAGCCACCGCTATCACCTCTCTGCCGTGCACCATGGAGCTCAGCAGCCGTCAGAGCTACATGCCTTCGGGTCACCTGCCATGGCTGAGTGGGCTGGACCACAGAATCCACAGGCTTCTTATCCTGGTGCACTGCAGAGGCGTCAGGGGCTAAAGTGCCTGACCTATGGTAATCATCCTACAGGGAATAAAACAGAGAAGATGTTAACTTATACATGACAAAATCAAAGACTGTCCTTAGGACCAGGCTTACCAAGAGTTTCAGGGGGGAGCACAGATACAGTATTATATTCAGTTTAGTCCCAAACTTGTTTATTGTCTCAGTACTTGGACCTTTAGCATCACCTGTTAATAATAAACCTGATGCTTTAGTCATGATTTCACTCAGTGCGTACATTATTTAAGTCACATGTAAAATGTGTGCTATGTGATGATATGAGGATTTGTGATGCACCTCTCACCTTTTGTGTGGTGCCTGGTTGGTTAGATGCCTCAGGTGGGGCCATTACAGGCTGATAAATGGTGGTTTCTGTGGCCTTGAGTTTGCCCATTGATACAGCACTGATTAAAGTGGCCATCTTGCGGCGGGTTTCTTGCTGCTGGGCCAAAAGCTCTCGTTGTTCCCTCTCCATCTGACACCATAGCTGCCACTCATTCAGACATCGCCGCAGCAACCGCCTTCGGTCGCTCTCCACAGCCAGCTGGCGTTGTCTGGAGCAGATAACAGATGTGATTGTATTGTAAATTGTTGCTTGGTCAGGGTAACAAGATATTAAAGTTGTATTTATCAATGAGTGTCCTAAAGAGATAAAGTCCCAATTTATAGCTTAATTTTGTATATAAATAGTTTATATTACTTTATTATTTATGATTTGTGGTAAAGGGCAAAATCCATAAAAAAATCCAAAAAAGGTTAACCTGTTTCAACATTTATTTTCTTTGGTTTCTACCTGTTTTCAGTTCGTAGCTCCTCCTCTGTTCTCATCATCTCTCGCTGCTTTTGTTCTGCCCACACCATGGTTCGCCATGCTCGCCACGCTCTCAGTTGTCTCTTCCAGTCACACAGGGCCATGGCCTTACCCATACGCAGCCGTCTGTCCAAAATGACTGAATACCATCGAGAGAAATGCTTCTGCAAACACTTAGAAATGTACACAAATGTAGGCACAGATGTTATTGTGAACACTGTCACAATTAGTGTACTAAACTACAAAAACACTCACGTACACATTGTACAAATACCAACCTTGAGGTTGCTCATGTGAACCATGGTTTGAATTTTCTGTTCTTTGAACAGTCGCTCTGTGTCCTGCTGTTGTTTTGTAGAAAGTGTTGGATCTGACTGGAGGCTCCTGGACACTCCCTGCCCTTTAATCCTCTCTCTTTCCCTGTGGAATGAATGTACAGCTACTACTTAACCTATCAGAGCCACAAGACTGGTTGCAGATGTTCCTCAATAGCTCACAAAGCAAACAAATAAAAACACAAAAACATCACTCTTCTACACATCTCATTCAGAATCAGGTTTTTCCACAATGGTACCTACTGGAATTTACCCATTTATTAATTTTGATTCCAAACATCTATTTAATTTTCGAATAATATGTCTTGTTCCCTCCAAACCTCAGAGTTATATTTCCAGAGCATACAAAGCTTTTGATGGCCATAGTATAAAATAACAACTGAGCAATAACAACACCCCGACCAACTACTCAAAATTATAGTCTTAGAAAATATCAAGTGAAGTTTAACACAACTTTTTCACATTCCAATGATCCCAGAAACTATTGACTATAGAACTATCTATTATTATTTTATACTCCACACATACACCTAAGACTTTATAATTTGTCAAATGAGGTTTAGGATGAAATACTTGCAAAATGCTTTGAGTACTAATGACATTTCCATCAGCCTCAGCTGTTCTATGTTTAGTGCTGTAGGAAATATCAGTGTTTTATCACACCACAGATGGTGAGGATTATACCTGCATCCAATTTACAGCCATTGTAGCCTACCCATGTTCTACACTTCTATGATTCTACTTTTGAAGTACTTTAGCATCATTAGCATTATTAAAAAATAAATAATATATCATTATTACTATTTATAGTTCCAGCATTATAAATCTAAATATCTCATATTTCTGTGTGGAGGCAACCTTTGATTGCTTTCAACAAAGTATGTTCATGATGAGAGTTGGACACATTTACAGTTGGGAAACAGGGCGGTTTTGACCTTTAAGTACACACATAGTGAGAGATAGTTATGTAACAATCTTATCATGCTAGCCAAAGGCATATGTGCCCTCCACAGGGACACTTCTGCAATATGTTTGGGGCAGGGGGCTGCCTCATAACAGGCTTAGTTGTCAAGAAGTTACCATTAATCCATTCTACCCACTATAGGAAAGCGGAGGAGGATTGTTGTAACCACTTCGGCAGAGGTCACCGGTTGCCATGGAGACCATACCTCTGTCTAACCAGCTGTTCCAGGCCTCTCCTCTCCTCTATTTGGCGTCGCAGTCGCACCATCTCTTGCTGCACCATCTCCTCCTGTCTTCGTGCCTCCTGCTTCTTTTTCGTCTCCTCCTCTTGCTCCCTCTTTTTTGCCTCCTGTCTGGTGCCCCGCTGAGCTTCCCTCTCTCTCTGACGTCTCTGCCTCTCAGCCTCACGCTGGGCTCTATTCTCTCGCACCTTCAGTGGCAATCAGTAGATCAATTAGTGTAATTGAGAACACAACTCGGGTGCCCATCGTTCCAGCTAATTTGCTCAACGTAACTCACAGTGACAGTTTTACAATCAACAGTAGTCACATCTCTTATGCAATTGAAGAATGTGAGACCCACTTTGATCACATACCTGCTGGTGTCGTGCTTCCATGGTGAGGACTGGGTCTCTGAGCTTCTTCCTTGTATGTCCAACATCCAGCGCCAGCTCCTCCATCATCCCTGAGTCCAACACTTCTTGCTCCATAAGGTCTTGTAGGAAGCTGTGGACAGCGCTGTGCTCTTCTTCCTCAGCCAGGCGGTTGTACAGATCTAAGTGTATTTGCACAAGTGAGTGTATAAAACTATTATATCACAACTGTGTTTTTAAAGGACTGTTTTGGGTTTTGATTGAGTTCCTTTTTTTCAAGGATCAGTGGTGTGAAAATCAAAGTGCAGAAACTACACACTCTTCAGTTAGGCAATCTATTACAGAAAGCATCTAATTAACCATGAGTATTATATATATGATGTTTTCAAAAGGCGGATTATTTTTATATATTTTATATTATTTATGTTATTTATATTTTAAAAGGGTGGGAAAAAAACTTGGACTCTTGGAAAAAGGATGAGATTAAGCTACAAACTCACTGTTTGTTGTAGTGTTGTTTAGCTTGAACCTTTAAAGTAGAGCATTTAACTGTAATCTGTCACATTCAGCTTCCCTGGTGCTCTCTACCAGTTGTCTTGTACCCTTGTGTCAGTGTTCTAGCGGTTTGTTTCCCAGTGTTTTTTGGACCTAGTTTATGTTTGTTTGGACTTTGATGCTGTGATTTGGATACGGTCACTGATGTAAAATTTTAACTGGTTACAACAATAAACTGCTTTCTTACCATCAAATGTGTCGTAGCTCAGGGCAATAGGTTGAGAACTACCCAGCGCAGCAGGGATTCTCCTCTCAGTGGAGCACATTAGGTCATCTTCCTCCTCCATCTCTAGCTCCAATCGTAACTTACTGCTCAGCCAGTCACCAAGAAGAGCCTGAGCTGCAAGAAGCAACCATCCAAATGTCATCATTCAACTTGCTGCTCTACAGGTTCATCTCTCAATTACTTATCTAGAGATGCCTCCTACTAATTTTTTTATTGCCTGACCTACCTTCACTGTAAGCGTCATCATGATCTTTTAATTGTTCAGTGGTTTGCAATGGTACAGGTAGGCTCCTGGCTCCTGAATGAGGTTTCTTATGGGAGAAGACTTGAGATACAGCAAAATCTGAAGCTATCTCCACTTGCTGTAGAAGAAGGAAATGGACAAATGGATGTCATCCAAAAACCAAAGAAACATGCATCATATAGAGTAGACATACAACTGTTGGTACCCATACACAAAACGACTGGTAGAGAGGCTTAGAAGTGGTGATTAATTAGTGGATTGTAGTGTTATTTCAAGTTTGTTTTAACTTGTTAAACTTGTTTTAACTGTTTTCAATTAATGTTTGGACCTTCAATCTCATAATCAGGCATTCAGCATAATTAAATAGAGAAAATAGCTCACTGTGCCAAAGTGTGGTCAAGGCAAAAACTACAAGAACATCCCCAAGCAGAGAAATATACTCTCAGTACGAGCCAAAGAAGGCATTTAATGTCACTTGTCTCAAAATGATGTAATACAAAATATTAGATTAAACGTCCCATGCCATTTTGAAACAAATGAAAACAGCATTACATAATAATAATGTTATATCGAAAACAAACAAACAAACAAAAAAAAACTTGTCTCTAGCAGTAATATAGCATATAATATAGCAGCAAATGTGGATGAAAGGTATCAACGCTGGATACACACACAAATTCTTCTCACCTTCCTCCACTGATCAATATCACCATTCTTCACCTGAATCTGTAATTGAAAGAAAATGATTTTGAAAATGAGTTTGCATGTGAGACCACAGGACCTGTGGAAATGCTGGTATCATGATCACCTTTGCCAACTTGAAAATGCCTGAGACAAACTCACTGAGACCTGACTGCAGTCATAGTGTGCAAATGGAGGGCTAAGCCAATGCTTAATGTTTGCGATTATTTCCCAGGTAAGCTTAGCAACTGCCTTAAATCAGAAGATTACTTCAAAATCATTCCCCGGACGTCCAAAGGTCTTTACTTTACTTGCAGCGACTCAACTATCTCTGTCTCAGGCTGCAGGCATGTGGTTATCTAAGAAAGGCCCTCTGTGTGACATTTCTTGACTGTCCCCTGACACAAGCCATGGGTCCATACATGTGATGTGCGTCTTCTTCATTCATAAATCAAATCGGACACTTTTTATAATTCTGTTTCACCACTCTCAGGGATTTGATAATCCAGGGGAAAGTGAAAATAGACTGAGAGAAAAAAAAAAAAAAACACGTTATGTTTTCCCTTTAGATAAGAGAAAGTGTTGGCGTGAGCAGCATCTTGGATTTATTATCAAGACTAGGCAGCCACAGTTTAATATATGCATAGACCTCTCAGTATAACATTAATCTGATGACTGGACGTACCTTGTCTGCAGATGTTTTACTCTTGCCGTGGCTCCTCCACCTAAACAGGTGAGGATTATGACCTGGTAAAGTCATTATCTGTCGTAATTACAATCTATTCCTAACAGTCCTTATAGTATCTATCATTAAAAACATACAGCAAGCACTAAAGGCCTGTTATTTTATATGTATGTTTACAAAAGTGTTTCAGAAGTCAGTACAAAGGGCTAGGACAAACCGCAAGGGCTGTATACATAACTGCCATCGCCTTGAACCGCATAGGATTCTGGGTAACGTAGTCAAGGAACCATCTTTCTTGAAGAATTCTCGAACGAACAAACCACTTCAGGACTACACATCCCACTAGACGGTGTTTGTTCAGGCGTCTCTCTGGTAACCATAACAACTGCATTCGCCTCAATGACTGTATATAAAACGTTCGCCTCCTATAAAGAGAGAAAATTTGGTTCATACGGTGAGAATATGTGAAATAAAGATTGATATATGAAACATAAATACTTCCCGTTTGTATATGAGTGTCGTATTAGCGCTTATGGGTGTTTTGTTAAAAAAAAACAAAAAACGCGCGACGCTGTTTTGTAGTTTTCAGTGATTCGGCTGATGAGGACGAGATATTTCCGCGACTTGTAGTTCCTGTCAGGCAGTGTGTGTTGATGGTAAAACGGGAGATGCTCCCTAATTTAAAAATGATATATAGTTAAAACCAGCGTAGGTGTGAATGTGAGTATTTTAAATTGTGTCACTAAACTGCATTGAAGTGCAAACGCCGCTGATTAAACTTGTAATACGTGAGTGACAGGTTAGTTAGCTACGTAGCTAATTCACGTGCTCCTCTACTAGCGTGTGTCAGTGGCTAACGTTAGCTTAGTGGTATCACTGTCACTCAGACGGCATACACCCAATACAAAGGACGGTTATACGGTTGATTTAGACACATAGTGCAGCTCTTCGTATGGCTGGTAGCAGGATTAAGCTGGAGCTGTCCCAGGTGATTCAGGGGAAGGGTCGGCTGGGTGTCCTGAGGGGGCTCGGCAGGACAGGACAGCACTCCTTGGAGGTCCCTGCTTGTTTGCTGTACTCACACTTTGGCACAGTCCCTCACCTCACTCAGGACACGCTGCACACCCTGAGCCACCTGCCCACTGTCACTCAGGTCACTCTGTCCAGTGTGTAAGTAAACTCACCACACACACAAACTCTGAACTCTTTCAGAAATCTAACTTGCACTCACATCACTTTTACCTCTAGAGCAGAGCACCAGGAGGTGTTGGAGGAGTTTAAGGGTGGCTTCAAGAAGTTTGCAGGTACGTTAGTTCAATCATATTTTGTTTTACATCTTTTCTTCTTCTTATGGAGAAATCAGAAGAACATAAGTGGAGATGATAAGTGAGTCAACCAAAGAGTTTAAACACAAGCACATTCACCTGGATTAAAGGAATAACTGATAAGATGCTGGTAGTTAAAGGTCACAGTCACCTCACAAAATGGCTATACTTTGATTGGATGGTGTACAATGTATTCTTATTGACGCAACTTCAAATTGACCAGTCAGAATACAAATGTGCATTCATCTGGACTCAAAGACAAACCACATTATGGTGGTCACAGTGACCTTACACAACACCCTTTTGGCCTTGTGAACGTGATATCTCAGTAATGCCTTGAGGGACTATCTACCCATTAGGTACAAACATGGACTTTGACTCAAAGATGAATGGATTAGATTTTGGAGGTCAAAGGTTTCAGTGACCTCACAAAATACAGTTTTTGGCCATAACTCAAGAATTCACACATCAATTATGACACATTTTGCAGTGATGTAACCTGAGTCGTGGAGGCATTAAGTATCAAAAACCATCTCAATGTAGTTTTACATCTCCCCTCTCAGCCTTCTCTGGAGCTCCAGTGAGGCCAGGTCTGTCAGCCAATCAGACTAAGCCTTTCCTCTGATTCAGAAGAGGACACTGCTTAAAAGCCCAAAGTAGCAAGTCTCAACTTCAACTCCTGGTCAGCCAACTGTTTGTTGTTGTCACTCCCCTCCTCTCTTTCTCCTCATTTCCTGTCTATGTACACTTAATGCTGTCAGTTAAAATAATAGAACATCACAAAAATGTTGTTGTTATAGAAATATTTAAAATATCCAGGCAAACATTTAGACAAACCAAATCCTGGTTGGAGAGTGGCTCCAGATGGACGATGCAGGAGCCATAGCTAAGGACACTGAATGTATTTGTGACATCGCAAAAAGATGTGTTTCAAGGCACAGTTTATGAATAATGTCTATTTGCATTTCTCTGTGGATTGAGTGTTGTATCATAACATTCAAACCTCAAGGAAATGTGCATGCCCCTTCACAGTATTTACATAACACAGACATGTTTTAAAAAAAAAAAAAAAAAAAAAAAAAAGAAGAATAACAACCACATCAGAGGAGCCTCTGACAGGATCAAAATCCTTTACTGGTGTGACTAGTTGATTGATGTAAATGTCACGCATACATGATGCATACATTTATACTGAAGAGCTCAGAGTCTATAAACATTATTTCCGTTGGCTAAATTGGAAATACAGGAGAAAATTGCAGTGCTTCTAAATATATAGTATGTTGAGTTTAATATTAAAAAGCTGATTAACTGCATGAGCCTGATTAAAAAGTAGTGCTGTTCTGGGTAATATTTATATAAATGCCCCAGAAGAGTGACCTCATTCGGCTGTGTTGTACAACAGGAGATGTGGTACTAAGCTTAACTCTGCCTCAGGCAACCAAATTTGAAATTAGAAATGTAATCACTGTAGTGTCACATGGTAACTGTTGGGGGATTACTACTAGTGTTGTCTCTAAAGTGCCAAAAGGGAGAAGAAGTGATTGGATAATTAGAAATAATAACAGCATTTACTGCTATTAGGCCTTTTGTTTTCTTACATTTTGATCTCCTGCTGTATCTGGGTTTGCTGATAAGGCTCCACGTCATCACTCTCTCCAGACTCAGAGTTGTTGCATAAACATGTAGTAATCATACTCCGTCACCTTGCTTTGTGTTTGGCCTCTGCTGACTGGAACTCTTGTCAGGTTTTGTTATCTGTGAGTTAATTTGGGGTTTTATTCTTTGCAGGTCTTCATGATACTGTGCTGTACTGCTCGCTTCACGACCCTGCTGCCCTCCAACCGTCAGGTTACACCACTAACAAGGTGAGATTTGGCTTTTGCTTCGAGCAACAGTTGAACATTTTGTGAGTCCATCAATTTGTTTTTTGCTGAGTTAGATGAGAAGATTGACACCACTCTCATAGATGGATGGTAAATATGTAACTGGAGCCAGTTAACTTACTGATGCTTAGCGTGAAGAGTAGAAACAGAGAGAAACAGCTAAGATGGTAAAAAAAAAAAAGTCCCCCAACGAAAACTCTTAAGGTCACTAATCAACTTGTTATATTTAGTTAGTTAGTTATTTAGTTAGTTTACAAAAGCTTGTTAGTGGGGATTAAGTTGTATATTTTTCAGGGGGTTAGGTGTCAGGCCATTCACAGCTAGCAGAGAGTCACTTTTCCTGTCCAAGAAATCTTTTACAAACAAAGTAATTGTTTTTGTACTTTGTTCTTGTACAGTTTAAATAAGAAAACTGCAACATGTTAATTAATAAGCTTTACAGCTGCCGACTGAACTCTTTTCACCTCTGTGTGATCTTTGTGCTAAGCTAAGCTAACTGGCTCCTGTGAGCTTGGTATTGATTTTCTCACATAACTCTAAGGAAGAAAGATAAGATTTAGAAGTGTGAGAGTGTCTAAGGATTTCATTATCTCCATTGTGAGTAAATCTTCATAACTTTGCCTCGAAAAAGACAGGGAAAGACTCTCTTTATCACTCCAGAGCTTGTCTAAAGATTATCAGATTTTTAAATTGTTCTCAGTATTAAGTTGATCCAGTGATAGCTGTCTGTATATCAATGGCTACATTTCAAACAGGAATTCTTAATAGTTCATTCTTTTTCATGGTGCTAATTGGGCAAAAAGTAAACAAATATAGCCTAAAAACAGACGGGTGAAGTTGTATCCCACAGCTAACTCAAAGAATTCTTGGCACCATTACACTTAATAATCACGTCCTCCAAAGCCCCCAAAATAACGGAAGCTGTAGTTACAACACTTAAAGTAAGATGATTCCCCAGACTGGTGTAAGACAAAGAAAAGGAGGATTAACTTATCCATGCTGCACTACATTTTATTTAGTGACAGCGCTAAGTCTATAAAGGGGCTTGAGGAGGGGAGGTGTTTGGGGGAGTTATAGTCATCTCAGTTTAGTCTGTGGGGGGTGCTCACAGTGTCTGAACTCCCCTGTCCTAGTATGAATGAAACATCACCAAAGCTGTTGTTTTCACTCAAGCATGTTTTCAAGTGACTGTGTCCTCTCACTTATTAGACGGTGTCAGTGTGGGGCAGTTGTGGGCGGATAGAGCTGACTGTGGCCAAGTTCATGGCTCTTCAGAAGACTGTGCAGCCAGGCTGGTACCAGAGCATGGCAGATGGAGAGACGTGGCAGAGCAACACCTCTCGCAAACGGGTCCAAAAGTCTGTGGATCGAACTCTTGCCCACTTGGACGAGTGTCTATTGATACATCAAAACTCACAGGTAGACCCACATTGAACAGTTTTTAAACACACACTGTAATTATCATAAATTGTAGAGCTCAGGTACTTTATTTTTATGTATTTCATGCATGGCATGAGTTCACAAGACAATAATGGATGTTGGTAATTTTGTTGTGGCAGAGACAGCTGTGCAGCTGTGCTATGGCTGGAAACACAGTGAGATTAGGAGTAGCAGCTTATCAGTGGGTACATATATTATAAGTAGGTATGTAAGGGCTCAGCATCAGAGCATCTAGCATTTAAGCATGTTTTTCTTTTAAACCCAGTGTAACAATACTTAATTTCATGATCGAGAGAGCAGAATGACAAGGATTCATATGAAGAGTACAGGAGATGGAGAATTGTCATATCTAATATGTATTATAGCTTTACTGAATTATCCTTCAGAGGGGATAACCTATTTTTAACTGTATGACTCCAGTCCTAGTTGGTCCACAGCTTCATTCATTATTTATTTGCATGAGTCTGCAAGTGCCACAATTTGTGTGTCCTTCATTTTTAGGTAATTCTGTGTTTTTTACTACCCATATATCTTTGCTTACATCTGCATTTATGTGCTTTTTATTGCTCACTATGAAGCAAATTTCCCCTGGGCCAATAAATGAGTAAAGAGTCAAACAGAGCTGACACTGTACTGCAGGTAATTCTGTCATCAACATTGTACAGCGTGAGCTGCTTGAATTGCTACCGAGGTCCATTTTTGGCCCCCTGGTGTGTCTTTGCTCCTCATGATGTGCACATCATGTCGAGTCATCAAAATCCAGATCTCTCTCAAGAATAAAACGTTTTATATTTTTGCACTTAAAGAAATTTTTGCTTTGTCCCTGCAAACCTTCTCATGCCCTGTGTGTGGTTGGAAAAGCTTTGGTCTACTTTAATATACATTTTAAGTCGGGTTTCAGCAGAAATGTCCTTCTGTTTCTTGCTGGTCTTTTTGTGCCGTGGGGTCTCTTTCTGTCAGCTGCTTTATTACCAACCTGTCTGTCATTGCCAGGAGTTGGAGGGAGTGGAGGTGTTTGGTGTGGTGGAGGGAGGAGATATCTTGGAAGAGAGGGTGCGCTCAGCCAGGGAGACGGCTAAGAGGCCTGTTGCAGGATTCTGCCTTGACGGCCTCCAGACAGGCTCCATGGACCAGGCCCTAAGGACCCAGCTCATCGCTGCCATCATCAAAGAGCTGCCTGAGGACAAACCCAGGTCAGCACTCCTTGTGACTACATGAGAAATGTGTGCATTGATTACTGTCGTGAAGGGATTTTTCCCCCACTAATGATACTCTTCCCCACTGTTTCATTGGAAATTTGTCATTAAACAATTAATCAACCAGAACTAAACAAAAAAGAAACAGTACAGTACCCTCTGTTTGAGCCTGTTCTCTTTTATGTGCGTGCTGTATGTGGACATGACAATAAAAACAAAGGAGAAAACCCAGTTAGACAAACATAAAATTTACTAAAAAGACTGATACTGAAGGATGAGAACATGAGAAAAAGGGGAAAAAAAGTTATATAGGTTATAAAAAGCCAAGTTGGCCTTAAAAATCTATCCTTTACTAAGATTTAACCATTGTAGGTCCGTGAATAGTCAGTGGTGATGTTAGTGGGACTGATGCTAGTTTAAATCATCCTGCTGACCTAGATTTGTTTGTATAAATGTATAGAAAGTAGATCAGATTTTTACTGACAGATGTGTCAATTGATGCCTTGATTATGATCATTTAAAAAAAAAAAGATTTTCTTGACCAATTGCTTGTTCTAAAACATGATAAAATAATGAGAACAGTTCACCAGTGTTTCCCAGGGTTCAGTGATATCTTTAAAAGTGCAGGACACAACATTTTTGAAACTTGTATAAAAGAATGAAAGTTGTATAAAACAGAGAAAAGGAACAAATCCTCATGTTGGAGACGCTGAAAGCAGCAGGTGTTTGAAAAGAGGCTTAAATCATTAGAAATATTATCTCTTGTTTATTTTGTGTTAATCACCTAATTGATTAATTGATCACTTGTTTCAGCTCTAGTTCAATTAATGTCGTATAATGAAGCAACTGATTTTACATGTTTACGATGCTCTAACAAACAAGTTCTTTATATTGTTTCTAAAAACTCAAAACCATTGATACAATCTTGATATATAGATCAATAAACTATTAAATTCATTTGACAAACCAGTGCAGCAGTGTAGTTTTAAGTACTGTGACTGATGCTATAATGGCCGTGTGTGCAATACAATGTGATTCAGATACTGAGTTGGCCCAGTTGGTGTGTCCTGCTCAATCAATTTATTATCCTGCTTGATTAATTACAAGTGAAAACCCAGCAGCTCTACTCTGCTCCCCCAACCCCTCCACAGTCTGTCAGCAGTCATTATCTCAGCATAACCTTAAAGGATCTTATCTGTGTCAGTCTGTTATTGTCTACTTTCCTTGTTTTTTTTATATTTCTCTAATAATTTTGTATTGTGTGCTGAAAATAAGTTGTTTTTTTTTCTCACATTTTGTCATTTTAATGATACATTTGCAATGTCAAACTTAAAATGAACCAAAAAAATGTCTGGTAAACAAAAACCTTAAACAAAAAGATAAGAAAAAAAAACTGAATATTGACTGGAAGGCATCATGTTTAAAGGATTAATTTTTGGAGGAGACGTGTCTGAGATCCTGTGTTTGTGTCAGGTAACTGACAGTAAGGAGACTATGACATAACCTTGTTTTGGGTTTAAATTCTAAAATCACACATAGATATAATAAATTATTTCACTTTGCCAATTTTGATTACTCACACATAAGATCATAATGATAACTGAGCTCCCTGAATTTAAAGTCATATGAAAGATTACACTCACAAAACAAAGTTCCCTTTAAAAGCACAAAGACAAACTTAAGTTGCTGATTCTCCGAAGTAAATCAGCCTCTCAAAGCCTCCTCCCTGGAAACTGTTTCACATGAGCAGTCCTGCCTCAGAGGTGTTGGAGTGGCTCCATTTGTGGATCTGAGTTTGAGAGAAAAGACTTAGGAGTGGTCAGCTGTATCCAGGAGCTTGCTGTGAGCTTCTTCAAGTCAGCTTGTGAACAGGCTCATCTCATATTCTCTGGGACACCGTCTCTGTTGGTTGTTCTGGCTGTTAGGATTTGCTGCTTCCTTCTGGAAAGTGGAGTGGAGTCATTACCGAATGCCAAATTGGGCTTGACCTTGACGCCTGCAGACACATAGTCCGAGAGAACCAGTTAACTGAAACGCCAGGAAGAGCAAAAGCACGAGGCTGTACATGTTGTTGCAGAGCAGAGAAAGGCTGCTGGCGTTTGTGTTTGCTTGTTTAGCAGTAATATGTTGTAGATCTTTCAGTGTGTTACATGAATGTTCATGATTTATTCAATTATTAATACAATAGCTGAGCTTTCTGCTATTTTTGTGTTTATTGTCTGAGTTTGTGTGTGACTCTCAGACTGCTGCAGGGTGTGGGACGACCTGATGAGGTGCTGGCCTGCGTGGAGGGTGGTGTGGACCTGTTTGAGAGTTTCTTCCCGTTCCAGGTGACGGAGCGAGGCTGTGCTCTTTGTTTCAGCTTTGACATCTCCCCGGACCCGGAGCGCGCAGGTAGAACGGCCCCTACAGGTGTGGTGAACAGCTGGACTGAAGTGTGGCTGTGTTAAAACTTTTTCATTTCAAGTTGGTGTAAATAATTTTATTTTCATTGTCTTTCTCTTGTACTCATAATCCAGCTTTATCTGGATGTATGACTATGCATATGTATTTTGAACATGTAATGAGATGTAGTAATAATAATAATAACTTTTTGTGACAAATGAATCAAAAGCAGGGATAGTTAACGTCAGATATAAGTTAGAGTTACAGAGGGAAGACTAACAATATACTTCTATATAATTACAGGGGGCACACACACACACACACTAACAGAGTAACAAAAATAAAAAGGGTGATATGATTAAAAGATAAAAGAGTAGTTTCTGAAAATGAGTTTTTTTAGTGATTTAAAACAAGTTATGGATTCTGCTAAATTTATCTCGTCAGTCAAAAAGTGATCAGTAAGATCTTAAAATGAAGGAGAGCGAAGATTGGGGTGATGTGATGTTGTCTATTAAAACCAGTAAGAAGCTGAGCTGCTGTATTCTGAACTAGTTGATGGTGGGAGAGTGACTTATGATTTATATCGGCTGCTTTAACATTCCCATTTAAGTTGTATCAACCCCACTCCCCCATTATAAATGAATACATAATTCATTCTCTGCAGTGGCCAGATTTTCTCCTAAAGAACAGCTTTCTTGTTCCTCACTGGCACTAACCTATGTAAATCATTCAAATCAAAGCCCTCACAGCTTAACTTTAATTTTTCAATGGGACAAAGGGTTAAAAAGGCTAAAATGAGGCAGCACCTGCTTGCTTATTTTCACTGTTTTCCTCGTCAAACCAAACGATCTTTCAGACACAGCAAACCAAAGCTACAAAATGACTTTTTGAAGTGTGATGTTGGAAATTATCCCAATAAGATGGAAAACACTGGCATTTCTGGTCAGGAGCTTGCAATATATGCCTTGAGCAAACTGACATGTCACTGTGTAATTTGGGAGTTTGGGTAGGGGGTCTCTCTCACAAGGTAATAATGAAACCTGAATGAAACATGATGATGGTTAGAAATATGATTCTTCATTTTCTTTGCATCGTTTCCATGCGTAATGGGGTTATGGGCAAAGAAATGAGGGAAGATTTCTTGGTGTAAATAAGATGAAATGTAATGAGCACACATGTACAAACAGACACTACTTTGACGTTTTTGATGCTACAGATTTGTGGTTAAGTGATGAAAGCACTGACCAGACTACATAAGATGCCCAATAATAAACCGAGTGGGCCTATGTTTATTTCTATAGGCAGAGTCTGTGGTGTTGATTTGAAAATGCTCTGAGTTAATGTTTCTGGATCATATACAAATGTAAAAGGAATTTGTCTCATAGAGAATTTTCTGTAATCATACCATCATTAATTAGGCTTCAGTGTCAAAGCCACATTAAAGAGGAGTTCCCCCAGAAAATGAACAACCCTTTGTCTTTTTAAAAGTAAATTAAATCTGAATAGCTTTCACATAATTAATAGGAAAGATGTTTGTGTCTATGTGTGCATGTGGTGGTCATGTCTCCCGGCAGATGAGGGATTTATTTTGCATTAAAATTAGACGTAGATGAGATGGCTAGTGAAATATTGTGTGTATTTGTTTGTTTGTGTGTAGGGGCTGGTGTGTTATATTATCTAGCCCCAGGTCAGTCGAAATAATTGGTTAGGGAGAAAATCAGCTGGTGAAATGAAATCAATGGTGTAGCTCAGCAGCTCCTGTAAGGTAACAATTAAGTTTGGGCCCGTCGTTTGGATTGTTGTCCCAATTGGACAACAAAAGAAGTGTTATGACAAGAGCTGCGGGAAATGCACCGACCTGGCCCAATGTGGACTTTTGTGCTTCATTAAAAAGTTGCGTTAAACTGGTCTGACAGACAGGGTGAAGTTTGGAATCAGGCAGCATCAAGTGTCAGACAGCACTAATCGATTCTGCACAGGGAGCGTAATGGAGTTCAGTGGAGGTGAGAGCAGTGATGGTGTCAAACCTGAAGAGAAATTCTAATTCCCTTCTCAGCCAATTACAAGGCCCCGTGGGGGATAGGTGTGGGGAGGGAGGCAACACCCCCACTTCCCAGTTAAGGTCCTTTTTGACACAGCAGTCCGTATGCTAATTCATTCTTTTCCTTCCTTCCTTCCATGCTTCCATCCTTCCTTCCTTCTCGCCCTTACTAAGTTTTCCTCTGTCACCCTCTTCCTTTCTCTTTTCAACTCTTTCATTCGCTGACTGCACTTTGATTGAATTTGACTTTATGACATTCGTTTTACCACAGATTAATTATTGTGTCATAGAGATGCAGATTGTGGAGGGGGGAGAAAAAAAAATAAATAAATAAAAATAAATATATATATATA
>CM076667.1:11622590-11661340 GCA_038496675.1 Rachycentron canadum
AAAACAGCTAAACTGCAGTGGCGGCACTCTGGTTCCAACTAGGAGGAAAGATGGCATGAATTTTTCTACTTTTCCCTGTTGTTAAAAATCAGTTTTGAACCTCCATGATATTAGTAATCAAGTGTGTTATCGCACATTTAGGAAACGGTACCAAAATTTAATCAAAGAGAATAATAATTAGCCTAGATTTGCATAGTAGCAGTAACTCTTGTCTCTACTGTCTCTGACCCTAATGACATTCAAATGATTTGAAGTGGTTAAGGTTTAAAACGTTTATTAAATGTATTTAGTTATTGTATTGTATAGCTCAAAAAAACTGAAGGTGAAACAATAACACATTTTGCAGCCTTTAGATGTCTTAACACAGGACAGTACCCATTTTTTTTAATTTAATAATTAGTCTAGCAGGCATCCAATTGATGTTTGAATTATCTATTTCATACTTTTGGAAAACAGCCTTCAAAGTTAAAACCCTTTCTTCTCAACTTCAGTTTCTGTATTTACTTCTCTCTGTCTTTGCAATGCAGAGTTTCTCTTGGGCCCAAGTTATTTCTCCCTCCTTCACATCTTATTAGCTTTGGTCAAGGCTCATTTCATCCCTTTTGTTCTCATGCTTATCACCCCCTCCTACAGCTCCATCCCAACAACCCCTCCTCCATAATAATTTACTTTTTCTGCTTTGTTTATTCACTTCGTTGCTCCCTTCTTCACCCGTTTCAGTTTCCGCTTAACCTATTTTGCTCTATTGTTGCCTTTTAATCTCTGTTTGATCATTTGCATCGCTAAAGACTCCTTTCTTCCTTTTTCCCTCCTCCCTCTCTATTTCATCTTCCTTGCATCCCTCATGTCTATAACTGGCCAGACAGCTTGCTGAGTTCCCTATGAACAACAGCCCCTTGATAAAAGACTGCTCTTCATCAGCTCTGGTTACTTATCTCCATTCTCATTGGATTAAGGGAAGTCAATTTGCAGTGAACACACATCTGTGTTAAACAGGTGCTGAAAGTCAGATCATAGCTAGTGAGTGATTATATCATGGTAGTGGAGAGACTATAGGACACAGCAGTGTTTTAATAGGGGTCAGGCTATAGTTTGTGTTGCAGATCTGCAGATCTGTATGTTGAGACTTATGTTCTGCTAATGGATGAGATTATAGTGTGGAGAGTTTGTGGTGTGCTGGGATTAATGAGATGTATGTTGCTGCAGTGCTGGAGCTGAATGATGATGAGAGGTACACAGCAGGCAAGGCGCAACCCAACGGAGAGGTTGCTCATGATGATCAAGCCCAGATGACATCCTTTGAAATAAATCTGAAAGACAAGAGGTTTGTGGAAGCTTTTTAAGATCTCAAAGATCACATTGTTTTCACAATCAGCAGTACTTGCATTTAGGGTGTCCATTCATGAATTGTACTTTTGAACTTCTATCCAGGTACCAGGATGACTTTAGGCCACTGGTGGAGGGGTGTGGCTGCTACTGCTGTAAGAACCACCAGAGGGCATACCTGCACCACCTGCTAGTGACCAATGAGCTGCTGGCCAGTGTCCTGCTCATGATCCACAACACAGCCCACTACATTGGCTTTTTCAGCGCCCTCAGAGAGGCTATGGCCAACAATAAACTGGGCCTCCTCAAGAGACGGGTACTTGGGGAGAGAGGTGGGCAGACAGAGAAAAAGGAGTAAGACAGACAAATCAGAAAAATAGGAGAAGGATTGATCTTGCTCCTCCTCCAAAGGATTACTGGACTGACTTGTGAGGGGCAATCAAAGCTCTTCTCAGTCCAGTTAGAGGATGAACTGTGCTGCTGCAGAGACCTTGACACAGGGTCAATCCATACAATGCTAAAGTCATGTTTCTGAAGTATGTTCAAAAAGGGGGGGGGGGTTAAAAGAGAAAAGAGCTGATAAGATGATGTTGAGATGTTGATGTTTGTATCCTGGATTCCCATCAGGAGGACAGATCCTGTTAAGCTTGTGTATTGATCTGAGCGGATAGGGTCAGTTGGCTAAAGAGGGAAAGGAGCTGGATAAAAAGTCAAGAGACATTTGCATAAAAAAAGAAATGTAAGCATGGATGGTGGTGGACTATCGACTATAACCGACTCCCTGTGTCCCTTCTGCTGTGGCCTGATTGCAGGTCAGCAGATGACTAATGTTCTCTGGACTCATTGACACAGCAGCATAGACCAGAGGGAGAGTCAGAGTGACCAGGGACAAAAATTTACCAGAATAGATCATGCTTTTCTGCTCTATTATTTTAAAATGTCATGTCTATAATATTTTTTCAAGGCTTTGTTTTGCTTTTTTGTTTATTTCATACTTAATTGATCTGCTTTCATCAAGCATTTGTCATTGTCCATGAATATTTTTACGTTTGTTATTATTATGTTAATATCCCTAATAGCCTGTCACGCACATGTAGATTAACTTCATCTAGTTTTCAACTTGACTGATTTACCAGTTTGTATGATGTGATTGTGCAACACATTAAACTAGTCCATATGCAGCTTGGACCGGCTGTTGTCTCTCGTGGGTCTCAGTGAGGTTAACTGAAGGTTTGAGCTGACAGTTCCACCATTCCTGCTGCTGGGAAAGGATAAAGATCAGATAAAGATACAGGTCCCTTCTGCCTCCCATGCAGTGATGGAGAAAGGCTTTTTGAAGGGTGAGGGGATATAATTGACTGCTAGACCGTGCAGATGACTGTGGGGGACAAGGGACAGACTGAGAGAGAGAGAGGAGACTGTGACAGATTTATGGAACAGCAATGAGGACTGTGGGTTACTTTAACCGTATCAAGCATTATAAAGAAGTAGGTTGGAGGATTTGCTCTTGTCAATAAGTGGGCACTGAGCATAAATGCTTAAGAAATATTGGCATAAAATGAGTTTAGGAAAGATGAAAAGTTGGAACTTTATTAATGCCTGTATGGGGAAAAAGGGCAAACGCTAAAATAAGCAGTGACCTCTAGACTATGTTTATTTTAAGGTTTAATGGGATCGCAGTAGACAAAATCTAGTTTGAAAAAGGTTGTAAAGACAATCCCCCAGATTTTCTGGTAAAATAAAGGTAAAGTAAATAATAAAAGTAGAAAAAAAGCTAAAAGTAGTGACTGGCTATTGCCCTCCTTTCCCTGGATAACTGCTGTTTATTCAGGACCACAAACCACAAAAAGGTTTCTTTTGTGAATATGTGTCTGAGAAAGAAAGATTTTATGAGGCATGCTGTGCAAACCCACCCTTGATGAATATCCTTAAGAATAAGCTTTCAATCTGGTTAAACCATGCGCCAACCCACCGTGACATCTCCCATTGGTTTGTGAACTGCTGTTTTAATGATGATGTTTTTTTCTGATGTCATCATACAGTCTATGGGTTAAACAGTAATAATTAGGCACCTTTTAGGGTGTTTCTAATGGCAGTTGAGTGCAAATGCTCATTTTGACATAAATCTATCAAGCTTATGACCTATAAGATCAAGTGGAACATAAATTATCACAATATTTATGAGACACAGCACATATATAACATAAAAGAACATATAGGATGAACCTAACCTCATGTGGTTTGCATAAAAAGATCCATTAAAGGTTTGACTACTTCCTACAGAAGGTGCACATGCAAAAACTAGTGTGTGTGCCTTTTAGAGTGCCAAAGATATTACACGTAACTTTAAAGGTTTAATTAATTTGTACACACAGACATTTATACATTTGTACCTTCATGACACTTGCATCCTTCCCGTCATAGCCTGACGTTTGGTCGAGTATGTTGAGTCAAGGAAAGAGCTGAAGCCATAGGTTTGACAGAACATTTAAGACGTTGTCTGAAACTATGAGTTGAATTGGATTAATTGGATTGGAACTGGCAGTGCCACATGGGATACCAATTAAGGTCAAAGCATACAACTACTGTCTGAAAGTGTACACTAAATATTTAAATACTTCACATTATACACATTAGCATTTTCTTGTACTTGTTTTTGTGGCCATCTGGCAAATTCAAGCCCAATAATTTTATTAATTACTGTCCTTTTTGTTCTAAAACTACTGAAAAAAAAATCTGCCTTGCCATTTTGTCTCTGTGTGCTGGTGTAGGTAGAAAACAGTCAATTTATCAAAGGATTTTCACAGAAAATAGCTTCTCCTGTCTGGAAATGACACTAATGAGAACAGTTAGAATGAACCAAAACATTGAAGTTACAAGTCATAAAACCAAAACAATGAGTTTGAAATACTCCGTACAACTTAAGGAAACTAAAGAGTTTGTTATGATGGGTGACCTCTTTGACATCTCATATAAACATTAGACAAACTTTAGATGGGAATGGCAGCTTTAAGGTGCCTTCACAGAACAGTGGTCATGGAGATGCACCTTGAAATGCTGTAGAGCAATGTTCATTTTCTGCAAATATCAATACATAGCTATTATCTCAAAGCTGTGTGCAGTTGACACCTTTTATTGTGGATATTAATGACATTGACTGAATGAACTTAAAGCAGAAAATGGGTCTAAAATGCCACTTAAGACCGACTATTAACCTTTGGCACAGTACAGAGGTAATTTCCATCGGGGCAGACTGGCTATGGTGCAGTGCCTCCTCCCTGAGTGGTTGAGTGAATGATTGAGTGATGAAGTTACACCATTGGTCAGCTGATGGGTTAGTGCAAACATTTTTAATCATGTCATCAGTGGGAAGTTTTCATGTTCATGTTTTTTCGTCAAAAAGTACCAGTGATAAACTTTTTTTTTTTTTTTTTGGACAAACCTCAGTCATTGTCAGAAGAGAGAGACCAGTATTATCCACAAGCAAAAGGCTCACTTCTCTGTGT
Organism: Rachycentron canadum; assembly: GCA_038496675.1. NCBI lineage: Eukaryota > Metazoa > Chordata > Actinopteri > Carangiformes > Rachycentridae > Rachycentron > Rachycentron canadum. The sequence continues at coordinate 11,627,423 of CM076667.1, forward strand.
TTCTCTGTTCAGTGAGTTGAGGCTGTGCAAGAGACAGAATAATAAAGGTATTCTGCTCCTTCTAACTTTCTCTCTGTGATCTTTTTACATGTAAATATTAAAATCACAGCAAAATCTTTCTCTTTAACTTGTGTTGGGTGATTTAGTCAGATGACGTTACGATTATAAAAACCAGGGTTTTAATGGTGCAGAGCAGCAGCTTGAAAATGGCTTAAAAGTAATTGATAACATCGATAGTCTTAACATGACAGTTAGATTTAATAGGCTGCACTTTAGCCATTTCAAACTTGTTCTGTTTTCTGACAACAAAACAAAAATCATATAATTGTAAAGCTTCTGGCTGTATTAAAACACTATATGGGTGAGCACAGAGAGTAGGAGAGAAGCAAACAGGGCTGAAACCACACTGACACTGGGCTTAAATAAAATATGATGCAATGATGTCATGTAGATGCCAATTAATGTATTGCATCATTTAGCAGCTTTCTATTGAAAGTTGTTAACAGTGGTTTCACAGCAGTTTTCAATTAGGTGTTTTGCAACTTTGCATAGTGACCACTCACGGTCAAGCCATATAAAAGGTTTTGAACTTGTGTTGTTGAGTGATAGACTGATGGTTGTGCTCACACACATTCTCATTTGCACTGTGAGTGACACTGGACACAATTTCTATATAGAAAAGGGTTGAATGACAGTCAGCAGGAGGCCCTCATAGCTCATTTCAACCAATTATCTAGATGGAGACTGCTATTCAGGCTGGATCACTACAAATTTCTTTTCTGTCTCTCCACTCTCCTGGATAAGTTTGCAGTGTGAGCTTAGCCTCATATTTATTTTGCACTTCACATGGCAGCCAGATTGTTCTGCTGTTGTGACAGCACTACATAAAAAAGGATGAGCTCAACTGCTTTTTCCAAACAACAGAAAGTCTCATAAAGCCAGTGGTGAGATGTGCAGTGTGAGTTATCATGGAAGAAAAGATGGCTAGAGAAAGGTTCAGTCAGTATGGGACTGTGTTGTCAAAGCACAGCATCAAGAGTCTTTACAGGAATGAGGAAAAAAAACAATATTTGTCACTTTGAGAGGAAGGTGTCCATCATATACTATACATCATATACTCAGAAGCTTAAATCTTACCACATCATTGTGTTAATTGTTGAATAATCCTTCTACACCCTTGGGAAAACCACTGACCCCTTGGCAGCCTGTGTTTGCAGTGGTTAATGTTTCTTGTTGGAAAATAACTGCACAAATTGCAGTAACAAAATGGCCACAGAGAGGTGCTCTTTCAGTCTGAGTGTATCTTTTACACTGAAAGTGTGGTGCCTTTGGGCCTGTTGTGTCATAATCCATCCGAGGCTTGAGTTTGCTCTTAACCACGCTCATTCACAACTTAACACCATACTGTCACCTAACCTTACAGCTTCTCCTCCTTCATTTCACCCAGTCAGAAGTGACCAGGACGCCATAGACCCACACGGCGACGGCTCCCTTGGTAGTTTCTGACCCTCTTGTCTGTCCCCATGGTAACCCTTGACCACCAGCACGGAGCAGTCGTGAATTTCACCACTCTGCTGGCTGTAAAAGATTGCTCACTAAACAGGAGGCCAAATGCCTTATTACCTCCCTGATGTATTTCAGCATTCATTTATACACATAAATCATCAGCTGACAATGTGCTAAATCAACGGGGACCTTCTACCTCTGGACCCCCTGGGTGAATATTTTATCAGGGCTGTGAATCTGCGCATCATAATGTATAAGTGTAGGTTAAAGTACTCTACTGAAATATAGAGAAAAGGTCAAAATACATTAATGCTCAGGACTTATTGGTTAACATATCTTGTGACTTTATGCCCTGATGTCATGTGTAAATTGAGGATGTGACATGAAAACAGTACAGAAAGAATACTTCTCTTTTTGTGAAAGTGTTTAAAAAACATCTTTTCGCTGGTTTGGTGACAACCGGTTTGTCCTTGGGCCTTTTCTTTGTATCACGCTTCGTTATTATTTGGGATAAATTCTCCATATTTTCTTATAGGTTGACTGGACTTTGTTTGACACTGAGCTTAACATCCTTTTTTTTCTGTGGTACCAGTAAGTTTACAACAACACCCGGTGTGTTATTTGCACACACATGAGATGTTGTGGTTGTGTGAAAGTAATAGATTACATGGTTGGTCATCATTTTAATACCAAAATGTGAAAGTAACATTATTGGTTGACCACTCATTCAGTCATGTGTTTCTCTTATGATATTGATTGTGTTATTAGATATGAATGTGTTCTTGTTATTCGTTGAAGAAGCTCACTGTTCTCCTTATCCTGTTTATGCGTACAGATGTCAGGGGCTGCACGTGGTACAGATTTTGTTGAACATTTCAGAGCACTGGTGTGTCAAGGGGTTGGTGAATGAATCTGTTTCTAAGTCCAAAAGTTGCTTCACAAAAGTGTAGTTTTGTGCAAATCCAGCTCCCATTGCTGTGCCAGGCTAGGTGCTGGACAGCAGTGAAGGAAAAAATATAAAAATATAAAAAATATATTAGATTATTAAACAACATTGTTTTGACCCTATTGTGTATTGATATATTGATGTTAACGCTGAATCACATAGTCAAACAGCAAGAGTCTGCAGCCATACATGCAGCCCTGTAAGGCTGTAACATGAATATGGTCACATGCTAACTATGCTAACATGGTTAATGTGTGTACAGTTGACCATCTTAGTTTAGCTGCTAACATTTGCTAATTAGCACTAAATACAAAGTACAGCTGAGATGGTTTCCCACAAGCCAAAGTACTGGACAAATTAAAATTTTGACCTTGATGAAAAGATTACCACAGCTTTTAAGATTCATGCTCTGAATGTCATGAATGTCTGCATCAAAATTTGAATGGGACATGTCAATGGTTAAATTATTTTAACCTGCTGAAAGTGTTAGGTGTAAACTTAGGTGTAAGTTATCAGGAGCCATCTTCTGGTCTCCATGGACAAATGTACCAAAGCATATGACAATCCTTCCACTGGTTGTTGAGATATTTCAGGCTGAGACCAAAGTTGTGACCAACCAATCAATATTGCCATCCCCAGAGCTATGCTATTAAGAGAGTGAGTTCCTGAACTTTATTGGTCTGAATGGGGTAATGTTTCAACTCTGCTGCATATTTGGTGAATTGACTTCAACATCGAATGATATGTGGTCTGCTAATCCAATGAAAAACAGATGCACTTTCAAGACACTCCACAGAGCAAGTTAATGTAATCACATTGCTTGCCTAGTGCAACATGCAGATACTCTCAGATACTCACTATCATACTAAACAGAAAAGTGACAAATCTTCCAATATGAGAGTCTAGAACCAAAATGTTTGTGGATTCATTTTCTGTTTATTTAAGTTTTTGGTCCCAAATCTGGACTCTGCATGCACACACTAAAGTCAGTGAAATACACTGCCAGATGAAGGAAAACAACCTGCAGGTTTTATTTGAGTGGAGAGGTTGGCTGGGTCGACTAAACTCTAATTATTTTGGAAGAATTGTTTTTATATTTGCCACTGAGTCAGCAAAAAGACACTCTGCTGTTGAGATGCTCTGAGATGCTTTTAGACAATATTAAAAAAAACTTTTCCTGACATGTATTTGTCTTACTGATCGATAGCAAAACAATACACTCAAGGACAAAAGAGTAACAACCATTTTTCATTTATGGCACTTTTAAATTGTGGGCATGAAAATCTGTCTGCACATGGATTCAATTCCTTAAGGTAAGATTATTGTAAGATGTACTAAGAGCTGTTACCATCCACAGAGCTAAAATGTTGAGAGTGCATGCCTCTCTAAAAAAAAAAAAGAAAAAAAAAAGAAAAAGTATTTAATTGTTTAGTTAAATTAAGGTTTAAGGACACTTAATATGACTGAAGGGTGGATGAGCTGGTGCTTCTGCAGATTCTGTGTTTCACTAAAGAAGGCTTTTCATTTTATTGTTGCTCTACTGCCCTAGAGGTCACAGGAAGTTGAATGAAAGGTCAGCTGAGCTCAGTTTTGTAGGACAGTGGACAGATGAAAAGGCCATGTAGGACGTGCCCTTTACTGATGAGCGTCATCGGTTAGAATGGGAAAAATGGGGAAGGAATGCCTCATTCAGCATAATTTAAGATGTGGGCTTTTTGCAGAAATGGAAGAGGAGAGAGATGAAGGAGCAGAGGGAGTGTTAGGTAAAATATTCACGCTTAGTGTCTGTAGCTGCATGTAAAGGAATATTTTGGGGAGTCAGCCTGATGATTTTCTGCACTTGTGTTTACAGTGTTTACTGCTGAAGGGAGTTCTTGATAGCCTCCTCCACAATGAGTGATGATCGATAGATACATTTTTTCCTAATTGTGTCATAAATGTAGGATATAACCTCAAGGGAGTTGTCAAGATTTCCTTAAAGATCCTGAGTAGTAATTTATAATGCACCTTCAAACCAGTCATATTTGACTGCCACTGTTATTTATAGCTTATGTGGCGCTTGTTAGAAAGAGAAATACGATGTGTGGGAAAGTAGGCTTCAGTGATGGAGAATTTATGTTATTACCCTACCATCAATCAAACCTCTCGAATGGATTGATCTATTTATATGTGCTTCAGTCATAATTCAAAATGGTTTGTTTGTATTTCTAATTATTTGTGTTTCCATTCAAAAATAAATATTAACTCATTTGTATATTATTATTTTTTCCACAATTTAAAGCAGATGGAAAGAGAAAATGCGTATTATATTAATGTCAAGGCCTAACCAGCAATTTAAATCCTACGGTCTCACTAATAATAACTACTCAGCTGGTTTTTCACTGCCTTCATAACAGGTGTGAATCAGAAAACACACCGAGTTCATCAGCAGCATGATTCCTTATATCAGTTCAGCATGTAAACAAATGATCCACATAATTTGGCCTTTTACCTTTGTTCGTGTTCACACATTCTCAGATATTTTAACACTGGTGGGAGGTTAAGCAGTGACGTCACCGGCAATCAGGCAGAAATCAATAGATTTGATTGTAATGACAGCTTAGAGGGTTTTGTTCTCAAGAGCATGACTCAACATGGTGATGGGCTTACAAGCAAAGCCTTGATTAAATAGTGATCACATTCTCAGAAGGGTTTGGTTGTTCCTTGTACTGATGAAGTGAGGCATCAGTGGAGGTTTGCCTGCCTTCAAGGATGGCATGTGAATGCTATTATTTCTTAATGGTGCAAACTTTAAAATACAGTATAGTATTATGTTTTTAGATCTCAAAAACACTTTTCTCCGATTTGCAAGGCTAGCAGGGTATTCACAAAGAACTGGATGGGGAATGAAAAGAAATAAGAACACGCGGGAATGATGGGATGGCAGAAAAACGAAAGTCGACAGCAGCCTTTGAGAGCAGACAACCAGTATAGAAAGTGAATTTTTAAGTGAGAGAAATGAAGAGCGTGCAGAGAAAGCCGATCGTTCCTGCTCTTAAACATGAGGTTCTCTTTCTTCTCACCTTCACGAATGGAGATCGCCGTCAGCAGAGAATTAGAAGTTCATCTGGATTTGAGGGAACATCAAAAGCAGATGCGCTTGTTGAGCTTAAAGTCACATCTGCTGTGCAGCATTGAATAGACTCAGCACAAACAGTGGTGTATTTTAAGCAGATTTTTCCTTTAAAGAGCCCCTCTGGACACAATTTAGAAAATATAAAAGTACCCTGCATAGAGCAATATTTTGTTTATAATGGATTTTCCACAAATAAAATTCCAATAAACAGCTGAAAACTTCTTAGCACATCTATTGAGAATTCTCATCTATGAATATATGAATATGTTGCTGCCTCGGGCTCCTGTTCCACCCACCACCACCGCTTATACTGTTCTGGTGTCCATATCTAGCAGTCATACGAGCCATATCATTTAAAATAAGTCAAGCTGATTCTCCTTTGTGTGATATTTTGTACATTCAGAAATTGCTGGATTGCCGGTTGTGTTACAGAACGCTATGCAGCTTATTCACCTCTGATAGCCGTAGGAACATCTTGGTATCTGGAAAACTAATCTCAGCTGACTCCTTTTTGGCTTTTTGCTGAACTGAACTCTAACCTTATCTGTGTTTGTGAGATTCAAAGGGCGTCAACATCATAACAAATTTGCTGTTTGGAGTCAGAGAGATGTGTGGTACCACATCTGGCCTCGTAGTTTATATGTGACACTGTAAAAGTACATTATCTGATTCACTCTCCTAGTTAACAGCAACTGCTAGAAGCGAGCTAACAATACCAAAGTCACCTAGGAAATATATTGCAAAAAGATAGATTTCTTTTGAGACTTTGTGTAATAAAATAAATATACTGACTTCCACTTGCAGTTCTAACCCCAGGATAGTTTCCAGGGCAAAATCAAGCTTCAGAATGAACTTGCTAGCTGATAAAATCCAATCTTTTCCTAGAAAAAAAAAAATCAAAGGGAGCTTGTGGCTAGCGACTTGACAAAAACTGTCTCCAGCGTCACTGAAAAAAATCAGCTTTTGGACCATGACTGGCTGCCTGTCACCACTTGTGATGTTGCAAATGACGCTCCTCCATGTCCAGAGTCCCTCCACCACAGAGCACAGGAAAGAAGCATTAACATCAATCTGTATAAAGTCAAATATTCAAGTGAGGTAGTCCTAGTGAAACGCACTTTTAAGTGAAGGGGTCTTTAAGATATTTCCCTAGATGTTTTGGGATTTTAGCTTGGAAACCGGCAGTGTGATTGTTTCTGCCACTGTGATAGATATACTCACATTAACTGAGTTTGAAGGCAATTTCCTTGTTTCTTGATTAAATAAAGAAACAGATGTCCTGATAGCTCAATTGTGGATACTGTGTATGCAGCCTATAGGACATCTGTCAGATGTCATTCTCTTCACCCAAAACTTCTCTTGTACATTTACAATTTGTGAGCAGAGTTCTTTGCCTCCTTCCCCCAGGCTCCTTCCTCAGAGTTTCTGTGAACTATGAAGCCACTCACTGAAACACACTGAAGGCATTAGTCCGGTGTTTGGATGTCACTGATGAAAAAGCTGTCGGGCAGCCACACTTAGAGACAAAGCTCTGCTATTCTCCACCTCTCCACATCACAAGTCTCAAGCTCAATTAATCATCCTCTACTTGGGACATTTGGCAGAGAAATGACATCAGTAGTGCAGATGCGGGTGTTCAAGTGCTTGAATATTTACATCTGCTTTTCAAGTACATCCATCCATACAAGCAAAGTAATTTAAAATGCATAAGATGGGGCCACAGTATACCCATATCCAATCAGCAGTATTGCACCTGCTTCACGTATCATTGCACCATTGAGGTGATGTTTGTGACACTATACAATTTACTGTATGCATGCACGCGTGTGGTGGTGATCCAAGAAACATTCCCACCGCTGTTAGGTAAATTAGGTTATTTGAGGTTGCTGAATAAAATATGACTTGTTTATATGACCTCATTGCATAAAGCAGTACATAGAGTGAAATAGTATACACACAAGACTTATTAATAGTAGCAATTGTTTAGTTCCACATATATTAATCCATTTACAGAATTATGGCTGACTTCAATTTGGATAGGTGAACAAAAGGAGGCTGCATTTATTCAAACATAACATAAAAGATACAAAATAAAAAGTCCACAAAGAAATTTTGAAAATATACCCATCATCACAAAGAAATGGTTACAATAACAACTAAAAGTACTGGAGCTGAAAAGGGAGCAGAATATTATTATTTCAGCCTGTTGGTCCCTAAGGCCACGTGCCTCTTGGATACTGGTGGCCTTATCCGGTGTTGCTGTCGCAACATCTTATATCTGTTTAGCACAAGTGCACAGGGGAGCCTGGATTTGCATTTTTTTTTTTTTTTTTTTTAAATCTTAGTGAGTGTCTGCATTGCTATTTTCAATCAAAAATGCCAAATGGGAAACCATAAGAGGATGATATAGTGGTAGACACAGTGCTAATCAAAGTATCCTCTGATGTTATGTACAAGTCTGTGTTTTCTGAGGGTTTGCCTGGATGGATTTACATTTTTAATGGATTTTATTTGCATTGTTTTTTTGCATTATTCTATTTTTTGACAACTCTAGCAGAATTTAAAACTCAATTTATTTCTTTATTCCATGATCATTTTGACAATTAGATTTTTTGAGAAAATAAAAAGCGTAAATTAAAATTTGTATTAATTTTTGTGTCACACCTGGAACAGATTTGATTGAACTATAGAATCTGAATATGACTTAAATCTCACAGATCCTCAGAAGTCCTAGTTCTCAACTAACTACTAAAATTTGTAAGAGAAAAAAAAAAAAATCCAAACATAAGGAAAAAAACAAAAACCCTGTTGTGATCACTGCAGAAATGACTCTTGAAAAAACATTGCCAGCTGTGCTACAGCTTCATTCTGCTCATGTCTGTTAATTCCAAACACAAAGGCTATGATTGAAAGAAAAAGCCATATTTTACCTTTTTTCGACAGGTGATGCTGATTGCCACTTGTCATCAGGTGTCACTGACTGTTACCATGGAAACACAGCTTTTAGCCACCTTGACATGGGGCGCTAACACGTAAAGGCTCAAAATAAATAAATAGTAATTTTTCTGCACCTGCCAAACTTACATAAGACATTTTATTTTTAATTTCTTCAAAACAGCTGCTGAAGTTTACCTATAAAAGTGTAAAACATCATTTGCCGGCAATTCGGGACTATTTTCAGAGCAGTGGTTGTATCGCTGATGAATCATGGCCGTGTTTTCTCTATGACTTTGCATTTCAGTGTTGTTGTGGGTGTTGGTGATGTTTGAGCCAGCTGGGTCGGGTTGTTGTTGCTGGAAATGTGGAGGTCAGACACAGAGTTAGCTGCAGGGGCAAAAGAACAGCTGGGCGAAACAGGATACTGCCTGCAGCTGAAGAAAGGCCAGGCACCCCTGTGTCTGACTACTGAGTACACTTAGTATGTATGTGAGCCCACATGTGTTCGTGCCACATTTCATGCATGAATATTTGTCTTCATTTGTACATTGCCAGTCGCACTTTTTACTTTATTTGCATTTAACCTCTGTTCTGTTCCCTGTGAATCTCCAGTGACGTTGGTCTGGTTTTGGGAATGAGATGACAGCAGCTGGTTAAAGGAAACCTCCTCCGCGATGCATCAGGTACTCATTAAGTCGGCAGTGGAAGCACCGTCTTTCCTGATTTAGCTGACATATCAAGAGGAAAGGACAGGAGAGCAGCCAGGGAGAACAGAATTCAAAGGAAATGGCGTAAAGGCAAAAGAAAACATTTAGTCAGAGAAAGCCAGAGGTTGAAAAGAGAGAGGCGCTGTGCCGTAGAGAAACAATTTACTCTCTGACACAGAGAGACTGTTAGCATTTAGTGATTGAGATTGCTCTTTAGATTGCTGTTTAGATGGCCTCTGTGTAATTGTACAAGTGAGCACACACACACTTTTCTCAATTGGGCCATGGGTTGGACTAGTGTAATGGGAGGAATTGTGTTGAATGAAAGTCATCTATTTGTGCTCATCGATTAAACATTGTTCCCTGGGGTCTTTCAATCTACAGATTTAATTAACAGGTTTCACAGGACTAACAGGCAGCAGGGGCCTGCAGCAGGGAGAGTGAGAGTGGATTATGATGGTGGGGAAAGCCACAATATTAAAGGAAGGAAAGGTGTGACACACAAAAAGGCAATTGCAATCAGAAAAAGACAGTGGCCTTGGGCTACACAAAGGAAAGGACACTGAGGTAAAGAAGTTGATAGAGTTGAGTGGGAAAGAGAATGAGCGCAAAGGATTGAAGGAGTATTTAAAATTCAGTTGATCACATCAGTCGAGCCAATTGAGGAGTAGTGAAACATTTCAACGAAATATGTTTGGGTTACTTCCTTTCTTGCCGGAGGTTGATACCACTCTCAAGTCTGTGAGTTCAATTAGCATAAAAGCTGCAAATGGGGGAAACGTCTAGTCTAGTTCTGTCCAAAAGCAACAGCTTTTAACACTTCAGTTTTTATATAGATTAGACATAACCTGTGTATTACAGAGGTAACAAAGCGACAAAGTGTGTTTCCCAAAATATTGACTCCTTTAAGTCAGCTTGCAATTCCAGCCGCATGTAGACTGGAGGTGAAGCACACAGCTACAGAGCAGTCAATACAGACTCACAGTAACAACCACCTGTTCATCATCACTGAACAATCGATACATGACAGCCTGACACACAAAGCACATGTGATTGCCAAGCAAGATTAGCTGGAGATGGAACAATTCAAACACACTGACACAAAAAGAGGAGATAATTGAGCAAGAAAGAAAGTTTGGTTCTCAGAGTCCATAGAGTTACATGTGCAGCAAAGAGAGGAAACAGAGAAGAATGTAAAACTGAAACTGAGCAAAAAAGGATGGTTTTTGTTGCCGATCCTGGCTCTGGTGAAGTATTCTTTGTCAAGGCATCAGCCAGCTGCTTTAAATGGACGGTGAACAGGAAGACCAAGTGTGTAATTAGTGAGTCATTATGGCAGTTTGGGTCTAAATGTGATGTAATTATACAATATTTAATGCTGCATATATTTTGGCCTCTATAGGTAGAAAATGTGGTAATCATGTCTTTATGTGTACATTTCTCCATCTCTTCTTCTCTGTCTCTGCTTTTGTGCCTCACATGCATGTGCACCCTGGCACCCTCATACACGTAAATTGACGTTTTTCTCTTGCTTTAATTGGTCAACGGATTGACAGAATAAGGGGAACCCAGATGCCGAGTGTCTAGAGTGAAAAAGGTGTGACCGTGCATAGAATGCATTACTTATGCATACCAACTCCTAATACATTATTGAACGTATGACTCTATTTAAAGGACCACGGCTTATCTGCAACTAAGTGCAATTTTGCAAGATTCAGTACGTCTTCCTGATAGGTAAAATAATCATTTAATTGCCATGATTTCCTTCAGAATGAATCAGTTTCTCCTGGGAAATAGAGGATCTTGTATACTGAGGAAAATTCCCTCCGTTCAGCTCTCTCCCAGTAAAGAGATTGTTCCTCAGATGAATCCTGATAGGTGTAGTGTGGTTGTTCTGCCTTTATCTTTGTCTCTTGCTTCCCTTCTGCTCATTAACTCCAAAAGTAGCTCCCTGGTCGAGACCTGGCTTGCCAATAATAATCACAAGGCCACATTGTGATGGTAATTCTCAGGGCAGCAGCGTTTGCTCTTTAATCTCCTCCACAGGAGATCTAAGGGAACATCGAAACGAAGCAGTTATCCTGAAGAGGCAGAGTACATTGGCTACTGTGCAAACCTTTGGGTGTGTTTGTAGGATTGTGTAGGATTTGTATGCTGGATCTTCATGGGTGTGTGATTGTGTGGTACATGTAACCACGCAAACTGTGTGTGAAGGTTTCTCAGGCCCTTATCAAGCATCTCTTGAATACAAGGCCCTTAAATGACTGTTCAAACTGCAAATGTAGTGAACTTTATTTGTAGCTGTAGTTTAGTTTGTAGTCCATGATTCATCTTGATTTTTTTTTCTACCATTCAAATGTCAATTTGTCATTGTCTCTATTTTTGATTCATGTCCACACCTTCCACTGAGAAAGAACAGGTTCATTTGATGCATCTTGAGTTCAAAGGTGTCTGAAGTCTTTGAAATGTCCTTCGACATGTCCCGTTTTCCCTTCTTATTTACCAACACTGTGCATCACTAACCATCTAAAACTAATTAATATGTAATCATGGTAAATAGTTATCTCATCCTCAATGCTACTTATGAATGTTAGTCACGAAACATGCGAGGAACACTGTCCTCTTGAGGCCCCATTCCCCCTCTTGCTAGGTCCTTATCAAAGGAATGAGATAAATGCAACTGGAGATACACCAAGGAGATGTGTGTGTTTGTGTGTGTGCGTGTGTGTGTGTGTGTGTGTGTGTTGGGGTGGGGGGTGGGGTGGGGGTTACAGGACAGAGCCTCACTTTAAAGGGTTTATTTCTTTCTGTGCTTTCAGACATGGCCTATACAGGGACATGTAAAGGTTTACATGTTATCAGAGAGTAACTGAACTGCTGAAGAAAAAAAAAACAAAACACCAAGTTCAGTCACATTTTCTTTTAACATTTAAATTGATCTTGAAACAAAGCAGGGTTAAATACAACAAATTACCTGTTATGTGACATTGATAAAGTTTAAAATTCGATATAAACACAAAATTGTATGTATGATGGCTGAAGCTCAGTTTGTAGTTTAACCATCGTGCTGTAGGCTGATCCCCAACTTCTGTTCACCGGTTGACGTGTTCTTGACCCAGACATCAAACCTAACATTGGCCCAGTGTTTATACATGTATATATTTGGAAAAAAGGTAAGTTGATTTAGACAAAGGTCAAAATCTAAAATTTATGGAATCCCATTTCCATCAAGAAAAGAAAAAAATCATGAAAGGTTCCCTGTCATCCTCAGTGTTTCTTATAAAACACAAGAATATTGTCGTCTTGAGGCCTCCACTCCTCCTCTTGTTAATTCCTAATCAAAGGAATGAGATACACGTAACTGGTGTTACACTATGGGCGAGTTATGGGACAGTGCCACAGTCTTTTAAAGGGTTTGTTAGCAAAAGTGCCTTGAAATGTAGAAACATAAAAATACTTGAGGTCAAGTCAAAATTTTGACTTATGTCTCAAGTCAAAAGTGTAATATGTATAAAAAAATTTAAGATTTATAATCTCCAAATTTGGGTTATACCAAGTACAAACTTGGTATACACTCAGGCTTGGTATACACTCAGGCTTCAGTAGTGTTTGAAGAACTAACATACAGTGGGCATTTTCCAGGCCCTTTTCTGTATTTTCAGACTAAAAAATAATTGTGACTTTTTTTTTAGACCAATTAAAAAATATACTGTACTTGGTATTATTCCCGGCAGTGTGGTGAATAATTAGAGGCAGTATTTAAGACCTTCATTATAAAGAGAATATAATTAAACATTTAACCTAATAGAGTATTATTATATTTTATTTGCATTGAGGGGAATTGAAGGCTTAAATATTTATAAAATCCTGGTTCTGGTATTAACATAGTAATGCAACAATAAAAGCATTTCTTACTTCGTCTCTGATACACACTGAGGATACCACAGAGTTAGATGTTAAAATCTGCCACATTCAGGAACTAAACTAATTTTTTTTTTGTACCAAACCCAACGATGAAAATATGTCAAAAAAAAAAAAAAAAAAAAGTGTGTGGATGCAGTTTCTGTTTTTTTTCTTCTATTTTTTTTTTTGTATGTCATTTCAATTTTGATATTTGATATATTGATGTTGGTAAAAAATCTTCCTCTCCACCAGATCATCATATTATCCTTCAAAAGGTTGCAACATTGGCACGATAAAGCACTGGAGTGGAATACTGATACGCACAATATAACCCAACCTTATAGAGGAATCGCTCGTTGTCGTTCTATCTCCCAGAAGGCAGCTGGTTTAAAAACAAATCCTACTAAAACAAACTGATTATGTCTTTTAGCCCTGCAGCTTTATCATGATTATGTGTCACCGTATGTATGCAGCTGTTTTCATATATGTGTCAATGAGCCTCTGTAATTTGTTGACATGTTTATAAAGATTTAACTTTCCTCTTATCCACAGTATGCATGCATTAAAATCTAATGGTATTAACCTTTCACCACAGGAGCCTTTATGCACACACACAGCTACACAGACACAAAAATATGTACAAATGTACTGACTCATTTACACGCACACACACTATGTTTGACATATTTCACCTAAAAATCTTATTAACATGCTTATTTGTTCAATCTGTACAAAATTAAAATTTGTATTTTTTTTATGGGATTATATGCATGATAAATTCTTGGTTATGCTGCAGATTTAGTCCTAGTTATGTTAGCTGTTTCCCCTCTTACTGGTCTCCATGATCTCCATAAATATCAAACTGCGGATTTAAACTTGTGGCGTACATTATTCATGGCTCCACAACATTATGAATACAAATGCGGACACAAGTGTTACTTGCTTCAGGACAAAGAACCAAAATCATTCACTTCCACTGGAACTAGACTTAACAGTAAATTAGAGATTGAAGACAATTAAAGACCCAAAACTTATTTCCCACCCTTCCAGGATTGGTTCCCTCCTCACTCATGGCCTCAACCTCAAAACAGTATCAGGTTGACAGCAAAGGCAGCATATGCTCGAGCGACAGGGAGCAACAGAGAGGGGAGGATGATTATCGTGCTACTTTGACATGTTGGTGGGAGGAAAAAAGTGGGAGGCATTGGTGGAAGGAGAGACTGAATGTCAGTTAAAGCTTGTAGCCACCCCTGTCTATAATCAACATCTTTATCCATCATCATTAGCCACTGCTAAACACTGCTACTGCCTATCACATCTGTTCGTCCTCCCACAGAAATACACAAAGTATTCTTCTCGTATCCATTGAAACAAGGGGAAGAATCAGAAGGAGACTTGCTATTTGTACAGAAACTGGAGTGGTGGCACTTTAAGTCAGCAACTTGTTTTTGCTCAATGTTTTTTTTTTTTTTTTTTTTTTACCTCACCAATCAAATTAATCTAAAGTGGAGGAGATTTTAGAAACCAGAAAGTGGCATTTTGAAACACACAGGAGTCTGACCACATATGAGTTATCCAACAATGAGCAGCCATCACTCAGGCAAACACCCTCTTGCTTCTGAGACTGATAAACATGCAAACGCTGCATTGCATTCATCTTTTCCTTCTTCCAATGTGTCATCCCCATCTAGAAGGATAGCGAACATACTGAGCAGTGCAGCTGAACCCTCCCTCTTCCTTTCACCCATGGATGAACTCGTTTCTGAATCTCCCTGCTCACTTAGACCTGTTCACACATGTTCCATCATGCACGCCACTTAAATGCATACAGACATAAAGAAAGTAAGCACCTGTATGTGCTTGCACAGACATGCAAACATCAGATATAAGCATGCCATGCAGCAAATAATGTAATCCCCAAAGCCAGAGTATGTATCCTTCCAGGCATATATGTATGAAGCTAAGTATAGAACATACACATAAAAAGGATATGTGGGGGGAAGAGAAAGGTAATCCCAGTTAAAATCAGTTGGCATTGCGTTTTATCTTGACATAAATATGCAGAGAAATAACTGCTTTGAGAGCACAGAGGCCATGTCTGTTTCTACCTTTGCTCCAAGAGCAGCAGGGGTCTAAGGATTTGTGTATGTTTGTTGGCTGCTCATTGTGTCCATCCACTGGCTTGATCAGTTGCTGAACCTTTTTGTCATGATTCCCTTTGGTATCAGTTGTTAAAGATGGATAGAAACAAAATGATAAGAAAGAAAAGATAAAAACAAAAGGAGTCAAGCTGCGTGCTATTTTATTGAGATGACTCTATAGCTCCTTCTCACTTCTACATGAGTTATTTTGTGAAAGTAATTCAATCAAATCTGACCATTTCTTGAAACTGCCATTAAATTTAGTCATTAAAAAGTTGCCCATTGGCCCATTGACCTTAAAACTTAAAACAAAATACTTTAAGCCATTTTTAGCTTGATACAAGCAATGAAATATAACATTTTGGGTGTTTTAAAATGGATTATTAGCTTTCAATTAACAGTAACTATGAGCTAATCTTAAAAAGAAGACTTCAAAGAAAGATCTAAAGGAAAATTCTTTACATTTGATGGCATGGAGCTACAGCAGGAGGCTGTAATTAACACAGAGCTTCACACTGAAGTCCTCAGATCCCCAGAGCCCATAACCTAGACACTTATGCAGCACCATGGAGGGGATCCAACAAAACCAGTAGGTGTGTAGCAATAAGGACATTGAAATGTCAGTACCAAAGACTGAACCTGAAGGTAGTGAGTGTTTTGCTCCTGCACCTATGTACCTGACATACATTGTCAAATAAATAGTTAAGTAAAAATAATGCCTTATTATACAGATTCACACTTTCTGCTCAGTAGTAGTAGGAACGTGGGGAAATGATAACAAAGATGGTTCGATTTAAACCCACATGTATTCATTATTGGTATATTATCAGAAAATCCATTCTATATGTTAAAATGTATACTTGCCTGTGGGTAAGCTGCACATTTTGGTATGTTCAGCTGATTTGCTATGCACTGACTGACTCTCTAGGTTATGAAAGTAATTATTTGGAATTAATCAGAAGTGTGTCCTTGATTAAGTGTACCAGTTTTCCTTGTTACAAAACTTCTCCCAGGAAACTAAAATTATGGCCCGGTAAAATAAAGAGTTACTGTTCTTATACTTTACAGAATCACGCATTTGTTTTTTTCTTCTTTCAGCAGCGATTTGTCACATTCAGCCTCATTTCTTGAAAATTCTCGAAGCAATTCAACTTATTTGTAAAGTGGTGAAATATTGAAATATTCTGTCAGGATGAACCTCTTCCTCTTCCACTTTGCACACAAGATGTCTTTTAATGTAAGAACAGATAGCCATGAAATTGGATGAGCACATGCATGCTCCCAAAGGGATAAACTCTTTTGTTTTTAATGACCCTTTAACCTTTCCCCTGACAACATCTACTGAAATCTAACATTTCTATCCGTGCTGCTTGGAAAGATGAACAGCAATTTAATTAGTATGTTTGATTCATTGACCATTAAGCTTCCTCATATTGTTAGATGCATTGAATGCTGCAGCCCCTGGGGGTTTATAGAGTGGCTCTAGGGCCTTGGGGTGTTTGTTTTGTATGCAGGGAATTTACAGTAAGAGGAGGTTGAGTGTTTTTTATTATTGTCTCTGAATGACTGAATGTAATCTAGAGGCATATGTGCTCAGCTGTGCAGTATTTATGCCCTAAACTGCATCTGTAATTAAGTTAATTCATATTCAAATTCAATTAAAGAACAGAAGAAAACAAATACCTCATTCTATCACCATGAAATCTGAACATCATTTTGGTTTATAGGCTGATTACACCCGTTTAAATATGCATTTATCTAGGTCTCTACATTGTATTACGTATTGATTTCAATTGCATGATGATAGAAGGAAAACATAAACTCACTTTATGGTATATTGACGTTTACCTTATGCTGATCATGTGCTGGAGGTTCCTCTCACATCACATTGTGTGTCCATAAATAAAGGCAACCACATACACACATATACACCTGGTGCGTCATCATCACAAGTAGTCTCAGTGGAACAAGGCTGAGTCGATGCAATGGCACAAAGTGTCAGGGGAGCAGGTGTTTATGCCTCTCAAAGAAATGAGAGAGCTTGAGATGTGGGCAGAGAAAGACGGATCCTCCCTTCCCCTCCCTCCTGCAGCTATCCAGGATACGTGTACCTTTTTTTTTTCTCCTACAGTCATCGTTTATCTTTGATTCCATTTTGGCTTTACTTCTTTCTACTCTGGTTCCCCATCATCTATTCTGTGTATTTGTCTTCACATTGATCCTCCTTTTGTGTCACTGTTGCTTCCCTTTCCCCCTAAATCTCCCAATATCCTTGTGTTCCTCTCAGAAAAGCAACTAACACTTCTATTCTCCAGTATCTGATGGTATCTTTCATCACTAACACCATTCAAACATCCATGAGCTGTATATGTCTGTGTATAGATAGATGATTGCAAGGCTGGAAAATGTTTCATTATTTTTTTTTTATTATTTACAACACACTGTGGTAAATTCTCTCTCCATGACAGAACTGCCCAATACACCGTTTACAGTCCTGCTTGATTTGTTAAGATCACAATGCTCCTGCATTAGAAGAGCCAGCAGGCAGCTTGAAATCACGGGGAAGTTTGTCATTCCCTTTAAAAAAACACTGAAATAGTTTCCATTGTGCATCACATCACAATCTCACATCTCTTTTTAAATTCTATTAATCCACATGGCACACAATGCCTCCACGTCAATATATAAGACAATCAAAATGATGTGACTCTTGGCAGGGACCAATAAGATCCTTCAAGCACAATCCAAGTGAATGGCCTTGAATTTTGATTTGTGCATGTACAGGTGAATAACTGATAGTGATGATGAAGGAGGGGGGTGAGTGGAGGTGGTGGGTAACTTCAGTTAATCCACACAGTGCAGTGGCAAGCCTCGGGATGAGGTGGCCTGCAGGTTTAAGATCAATTTATCAGCCTTGACTGTAGTTTCCTTACATTAATTGGAAAATCCTGAACAGTGCCAATGAGCAGTATATATACTGTACAAGACATAGCCACAAGAAAGTCCAACACCTTGTGCTATCAACAAGACTGTATGCATGTGGAAATTTAAGTCTTATTTGAAGATTAATACTGTTCAAATGAAGTCCAAGCCCTGTTGAGAAACAAAGGTTTGAATCTTTGTTGGAGTCAAAAAAATAAAAATCCTCTTGTTTGCATTTATTGCACGAGTCAGTGTCAGTTCATTTTGATGCATCACTTTGCTGCTACTGTATAACCACTGTAGGACACAACGCAGATCTGCTTCTCTTGACCATGACCAGAGTATATCTGTGGCCACTGTTTACTAAATGCACCACGCCTGAGTTGTAACAGGAGTCCTCAGCCTTATTTCCATTTTAATTTCCTGGCGCGCCTCCGTCCTCAGCAGCTGAGGATCTTGATGAAAGCCCGTCTGAACTCAGTGTTGAAGGTGGTGTAGATAACAGGGTTGAGGGCGCTGTTGACATACCCCAGCCAGGTGAAAGCACTGTAAAGTTCAGGAGGCACGTAGCATGTCCTGCAGTGGGTGTTCAGAATGTGAGTCACAAAGAAAGGCAGCCAGCAGATGAGAAACACTCCTGCAGCAGCCAGAGAGCAGAGTGGTATAGAGAAAGGATGACAAGGAACCAAGGGTGCACATGGAACAGAGCATTAGAGAAAGTAGAAGTCAAAGAAAGTTGGTAAAGCAAAACGATGAGAAGCCAGAGAAAACATGAATGTGAAATGCGGGGACATGTGTTTCATGTAAATTTGAGGGAGAAGAAGAGTTGAACATTTTGAAAAAGATGGTTAAAAATAAAAGAGAGAAAGAAGAGA
Source organism: Rachycentron canadum (assembly GCA_038496675.1). Lineage (NCBI taxonomy): Eukaryota > Metazoa > Chordata > Actinopteri > Carangiformes > Rachycentridae > Rachycentron > Rachycentron canadum. The sequence goes on from CM076667.1 coordinate 11,646,475, forward strand.
ATTTATGTTAATCACTGCAATCGTTCAATCATATGTTACAACTAACATGTAAAACCCTCAAGGTTTGAAACTGTGCAAATGGGATGGTCTTTTTTTATACAATGCCCAGACAAAGGGTCAATTAAAACAGTTTTGGTTCCCCATTACAATGTGTTTTGTATGGTATTAATATGCATGATGTGGTTTATTATGTATAAACAAGTATAACTAAAATTGAGGAATCTTCCCTCACAAAATCACAGGAAAGCAGAGGTCAGTTGTCTTAAAAGCAGCTGGGAAGTGAACTCATCCTTTGTGTCCTTTCTGTTTTCACTGACACCAGTGTAATGTAATCAGACACCTCTGATTGCATTTTTTTCAGTGGGAACTATGCTGTGCCAGAGCTAACTGGACCAGGGTTATAGCAACCTGGCTGATAATTGGAGCATGTGGAAGCTGTGTCAGGAGCAACAGCATGTGTCTGGGCACAAACTGTGAACCAAAATCCAGCCACATTTCATCTTGATTTATTGTGGTTCTACAAAATATGCAGCAATTGCGAGTACCAAAAGAATCAGGTGAGAGCAGGGCAGGTGAGCGTATACATATGGCTTGAAAGACCATCAGGAAATTATTAAAGGAGTTGATATAGTGTGAGGTGATATAAGCAACTTGGTTATATGAATTTCCCTGTATTAAGTGTTACCATGACATTTACAGTTTCATTTTCTCTGGTTATCCCACTTAAGACAGTCTCTACTCACCAAGAACAATGGCCAGCATCTGAGTGGCCTTTTTCTCCCTTGCGTGCATGCTCCTGAACCGCGGATTGGTGATATGAGAATGAGGCATTGGCCGCAGCGACGTGTGTGTTCGTCCATTGGACAGATCCTTCACTTCGCAGCTCATCCTGATAGGAGGCAGTTCCTTCTGGCTGTTCTCCTCCACCTCCTCCTCCTCTCGCTCCTGCTCCAGGTCCAGCTCTGTGCGGCCACAGGAGGCGTGGCTGATGCTGCAGTAGTTCTGTGTGTCCACTGGGGGAAGCACTGAATTCTCCACCGGTCCCGTCTTTGGACGTTTGCGCCACAGGCAGCGTGAGAGCAAGTTAGGCTTGGAGTTACCTGAGGGCTCTACAGTCTGCTGTCAGGAACAGTGGTACATAATTATCAGGAACTGAGATGACTCAATGAGAGATGATTCACAATCGCACATATTCAATGCACAAAGCCTGCTAACTGTAGTCAGATTAGGTGATCGTAATCTTATTCCATTAAAACTGAACCACTTTTTAAACATTGACTAAATGTAACTTCAGACTTAACCAACAACTGTGCCACACCTGTCAGTTCTACCGAGTGCTCAAGCATCTTTCAGCTATTCAATTCCTATGGTTTTCTGGCTTGTAGCTTCAATGTTTAGAGCAACACTTTTTATTTTAGGTCTGATAAAGCTGCTGTATGGTGCCTGTCCAGCCCCAAATGGAAGACAAAGTTAGCAGCTAGCTGGTTGACTTACTGGAGCAATTAGCTGCTTAAGGGCTAGAGATTTTGCTCGGGAGTTGGTGGGAGCCACAACAAAGCAATTACAGTTTTAAAGTTTGTATATTAGGTACTGAAAGTTCATTGCTCTAACTTACTTATTGTCTTAAACTTCTACTCCAGTGTAATATCTATTGAAAGATTATGTTCATTTTCTTCTGCTTCAACCTCATGTGGAAAATATGTTGAGGTTGAATATTACACAACAATGTGGTAGATAATAACTAGGAGGATATGACCAATATATCTCAAAAATGCAAGTCAGACTGAAACCGCCTTGAAGTTTTTAAATGACGCCAGCAGTTAGTATTGTTAGTTAGTAATATTTTATTTCCTATAGACTGTTCATTGAGCTCTTGTTCCAGCAAATACTTTCTAAACTTTTCTAAACAAATTTTTCAACTTCAGTTTCAATGAGCATTTTCCGTCTGGAGTAGTAAGAAGAGTCATTAACTAATTTTAAGGACAGTGTAACATGCATTTCCAGTATGGCCACAAATATGAGTTTTCTTTTTTTTTTTCTTATAATCTTCTCTTTTTCATCCCACATTTTCCTCTGGAGAAATTTACAGATTGTTATTCTCTCCACCTTTCAACAGTCTGTGGATTATGCAGGTGCTGCAGTGCATCAGGCTTTGGTCAGCTGACGAGTGACCCGGTGACACAAGGCAACAAACCACGATTCAGAATCATGATCTTCGGTTCCCACTCAGACCCCCAGGCTGCGATCTCACAGCGTTATGGGGAACCAAAGTGTGCATGAACGTACACACAGTCAGACCCATGTGAAAAGCTAAAAACAAAACTGCTTTGCTTCCTCCACCATGTCACAATACGCCAACACACTCAGTATGAGAGTTGGGTAAAAATGTGACTGCAGTGCATTCAGCAATAAATAAATAAATATTCAGAATCTTATGTTATGTTGGATCTCTAATTAAAAATAATACATACCACATTAATCCTTATAGGTGACAGGTCTTGTTTTGCCTTTGGAGTCTCTTCTTGCAGGCAGGTCTCCTAGGGGATCACAGGTAAATTACAGAAAATAGTTTAAAGGGACTCCCACATCCAAACCCTGACAGCCCTAGCCCATAAGTCTACAGGTAGCTAATCTTTGGACTTACAAACTCATTGCTTTGTCTCTCTTCATCTCACAGGACCTGATTATTAAGATTCAAACAAATATTGCCACGTGGCCCCAAACACAGACAAAATAAATAAGTGACTAAGGATTCACGTCTGTTATGTTTTCAGTCACTCTCACTCCTGAGCCAAAGACTGTGCAGCTCAATTAAAACACAGCATGAAAATAAAGATAGTCACCTTTGAAACACACAGAACTATTCCTTCCATATGAAATGTTCCTTCAGTTGTCTGAGTCAGAGTCCTATTATGTTATTTCAAAACACTTTCATTATAACTCTCTCAGCCAGAACTCCTCCAGGACTTGGATCGTTCAGTGGGTGTCTCCATTCATGGATGAGATCCCAAACTGAAGATCAACCACAACCAATTATCTGTAAGCTGCTGTTAAAACAGAGAACTGAATTTGTGTGCAATGAAGGACAAAAAAAAAAAAAAAAAATGAAAAAAAGAAAAAAAAATGAAGTGAAATGAATCAAACCATGTTACAAAGGAAACTCTTGGATGTACCAAAGCTGGTCAAGTTACTGGAGTGAATTATCTAATTGTGTCTTTTATACACCATATTGTAAAAATAGCATAGGAACAGATGCACAGAACATGACTTGATGTCTCCTTGCCCGTGGTTATCAAGATAAAGCCATCATTTATATGATAGCATCAACTGGGACAAATATTAGAGTGATGGATGTGATCAAAGAACTGACAGCCGGGTTAGAAAAAAAATCTGGTTTGCATTGTATTGAGATATCCACCATTTAAAGAACAGTACCCCCCTTGACACAAAATCATTGACAGTAAGACAAATTGAGATGACTTGGTTCAAAAAATAAACATAAAACACCTAATAGTCTAAAAATATTTTTCGGCCTTGCTACAGAGACGCTTAGGCCTCAACTGCAGTTTACTGTTTTAATTTTAACTCATAGAACTGTTAATGTGTAAAATTACAATTTTAAAATGTTTTTTTCCTCAATTTATCTAATGCCAGTTTGTAAATGTGCTAAACCAGCAAAATCTATCTGTTAGCATGGTCATTGTGAGCATGTTAGCGTGCTGACATTAGCAGCATGATTGTGGTAACTCAGTACACTGTCAGAGCTTTTTTTGGTCTGTTTACCTCTCTGTCTGCTTGTTTTTAGTAATGCTAATAACATTCCCATTAGATTTAGCTGTAGTGCTAATTAGTAAATGTTAGTACACTAAATTAAAATGGGGGACATTGCAAATGTTCTCCATGCTGAACATCAGCCTGATTGTCATTATAAGCATCTTAGCATTCTGACAGTTGCATTATCAAATACACACACATCAGGTTTAATTTTTCCTGAATTTTCTTTCTAAAAAAACTGATAGCCTATAGTGTTGTATAAATTAGCTCAAAGAGAGCGAGGCTGCCACACACTTATGAAATTTACTATTTTTAAGATGACAGGCCTCTTTAATTAAGAACAGCTTCAGTTTTACACTGACAGTCGTGTCAGCTAGAAAGTGTGATGTGCATTAACATTTTATCTTTGACCCATGCTCATTTGAAAGGCCTATTGGCGTAAGCCCACATTTATAGGGTAGGTTAATTCAAAATCATGGCTTTTCTCTATTGTTAAAGCAAACTTATATTCCTGAGATTCTTCTGACATCTCCTCTGAACCTTGTGCCTGCAATTGACAAATTGAAACTCATGCAAGTGAGAAAGAAACAGCTTTTTCTGTGGCAATTTTAAGTGTTTCTGACAGCAGGGTTCTTGTCCATCACTGTGATTATGCATCATTTTTCTTCTATGATGGATCCGGTTATGATGCATTAGGGGAGGTTTTGGTATTTGCACACAGTGCATCAAACAGAGAAGGTCCAATATGAAGGTGAATTGTAATTTGCAAGTCATTACAAGTTTGCATAATGTGAGTGAATGTGAATAGGGGAGAGAGACTGTGTAAGAAATATAAAGTTGCTGTCAAGTGATGTGAGTGTCAAGTTATTCTGAGCTTGTTCACGGAATTTTTTTTTTTTTTTTTTACTACATTCAGATCTAAGGTTTTATAACAGTGGATGGTGAGTAGGTTTCTCAGTTTTGTGCATTGTAATAATTCACAAGTGGCCCTTAAGGACAAAGCACATACAAAAGTGAAAGCTAAAGCTAAACATTTAGGGAAATGTGCTACAAGTCCAGAAATGCAACAAATACAAAACATACAATTGGGGAAAACACATTGATTGGATGAAGTAGATAACATACAGATCTAAACTGATTATTTGTGGGGGTAACATAGATCACACTGCCTCTGTTCATTTTCATTTATTTATATTTATTTTTAATGAAATGTGGTGATATACTGTACTTGTGCATATTAGAACACAGTTTAGAGGCAATGCTGCCAAAAACACATATGTCCATTATATATTCAGCTTTATTTTCAGACAAACTGGCAGCAGATAATTCAAGTCTGTGACCAATTTCCATCTTCCAAAATGAATTATAACATATTACATTATAAAACATCAGAGCCACCAAAGGACTTGCTGTGATACAACTGTTCTCCCCAGGATAATGTCAGTGAACAGCACTTCTGGTGTGGTTATTGTGTTTGCATATGTTTTCACTATTTGTATGTGATTAGATTTTTGTTGCATTTATATTATTACATTTATATTTCCTATGTCTATGCTTTCACTCATTGGTATTTGTAGTGGTTTTGTATTTTGACTGCTTGTCAATGATAATAAACCATAAAAGGAGTGGCTATAAATAGTAATAGGTCATTAATAATGAGACAAGCTTAAATACCATCATACCATAAATAAAATTAGAAGGAAAAAGAATTAGGCTCACCACAGATGGCGGGGTTGAGCCTGGCTGGATCTTTCCACTGGCCTGGCTGAAGGTGATCCTCTTGCGCCTCATCCTGAGGAAGATGTAGATGCGGATGTAGACCAGCAGAGTGACAATAAAAGGCAGGTAGAAAGACACCACTGAGGAGTAGATCACAAAGTCGGGGTTGGAGATGGAGCACACCATGGGGTCATCTGAGATAAAAGCAAAAATACCATTATGCAAAACACAACATGTTAGGTGTCATTTACAGCCAACCTTTGACCTTGGTGCATGCTCTCCATCTTGAAAATGACATTGATGGCTTATCCTCCTTCACATCCTGTCTACATAATGATGTGTACTGTATAATCCTGCACACATACACTGACAGCCATGACTGTGGGATGGAGGTATGATTGATTTGACAATAATTGAGCTGTGCATTCAGGATATAAGACCATTTGACACAATAATAATAGTGCAGTAGAATTAAATATCTATCAGATGAGCTAATAGTGCTGTAAATTGATGTGACGCCGGCTCTGACCGCAGCCACACTATATGTGAGTAGCATGAACAAGCTGAAGTGATTTGCATCCCCCTGGATCAATATTACATATCTCAACACACAGAGAAATGGGAACAAGGACAGACGGATATATCATAGTGGCTCTACAAACCATCTTTTTAGATTTATATTATCTTGCAATTTTGTTTGGCACAGCATTTGTGTCATGAAGCAGCTCTCTTTCAATGCATTATTTCTAAAGGAAGATCTGGACCTCTTGTGTCCCCATTCACCCCTCCCTCTGATGCTGATGTTTGGTTGCTTACTGACAAAACAGTGAGATTCACCAGCCAGTTTTCCTGTCATTGTAAATAGACTAAACCAAATGCCTGTATCTCTGTGAATGGCTTTACATTGTGTCTGGCTAATGCTCTTAATTGTGTACAAGCAGTCATGCATCTGTGCTGCTGGCTAAGGAAATTAAAATAGCTACCGGTGATGTCTCTCGCGTTTCTCTGTCCATTTTTTATTGTTTAGTTGTGGATTATTCTTGTTCCCATATCAGGATGGCCAAATATGCAAAACGTATCAGCAAAATTTCAGTTATGCACAGCATGAATAATCCCTGAAACATCCCTGACACAATCTCTCCACCCACAGCAACCTAATTTAATCAGAATTCAGTGCATGTGATATTTAAAAATTAAAAAGAGGAAGACATTTTTCTCTTGACAGGAAAGATTCCTCCTTTTCTTGTGACACTGCTGCTGTCACTACGACTCCTTCCACCTTCACATACAACAGTTAAGCGTTACACCAAAGAGAGTGTACACAAGAGACACCAAATAGCATATAATAATAATATCACTTCAACACAAGAAGACTCTTATATATTATAGATAATATGATATACTACAAGAGCATCACATGGTGCATTGTTTCTTTATATGGGGGTTTTCAGTTTATTATGGTATAATAATAAAGTTTGGGGCCTTACAATGAACAGAATAGTGAACACTTTTACAAGATATCCTAACTTTTGATGTCTACCATGGGTCAAGCTCAAAGAATACTGGATCTTATATTTCATGTAATACAGCTCAATAATATAATTTTTTATGCTCTGGTATAGGGTAGAACAGAAAATCTGCCATTATTCCAACTTGGTTTGTGTATTTTTAACTCAGTTTCCCCTTGTTAGACATTTAAATGTTCTAAATTAGCTACTTTTTGTCTTACTTAATTATGGCAGTCTGTTACCAAGCAAACAAATTTGTACATAGCTCTTATTTAAATTAGCTGAATTGATTGTATTAGTGTTAATATTGATCTTTTTCTGTGTAACTGCCAGAAATGGTGGCTTTGCTGCAATGTTTCCCATGGATTGTTGACAAGAAATAGCATGAAGTACAATACAAATTCCCAATATGTCCGACTAATTAAAACTCAGAGGTTGACATCAACGGTTTCTTCTGTGTTGCAACTCTTATTAATGCCTGAACGATATTACGTGGATGTGGCATTGGTCTGACTGCTTAAAAGCCCACGTCTTTTAAACTAAACATACCCAGTTTACATCAGACCTGAGCTAAGATAACCCCAATATAATCTTCAGTAGTTATTTTCTCACTCTCTTAAACAAAACCTCAAGAGAGATCCACAGAATACATTATACAGCATTCTCACAGGCTGAGTAGTACAGCCCACATCAAGGAAACTGACTCAGACATACTAAATTGGTGGACGGCACCTTTAAATCCAATTTTAAGTTGTATTTCATGTCACACTGTTGACCCTAAATGACAGGTAGACTGAATTTTTACCCTGAATTTCACAGTAACACCATGCCTTTGTGCATTGCATTCTACCACACACTTTACTAGACTACATCTGGACAGGAATACAAAGTGAAAATGTTGTTAAGCTGACCTGTGGTGTTAAAGCCAAACAGCAGGGGACAGGAGACAGCGAAGGCCAGGACCCACACTGTGGCAATCATCACAAAAACTCTCTTCCTGGAGCGATGGGTGGTGTTGTACAAGACGGGCATCACCACTGCTGTGTACCTGCAGACACATACACAGATTAGAGTCTGTCCAGCTTTGAAAATGTGTGTATATGGGATAGGTGGTGACATTTAAATGAATAGAAAAGTGCTGATATAGTACAGTAAAGGGAAATAATTAGAGGGAGGAAGAGAGCTCCCCTGAAAGGCACTGGGCTTTGGGGAAGCCAAGAAATGCACAGCTGAGAAAAAGCAGACAATAAAAAGAACAACAACGGAGCAGCAAACCAGGCTTTTCTATTTGGAAAAAATTTGGATATTCAGCAATAAACCTAAATAGTGCATCTTTGATTTAAGTGTTAATCAGCACAGTATATACCAAGACTGTATAATGAGCCAGAGAAAACCAGGTTCAGCATTGGCTCAGAAGAAGCAGCAATTACGCTGGACCCCGACCCAAAAATGATGTGATGTTATGTTGTTTAGAGCCAGATAACTGCCACCACTGTTTATCCTCATCAGACTAATTATTCTGGTTGTTCTCTCGGCAAAACACAAGGCGATACCCAGAGCGAAACAGACACAGACGCTCACTAAAAATACTCTTCCCTCACTGCTTTACTCTGTCTTTACCCTCCTGCCATATTGCTGTCTGGTTAAATAAAAACCAAGATGAAAAAGTGGAGTGGTGAAAAATTATAGTGCACATGGTTTATTGATCAAGTGCTGCTTTAAGTTACAATTTTAGCAAAGGATGAAAACAGCTCCCAGTCGCCTCTTAAAACATGACCGACACTGGGAACACTTTAATAAAGACACTTCATTTTGAAGTTTGGTGCAACAACTTCCTTTCTGCTGTATTTATTCCTCCCATTCATTTGACGCCTCCCTCAAATAGGCGACAAATCTTCCATCACAGCCACGTTTTATGAATTTATAAACAATGCTGTCACAAAGGTAACATGGCTATGTTGCACACTATTATTGACACAGTAATGCGCTGGTACTTTGCATTAATTTAGCACCTTACAAAGTGTGTGATACTGTATTGTGTTGACTGATCCAATAATCTATCACAGAGAATCACAAGAAGAAGAAAATTATGTATTGTACAGATAAACATATGCAGGACAAACATATATGTAAGCAGGTACGTAACAAAACGCAATTGAAGATACAAAATATGCTAAAAATGTTCATGAAGCACCTGCCAGCCAATCAGGTCAGAAAAGACACTGCTAAGTTAACTTTTGTGTATTTAGATTTACATATCCCTAGACACATCCACTGTAGGAGTTTGAAATTTTCTCAAAAATCCAAGGTTTATAGTATTTTTCTCAAACGATGAAGCAGCATAAAACTGTCAGGTGGAGAGAAATAAGAAAAAATCTGAGATCAGGAATCATATTACTCTGACACCTCATGCACTTTATTCATTCTGTGGAGTTGAACTCTTGATGCCTGTGGGTTGTAGGTTCAAAGACCCTAGAGAGCTATTAAATATTTACTGTGACACAAGAAGAAAACACAAATAAATAATGTAAATACTAGATGCACATGTACAGAAAATGTTTGAACTGATGCACTGCAATTATTGGTAAATTCACTGAAGTCTGAACATAAAACAACAAACCTCTACAATTCAGTGTACATGCACAAACTCCTCATTACTGTGTCTTACTCACTGTCACACACACACATCAAGAGGATATGAGCAAGAGATGAAAACATTGTTTTACCAAGGAAGTTTTGAAATATCTATGAGCTGAGGTGAAAAAAAGGAGAACACCTGGAAACATGGAAATCTCACATGGATGGATGTCGTGGCAACATCTGTAGTCATGCACAATAAGTGTAGCAAGGAGCGCACACACACACACACATACACACACACACATGCATATAAATACACTCACACATACACACTCACCTGTCAATGCTGATAGCACACAGGTTGAGGATACTGGCAGTGCACATCATCACATCCAGCGTGACAAAGATGTCACAGTAGAGCCGGCTGAAAAGCCAGGCACCGCCAACCACCTGCACAGGACAGACCGGCAGATTAACAACGCACACGTTTCTCTTTCCCTTCTTCACCGTGAAGTGTGAAGCACCCATTGAGTGCACACATGAATACACACACTCTTACATGTGATAGAAAGGCAAGAAAAAAGTAGGAAAAAATGTGTACGTATAAGAAGTTTTGGCCAAAAATACATGGAAAAAAAAGCAGGAGTTGCTTTCTGCCATGTTCACCCTTGTATATCGAACATAAGCATTTATTCTAATAGAAATATTAATTATGCATGGATTAGCAAATATGTTTAAGTCAGCATCCAGTACGTGTCCTCACACAACACAAGCTACAAGGTGCTCTAAAGTGGTCAAGTGTAAGCTGTAATGATGGGATCATGATGGACGCTATACATAATGCTCCAAGCATGTAATGGGGAAGTGGGACTGAGGGACTGTGTCAAACACAGGGTCTAATTATCCTCAAGGGAATTTCCATTTCTCAGAAAGGACATTAACCCCCAGCTAAACCAACAACACCCCACACCCCCACATCGCCATCCCCTCCAGTAGAGGCCTGCTCAGACTGACAGGCTTTCACTTAGGCTACATAACGCCTGGTAATAAAAGATAAATAGGATCCAAGCTCCAAAGCTTGACTGCTGAGTCTCTTAAATCTGGGATGGCAATATACACCTACCTGCAGAGAAAGGCAGTTGGCACACATGGGAATATGCACAGACACTCATGCACGTACAAAGATGTAAATAGCAGTCACTCTCCTGCATAAAGATGTCCCAGAGATGTCCCACATACACAGACACAAAGAGCACGTTTGTTGTGTTATACATATTAATGTGAAATGTTCACCGCTAACGTTCATTTTCCAACTAGGACTAAATGCTTCACAACCTTAACCCAAATTCCTACCTAACCTTAACCCTTTTTATTGTTTATTTATTTTTATTATTATTGTTGTTGTGAACTGCTATGTGTTATTGTCAGCAGCTATCTTTGACCTTGGATCAGGAGCTCAAAAGGCTAATTTGGTGGTGGTGATAGGGAGAAGAGGGAGGGGCTGCACTGTCTTATGTTTTTGTGATTTCTAAAATGGCAATAAAATATGATTACACAACAAGAAAGAGAAAGACAATGAGAAAGAGAGACAGAGAGAGAGAAAATGATGGTAAAATAGTTGCAGATATTACAAGGTGAGGAGCTAACTTATTTCACAGAGACTTTTAAAGGTTCAGACATTTGTCTTGGCAAAACTTGGAGCTGAAGTGTGTGTAGGAGTAAACTTTCATGATGTAATTTCATGTTTCCTGTCAGAGTTAATTGTCTTTTATGAAATAAAACAACATTGATAAAATCTCATCTTGAAAGCAGAGGAACAGCCACACTACAAATGGAGCTGTTTCTGTAGTCATGTCCTATATTTACTGAGGCTGAGCAACATCATTTAAGATGGATTGTGCCAAGTGAACCCTCAGTCATTGCTGCCAATACAACCACTTCCTTCAAGTACAAGTCATAGATCAATTGTACCATCAAGAGATAACGTGACTTGCTCAAGGGCACATGATTAGTACCGGCTGCAGGCAGTGAGAGTGATACTCAGTCACTTTTCCTGCTAAGACATGCCTGCAGAAGCAAACCAACAACCCTCTGGTCACAACAGGCTAATCCCTGTCCTTAAGATTAGAGCTCACAGGGTGATGGAGCTCACAGTGCCAGTCTTGAGGGTTCAAATTCTTTGCCTCTGACTCTGAACTAATATGTTTTTTCCCAGGCTTATCCAAGATATTACTGACCTTTACATTCTTGCTAAATTAATGAGTATTGCACTTCAGTGTCATACTATCTTTTAATTACCTTTTCCTGATGGGATTTTAAAATTCCCCTTTAAGACTCAAATGAAGAATGAAAATGTAATACATGCTCCCACAGCATCACTGTTTAAAATGAAGCTAAACTCATGACTGAACCCCATTGAGGGTCCTGACTACCTTAATTTACCGTTCATAAGACATAATCATCTTTCATTTGTCAGCTTCTGCTCACTGAGTGTGTGTGTTTTTTTCTTTTCTGGCTGAACTGATTTTGAATCTTCTGCACACTGTGATCAAACTTCAGACAGCAGGTTGGCTGCTTGTTAAACATAACTGGACTTCACCAAGACAATTTTCAGACTTCATGGAGGCATGGAGGAACACCTGCCCTTGAACAACACACTTGGCCTCCCCAAGGACGCTACTCTAGACTCACACATGCCTGTGTCCATGTACTTACACAAACAGGGCACGTCTGTGGAGCACTTTCAATGTGGCCGTGCACTACTTCTTCATTACTATTGCTGAACTGTACTTTCCTGGTGGTCATGTGTGTTGGTACAGTTAACCTACTGAACAGCAAGTGTTATAAAGAGAGGCAGAGGACATAAACAATTAGCAGACAAGCCACCGAACTAGTGAGTAATGAGGTTTTTATATGTAAGATAAAAATTAACAACAGGATTCACATTAAAAAAAGATTAGAAAAGACCTCATAATTATAAGAAAAGATCCTGATTTAGATATCAGGAAAATCTTGTAATTATTATTGTATGATGTTGTGAATACAAGATATCTATTTTTGATAGAGGACCTGAACAAAACCTGGTATTTTGTGGTTGTATTGACAATGGCAATGGCAATATACTGAAACTGGTGTAGATGATTGGCCTTACTGACAGTGTACACATCAGGAGAACAACTTCAAAAGAAACGCTTAAATTTTAGACAAAGACGTTCAAAATGAAATCATAGCTATATTAACAGCCCAGATTCAGCGGGAAATCCAAACAATGCTGAGGCGAAGTTACGCCATTATTTTAGATTGTATTTCCAGTGGGAGTAGACCAGATTACAGGGATTATACATTTTGCAACAACACGGAGAGGAAGTATGGAGATTTATTGAGAAGCTTCGGGGATCTGGATTATGGACATGAGAGTTCAGGGCTATGNGCAGTCCTGCTGGGGCAAATTCTGTGGCAGTTCCACAGATTAGCAACTTCCTGCAGCTCCCCCTGGAAAAAAATGTTATCTATTAGCATGCATCCCTCACACACATCCCATGCTAATATGTACCATGAAAGAGTTTCTGAATACTGCAGTCATTCTTTCTCTCCACAATGTCTGTGAAGTGATTCTAATAAATTCTAATAAGCGACAGGAGACAACATACAATCCTTCTCTGGGCAAAATGCTCTCTGAAACTCAGCTTAAGCTCATACGACGTTTGAACAGAGAAAAAACTAAGCCGGTGCCTTTCAAAGTTACAGTCTTCTTGCTACAAAATGTTTTCTTTTCCTAATAACCTAAGTAGTTCAGAAACAAAATGCTGTCAGTGAAAACATGAAATTTGGAAATTTGGATAAGAGGAGTAAAACTACAGGACAGCTACTCCTGGATATGTCCAGCTCTGACTGCTGACACCTTATCAGCTTCAGATGAACTGCATTGAATGCATTTTAGCAAATAAAGAGGATGGTGGGTTGTATCCTTATTACTTAGACTATGAAGACTATGGATAGGAGAAATTATTACAGAGTCAAATAAATACTGCAGTGTAAAACTGGGCATATCAACTATAGTGTTGTTCAATCAATTAATTGCTTGACTAATTAAAATCTTTATTAAATTAAAAAGCAGAGAGACTTACCTGAATTAGTTCTACACATGATTTTTGTCAATGAAGTTCCTTGAGAAACAGTCCAGGTCCTTTAAATCTTGAAAGATATTGATCCAGTATGCGCATGGTGTATTCGTAAAAATCCCCACCATGGTTCAATCCCTTGGTTATTGCTACGTGAGCCGGTAAAGTAGCCTATCAGAAAACTCTCCCCTGAACAGCCTTCTGTTCCCAGGCCAGATCCGAGGAGTTCCACTTCATTATTGAACTAGGTCAACCTACAACAACTTGAGGACTGCTATTTGTGGAGAATGCAAAAACCTGTCAATGGCACCATTAATAAATATTCCATGTGTTTTTTGTATGAATTGACATACCACACGGAGATGGGATGCGGGTTTCTGTATGGATATTGTCTTAGATGATATCGCAGGCTCAACTGTACTTATTTAGTATCTAGGATACTGAGCAGATACCAAGTAGCTCTTTGTGCTACTCACCAGCTTTAAAGCATTCAAATGCACAAATTTATATCCATGAACAGCAACTTTTGGCAGGACTGGACTTAGGACATCTTTTCTCATAATTATGAGATCTTTTCTTGTGATTATGAGATAGTAATTCATAATTTACACAACAAGGTGTCCAATTTTCCCCCACTTTTTCAATGAAATGCACATCCATACAATTTCCCACTAATGTCTGATAAAAATGAAATTCACTGGTTTGCAGTGGCTTCTTCATAATTTGAAATTCAACCAATTACCTCCGAAGATGAAGTCATAATTTGCTAATATTCAATGTCCTTCAGCAATTATGTATAATCTACATGAATAGTGAAGAACGATCTAAACTATGCTTTATCTTCATTACTGTCTTCCTATCACCCACACGTTGTCACTATGTAATAAGCTCCAAATTACCCCCATCCTTTATCTCTCTGGCTCTAGCTTCTTTTTTATGTTGCAAAGGTCCACTTTCTCTCCCTCTGTTCTTTCTCCTCTCCTCTCCTGTCCAGTGTCAGCTGGACTATACTTTCTTTACCCCTTTTTCCTTCAGGGCTCTCATCAGTGACCACAGGGGGCTACTTTGCTGTTTGCCAGAGAAAGACTGTGAGGTGGCTAAACTCATTCAATATAAATGAATGCATAAATATGAAAAATGTTTGATATATATATATATATATAT
>CM076667.1:11661740-11686206 GCA_038496675.1 Rachycentron canadum
TGTGTCTAAGGGGCAAACTAAAAGATTCATATTACATTACTAATTGGAGTGATTATATTACTGTCACAGTACACCTTGAAAAGCTGTATCCTAACCCTACTAATTGATTAATCAGATAAAGGTTAAGATATTGAAATACCTTAAATTAATTCATAAACAATTTAGTGATTAGGTTTAAGCAACAAATAACTAATTGAACTAGTTAGCTATAGTTAGCCAAGAGTAATGGATAAACAGTCACAATAGTTATGAGTGGCCTTATAGATTAACATTTAAATTGTTAGCTAAAAGTAATGGATAAATTGTTTGTTAGCTTGTGTTATTAATAATTTATAATTTATAATTTATAGTTTAATAATGTAAAAGTAAAATTAAAAATTTAAAAGTAATGGATAAATGGTTGAAATAGCTAAAAGTAATAAATGAAGGGTTTGGTTGAGCTTCCACTCTCTGGCAGTAGTCAGAGGGCAGATGTGACTGATCCAGTTTAAACACAGACAGCTGAATGGTATTTTGAAAAAAAAAAAACCCCACAATATCCACTTCTGTGTAGCTACATAACATTCACTATATAATTAGTTAATTAGTTGAAATGAACACATTTGGAACATAAAGTGGTTTCAGTAAAGGGGTATGTCAGACAAAAAGATGCTATAAACCACTTCAGATTAACGCCCCTCTGTACTGAAACACCCTGACCTCCTCACCTCCAGGTAGACAGCCCAGGGCATGACCAACGAAGCCACAAGCAGGTCGGACACAGCCAGGCTCACCACTAGGTAGTTGGTGGTGGTCTGAAGGGAGCGTTCCCTCAACACAGCCAGACACACCAGCACGTTTCCAAACACAATGGCCAGGATGAGCAGGGAATACAGCATGGCGTAATAATTTCGCTCCCCCTCGTCCTGCCCTGATGCCTCGCTCTCATTCCTCTCATCAAATCCAAGGCGGTCTGACTCGTTCCAGAGCCGCTCTGTGCTGCTAAACATTGCCATGGAGACGTCCCGGTGACATGGGAGGTGATATGTTTGCCAGACCTGCCAAAGAGAAAGAGCATAATTTGGTGTTCGTCACACAACTTTCTCTCTTTTGGATTCTCATGCAAAGACATAACATTTCTCATTAGTCACATGAAAGTGCAGCATCACTAGATGATGGTGGCAGCATCATTTCAGGTCAGACACCTACTGGGAAACATCCTGGCTCCTAGCAACAGTAGTCAGATGAACTGATAAAAAAAACGGTTGAAATACATCTTAGCAGTAATGTTCCTTGCTTTACATCACTGCTCTTTGTACAATGGCAAAAGTGTTTTTTTTTTTTCATGCTGAATGCAAAATGGAAGCGCATCTTGATGCCTCCTCAAGATATGGCTCTATAGCTCCTATAGATATAATCCACTCCATAAAGACAGAAATCCATGCTCTTAACAGCCAACTTTATCAACATTGTACTGCTGTTATGGTTCCACTCAGCCTTTTAAGTGTATCCCCTTCCTTCCTTTAAATGGCTTTCAACACAATGAACAGAGACAGAAACTACAAAGCAGAGATGGTAACTTTAATGAGGGGCTGGCTGTATGCCTTTGAGCAGTGTCAGTAAGGTTAGCTCATTGGGGAGGGGTAATAACTCGGTGATGCCACCCTGAGAGGTCTGGTTGGCTCTGGTCCCGGGCTCTGCTCCCTGCACTCCATGCATCTCTCATTTATTCCCAAACCTCCCTATCTGGCCTGGGTCCAGACAGCAGTGCTGTGGTAACGCTCACACCTGTGTTTAGATGGTAAACATACTAATCCATCTTATCCAGCTTGCCCCTCTCTCTCTGTGAGAGAGAGGAATCCGAAGAAAGACACTGAGAAACTGGGGACATTTTTAGACCTGGCTCAAACCCAGGAGGCTTTTAAAGATTTCCTCTGTCTATAATTCCACTCAGTTCTTCAATGGCTCCAGTTTCATATTATTGTCCATGAGAGAATCTGAAGAAGCAATGAAAAACCAACCACCGATCTCAATCACCTTGAAGTCTCCTAGTGGGAGTAAAGCGCTGACTTGGTTGTGACAAAGCAGGAGTAATGCAAATCATAAAACATTTGGGAAAAAGCAAATGCCAAACACATGCATGCACACACACACAGCCTTGATGCAGACATGAATTTTTAATCTAATAGAACTGGTTACATGATCCAAGGTTGCACAGAGCTCCAGCGAAAGGTTTGTATATACTTGTAGAACAAGTGCTAATGGAAACTGATTTCCCTCTTCACTCTTTTGTTTACTGGACCTCGATCTTATATTAACCACCACCTGATCCTGCTCTCACTGTCAATGTTGAGTACAATGACCACCAATCATATGTGAAATGGGCATCAGCAGACCCTTAAATGCACAGCACACACATACATTCACATATGCATATAGTCTATGGCACTGTGCTGAAGCTATCCACAAGGATGTACAGTAATTGAGGGAGGGTGTTTAATTATATTTAACATTAAGACCTGAACGGAACTTGGCCACATTATCAGAAGAATAATAATTACTTGTGGAACAATTAACAGGAGGTTATGAAGCCAAATTGATAGGAACTGCTTTTTCCACGTTTGAAACCCGAAACTGTATTATATCTGCCTGGGAATCATAATTTGAGCAAATCAAACCTTGATCACAAATTCAATTAAAACCTATTATGGGAGCTTGTTATCAAGCTTCATGATCTCGCCTCCAGAAAGATTGAGGTCAAATATAGTCCAGTAACGCAGAGAAGTGATAGCTCAAAAACTGGAGATGAGGATGAAACAATTAAGAAACAAGGCACAAACAGTGAGATAAAAACAAACAAACGAACAAAAAATGTTTAAAAAAAATAAACAGCCTATTCCAACAGGGCGTTTTATGTCACTTCAATGTGTACGGTTTTTTTTTTTTTTTTTTTTTTTTTAACTCCCCACGGCGAGAATAAAGTAAACTGACTTACCTTTTACTGTTTCCCAGTGAAGAATTCATCAGATGCCATCGAGGAAGAGCATCATCCGTGCAGAGTTAAAAGTTGTCCGATCACCGCGTCCAGCACTGCGAGGCGAGCGGGAGGAGCAGGAGGAGCAGGAGGAGCAGGAGGAGCGCTCGGTGCCATTGCGCACAGGAGAATGTGAATGTGGGAAGCTCACAACAGATGAATCGCCACGCACACACAAACGCGCGCGTCCCCCCAGCCCACTCCGCCTCTCCCAAAAACCTCTTTGCTCTGTGACAGTCACGCTTGTTGGGCTTTTTTACTCTGTGGTTTTGCTGCCGCACGCGCGTACGCGTGGTGGTGGAGACGTCAGGTGGTGACTTCCTTTGCGCGTTAAGTGATGCTGTGGCAAATGAAAGTGACCAGTTATTGACGGAAAGAAGATGTACCTTCAGAGTACACTTGTTTTCACTCATCTTTTTTTAAATTAAAAAAAAAAAAATCACATATGCATGATTTGCGTTAAAATCCCGCCCCATGGCTGTATTCCTCAGTATGACCCTGAACCAGTCTGGGTCGTGCTTTGCTGGAAGAGACATTACATAAAAATAGCCTAATGGCCTCATAAAACAGGACCAGTAAGACCTACAGAGCGTAAATGAGGTCAGTCTGGGTTTATTCTGTGAAAAAATGTATAGCCTGATACACTCTTGTGGCTCAGGTATACCCATGTGTCCATTTCCACCACCCTATCACGAAGATGCTAAAAAACCCTCAGTGCAGATAAAATGTACCAGCAGCTCGTGTTGTATATCTCACATTCCCAGCCAGTGTGCTTTGTTTTCCTATCTTCTACATGGCATTTTAAGATAAGAGTAATAAGCCCTGCAGGAGCTCCTGCAGCACATAGCAAACAAATGAGACCAGACCAAGGTACCAAAGGAAGGTGTTATTTTATTTAGTTTAAAAAATGTAGAAGAAATTGAATAGTTTTCTGTGGCATTTAATTGGGAGGTTGGGTGTCTGTTAATATGTCTGCTGAGAAGCAAATAAGAACCACATAGTTAATGTTACTTTTTACCAAATGACAGATTGATGTTACAAACCTTAATGTGGATCTTTTAAATGCAAAAAACAGCAGGAAGCTCATGACCTCTATGTAACTGCAGCACTGAAAACCCTGAACTGCTCATTTTTCTCAATGAACCTGCAGTCAGTTAGTTTGTGTTTTAACTAATGTAATGTAAAAGTGCCCAAACGTCCTTGCTGCTCATTGGAAATTTGACCCTCCCCTCTTCTCCACAGCAGCGCTCTGGAAAATATCTCCTGTACTGTGCAGGGCTGAAGAAAAGCCTAGCTGGTGTAATCCATACATCTGAAATGTGACAAAAATCGATGGTGTGTGACATCCATAACACAAACTGAATTTTGACTCTGGATGATATTACAGGCCAAAAAAGCATCTCAACTCATTCAGAAAAAATACCAGTATGATCCCTCCAGTCCATTTATGTAAACTATACATCAGTCAGAGAATCAATCTCTCTTATGAATGACAGCTTCTGGAAGTGTGTAATGATTTTTGAGAATTTCCTCACTAACCTGGTGATTAACCAGGAGTTAATAACTAAAGAGTTAAATGTGCAAAACATAAATAAGTAAGCAGACAAACACACAAATAAATAAATAAAGGGGTGCTGGAATATAAGCATGTGCAAACACCTTATTCACACACATAGAAGATCAACTCTGATGTATAAACCCACTGTGGGCCTTCACAACCCTCCCACTCCCTCCATACAGAGCTCATAAACAAAGCATTGATTTGTCCAGCCACCCACTTACTGTACGTACACACCTGCTGTACCGTTGATATTTTTCAAATAGCCGTGATGAGAGGGGATAGGATAGAAAGGTGGAGTGTGAAGAAGGACCTGCTTTCCATCTGAATGAGGGATGCATGGACCTTGTGCAGCCCGAGATCTTGACAGCTGTTCACAGAGTTGTTACTCACAGGCTCTATAGCTGTCTAGAATAATACCAGTGTGAAGGTCAGCCTTGAGAGGGCATCGCTACAATAATGATAAGGACAGTGGCACTGGAAAGATGGTGTTAAATATTATCAGCATTGGTTGAAATTTTGCTGCCATCTATTGGTCCAGAGATCAAACTACTTCATATCGCACTATGAGGACGTTGCTATTACGCAAGTGTCATTTCCTGTTAATACAAAACAGTTAGGTATGTTAATATCTTGTTTATTTTCTGCAAAATCAGTATTAAAGAATAATACACGTCATCACATTTGAGTATGTAGTGTGTTCACTCTGGAAAAGTCTGAAATTGAAATTAATATAATCAATAAAAGTCACTCTTTGTAATAAAAAGTACTTGGTGAATTAAAGACAGGATGCAAATGTCATGTCATGTTTTGTATATAATTTAATTAAAATGACACTTTCACATGAATCAGTTTGTCATAGGTCATTTTTCTTTACATGAAATCAAAACGGTAGCAGATGAAAAATCTTATTGTTAAAAAAGTGTAACAAGTCAATCAAGTGCAATATTCTGAGATGTTTACTTAAAAGTAACTTTTCTAAAGTAACAGCAAATGTCAATTTAAAATGTAATGGGCACGATTCACTATGACATAAAACTGTAACTAAATGGTCCAGAGTAACTGTAATGTATCATCATTTATTACATTTTGCAGCTTTGATTGAACTTTTTTGATTTAGATGTGAGTCCATAAAGTGCAGAATTCAGCCCAGATTCATTTACCTTCTAGCTCTGCCCACTCATTGTACCCTCCTTCATAATGTCTTGCCCTGAGAAAAGGAAACATAATGAGAATAGCTTAGCGTTCACCCAACTGTGGTAGCATCTGAGGACAGTGGACTCTAGTTGCAGCATCATGACTGATTAATAATTAAATAGTAACATGTAAAATTTGTTATTCACAGTGCTGTGTAGCTACAGTACAGCCCACTATGTGGTAAGGCAGAGTCCACATTAAGCAACGTGACTGAAATCTTATTTAGTTTGCATGGAGTATTAATTGCATGGAGTTAAACAGTGGAGTCACTTATAACCCTTTGAGTAAAACCTGTGATAAATCTTGACCTTCACAGGCTCATGTAATAGTACCATGATACTGTATGATTCATGGTTTGTGTGTGTGAACAGGGCGGATCTGTTATTTACCTGGTAAAGCCCAGCTGACGGGCAATGTCCAGTGCTTTGAGACTTCTCTTGCCACTTCTGCAGTGAAACACAATGTTGTCGTCATCCTTCCCAGGTGCCTGCACTTCATATTTCTGTTGAAACCTCTCTGATGGCAGCTTCAGAGACTCCTCCAGGTTGTCCACTGAAAGTCCAACATGGGATATAAAAATTGACAGAAAACCTTCTTCTCTCCACTTTGTCTGTGTTATCACTTACATGGGATGTTGACAGCCTCTGAAATGTGTCCGGCCTGGTATTCATCAGGATTTCTCACATCAAACAGCTGGATGTTATGGCTGGACAACATGGTCTTCAGCTGCAAGTGCGTCACCACTGAAACTGAGGTGAAAACATAAAGTCACATTTACAGCCCATTTACTGATAAACGCAGTAACCTAAACTCACCATTGATTGATTCATTTCTATTTAACATCTACTGTAGCTGTCAACTAAACAATCATGAAAGCAGTCAGACTTTGACAATGGCACAAACTACTACAGAAATTAGGCTACAAACATTTTTATACTGGTAATAATAATAATTTAAAACGACAATAAAAGGCCTAATAATATCTAGCTGATAACAAATTCAGCACTAAGACAGAACAGGAATAGTTTTGCTGTTACGCAGTAGGATTTATTTACATATATATATATATATATATTTACCATTGTTGGATGTTTCGCCGTATTTCGGACTACAAGTTGTAAAAGTCCGCAAAAATGAACCAAAGGTCGGGCGGTTCACTTCCGCTACAGCCTGGCAGAAGCTTCGCGACAAGACATAGGACAACATGACGAGGACAGGCGCACAGCTCAGACCACGGAGAGGGGACTTCATGGCACCAGAGGCGTTCACACTCACTACCGTCTCTCTTCTTCTTCTTTTTCAGTAATATCCCACAATAAACGCTGTTTGCCGCCATCCTCTGGTTGGAAATAGACTTGTTCTGAACTTCAGGGTCAGGACCAAACCCTGCTGGAAAATTGGTATATTTTTAATATATACATTTAATTGCTTCAGTTCTACAAATAGCACTTTGTATGAAACTTCAGAGGCTGATAGTCCACAAACAGCACATTAAACAACTCAACTACACACAAAAACCCCCCAAAAAACAAACAAACAAAAAAACAAAACAACACAGACACAGGAAACAGCAACATCACAAAGGCACATAATATTATGTTGAAAAGTAGTAGAAGTTGAAAATTACAAGGGCATTTATCTGTACACAAGGCAAACATTTGTTGAACTATGATCGATCACAAATCCAATGGCTTCTGGAGTAAAACCAAACCTTGTTTTACAGAACATTTTCCTAATGTCTTCAACTCACAAGCTCAGAGTAATAACAGAGGAAATGTGTAGGGTCTATGATGCTCTTATATAACTTTTTCAAGACTTGTTTATCATTATCATTTTGCTTGGGATCTTTGTGTAACTGAGAAAAAAAAACAGGAGAATTAAATATTGTCAATATTCTTTGAAACACTTCTTTGCTATTATTAAGATAATATGCATATAACATTTCATCACCATCACATTTATATAGGCCATATAGTTTACTTCAACTTTTAGAGATAAAGTGAAGTTCATATCAAACAAAGCCTGCTGACATTTGGAAGATTTTATTCTTTTCTGCTCAGATCTACAAATAATATTTGATCCCCATGGCTTCTAATCCCACTTCTTTGCTTTACATCTTCACAAACTATTTTTACTTGAAGAGTAATATGAAAAGGTAATATGTCAAAAGTTTTTAGGATGAATCCCTTAAAAAATTAAAATGCAATGTTGGTTGCACAACTTCTTTCCCATGGGAGTGTATCTTCCAATACAAATACAAACAATTTAATTATTATGTTTGATGCCAACAGCGATTCATTTGTTCACTTTCTCGTAGGAGTGTGTTATCCAAGTTTTAACATTACTTTGTCCTTGAAACATATGCTTTCTTATGTTTCATGTCTCAGTCTAGACTCTATTACTTTGACCTATTTTGACCTCAAGAATAAAAAGATAATTGTTTTCTCCATCAGTGAACAATCTCTCTCTGTTTGAGTTACCTCCTTTTTTCACCATCATTACACACTTTCATCTCTTTGGCAGCCTCCCAGTCTCTAGCATTGTATCAGTCAGTGAAAACAAGCATCCCATTGCCCCCCCCCCAGATGGAAGGGTATTGCATATAGCTTAACTCATTGCTTCCCAGGGGGGGTTCTGCCCCATCTGATGGCATAAATCAGCCATTGTGAGAAAATATATTTAGTGCAGCCTCATTATCACTTCAGAACTCAGTCCCACTCAGTGCTCATTAAAACATCTCTTCTCTGACCCTTGAGATCTCCATTCAGATATTATTGCAGCAACAACCTTTAAAGTATCTCAGCTTTATTTCTAGCTGCCCGAATGTTCAAAAATGTCGTTGCTACTCTACCACATCCCTGCCACACAATGTGCAATTGCTGATAGTATCTGCCTTTGTTAGTGGCTCCACAAAAACTATTACTTTTCCCATGAGGTTCTTGAAACGTCCTTGCTTTGTGGCTGTGCACTGGAAACAGTCAGAGCCGTAGTGGAGGATGGTGTTTTCACAAGACACAGTACATATAAGGGGTTTGTGCCACTAGCATGGCTTAAAACTATTAAAATGAAGCTGTTTGAGAAGGGAACATCACTCTTTTGATCTACTGGTTGCATATTTGTTAACATACTCGGCATGTGTTGTGGGATCATAACTGTTTGGTAATACAATTTTGGGAATCAGTGCAGTAGGCCAGTTTTTCTATCAATCGGGCCACTTTATCTCTGCTCTCTGTAATTTTTTTTCTCGTCACATTTAGTAAAAACAGGTTTGTGTTCTGAATCCAATTATCAATTATGTCTTGCATAACATCAAGCCTGAGATTCTCTTCTGTGAGAAGGAACCAACTGAACACAAATGTCTACAGATAATGGTGTAAAAACTAGCCCAGATGGCCACATTTAGAACAGGAGGTACTTCATTGTATTTTACAATGATAGATTTGTTATTCAAGAAAGATGGATAGATCCATGAAAGTCAGGAATAGGATTTCTGCTAAGTTTCTTAATATGGAATTATTATAATTGTTGTCCACCAGATGAGTCGGGTTGTAACCCCCAGATGTCCTCATTTGGTTTTGCATTTCTTCTTACTGTCAATTGTGCTTTGATTAAAGCTTTTACTGAAATTAAATATCAAGTCTTTATAACATACAATAAGAGCAGAGGGAATTATGGGAACGTTGCTCATTTCACTGCTGAAAAAAATTAAAACCTGGACAAATCAAACGAAACCAATTTGCATGATCAAATATAACTAGGTACATTGCTTTCTTTTTTTCAGAGTCACCAGTGTTGTACGAACTTGTCACTCACTGTCACTCACTGGCAGCATTGTACACATGGCCAGCTGGCACATCCTTGCACATGCCTCATAATTACAGACATCATCAGTAAAGAGAGTCATATCATGTTAAAATATATTTACGTACCTCCTCTCCTGTTTCTTACTTTGCAACACACATACAAACCAAATTTGTGATTTTATTCATACAAAAGGAAACCACACAAAACAAAAAGGTTATTTTTTAAAGAACCTTGAAGTTTAAGCCTCTGTTGAAAGTCATATATGCTTGTTTCATTCAGTCAGTTTTAACACTAACTAACCTTTATATCATGAATTCAATTGATTTCCATCAAGGTGTAGGTTTTTTCAATCTTGAGGTGCAACACAGAGATCTTTAATCTGCTGAGTTCTTGGCTTTTTAAACATTTTTAAACAGGTGTGATTTGCCCTGTGACTTGCTGTGTACATGAAACATTGCCCCCATGAATCATTGACTGCTTCATGCAGCTGTCAATGCTTCATGGGACATTAAAGTGTTACTCTATCTGGGGGAATATTTTCAGTCATTCACTGAACCCTAGACAGTTTTCACAGCGCAACTGCAATGTGTCTCGACTTGTGTCTTGAGTGATCACTCCATATGCAAATAAAAACATAGGGATAGTTTTTGGCTAAGTGTGTCTGTTGTTAATGTGTGTATGAGTGTGTGTGATAGACAGAGAAAGAGAAGACAATGAAAAAGAGTGGAGGTGACTGAATCAATGCACTGTGCAAAGCTCTACAGTGAAATGAGGTTTTAGCCGTGTGAAAAAGTAAAATATTTCAACTCATGTGACAGAGAGTGATTGAATCTCAAATGCATTCTCTTGTGTGCATTCCCACCTAAACTCAGAGCTGTCCACTTATCGAAACAAGGTCTGAACAGGGCCTTTGACCCAACCCCCTATTTTTGCAGGCCCCAGTGGCGTTTTTAACACTGGATCAAAAGCGAGTATGGACAAATAGATGAAAACTGATATGGGACCATTGTAAACAACTGACATCATTGTCCCATATTAGTTTTCAACGACTGTATTTCCTCAATAGGTGACTGAGGTCTTGATTTAAGAGGTGTAGCTCTAAGCCCACGGATGGTAACAGACATGTACTGGGTTTATAACTAGTCTTAATTGCTAAATCTAGTGACAAATGTGCTACTTGACAACACTGCAGGGTATAAATGCCCCTAAACAGAACTGGTTTGAACCAAATAATTTTGAAAGAGCATTGGCCAATGGAGAATCTCCAACTCAGTGACATGATATTTGTCAGTCAGTCAGTCAGTCAGTGACATTTGCGATTATAGGGCTGGCCCAGCTGTGATGGTAGAGTGTCCAGTGTGTCTGATGTGAGAAGGAGCTAAAAAGCGTTGTGTATGCTTCTCTCCACAGCAGCAGGATGTGACAGCTGGCCAAGAAACAGTTGGTTGTTGATGATGAGGCCCAAACACCAGTTCATCTGCCCGAGGTCCACAATTTATTTCTGAGGACACCACTGACATGGACAGTGTTAATCATTTTACATCTTAGTTTAGGCAGAAGGTGGAAAACAGTCTTCACACCCAGTAGTAACCAGTTAGGTCCATTTCAGTGCAAGTTGCAACTGATTCTCAGTGACCTTCTACTATACAACATATGCATGTTGTATTTGGGTGACATACTAATTTACAGTCGTACAATCAAGGACCACCTCATCCTCTGAGAGGAGGTCCTAACCAGGTTACAATCTGCAGACATGAAGCTCTATCTTGTCACGGGCATGTGGTCTCCAGACAGAGCCACAGATTACAGAGGACTTTTCATACTTCCTCTGAGAGCAGGATCCTCTTGAGACTTTGTTCCTCTTACAGACAGTTTGTGGGAAATCCCACACAAATTTCCTATAATTTCACAGGCTACATTCTGTAGGTAAAAGCTTGACCTAACACTAAATGGTGCATTGCTGCATTTAAACAATGTCTTCATACATATATTCACAAATACAGAAAGGTACCATGCAAAGTGTTGGTCTACACAGAGCTGTGCTACAGATAGGGCTTTAATCCTGAAAGCAAACTCCTTATTTTGGGAACTGTGGATTTGCTGCACAGCAGAATTTTAAACAGGAAATACAAGAAGAAAATAAAACTGTTTAGTTAGTGTGACTCATCTTTGATTCTCAAACTTTTCATACATGAAACCCACATCTGTTGTCCAAACTCCTTATCCCTGCAGTGTTGAACACATGACCAACTGGCACATCCCAACTCAACCACACCTCAGAATAACACACACAAAGAGAGAGAAATGTGAGAAAAAGAGAAATGCTGCAATATATTATATGTACCTCCCTTCCTGTTACTTTCAATGATTTGCAATAATTGCCCTAACCTACCTTCTACCTACCCTCTTGTTGTCACTTCATTGTTGCTCAGATAAAACCATACGCAGACAGTTCAACAGTCACAGCCTGGGAGCTACTTCATAAAGGAGATTTTTTTTGCATTATTTTCATGATGATATGGTCCTGAAAGATGATTTTTTTTTGTTTTTTAAATCTTGTGGTCATAGTAAAAAAAAACAAAAAAATTTACTCTCAAGCCAGATTTCCATCTAAATAGAACACAATAGTTAAACAAATTTCCAGACAATCAGCAAAAGAAAAGGCAAGTGAGTGTTTGTTTCCATCCACTACTGATGTGAATATTAGGAGCTGAACCTGACAAAATAAATAACTGATAGTGCTAATGCTCCAGTCAGATGCTATTAAACCATTGTAGAAAAAGACAACACAAGACGATGTAAATAACAGTACCATTGAAACCTCAAATGAATGATGTGAATAACTGTGATGAAAATTTGTGGCTACTAATAAAAAAAGATGGTGGAAATACAGTTTCAAACTCATAGCATCACTGTCAGATGCAGCAAGCAGCTGTTTTCAGCAAAAAAGCTTGTATATTTATACCTATATTTATTTATTATAACCTTGATAATTGGGACTTGTCATTCGTCAGTTTGACAATAAACTTACTTTTGCTCACTTGCAGGTCCATGTGGGAGAAGACTATAATATGACTATGACTATATTCACAACCACGTTCATAAACCACTTGGAAATAATGAGAGAGGACATTGGTTGATGCCGAAGTGGAACTATTTGTACAAGTTGAATTCGATCAGATTTATTGTGATTCTCTTCAGCGTTGCTTTTCTTTCTATGGTATAGATTTGCTTGAAGCACATGATCACTGAAATTACATATGCCGTGCTATAAAGTTTACCAAACTCAGCTCTGTATCCAATTGTTTTAGCTCCAAGCACCACTCCTCTTCAGATTAGACACACCCAGTTTCACTTCCCTTCTTTGAAGTAACAGGCCTTTGCATATAAGACATTTTGGCAAGTACAATCAATCATTACTTATTCCCTGCTTTTATTTGTCTTGACAGGCTTTTTATGACGGCAGGTGTGTCCTTAAGTATGTCTTAAGTCCTGCCAACTAATAATTTTATTTGTCATGGCCATCTGTCATATTCACAATAATAAAAATATATATTATTATGAATTGTACACAACTGTCGTCCTGAAACTGCATATTCTGGTACATTATCTGAGCTTATAATGTATTAGAGGCTAAATGTTAAATAAGAGCATTGGGGAAATTTGTGGTAGATTACTGTTGATGTTACCACCCATTAATATATATATATTTTAAATATGTAAACTGAATTATATGATGTAATATTGACTACACTTGTCCTGATCTTTCATCTCTGGGAAACAGGAGCTACTACTTTACAATCTGGGTTTTGAGTATTGACGGTAAAAGTCAAATGTCAATAAAATTTTATGTATTTTCTCTCTCTCTTCTTGAGTGTCAATGAGATTCTTTCATACTCCAGTGTCTCCCATTTTCATCTGTTGGCGATTGTTTGCTTTCCTTGCTATTGTTATTGTTGTATATAAAACAACAAAACAAAAACAAACAAAAAAAACATATAGCACTTGAAAAAAATGAATGTGTCCCAAGAGTCTCCTTTGAACCTTGCTTCTCCTCTGAATAACATATGATTTATTTTAACCTGATAACTATCTAATAATCATTACACAAACCGTCCAACACAGAACTATTGGCAACTACAAGATGGAAAGCATTATTTGGGTGGAATAAACTTGTATGGTAGCTTTTTTTTTTCTTTTTTTTCTTACCAGCAACTTCCGGTTCTGCTGTCATTAGGGAGAATCACAGCAAACCGTCCAGTGACAGGGAGTCGATCATGTGATGCTCATCCCACCCATTGCATCCGTCAGATCACCCACCGCATATTATGGAAACTTTTCAATGCCCTGTTTTTCCACATGCCACATCCTCCAACTCATTCCTTGACTGTGGCACATCATCACCTCAGCCACGCCTCGGACCAACGCACACTGTCTATGAAGAGGGATGACTCCAGGTACAGATTGTAATACACTCACGTACCTCATCTCTCCGTTGCTTTAAATCAATTAAATCAATTATACAATATTAGTTATTTGCTTTATTTAAAATTGGGTGCTTTTTAATTAATTTTAATCGGCCTGTGGCGTCGTTTGAACACCTTCCTCTTCACCCCTCTCTTTCTACGCTGATGGTACGGTCCAAAGCGTCACGTGACCCACTGTGAGTCAGCGTCGACGTCTTATAAACACGGACGTGAAGTGTCGTCGTTCGTCATTTTCGTGAATTCACACTAAAACCGTCAAAATGATGTGTGGAGGATGTAGCGACGATTCTCAGGCCGACGAGGAAATTCAGAAAATCTGCAACAGCGTGAGTAGAACAAGGATCATTGTTGCAGCTGAACTTCATTAACTATTCAGCCTGTGTTTGATCTATGATGGCTGATGTCGCCTCATTGTTGCTCAGGTGAAAGGACAGGTAGAGAAAAAAGCAGAGAAGACCTACGATGTTTTCACAGCCAAGAGATACAGGACGCAGGTTGTGGCCGGGACCAACTACTTCATAAAGGTGAATATTATTTACAAGCCTGAGAGGTCATGAGACGTGATATTTACTCAGACGTTGTGCGCGGAAGCTTTAAAAAAGGTTATTTTAAGGATCAGTGGATCACTTCACTTGTGTGTGAAGGGGATAGATCACAGTGATGAACCCACAGGGGTTTTATTTTTTTAGCAACTTTCAGCAATTATTTTCATTGGTGTTTAAGTTCACTGTCATTCTCAAACCAAGTTTCCATCCAAACAGAGTACACTTTTAATAAGACAAATGTAAGAATAAGAAATAATTAAAATCTATTATGAGTCTTTTAGAATTAGGAGTTGATGGTTCTTCTGTCAGGTACCATTAAACCATTGCAGAAAAAGACCACATGTGATGGAAATGTGGCATTTATGTTTATTTCATGTAATTATGAGAAACATTCCCTCATCACACAACAGAGATCTTATATTTTTTTGGCTGCTGCAGCTGCAAGAAAAACACAAGACACATGTGCCATGGTTAAATGTCTTAGGTTTCTTGACATTAAATGTATTTTTTATTGATGCATCAACCTTTTTCATGTTAACCAAGTGCTTTACTATTCACTCAGGTTTTTATTATGCTGTCTGTGTTCTGTTTTTCTAAGGAGTTGTTGAAGTACAAAACAGAGCTAGAGCTAGAACGACAAAGACTATTGGAAATTGTATTCATCAGATGGACCTAAACACTTACTTTTGCTTCCTTGCAGGTCCATGTGGGAGGAGATGACCATATTCACCTCCGTGTTTTCAAACCACTCCCATGTCATGGTGGAGACTCTCAGCTCACTGATATACAGCACAACAAGGCCCACAATGACCCTATTGAGTATTTCTAATGGGATACCAAACCAAAGCATCTTATCAGTGCCTACAGGCTCTAAAATTAAATTGTCTGGCCTTTTGTATTAACCAATGTAACCCACTGCTACCATGTAATAACAGACTGTAGATATAATATACATCAAGATGTCAAATTGGAACTTTTTTCTATGATCAGAATTAAATGATGCATGATTTAGATTTGTTGTGTGGTGGTTTCTGATTTGTAAAATCCCCCCTGAAATTGTCACTCTCTCATGTGCTCATACACTTGTCCCAGATTTTTGGATCCCTCAACATGTCGAGAGAAATCTGAAAATCCTCTCTGAAATAGTATTTTATTCAGATTTATTGTGCAATAAAACATTTCCATGGTATAATAAATCAGATAGTGTAGTAAAGCTGTGGCTTATGAAGGAAGGCAGAGTGCTGAGATTTTTGTACATGTTTTCCAACAAAGCTTTCAAGAAAGGAAAAAAACACAAAAATATGGTAACCCTTAAAGTCTTAAGTCCTATTATTATTTAGCATTCATAATCATTGTCAACAGGAAATCACTGGTTTCTAACACAATGTAACATAGTTGTAAGCAAATATAAGGACATTTAAAAATGTTAATTAATATGTATTTTTTTCTCTTCTCGTGTCCATAAAAGAAAGAGGCTAAGTTTGCTCTTAACTGTGGTGCATTCACACCCATCCAGATGACTTATATACTGTTTATTAAACAGTAACCTAGTTTATTACATTTCCTGTGAAGACAAATATTTTATTCATTCCTTATTATACACCAGCCTCCACATGTGCTGTCCAGGAGTTAAAGCTTAACAATACATTAATTAACGCTTATATCTGCTTACAACAACATTACAGTGTGTTTAAAAACCACAAATACAGGTTTATATACACACTTTACATGATACGTTGAGAACATATGGGACAAGTGATGTGCATGTAGAGTTTTGCTGTTTCTTCATCTCTAAATATTGTGCAACAGCTTAAAATAAGAATATGTCTATTATTTAAAATAATGAATTAGATTCTATATGTCAAACACCTTATTAATCAAAAGGACAGTTTAAAAATGTATGTATTATCATGAGCTTGACTACACTTGAGGCTCCATACATGTCAATGAAGAAAAATGATGACAGTGTAACCTTTTTGCACTGAACTGTGAAGCACATTGAACCTATTGTGTAAGCTAAACATACACACCCACCACACCCGCCACAATGCAGAGTCTCCATTGATGTGATGACTGATGTGTTTGTAAAGGATGGCAGATTGGTATGAATGTCCTAGGTCATGAATTTCAACTCTCTCTAAAAACATGCTAAGTTTCAGTTCACAGCTATTGACATTTTTACAGACAATCTAAAACTACATTATCTATCAACATTTTAGATTTTGCACAGGTCTATATGCATGGTTGTATGTTACAGGTACAGATTTGTGGTACTAATATCAGCACTTTTTTATATATCATTACTTTGAATAAATGTATTTTTTAGTGTCACCTAAAGGTGCATGGCTCAAATGGTTTTATAAGACACAATTGATAAAACCTACAGAAGTAGGAAAGATAGTCCATATACATGTAGAAATTACATTAAATCAGTTAAACAATAAAAATTCAACATACAAAATATTTTAAGCATAAAGCTTTAATTTTTGCCACTTGCTTTATGACACAAAATGCAAAGTGCAAAAATTCGCTTTCATACATTAAACTGTTGACCCAGCAGTCTAAACTGTCCCTGCGATATATGTGACTTAATCTTATAAATCTCACCAAAACTAAACAAGCCACTAAGTTAGAAATGTTGAAATGGATAATTGTCTGTTAATCACACAGACTTATTGTGGTTTGAAGTAACTCAAACACTGCAGCTGTAGTTGTCAACAGAAGGTTTTACTTGAGTCATTAGTCATGTCCTAGTCAGTCAACTTTATCTTGTGACTAATGTTCCTCTTTTTTAAACACATGCTACATGATTTTCTTTTCCAAAACTTTGTAGATATTTGACCTTCATCTCTGTAGTTATGTAATAATTTCTTTATATTTAAAATCCTTCTACATTAAGTGTGTACGTTTGACACAAGACAAGGAAATAATGATATTGTTATTATTAGTGTTTTTTGTTTAAAATGATAAATCCAACCATATCTTCAAACTTCTTAAATGCCTAACTGACACTTATGTTGCACTTTCTTATATGATCTACTGCACTTATTTAATAGATGTAGTACTTAATACTTACACCAAAGCACTCTACTGCACTGAAGCTTTACTCATTGTAAATTGTTTTGGATAAATGTAAATGTAATTAACATTTATTCACCATTCAAAGTTGACTTGAAATCAAAGCAACTAAATTGGCTTGGATAATACTATATATTTTTATTTCCACAAAAACGTTTACTTGAAAAAAAAAAAAAAAGTAAATGCTAGTGCTATCGATGCATTCTATATTTTATTCATCTTTATTCATCTCTATTTTGCCTGGCTGACCTCCTACAGGTTTAGCTTTGGCTCCCTCTAGTGTAACGAACAGAAACTACCTTCATGTTCTCCTGTCTGCTCTATGATTTTCATAGACTGTGAATCTTTATGTTCTCAGATGTTATAAAGTGGCACTATGTTTGCATACGTCTCGTGTAATGTCATAACACTTTTGTGTTATGCTACATTGCCAATTATTAAATAGCAGTGCCTCACAGGAGGAGTTACATTTGTGAACAAATGCTGCAAAATTATGAATAAACACTTAAAAGTATTCTTATATTGTCTCATAACTGCATATAGCATGTTGCTTAGTTATTGTTCATGTGCTGTTTAAATGGTAAAATGTGGTAAATTAAGAGACACAGAAACATTTTCCCACCATATTAATTTTAAAAAGGCTATTAAATGTCAAAAGAAATGTACATGAAGTATTTGTTTAATACTGCAAAGCAATAGGTTCATGTTATAGAATCTATTTGAAACCTTTCTTAAATGATGTTGAAATCAACATCAGATGTGAACCTGTGTCCGTATTTTCTCTGATTAGTCAAAGTCATAAATGCCTTGTCTTTTCAATTTTTTGTTTGCTGTCTATTATACTTATATCATCTTCAACCGCAAGAATTTGCACATAGCAGTGTTGAACAATTTAAGCAAGTTAAAGGTTTCACAATTTCCCTGTCAAGAAACTTTTGCTAATTATTGAGAAATTCTAACAAACGACATGAAGGAGAAGATGATGATTAATTGCATTCTTTACTGGTAAAGGGTGTAGAAAATTTTTATGGTGACCACAGCCCTACAGTGGGGCGTTGATATCCAAGTGTCTGCTGCCCTACCTCCTGTCTTTATTTCTGAGATTAGCAATGTCTTTTAACCAAAATTTTTCATTTCACAATTAGCATTCAAAATATTCTTTAATGTATCTTGTAATGTTTGTATGACTTGAAAATCCATACAGCTCAATTCTATTTACATGAAGACAAAACAAAAATTATATATATGTATATGTGTGTGTGTGTGTGTGTGTGTGTGTGTGTGTGTGTGTGTGTGTGTGTGTGTGTGTGTATGTTTAGGTATAAAAACAACAAGTTGTGATATTTCAGGGCCTGCAGCAATAACTCAGTTAAGTCAACTGTGCTAAAACTAGAAATGGTTATTCACTGTGGGTCATTTCAGGCAACATTTTACACTTGTTTGTAGTTATTTGAAAATTTGTCAATAAAAAAACTACTTGACAGAATCTGAATTGCACAATCTAAAACATACAGTTTTTGAAAAGTTGATTCATCAAGGATGAGCAACACTTACAAAATACACACACGTACTGTAACCCCACCCAAGATCAGATCCACCTTTGTCTAAGGACAGTTAGACAGTATAAATATATGTGATAACCATTTGAAATGATCATTTGAGACATTAACAGCAGACATTTGACTTCTCTGTTAACTTCAACGGACCTTGTGACGATGGCTAACATGCCTGGAGGCTTCACTGATGCAATGGATGCTGATGAGGAAATCCAGAGGATTTGTGATCACGTAAGCTTCAATCTAATTCAATTTGTCAAAACCTCTGGGGTCTGCATTTCAATCTTAATTTACATCAGTCTATTTCATTCATAAACAGGTGAAGTCGCAAGTACAGGAAAACATGAAGAAAATCTATGATGAATTTAGAGCAGTTAAATACATCAGCCAAGTTGTGCATGGAGTGAACTACCTGATCAAGGTAATTAACATTGTGGTTGTCAATATTTCATGGGCAAGAAAGAAAGCTTCAGATGTGTGAATATGAGCTAAATTAATTGTGACATTAAGGTGAAATGGTTGGAGATCCTCAGTGTTTCTATCATTTGACCCTCTTTTCTGTCCAGGTTCATGTAGGAGGGGAGAGTTACATTTATCTGAAGATGTTCAAAAACCTTTCTTGTAAAGAAGTTGTGCTGACGAGCGTACATGACGACAAAGATGATACCATCGTGGCCCATTTCAACTGATCCAGCCTCATAATGTCATGCAGCTAGTATAAGATAATATAAAGTATATATATAAAGTTGATTGAGTCTGTTAATGAATAAAAATTTGATTTAATGACTCAAATGTTGCTTTTCTCTCTGAAGTCTAATTTCAGATATGGTTGCAAGTCATGTCAGTCTTGGCTTATACTACTAGAAAAAAAAAAAAAAAAAAAAAAAAAAAAAAGCATGAAATTTTGTGCTAGAGGCCTGTATACAATCTATTGAATGAAGCTACAAATTTATCTAGAACCAAGGGAACAGCACATTTAAAGTAGTTGAGCATACAACATACAGAATAAGTTAATAAAATATGGATGAAAACCACATACATGTGTTCATGTGTCCCCTCCTCCCAATTTCCTCAGACAACTTAAGTATTAGACACATTCAGGGGATTATGAACAGTCACAAATGTTGAGTCCCAGCTGTTAATCAACAGCTTCATGGGTAAACGGATGTATGGGTTTGCTTCCAAAACCATGCAGTAACCTCGTTATTGTGAGTTGATGTATATGAATGAAGCTATCAGTCTATTGACGATTGATTGTAACCAGAGTTGAGTAGTTTTGTCTTTGAGATGAAGTGTGTGGCTCTGAAAAGAGCCGTTGTGTTGTTTTTGGGTGGAGCAGCAGAGCCGTTTACTTGGAGCTGGTGTACTTGGTGACAGCCTTGGTGCCCTCGGACACGGCGTGCTTAGCCAGCTCCCCGGGCAGCAGGAGGCGCACGGCGGTCTGGATCTCCCTGGAGGTGATGGTGGAGCGCTTGTTGTAGTGAGCCAGACGAGACGCCTCGGCAGCGATGCGCTCGAAGATGTCGTTGACAAACGAGTTCATGATGCTCATGGCCTTGGAGGAGATGCCGGTGTCGGGATGGACCTGTTTGAGCACCTTATACACGTAGATGGCGTAGCTCTCCCTCCTGGTCTTCCTCTTCTTCTTGCCTCCCTTACCGGGAGCCTTGGTCACAGCTTTCTTGGAGCCCTTCTTGGGCGCGGACTTGGCGGGTTCAGGCATCTCGCTCACTTAGGATGGTTGAGCTCAGGAAGGACCGACCGTATTTACACAGGCTGCATGTAAATAGGACTGTGTGGTCGCCCTCCTGTGATTGGTTCGAGAGCCCAGTGGGTGGGGGTCGTGTTTCCATGGTAACCTGCCATTGGCGCGAAGCCCGCTGCCAAGATGTGAAAAGAAAAGGTTGAAAAATCATCAATCGATCATCTTCACTCAGTTTATCTAAGTCACTGTGAACAACCTGAATCCAACTAAACGAGATATATTCATGAATATTCAAGTCATATTCATCTTAAAAAGGAACTCAAAATACTGAGTTTGACAACAAATAACTGTAGAGAGAGAAACTATTAAAATACAGTGATATTCAAGAAGCGGTAAAAGATAAAAAATGGATGAAAGGTACAGATAAAGAACTAGATCTAACACAGTCAAAATGTATGTATTATTCACCCAACCACCGAAATGATAATCAAACTAAACCGTGTGTAAACAAGAAATAAAGCCAACCAAGAAATGATCGATAAAATATAGTAGAATAGACTATTGGTCCTTAATCGTAATTGACAACTGGACATTTCATTATAGAACATGGATTGATTACTTAGATATTGACATGCAATAATGATAAAAGGAAAATAAAAACCCATACACGTTTGTGTTGGAGTGAGATTTGTCACTTGTGGTCCAACATTGTGCAAAACCAGATACACTCCAGTAACGTGATAAACGATAGTCACATGAATATATGACACATTTTCCCTCACTCGTGCCTGTTATTAACTATGAGACTGATCTGTGACACGAACACACTTCATTCTGCAGTTAGGCTAACTAAGTTATTAGTTAGCAGCCAAACCACCAAAATGAGTTTTAAGTTCAACCACAGAAATCACTAAGTCAGAATTAATGGAAACAACTTATTGCAGTTTCATGTGGGGTTCAGAGCAGCTTTTATTGATCAAATTTTGTAAAAATGAAGCAAATCAAGATCAGTCTTTGACTTAAATTAGAAAACATGGGGTCAGCAACGTTGTCATAGTCTGTTACTGAGCTGTAGCTGTGAAGTCAGACCAGTGCCAGTGGTTTAAGATAATGATGGGACAGTGATATGACTGAAGAGACGTTTCTCCCTGATGTCAGAGGACAGTGTTTTTAATGTGTGAACAACAGCAAGATGAAGTGATTCTGCTGTGATTGAGTTATGATAAACGTAAGTGAGAACAAAGTGGTGATAATAAAGACTACCGAGTAGAGGACATGAACTCTTGGAGAGTCAAGTGTTTGGCTCTTAAAAGAGCCGTTGTGTTGCTGGATGATGGGTTGAGTTTAGCTGCCGAAGCCGTATAAAGTGCGGCCCTGCCTCTTGAGAGCGTAGACCACGTCCATGGCGGTGACCGTCTTCCTCTTGGCGTGCTCGGTGTAGGTGACGGCATCACGGATAACGTTCTCCAGGAAAACCTTCAACACCCCGCGGGTCTCCTCGTAGATCAGACCGGAGATACGTTTAACTCCGCCACGGCGAGCCAGGCGGCGGATGGCGGGCTTAGTGATTCCCTGGATGTTATCACGGAGAACTTTACGGTGGCGCTTGGCGCCTCCTTTACCGAGTCCTTTTCCTCCTTTGCCTCTTCCGCTCATCTTGAGAGTTGGTACAAGTCTCGTCAATGTTTAGAGCTGAGGAACTCGCAGCCTTTCAAAGCCCGTCTGAGGACGTGATAGAGGACATGCCAACGCTAAATTCTTCTTCGTGGCCGCTCATCAGCAACTCTGTGGTGCTTCAGCGCCGCCACCTGAGCCTCAGGAAGACTCGCTCAAAGCAACTCTCTTAAAGACTGTCCGGGCTCCACGTGGATCTTAACCGAGAGTGAAAATTAAAGTCTTACTACCAGATGTTTAAAGTCACTAAAAGCAGCAGAACAACACTGTAAAAACCACAACAACAACCTCAATGAAGTCACGTTGTTGCTGAAGTGAATATTCAAGAGCTGCAAGAAATGTAGATGTACACAATGTCCTGAATGTTGCTTCTTTTCTCTTGGATGGTCATATTAATTATCATGATCAGTATCAGATTATTATTATTATTATTGATGAATTCATATTCAGAAATCAAAATAAAAACATTACCACCAGTGTATCCACGTGGACCTTATTTATGAATGGATCTAATATAATGCAGAGTCACAATATAACAAGGAAACAGCAAAGTCTGTGATTTCACTGTAGTTTGACATTTTGAAAAGAAAAAAGAGTTACAGCTGTACTCTAAACACGACTGCTGTGGCTGGAGAAGATATAGAGATATATTACAACCAGAATTTTAAGGTTTTTTGCAACAGGGAACATGTTGCATTTACACGTTACACAATTCAAATTATAGTGGGTTAGTTAGTTACTACCACTAACTACTAGATTATGTCGTAATCTGTTAATTCACGTTACTCTATTCAACACATCTATGATTAATGAAGATGAACTCAGATGAATTAAAGATGAAATCTAATTCTTAACTGAATAAGACAATTTAATGAGTAGACAGCATGTTCCTGCCACAAAACAAATCTAAATGAATCAAATGTCATGATATAAATATATATAATAAATTATATTTTGACCTTGTTGTCTGACTTGGAGTTAATGGTTTCCTCTATTTGTCAAACTCCATTATATTAGACATGAAGTTAGCCAGTCATTTATTTTCCTTCATGTGTTTCTGCATTTCTCCTAATCATGTTAGTCTTTTCAGAAAACTGCAATAAAATAGTTTTGTTACCTGTTGTGACTCATTGTAGCAGATCAGTGATCAGTATTTTCTGCATAATTCTGCTGGTAGAAGTGAATCATAGACATAAAATAAATAGTTATTAAAACTAAATTGACAATCTAGTAATGACAAAAGAAGTAAATCGATTTCCATTGAGTGCATTAATCTCCAATCAGTCAAGTCAAACATCAGCAGGACTGTGCTCTCAGGTAGAGTGAAGTGACTCATAAAGGAACATTTCACGTTGTTAGTGGAGAGTTTAAGGTAATTTCCAGATGAGGTAAATGACTACTGTATGTCAAAATTATTTACCATATACATGTTGAGTTCATGTGCAGCAGAGAACTTAGCTCTTAAGTGCAGAGTGAAGTGGCTGATTTGTTGGTTATTGCAGCATCTAATGCTGGAAACCAAGTAAAGAGCAAAATACAACAACCACCTTGGCTGTCAGATCCAAAGCGCATTTGATAAAGCTCTGATCCACCAGGCTTACAGCTTTATAAATACAGTGAATGATGTTGACATCCTTAAAAAACTTCTCTAAGAGTTGTGAAGTATCTGAAAATGCAGTTCACTTCACAGGTAACTGACAACATGTAAAAGGACATGTTCAATGTAAATGTCCTTATTACCATGTTTCTGTATGAGTGAATAACATGAAGTTAAAATGTATTTACTTAAATAGAAATAAATGAAGTTGATGGGTAACAGAGGAGTTGACCGCTTAGTTCAAGTGAAGTG
>CM076667.1:11686706-11700831 GCA_038496675.1 Rachycentron canadum
GCTGCTACACACACACACACACACACACACACACACACACACACACACAGAGCGCGCGCACATCTGAGCCACAGTGAGGGGTCACCGCCGCCAGGGGGCAGTCTGACCTCTACAAACCACAGCAGACACGGAAAGCGAGTCGTTATTCCAGGTACGGTCTGAGCCGCATGTCGTTTTTTTCTGTGTGGTTTGTTTTTTTGTTTTTTTTTTTATATCCTGTTATAAAAATACTTCATAGGCTACAAGACTGTGCGGTTCCCCGGTGTGAAACACAGGCAGTCGGCCCGCGAAAAACGATGTGGAAGATCTCGGTGGGCCTTTCTGAGAGCGGAGCTGCTTCAAATTCATGTGTAGGGGAAAAAAACCTCCAGCCTCTGTCTCTGAGTTAGACTTTAATTCCTTACAACTGCTGTCAGTGAACCTGACCTTTGACCTCTCCAGTGGGCAGAGGAGATTTGTCTAGGAAACTCCACACTGGCTGTGAAAGTTGTCTGAATGGGACAGTGGAGTAAAAGCGTGTACTAGCATTTATAAATGACACTTAACTGACATGTTTTTTGTTTTTGTTTTTTTATCTTGAGTCTCTATCCAACTCAGGCCTAACACAAGCTGCACTTGCAGACATATAAATGTGTAAAAGCTTTACATCACTACAGTGTAAAAGATGGAAAAACTGCTTGTTGATAAAACATCTTAAAATTACCATCAGGATTTTGTACAGTACATGTTGAAATAACAGGCATTGTCTGTGGTGAGCTGATGTCAGGCCGGCTGGTAGCTCTCTAACCTCTCCAACAAGACCTCCGAGTAGCCGGGGGAGTAGTACCTGAAACACATACACACAATGTAAATACCTTCTGCTGTGTTTTATCCTGAAACTTTTTTTTTTTTTTTTTTTTTTTTTTTTTTTTTTTACAATTATCATTCAGCTGGTGCTGAATTTTTCTTTTCAACCGTCCACTTTTTTTTTTTAAACTATATGTGTCTGCTGAGTTTATTCATATATAACCTTGATTTTATTCACTGTTTAATCATCATTAAGAATAGAAATATTGCTGTTCATTTTATTTGTGTTCATTGTGTAAGTGTAGCAATTTGTTGCGTTAACAGACATTACAAAATAAAGTTTATAGGTCATAGTTTTAGCTGATAGTAGAAGGAAAGATCAGATGGAGAGAGTAAATGGTTCCAGCTGAGTCAGCACACAGCTCTGACATGGCAGTCGTACATGATCATGTGATCTGATGAGTCAGGCCTAGATTGCTGTTTACATCTCTTGCTCTTTCACAAAAACACACTCAGGGCTTAGGTGTCAACAAAGTATGTGTTGCAGCGTGCCAGTGTGTACCTGACTATCTCCTCGGGGAAACAGCTGTTGATAGCGTTGATGTACTCCTGTAGAGGAGAGCCAGGCTCAGCCTCTATCTCTTGCACCTTCTTTAGACCCCCGCTGGTCACAAACAAGCGCCGAGCCTTACTGTCATGAGGCAGCACCTTTGATGGGAGGACAGAGTGTAAACAGACCTTCATGATTTGAATCACCAACATCTGGACATTATATATAGATAGAAAATGTAGATTACTGATGCGTGTTGTGATACTGGTTATAGACTCACTCACCTTGCTGAACTGGCATGCAACATGTTTGAGGATGTTGCTCGGGGCATCGTAGAGGAGGGGCTCCAGAGCGGGCAGGTAGGTGCACTTCTCCAGAATATTCTTCAGAGCCTTCTTACTCTGAAAAGAAGAAAGACATGAGAAATTAAATGTATTAAATATAAAAGTCTGTAAATCTTTTCCCTTACCACTTTTTAGCAAGAGACCTTTAACTTTACTTTAACCCCAGCTGATCTGTGGCTCAAACTATGTATAACTTTAAAATGCACTAAAGGCTTATTTCAATTAGTGATACCACTTATTAGTGCCTGACTGTAAGTGTAAGCTGATCAAATATTAGCAAGCTAATACAATTTTAAATATTGTGTAGCCCAAAATAAAAAGTTATTTTTTCTTTGAGCTGCAAAACACGACCAGACAGTTAAACTTTTTTAACTTTCAGTTGTGATTATAAAAAAACAGTGATTTTGCACTGTGTACGGTCTGATTATACAGTCAGTATGCAAATCAGAGCAGAGCAGCTCTTACTTTAACCTGCAGGTCCTCTGAGCTGCTGGCTTCCATGTAGAGCTGCAGCAGTTTGGGCAGCAGGTTTGCTGTGGCCACAGCCTTCGCATGCTCAGGTGTGTGATGCCCTATCTGGCCGATGGACCATGCTGTGGCCGCCTTAATGTGATGTTCAGGTTCCTCAGACAGACACAGGGCCAGCTGGGGCACCCCCTGCAGGACAGGAGGACACAGCACAACAGGACTGGTTCAGTTAGTCTGACCTAGATACTGGACCTGAAGGAATGTGTCTGGATTTAGTGGTGTGTTTAGCTGTCACATGAAGAGAGATTAACCAAATACACACACACCTTGGAAATAATGACAGCCATGGCAAGGTTCTCACTGTGAGCTGCTACATATCCCAGCATCATGATGCCTGGCAGCCGCAGGTTGCCATGGCAATCGCCCAGATAATCGATCACTGCTGCCATGCCACCACAGTTCACAATCACCAGGGACAGCTGGAAACACAGATAGACACACATTACTTTGTTTCCTGTCATTGTTAACGGCTGCTCCTGCAAGTGTGTGTGTGTGTGTGTGTATGTGTTCTGTACCTCTGGTGTGTGTTTCACCACCTCCCTCATCAGAGTAGTGACGTTCTTCCTGACATACTCATCAGGATCTCTGAGGCAGGCCATTGCTGCAGGAAAGATCTCAGCCTCGATCACCATCTCTGCCAGGCTGGCTGAATGTTTACTGATCTGGCTGAGGGCTGAGAACACCTGTCTCTGGACAGAGACAAAAGCATGTCTGAATATTTCACATTTTTGCAAAATCAACAAAATTACTGCCTCATGTTGTCCAGAAAATATGCTGAAATGTCAGTAGTTTTTCATGTAGTACTTAAACACTTGAATCTTTTCTTCTTTTAATTAAATTTAGTTCATGTAATTGTAGTTATTATAAAGATTAAATGATTAAAATGTCTAGCTGAAGTTCTAAAATCTACCAGCTGTAAATAGTAACATTAAACATTTAGCTTGGTTGCCAAAACATTTCTTTAAATTAACGTCAAGCCAATTTAGTTCAAATGTCTTCACATTTCCAGCCATATCAGTATGTTTTATAACACTGATAATCCATAATGTTTACTTAAAAATACATAGTTGCAATAAAGGTAATTTGCACTTAACATTAATCAAAATACAAAAGGACATTTTAGATTTTTATGTCTGTGATGAAAAAAAAAATTCTTATCCATGACAATATTTTCAACTATTTTTAAGAAAAGCTGCATTGGAGAAATTGTTCAAAATCAGTTTGATTAATTCACAAATCCCAATGTATCACATACAAAGCAGACAGAGTAGGTGCTTTGTTAAAAAAAAGGTGAATAAAGGGGACAAATAAATCTAGAAATTTAAAAAAAAAAAAAACTACATACACATTGTGTACATAATATATAATACACATCATCTCTTGATTTTTTTAATGTAAATATTTCTAAAAATCTAAATTCTAAAATTAAAACCATTAATTAATACTATGTGAATAGTAATCTACTCTAATCTGACAGATAATTTACATTCAAAAATTGTAAAAAACATTCACGTATTATTTAAAAGTAAACTGAAACTTAAGTTTCAGTAAACAAAACAACAGATGAAACTTAGGTTAAATTCTTACATATTTAATATCCATGTTTATGTATACATCTTTATTTAATAAACATTTTTATAATTCTTGTAAACATTACAGAGAATTAATAAATAAATAAATGAAAGCTATAACTTTATAAAATTTTTATTTATGTCATTATACATCATAAGGTGAGTTAAACCTGCAGCTGCTGAACCTGAACCTTTCCTTTGCGCTGGCCTACCTTGAGTTTTGCATCTGGATTGAGGATCATCTGTGCCAGGTGTGCAATGGCACCAGTGTCCACCACAGTCTGGGCCAGTTCTGGTGTGTGTTTAGAGATGTCACTGAGGGTGGAAGCTGCAATGCGTTTGAGAGCCATCTCTGGCTCCCGAAGACACAACACCAGCAGGGGGACAGCGCCTGCATCCACGATGGACTGTGACAATGCTGCACAGTGATGGAAAGGGGTGATGAACATGAAAATACACATACATGAATTAAGGATGCATCTTCAGACAAAGACACTGAGATGTGAGCTAAATCATTGAAATATAAACATGTCCTCCTTACAGGCATTGTGCCGTGCAATGTAGCCCAGAGCCCAGGCTGCGGCCTCCTTCACCCCAGGGTCAAACTCCTCCAGGCAGAGGACCAAGGCATCCACCCCCCCACAGGCCACCACAGCTTGGGACAGCTCAGGGGAGTGTTTGGCCACTGCACGAAGCACAAAGGCTGCTGCTTTCTTATAGAACCTCTGCACACAAACACACACAGAAACACACACAGAGAAACACATCGGTTTTCTAGATTTCTATTAGAGATGAGATTAAGGACAGTTAGTCCATGCTGTTGGGATACTAAATTAAAAACTTCATATGCCCAAGTGTGCAATTGATTATTTTTTTTCCATGTGTATTTCTTTATTTATTCATCTTTTTAAACTAAATTCCTTAAGCATCTCTTCTGTTCTGTTGATATTGTCTTTAATCTCTTATTGTTTCTGGTTTAATAGAACCAACAAAATACTCTAGATGTAGAGAAATATATGGTGGAAATTTACATTTGTTGTTACAACAAATATTGACAATAAATAATTGTATATGTTTTATATGCCATAATTATTCATTCACTTATATTGAAAAAATGCCTACATGTTGCACTGGGGTGGAATTAAATTCAGTAGTAAACATTGAGTTCTTGACAGATTTAAAGATTATGACATGAGGCTCCCTCCCTCCTGAGCCTCTGAGGGGGCTGAGAGAGAGAGAGAAAGAAAACAAAGGCCCAGTTGCTCTCATGGTAAAGGGCTCTTAAGTTTTGAAGTAGCCCGCAAGCGAACTGCCAGGTTAGTCCAAAACACACTCTCACATTC
The DNA here is from genome assembly GCA_038496675.1 of Rachycentron canadum. Classification (NCBI taxonomy): domain Eukaryota; kingdom Metazoa; phylum Chordata; class Actinopteri; order Carangiformes; family Rachycentridae; genus Rachycentron; species Rachycentron canadum. The sequence goes on from CM076667.1 coordinate 11,691,829, forward strand.
AGGTGGTTGACCCTGAGTCCGTGCAGGTTGACAGCCTCTGTCTTTCTCTCTCTTCTCTCTCTAACGCCAACCTCCTCAGGGTGTAGAAATCCAGGAACAGCAAATTAGCGCTCAGTGTGTGTCCAAGGGCTAAAGGATGAGATAGGTACTGACGTTCTTTGAGGCCAGTGAGTTGACCAGCTCGGGCAGGATGTCTTCCTTCACTACAGCCTCAGCCAGGTCGTCACTGTGGTCTGCCAGGCGGCCCAGAGCCAAAGCTGCAGTCTGCTGGATGCTGGGGACCACGTCCAACATGAGAGGACGCAGCATGGACATCACACCTGCAGGAGAGGAGAGGAGAGGAGAGGAGAGGAGACTGGAAAAAACAGCAGTCAAAGCAAACAAATCTTAATGGTTATAATATTTGTTTCTCACCAGCATTTTGGAGGATTTCTATGTTTTGTGGTTTGGCTGCCAGATCAGCAACAGTTTGCACAAACTGCATCCTTGCTTTCTGATACTGCTCGAAAACTGCAAAACACAGGTTTCCTCAGAGTGAAACACCAGCTCAGTCTCAATTTTTATGGACCAAACCAGCTCGTGATTCTCACCTTGGATGATCTGTCGTTGACTCATTGTCGCTCGGCTGAAAATGTCTCGTTTCAGAGACTTTTTACACCTTGAATCTCTTTTAAAAACCTCGAACAAACACCGACTTTATCAAAGGAGTCAGTTTCTCTCGGCCGTATCCAGGTCCGGGCTAGGTGGTGTTGTTGTTAAGTGTTGCCGTGGCAACAGACAGGAAGTAGAACGTTCTGCAGCGCCCGACAGAGATCGTCTATGATGAAGACGAATCACTCCGTTACTTTTTTTTGATCCGCACATGCGTTGTTTTGAGGGCGGAACTTGGTTCAGAGTGAGAGCTCTGTTCGCTTCCTCAAATCAGTCAGAGAGCAGCCCTTTGTTCCCGCGAAAAGACAACCGCGAATAAGTCTCACACTTTCACAACATCGTTAATCATCACGAGTCGGAGAGAAAAAGAGCAAACGTTGATTCCTGCTCAACACATGAGCTGATGCAGCGCTGACTCTGTCATGATGATTTTTTTTTTTTGATTTTTTTTTTTTTTTTAAGGAGTGTGTCCTCAAATGACCTGCCTGGTGGAGTTCTTTTTTTCCCTTTTATTTTAGTAAAACAGTTAATGCAGAAAAAGAAAGTGATTTGGAAAAGAAGCGATATGAACTTAGTAGTAGTAGTAATTATTATTAGGCCTATTATTATAAAATTGTAAAATGTAATTGAGATGGGATCGATTCAAAAATTATAGCCCATCCCATCTTTGCGCTGGTATTATTAGGCTATACTGTATGAGAAGAAAAAATAAAAATAATAATGATTATAGCCTATATGTGCAATTATCATAGGCTATTTTAAAATGATGAACCAAAACAGCCCCAATCACGCAAACAAGACATAACACAATGTTGGTGATGTTATCCTACAAGTGAAAGACTTAAATCATTTAGATGGTGGCAAGGTGGGCGATTTCTTTTTTTCTTTTTTCTGTTTTTTTTTTCCTTTTGCGTAATGTTTTAGCCACATCTCCCCAAAAATGTCGTGTCTAGTAGCACAGAGGCTCAAAATATTTTTAAAATGTAAGCCTTGTCATGTAAAAGAGATATTAAAACCATCAACACTTTGAGCGTTTTGCGTCAGATCGGATCATCCTCAGATCTTGTTTTTTATATATATATATATATTATCATTTTCTATTTTATTTCCTTCATTTCGTCCATTCACACTAAATGTATGGTGGCGTCGATTTTACCAAGAGGTAATGCGCATTGCGTTGAATGAGCCCTGTTATCATTCAGGCAGCTCTGCCTCACGCACACAGCCACTTCAGTTCATTCAATCAAAATACGCAAGGTTTTCGTTGTATTTCTTTGTGTTATGAAGTAATTAAGCTGTTGTGTGAAAACTTGTTTAAAAAATAAAATCTCAACACTCTAATAATGTAATATGATTCCTTATTCAATCTCTTTACCACGTTATGACACATTCGTTTAATTTCCCCACGCCTGGTTTACTAAATCTGGCTAAAGCTGCTTTTATTAGAAAGTCTGATTTGATTAACAAACCTTTTACAGTTGCATACATGGAAGAACAAGTGGTTTTAACATCACACCTCTGTGTATTTCTGGATTTTTGACAATAAGCCTAATTCAACCACCAACATCCCATCCCCCCAAATAAATCAATAAAAAGACAATTCAAATAATTATGAAAATGTCATTCATTTGTTAAAAATTCTTTCCTTTTAACAAATACTTTTAGCATTCAATATAATCATGAAATACCTTAAATTTTAGCCTAACGATTTCACAAAGTCAAGCTTAACTTGAGAATTAAAATGAATTTTAAAACAAACAAAAATGGCACTCAGGTGTTGACTCGTAGACAAATTGGACCATAAGTTTGACTTTTTTCTTCAATTTTATTTCAAATATTCCATTAAAACCGCTTCAATTCAGTGCAGTGAAATGCAGTTACTCGCGTGATAAATCATCAATACAAACCCATGATAAAGGCCTCTATTTTGCCTATTGAGAAACATGATTTGATCACGGGCCAGCTCTCCTCCTGCTGCCTCCTTAACTCAGTTATCTATCACCGCTGATTCAGACAGACATCTGGCGCTGAGCGCCGTCTGCCTCTCCAATTATTCCTCTATTCATTTCGTGCAGGACATCACACTGAGCAATGAGCTTCCGTCGCAAAAAAATAAAAATCAAATTTAAAAAAAAAATCGATCTGACTTCCTCCATAAGTGTAAAATGTTTTATTTAGATGTTTTATACTGTGCAACAGTAACAATACAATAAGTTGTCCATACAATCGAGCGATACAAATACGGAAAACACGGGAGACATCAAAACATCTGTCAACTGAGCATGAAATGGAGCTGAACAGGAGCCCAAGTCATTCCTTCAGAACAAATGATAAGAGGACATCGCTGATTAAATATGCATTTTGTTTCTATTTACACGTGGATGCTCTAAAACTGCTTATTACGTGCTAAAGACGTGGAGGATAAGCAATCCGAGTCCACTGCAGCTACAAGAAAGTTGTTTTTTTTTTTTGTTTTTTTTCCAGTAAAAGGCAAAGTAAAGTTGATTTTTTTTTCTGCCATAGGCATTTCTCCGTGAAGCCGACAGCGCCATACAAATGTATTTAGCCCGTAACTCTCATCGGAACAAGATCGATGCCCAAAACGCCTCCAAAAACCCGTCCAACCTGTGAGATAAAGACGCGGGATCCTCTCTCTTCAAAGAAAACGTGTTCTCATGAGCATGCATGTTTAAACTGACAGTTTCAAAATATCCCAACACACATGAAATATTCATGATAAACACGCTGAATTTGAAAAACGTAAAAGAAAATATAAAAGACCATTTTAGTCGATTCTGTAAAATAAAGATGTAGCTTTTAAAAAGTGGGTGACTGTCTGCCTTTCCGCTTCCCAACGCTCTTATTTCCCCATACCATCAAAATTTACTCTTATCCAAATTCCCACTCCACCCAACTTCCTCGTTCATTTTATTTTGAAATGTCTCCGATTCCACTACGTTTAAACTTACATATGATGCCGTAATATTTATAACAACAAATGGAGAGAGAAAGAGAGATAACACCGTCTACACAATGGAACTACATTGGCATGAAAACAGTATTAGCAGAGCGGGAATCTGGCGTTGGCTGGTCCGGTCCGGTCCGGAGCCCCGCGTCATCCGGAGGAGGTCGATGAGCCGTTCAGGGACACCTTCCGGGGCTTGGTGCCGCCGCTGCCGAACTGGGTGAAGGACCGACTGGGGGTCGCTGGGGTCCCGTTGACGTTATTGGGGCCGTGGGGGAGCTGCGGGTGCGGGGACTGAGCGGGTGTGCCGGGGCTCGGCAGCGACGAGGACGTGGACGGAGCCCCGGCGGGACTCCCGGCTTTGTCGCTGGCAGAGTCGCTCTCTGGTCCGGATCTGCTCGCGCTGTTCTGGCCTTCCTGCTGCGCGTGGCTCACCTTCATCTTCTTACAGTTGGGTCGGACGCGGTACTTCAGGGGCAGCGGGCCATTCTGTGGAGGCAATAATAAAGCGTTTATATTATAGTAAATAACATCTTCATTTGGCCTAACAAACCCTTCCCTGTCCATCAGCCTTGTGTCATGTCTGCATTTCATGTTTAAAAAAAAAAAAAAAATTACAGTAAAAAAAAATAAATAAAACTTTTCTTTAAATTGAACACATTCATGTCTGGCTATAACACCAGGAACAACAAAGAGATGGACACACATTACTTAATATGCTAAAAAAAAACTGATGAATTAATTAAATGTACAGTTCCATAATGTGATGGTCATAAACAAAATGAAATTAAAATACAACCTAACTGCTTGTTCAACACTGTCATTTTAACTCTTTAACAAAACACAGGGACCAATTTTTGTTCATACTTCTACATCCATCTGATATGATTCCTACAAAACTTACCTGGGAAAGTAGACAACTTAAAATGACAAATTCTTTAATAGAGTTTAATAAATGGTTAATATAAAAACAGATAGGATGTGGGACTCTTACCCTTCTCCAAGTGTAGATATATGCTATATCCATTAATGTGTAGTAATCTTTCAGAGGTTCATCTTCATACATGACTTCAACCTGGAGAAAAAAAAATAGTAAATTAAGTAAGATATTGAAAAATGAATTTTTTTTTTTCTTAAAAAGAAAGATCTACACTCAGAAATACAGCCAATAAATAAATAAGTAAAAGGTTAAAAAAAAAAAAAAAAAAGACCTGGTAGGCATTTGGGATGTCCATTTTGCTGCGCAGAAACTTCCTCAAATGCATAACTGTCATGGCTGCTGGACACTGCAGGTATCTCTTGTTGGCCACCTGCAGATTACATCAATCCAAAATTATACACATCTGTTTATACAATATCAATATAAAGTCACTACTCATTGACATTGTTACAGAGGACACAGGCTGGTCCACCTTAAAATCACAAAAAGAATATGCTTAACAAAAATATCAAGTTTTTCTTAAGTGAAAGCCCAGCTGATGATGAAGATGCTAAATGAAAAGGAGGGGACAGGATGTTTGATCTTTATCTGGTTAAAAAGGAAGTTAACAGGACAAAAATAATGCTGAGAGCAAATGTGCCTAAAATTAACTTGCAGTACCTGATCTTTTGATGGTTTGTCCTCCAGTCCACCTCCAAGTCTGCACAGGGTTAAAGGCAAAAATATTGAGATCTATTCAAGTCTGATATTAGTGATTGTCATGTGTCAGTGTCATCACTAAATGTAATAACAAAACAGAATGATTATTTTAAAACACATTTAAATCAATCAAAAGTTATATATGGTGGACATCACATGATCTCAACTTAATTGCTTTACTCGTTTTCTTCCTTATATTTCATTTTTCCTTTATATAACATTGTTCCTTTAAATAAAATTTGTATCTTATTCCTCATGTCAACAGCTGTTAGGATGTTCATACAATATTGCAAGAACGCTACTCTCACTATCTGAAAGAAGTTGGTAAAAATAAAGTAAAATAATGAATAATCTCTTGGTATGATTTCATACAGGCTAGATTTTTTTAAGCTTAACTGGAGGGTGACACAACCTGCTGTATTTTGATCCATGGGTCTTTTAAAACTCAATAACACCATTATTCTGTCTGGATGTAATAATTTTTAATGCAGTATCATGTCTCAGAGAATCAGTGCCTTCGTTGGAACATAAGTCATTACTCAGTGACCACTACTGTGTAACTCTAAGTCTATTATTGCAACTATAAGAACCTTTATGATGGAATTAAATGTTATGTTTTTTAGTCATGAAGAGCAACCATTTTCACATAAATGCGTATAATTAAAAGTAATGCTGCAACAATATTAATGTGACAAATTATCACTTGCGGGAAGAGCCTACCTGCTCTGATCAAAGAACTCAATCGAGAGGCTGATGATCTCATCATCTGTAATGATTCTCTTCTCCTCGTCCGCCACCTCTCCTCGATCCTCGTTTGAGCCGTTAGAAGCTGCAGAAAAACAAACACACAGATGGGCTTGTGACGACACAGAAACTCAGGTTTAAAAAATGAATATATAATTTTGGAAGACTACTTCATCATAAGGTAAATTAGGCTTATATTAACACCATTCTTTCATACAAAAGGAGGGAAACAGATCATCAACGCATGCTTTCTCACTCACCATCTACAGGGTGCTCTGCGTAAAAGTCTCTTCTTCTCTTCATTTCATCTGAGGACATTCAGAAAGACAGGCCATTACCAGTGTGTCCATGTTCAGGTCACAGAAGAATAAGGCTGAAAATACTGTATGAACCCAAATTTAATGGTGCTCTGGTTTCACAGCAATTAACTGAACATATTTGTCAGTGGTGCATGAGTCATGTAGAGTACTACAGATGTAATAAGTGACAAAATTCACACTCTGATTCAATATATTTGACAATATTACATTATGGATTATGGCAAAAATAGCCTTTACCTCAAAACCCATCATACATTCTACTTCCATTTTATAATAACTTTCTACCTTTAAGGAGTGTAATAAACATACGAGTCTTGGCAAAGGTACAAGAGGAGTTTTGCCTGACCTAGTTTGACAGGTTTGATCAACAGCATATACCAAACAACGCTAAACAAAAGCAGTCCTTGTCAAAAGGAACAAAAACAATTAGTTAACACCGCAGCTCAACAAAGCAAACATCAGATTAATAACATAATGTTTTAAACAAGCACCAGACTGAAAAACACTGAAAATATTTTTTCAGTCCATAGAGTGATCGACCTTGAAACTCATCTAAATATATTTGTGATTGTTTTGAGGGGTAAATTTACATTTCTTTGCATTTGATTTACAGAAGAGATAATACAGTTGCTGTAGTTGTGCAACTGCTGGATGACTATGAGTGACACAGCAAGTCATAACCATCGACAGTGAACACAATATATGCGATTCAGAGCCTGTTCCAACAGTCATGTTCTTACTTTTGAAGAGGCCGGGGACCAGCTTGTACACAATGTCCTGTAGAGTTTTGTCAGACCTAGAGAGGAAGAGAAACTTCAGTCGTGATCTTGAACATGTCAACATTTTTAGTAAATACAAGGGGGGGAAATGGATACAGACGGCTGAATTGTTCCTATTGATTTAAGTGGTTGAATAAGGGGACGATTGACAGCTTACAAATGCAAATCAGGTTTTGTTGTTTGTCAGTGCTGTTCTTTAACTTATATAGTCCTTATTACATAATCTTATGCATTATAGCACACACACAACCTCCAGCAAACATCCACAGCTGCTGATAAAAGCTGTGGGAAACATACACATATAATATAATAAGTGGTCTGCATGTGTTCCTGGCATCTGAATATTTTAACCCAATTACTGGCTGATCCAGCTGTTCAATGGGGAAACAAAGGAGGAAACCACAAAAGAAACAGGAAATAAAGAATGTTCAAACTGTTTAACATTACAAATGCATAAAAATAAATTCTTTATACACGAGAAAGAATATTTGAAAAGTCTTCGACCCAAAATGAGGCACGAGAGAGAGAAAAAAAATGGTTTACATCACAAAAGTTAGAATAGATTCCTTTTTCCTAAACAACTGATAAAATCTATGTTTAAAAACAAGGGAACATGAGAAAAACAGAAAAGTGTAATAACCACAGTTCTCACCTAATGTTGAGCAGAGGCTTGGTTTTATGCACTTGTACATCACAGATGGGACAGTATTTGCTGGTTTCCAGGTAGCGCACAATGCACATCTTGCAGACTGCAAACCATAGACAAAGAGGGGGGAAAAATGTCAAAATGTGATTTAATCTGAAAGGATATCCTGAATCTGAACTGACTATTGGTGAATCCTGTTTAAGGAGTTGTTGCTAAGGAGAAATCTCTGTTGCAGCATTAACGCTGCAGCAGTCAAAGGTTTAAATTAAAGGAATGTGTGTTAACATTTCCCTTACAAGCAGAGAGGAGTGGGCTTGCTTACATGAATGAAGACACTCGATTATGGTGGTTGCGTCTATGAAATATCCTCCACACAGGACGCACATGAGGTGAGGGTTGAGCTCAGTAATCTTTATCCTGGTGGTTCGATGCATGGTGAGAGAAAAGGAACAACAATCCTGCGTGGGAAAAAAAACAAAACAAAAAAAACAGGGCAAGTCAAAACAATGCGTGCATGGGAGGCAACGGAGGGACTGCGGCTCCGTTTACAGCGCAAATCAGGCCATTTGGAAAAGGCTGCTGTTTGTTTGACTGCGTTAAAGCAACATCATCGTATATGCTAATCCAATAATAACCGAGGGGGAAGGTGGTCGGTGGCAGATTGATGGGCGGCCGCTCCACACAGTCACCTGACCGACGCGCGGTGAATAATCATAAATCAATCACTCCCACCGAGGGATCGATGGGGCTCCGCGCTTCAACTTAAACCCGCGGCAGAGCAACAGAGCAACTGAGCAACTGAACAGGTCTGACGATCACTGTGAAACGAGCGTAGATCAAAGGCTTTCTCTGTTCCAAAAATGACTAATGGATCAGAAAACCTCGGCTTTCATAACTCGAGATTTGGACTCAATCTGCCTCGTCGGGAGGCAGTTCTCGTAGTTTTAACTTGCCCCGGTGAGTCCGGCTTCGGTTTTGTTTAGAGTCGTTATCGATATTTAATTGACAGGAACACGTGAGGAAACGGAACAAACCGTGACAATCAGCATCGAAGATGCCACAGATATCTGCGCCTCCCTGCTTCAGTTTATCACCACACATTTTTACCGAAACTGGGAGATTTCTGGGAGATATTAATACAAAGCAGGGGGCTGTGGCGCCCCGGGCTGAGTGGGAGTGAGGGGGGGTGATAGGAGACACCAGCTCCCTGCGTCAGGTGTGCCACACAGGCTGTGGGGGTGGAGGGGGGAGGGGGGGTG
>CM076667.1:11701208-11722921 GCA_038496675.1 Rachycentron canadum
GGGGGGGGGGGGGGGACCTGAGCGTTTCTATGGCAACTCCTTGTGCTTTTTAGCCCACATGGCTGATCGCCAGTGACCAGAACAAGGCAGGATGTCAAACCAAAACAACAACACGGCGAGCTGCCGGTGTGCAGAGCGGGAGCAGAGCAGGCACCGGAGGCTCCCCGTCCCTCCGCGCACACAGACAGCGGCTGGACTGCCAGGCTGCCGACAGCACGGCTGCCATTTTGTGGAGGAAAAAAACCCGTATCGGTTCAACGGGCTGCGGGGATTCCTCCGAAAGGGGGCAAATAAAGCCACTATCCGACGCGTTTGCACACGCTGCCCAAATCCTGATGGACCACGGAGAGGAGTGAGTGTGTGTGTGCGAGTCCAACTCTGAGAATAATCTCCGCTTTATTCTCGCTCGCTTTGCGCCTTGTTTCTCATGGCGTGTGTGTGTGTGTGTGTGTGTGTGTGTGTGTGTGTGTGTGTGTGTGTTTGTGCGATAACCAGCACCGTGCAGCACCAACATGGCCAGACAGCAGCGACTGCGCCGAAGTTGAAGCGCACACTGGATCGCACTTATTTATTCTGCGCCATTGTCCGCTGGAGTCTCGCACGCAGCCTTTATTAGGCGTCGATATTGCCCGTTGCCCACCTTAAACCAACGGGCATTTAACTTTACGAACCCGGTTCTGCTGAGCCATAAAAAGTCAACAGTGAAATAAGTCACCCAGACACAAAGTCCATCGCTTTTCCATTTTCTCCAACATCTATGAGCCATGAGGCAAAAAAATGACCATGTTGGAAGGTTGGAAAACAATACCTGAGTCAGCGCATGATAATAAAGGCTGAGCTGCGCCCATCGCTGTCTTCTGAAGAAATAAAAACCCGTGCTATTAAAGGTCTAAATGCAGCCTATAGACTGGACACGAGGAGCGGACCCTCTTTAAACGCTGGATGACAGCCAGACAGCCCAGCTCCGAACCCACACTGTTACTTTATGGAGCCACAGCCGGCACCATGCCCGAGACCCGGCTGGTTTCAATGCTCCAACCGACCTCTCCTGGCCGCCTCTGAACAGACCACTGCTGGCAAGTTTGGACAGCGACTCAGTTCAAAGGATGCCTCACACATGGATAATGATGGATAATGTCCACATATATGCAGGGAGCCTGTTGCGCCATTAATCGATTGACTGGTGTTTGGACAACTGCTCTCCTTCTGTCCTGAGGGAGCTGAGTGCTCACTTTATAAGACTACAAGTCAATCACTCCATAAATCCAAACCCAAATAAGTTCATTCATGGTGGGAACGAATACTTCTGACTGGCTGCTGCAACAGCCAACACACGCTGCAGCCAGATTTCCATTGTGGATTCAGTAGTGAATATAGAAAGGTGGATTGCACAGAGGAGACATATACACCACACAGCTTCTTTTTAAACGGACCACCTGTAATTATGGATTCGGTGATGATCACATAATTAATTCAGAGCAGCTACTGATCCTTTAATTCTCTCAATAAAGCAACAACTAATTTACAGATTTCTCTCGGTTCTTGCAGTGACCCGCATTGGTGCCCACCTCATTTATTCCCAAACTAGACTAGTGCCTCTTGTAAAGGTTCCCCTTTCACTTAAATCAACAGCAGCTGGAAATAACCCAATTAAAATCGGCAATGGGGGAAAAAAAACCAAGAGCCCGTAATAAACCGCTGTCAGTGAACTGAGAAACGCGTGAATTAATTAAGTGGAGATTCCTCACATATTAAAGTCAATACAAAAGAATAACTTTTATTCAGTTTCTTGAATGCTTCTCGTTCCTCTCTGTAGCCCATTCAGGCTACATTATCACCTCTATTCATAGACCTGTGAGGCTGTCAACCTGCAGTCCCGGCTGAGGGGGGGAAATACATTAATTTTAAACCATTAACCACACACAGGGTCCCCAACAGCATTCATGAGTAAAATGATAATTTTTCCCCCCCATTAGAGAAAAGCCCTGGCTGATGTCTGTCAGCCCTGTGTCTCCAGATTCACACAATGCTCCAGCACCAAGTGCAGGCTACAGGAAGGCGAAAATATGGAAATCCATAATGAGCTTTAATGTCAACACACAGTCTGTGCTGGACACAGCTCGTGTGAATTTAAGTGAAATTGCCGACGCTTTGGCTGCTTGGTGAGACACAGCCATCCCTTTGTATCCTGGCCGACGAGGCGCCCATTGGCTACTTTCGCTAAATTTCTCAAAAACTCAAGCATCCTCTTTAATCCACATAATCATACACCAAGACATAAACAGCCTCTGTGCGCGTTGAACGGCGATCCAGTGTTTCATAAGGGGCAGTCATGAAACATTTATGGACAATTGAAATGGTTTGCCTCCTTGTCACGTTCGTGGGAGCAGTCCAAGTTAAGTTAATAAATCCAACATTTGCCCACATACACCAAAAATCAACATAACACCCAGTTCATAAGACCCCAGACATCCCAACTCTATAACATGGGGAGGCTGTATGGACGTAGGGGCACAGAGGGACCGTTTGGAGCACTTGCTACTGTTAACATCTCAGCCAATCCAGCCTGGTTCGCCTGAGATCTCCCACTTTACCTAAATCCAAACGACGCAATGCAAAACCCAACCGCTATCAACTTAGACAGACAGATCGCTGGAGGGTAGATAATGCAACACTGGGTGTGCGTGAATCTTAATTCGCGTTTGTGCCCGAGCGGGGAACATCTTTTGCAGAAAAAGTGGTGCGCAGACACACACGGAGCTCCACGTCGGTGATCGCTGCAGCCACCGTTTAAAAGCTCCACATCCACCGCTGGATCGGTGCGTAGAAAAACACAAAAGCACAAACCCCAAACATCCCCTTGTGCCCTCGTTAGTTAGAGACGATATCGAATAAGACATACCTGGAGGCTGGGCTGGGAATCGGTGGGTCTTCGGGCGAATAGACAATGAAAGTTGGGAGGCGATCAGCAGAAAATGAATAGGAGCCGAGCCGCCATCTTGAAGCAGGCTGCAGACGCTGTCAGTGGCGGAGAGCGCACGGCGGACCAGAGCGCATTTCAGATGTGCGAATAAAAACTCCTCTTTTCCTCCCCGCTTACGCGCCGTGTGCGTATCCGATCTGCGGCTTCGGAAGAGCCCGGTCCTCCGGCTTCGGCCCGGAAAGGTTCGCACTTCGGCACCGATAACTTTGCCTCCAAAACATTCGCTTCACCCCCAGTGATATGCAGCAGTGTGTGTGTGCTCAGTGGAAACTGACACCGTCCCCAAAATGGCTTGTAGTTCGACCGCCCCGCTTTGGTCACGTGGTCTCGTTGCTTAAGGGTGCCTAGGAATTACTGTCGGTGTACGCTGTTTCTCCCGATCTGCTACGCACGATATAAAATCACACACAATAACACACACATGGACGTGTGGATATGTTTTTAACGACTAAATGCGACAAACCACTCAGCGGGTTGTGTTTTACTTGAGCTGAAATGACACCAGGCAGCTGCTTAAAGGCGCCTAAAAAGTCCAGTCGGTGTATTCTGCTCTTTCTAATGTATGACGCATGATTTAAAATTACTCATAGAGCACATTCATATAGTTTGGTTCACTTTTCATCAGGTGAAGCCACAATCCACGCACTGATCCGTCCTCCCCTCGCTCCTGTGGCTCCATGATTCTGGAGCATGTAGAAAGTAGACCAGGCGGCTGATGGTGTGCCCTGGTCCCTCTCATGTTAAAAATAACGGCAGCACACGCACTCGCACGCGTTCGTGTAGTTTTGACCGTCAAAGTGCCTCAATGCAAGCACTTCAACGCGCAGCCCGTCGGACCGGCCAGCTGCCTTATTAATCTCTGCTGCTTTCAGCCGAGCATTTGGTTAAAATACGTCAATGTGACAAATGGCTGTGGTGTCAAACCTTTGTCAGGGGCTGTTCTGACATCTGCAAAAAAAAAAAAAAAAAAAAAAAAAAAGGGAAAAGAAAGAAATAGAGAGAAGAACTTGAACCTCTTGAAGAAGTGGAGCCCTTATCCTCCAGCCAGAAAATGAAGGCACCGCGGATGTTTATGGAATCTGAGCCGCTGTGGTGCTTCAAACTTTTCAGCTGAGGTGGATGCCGAAAGCAGGAGAAAGTCTAATAAGGGGAGGTATAATATTTTTTTTATAGAGAAATTTAGCAAACAAAGTCAAAGCTCTATGTTTGCAGTCCTTTAAAAATAGCCCCCATCACCCCGAGTCCCATGGAAAAAGCCTCTTGTTGCAACAAATGCTGCAGGACACAAAATAGACTTCACTGCTGTCACGCAACTATGGCAAAAATCCTATTCAGGCTGGTTAAGTGCTGACAAAACACACGCCTACCAGTTACTCCACTGGCTCCATACTCAAACACCTCTGACACATCTGTAACACGACAACATCGGGTCTGTTTATTTAAAACACTTTTCCACCAAAGGGACGTTTCTCTGAAAGACAAAGCAAGCAGTTTCTGTCTGAACGCACCAAGGCGTGAAATCAAAGCACAGGGAGGATTTTCTTTTATTATTATTATTTTTCGCTTTTAATTGAAACACTGATTTGGAATAATAATCTGTTTCACATGCCATGTCAATCTCAGGTACAAAAGTAGCAGTAAAGAGTGGAGCAGTGCCGCCGGAGACCGGGGAAGTTCAAGGCATCACGTCTGACTGGCTTTGTCCACACTCTTGGCTGCGTCTTTCAACTTTCCCACCAGATCCTGAAAACAAGAGACCACTGATCACATTCAAGGGGAGTAAAAATGCAGCAACTTATACAGCAGAGAAAACCGTAAATATTAATGCGGAGAAAAAATATTCAGTGAATTAAACTCAGTAAAAATAAGATTTTGTTTGTCTAAATTAGTTTGCGTTCAGATTTGTACATTCAGTCTGGACAGACTGAGCTGAAGGGAATCAGCAGCCCACGTGATTTAAATTCACATCAGTGCAACGTTAATAGTCAGCTGTCATTTTACACAGGCATCACAGGTTCATAAGTTCACAGGTCAGGTTAATGCATCATCTGTAAGATCTATTTATTGCAGTCCTATTATTTATTTTGGGTGCAGCAATGTGACCAAATCCAAAGTGTTGTGATGAAAATGTTTTTTTAAGTGCAGGAAATCTCCCCGAAAGCCATTTCATTTATGGAGTGGAACTGGCAGAGCCACCGATTTTTAAAAAAAAAAACAAAAAAAAAAAAACAAAAAACATTTCACACGTGTAATTTCTGTGGGAGATGCCCTGTTTGAAGAAGAAAGGCGCCCTGCAGCAAACAGCCCAACAAGTCTCCCTCTTTGAGCCTGTCCTGCTGGTGCAGAGGCTGAATGCGGCGCCCACGAAGCAACTTCAACAAAGTCCCACACACACTTCACACTTCAGATTCATTTCCTCTACCTGTAGCTGCTCCATTGTGCAAGTGAAGTTGATGTCTTCCGAGGATCCTTCGTTCTGACAGGAACAAGGGACAAACACGATCATTGTTTCGCAGCAGACATTGAGGAAAAGCTTTGACAGTGTAGACAAGTGCAGCTGGATTTGAGCGTTACCTCCGTGTTCAGTGAAATCAGGTAGAAAGGCTCGTTGACCTTATCGACCTGTCCGTTCTGTGGAAAGAACAGCGTTTTAATGCATTGTGGGGGTTTTGTGATATATTAATGAGACATCATGCTGCAGAGCTGGACTCATGTACCTTCACGTGATACTGTAGACGCCACGAAACGTCGTTAATCTGAGGTGCTCGCCTTCCTACACTGCAGGACAAAGACACAGCACATTGTTGCATCTGCCTCTGTAACCTCCAGGGATTATACTGAAAACCAGCACGGATGCAGAAGCGCGCACTCATATATATAAATATCTTTGTAAAAAAATGTCAAATGTAAAATCTTCACTGTGTGGCAGAGGCAAGGCAAGGACCCGGGGAAAAGCTGAAATGTGACTGTATCTCCTCAGCATTTTAACAGTAATAAACCGGTGACTTCAGACTATTTCCACCCAAGTTCCAGAGTTGTGTGTATTTTGTGAATGATCAGAAAACTTTGTTTTATGTAATTAGAAACTCGGGCTGGAGACATTGTGGCACTCGGTCACAAAGAGCCGTTGTTTATGGAGCTCAATAAAGCAGCATCTACATTGCATTAAATCATCCTGCTTGTCTTTTTGGACTTGACACGCAAATTCAGAAAGACCCTCCGTTTGTCTCTGTGCTGCTTGCTCCACCCCAGATTTTTTTTTTTTTTTAAAACCCACTTCTTTTTTTTTTTTTTGGATCGTGTCAAAACTCCATTTATCCATGTTGACCAGTGCATTTTTTCCACATTTGATGCCATTTGAGGGTTTTGTCTAGTCGAATAAAATTTGACCTCCAGCTTGAAATCATCAATAAACAATGAATCTGCAAAATCGTTAAGTTAGTTATTCTGAAACGTTAAACTTCTAGTTTTGAAACAGCTCATTGGTGACCCCGTGTCTTCCTGAGGACATGATCAGTCTGAGTAAAAAAACCCTTTCACCTTAAAAATAACATCATCTCCACAAATCTCCTCCCCACTGACAACAACAGGCACCAGGCTTACCTTGCTAATAGATGTTCCAGTTCTTTTTTATGTTTCTGTAAAACAAAACAAGCATCAATGTGTTGTGGGTGACTGCCACAAATAAAAGACAAAAGGAAAAAAAAAAAAAAAAAGATTTAATATGTGCAACATTGTTTGAAATGTACCTGATAAGCACTATAGAATATTTCTATTCTCTCTGCACTGAATGAAAGTTCTTCAAGGCAGGAGCTGCAAGAACAAAACAAAACTTTATTTAGCAGTTGATATTACAAAACTGCATTTAAATCACACTCTTTTTAAAAAGTAAAGTAAACTGGCATTTCCACTATAACCTATGTATCCCAGCTCCTCCAGAAAACAGATCACAGGGGAACAAATGAGCCGGTCCTGCTTTTATTCTATGTAGGTTAAATGTTGATTTCTGCATTGTCCAAGTAAACACAGGTTATGCTCACACACCAAGTGCAAGTCTTAGAGTGTGGAGAAAAACTTATAAAGTATTTTTAATGAAGTAAAAAAAAAAAAAGAAAGAAAAAAAAAGAAAGAAGTAAATTATTATCCCATAAGTCTAAATAATTCTGTCTGACCTACACGAAGGCTTATTCTTTACAACCTGAACACTCGGCTCTGATGGTGAAAACACTTTCCTTTCTCTAATCATACACACAATGACAATGGTGAGAAAGCTAAATATTAACACAATGGACAATTGTGAGAAACCAATTAAAACAGCTCTGAGCCCAGATGCTTTTCAATAAAACCTGTAGAAAATATTATTTCTGCCTTCGTTCTGCAGTCGTTTTTAAAAAATTAAAAAAAATCTTAAATTACACCAACTCTAACTAGGCCCACTGTTTATCTATGGGCAGATTGATGCTTTACATGACAGGACATCCCATCTGGGACATAGAGACCACACATCAAGCAGCTTATTAAGTGGTTTCAGTGATGCAACCTCCTGTGAACCACATTGCCCTGCACTATTTTAAATCTCAAATTTTGATGTTGCATAGTTTCTTGGAGTTTCAAGGAACACAAAAGGACTTATTTACTTGATTTCCTGCAGCAGTCCTCACACAGGTTCGTGGTCTCTTGGCAGATGCAATTAGCAGGTGATATTAAGGTGTTCCTGACATGTGATGGTGGTTAGCAACGTGCAAGTAGCATGATAGTGCAACATATTTCTTGCCAGGTCGTGTAATATGAGCACCGTTTTCATAGCCAAGCACTGACAACTAATAAGACTATTTATAGAAATTCACCAGCAGCATGTGTGGGGGGTTACAGCAGCGCACATGTTACAGGAAACCTTGCTCTGCCTGGTGTCACCTACCTTATCAGTGACTTGTCCGCGTTTTGTTTGACCGCCTCCAGTATGAAGGTGGCCGCCGCAGTGTGACTCTGTTTCAGCAGGATCTGGTCGATCCGCTTCAGTTCGGGCAGATCTGAAACCAAAGAGTTAGGGGGGGGGGATCTTATGAGGGTGATGGCACTCAGCAGGTACAACATGCAGCCTTATCTCTCTGTGGACAGAACAGACGCGTTTGATTGGTAGAAATGGTGCAGGTTTGCGATCCATACCCGGGATCTCCAGATTGACGGGCGGAATGGAAATCAATGATGATTTGCATGTGAATGGACCCCTCAGCTGCATCAGCCGAGGGGAGGGAGGGAGGCGGAGGTGTGGGGGGGTCCTTTGTTTGTTTGTATAGTGAACATTTTACTTTCTAAATAATTCTGCCATTAAAATGAGCTGTGATGCAGAAGTTAGACACATGGTGCAAACAACCGAAACAGCAGTGGCAGAGGAGCTGTAGGCACGAAGGAGCCCACCAGACCCCGTTGTCATTTTGCATAATTTAGGCTGTATTTACTGCTTATGTCCAAAGCCGAGCACAACAACACACCGATCACTGTTGGTTTCTATGCGCACAACCGGGCGTGCAGCCTGTCCACTGTCTGCGTCGACTGATGGCGATTTAAATGGTCTAACGCAGCCTTTCTAATATGCTGAGGAGACTTGATGCCAGTTATAATGACAAAAGGCATCCGAGTGGCCGTGTGATTGTGTGACTGCTGCTGAATGTTAAACAGGCAGCAGAAAGAGCTAAGACCGCGGCGGTGCAGCTGAAAGGCGGCGGCGAGCTGAACCACTGCGCCTCATTAAAGATCCTAATATAAACACGGGAATCCGGCGGAGAGCAACTCGAGAGAGAGAGGGAGAGAGGAGGGGGGAGGGAGAGAGGGGGAGAGAGAGTGGGGGAGACAGGCGCTTTTAAAATCCGCAAAACATCGAGGCAGCTCCTCCACATCCACACGAGAGAAACCGGAAGCAGCGGCGGAGACAAAAGCTGCGGCGGCGGGGAGAGGCGGCAGCTCACCGAGGACCCCGGGGTCTGCGTGAGAGGAGAGCAGACTCCGGAAAGACGCGTCCACCAGCGCCGGGAAGCCGCTCTGGTCGAAGGAGGACGGGTCGGATAGAGACTGTAACCCTCTCTGCACAGACTCCGACAACTCCATTTTGCGAGAGGGTGACCCACGACACCAGACCACGTGACGGATCAGCTGATGTTGCGTGTGGAGCAGCAGAGGGCTGAGCCGAGGGGCTGGGAGGGAGGGGGGACTGGCATATGTCGAGAAATCACTGGGGATCCCGAGTCCTGCTCGAGTCTTAATGGATTCTTTATTATTGTTGCGATTGGATCCTTTGCTGCTTCACCACTTGTCCGCATAGCAGCAATAAGGTTAAAGACAAACTTCCAAAGTGGGTTCAGGGACCACGAGGGGGTCACTGAAATGACAAGACTCGGCTAGATTGCTACTGTTATTTAATTCATAAATAAATTAATAAAGTAATAAATTAAAGCGTGTGAGCTTTTTTGCACTCAATGCCTCACTCACACAGGTCCAATACAATGTACAATGTAACCCTGGGCTGTTAGTCTTTAATAAAACTGATTAATACGGAATCACACATTCATCACTATATAGAAAATCTTCTGGACAGTGGATTACCCCATAATGATATTTTGGATATTTGGTTAATGGGATGTTGCCTATAAAGCCAAGGATACACTAATATATACAAACTGTTAAGGGCAGATATTCTCTCACTGAGATCAATGAATAGCTGAAACCATCTGAAACACAGATTCTCTACCACCCCCCTGTTAAATTGTCTTTCATGTACACATCACACAGGAGATCAAAAGACAGAGATTTTGCATTGAGACAGTTAAATGTGTAAAGCATTTGTACATTTTTGCTCATGTGTAAAGAGATGGCAGCCTGGGCTCTTTCACATTATGATTCCCAAACTTTGTTGGCACAGCTCATTGTTATATAGTGTACGTTGGTGCACAATGATGGGCGGCATCTTAAAATTTGTAGCCTTCAACCACTGTGCACTGCTTGTCTGAAATGAAGGCAGCACTGGCCCTTTTATAGTTTCATTTTTTGTGTTTTCAGTGTTTATGCAGTTTTGTTAACAATGCTTATCCCATGTTGCCTGTTGAAACCTGTTACAGGTTAACTCAGTGTCTTAATGTTGATATAAGTTTCAGCTGCTCTTTTCGTTCAGCACACTGAAGAGTTGAAACCAGTAAAAAAACAAACATCTCACATTGATTCCACTTCTCTTTATACAAGCTATGCAGTTGAAACAATGGATTGAGGTGGTTGAGATGAGCAACATGTGATCGGCAACATCTCAAAATGTTGTGCTCTCATTTGATTTGAGGAAACTGATGGCACTGTTGATCCTTTCTGCAGTCTGACCTCAAACTCTCTATATATGCAGTTTTCTGCAGACTATGGCGACACTCCCATTGTTCTGCAACAGTGTCAACTCAGTCATCATCATACATTTTCTACATGCGCCTGTACTGTTGTTTTACAAGCAGGGAACTTCCCAGTCTTGAGGCAGTCATGAGACAGAGTGTAAGTGATCACTTTTAAATTTCCATTATGTCAGAGTAAAATATGTGCTATCAGTGTGTAGAGCAGTCTAAACTGACAAGACTGACAATAACATGACAACTAACACTACAAAGACAGGAAATTCATTTTTTGCATGGAAAACCATAACTGCATTATAAAGCGTACCATTGTATTGCATGTAGGTGTGTTTGTATGCTGCTCTTCAGTGTGGAGCAAAACTGTTAAAAACACCAACCCTTCAGTTTTGCTAGTTATCATGTGGCCTCTATGGGCACTTTGGAATAAGGTAAATATCTGGAGAAGGGCAGAGCAGAGGATTGCCCACAGTGTGGCAAATGTTTCAGAAAATTGTTCAACAATTGTTTTTATTTGTTTGTCTTCAGTTGTTTTGTTTGTTTGTTTTACACATGCATTTATACACAGTCACTATCCGGTGCATTTAACCACCCTCTTCTGTTTAGTTTGATTCTATAGGCTTTTGCACTATCTCTAATTTTTTTAAGACCAGCAGCGATTCACGTATATATCTTTTATTGTTGAATTGTTGAATCTTTTATTGTTTTTCATAACTTTTATAAAAGACTGTATTTATTTTAGGTTGCATCAAGTGAGTGGTTCATTATCTGGAAACGAGGAAGCGGCCACACAAGCTGCAGCTATCGCAGTGACCTCTGACTCCGCGCTTTGTCCAAAGTCCAGTCTGGCTCCAGGTCGGGTTGGGAAATAGATCACCCTTCACTCCCTCACTGCTGTTTATTTTTTTTCCTCCAAACGCGACATGCATCCCGCCATCATTTCATTTCCAGCTCCTTTTCTGCTTTTCTCTTGCACGATGTTACGTCATCACATTTCTCCTGCGTCACGAGCCTGACGTCAAACCTGTCTGGGGACAGTTTCCCATTCACAGACTGTAGTAATCCCTCATATTTAATATAGGCTTAGTCAAACGTATTAACACGAGTAGCCTTTCACTTGATCTAATTCCTTCAAAATAAAACCGATCAGCCGCGTTTAACTTTATATTAAAAACAATAAAGCCACGCAAATTTACGTTTCAGACCAACCCTCCTCTTCCAGTGTCTCAACCTGTAGCCTAACTGATCAGCTGATTTAAGCTTAGCTGCTCGTGTCACTATCACGCTGCCTCTTTGAATATCTAAAGATCAAAACGTATATTTTTCTGTTGATCCAGCCCCAACTTCACTGCTAGTGAAGAGTCGCGCACTTGTTTTTCTGCCTCATTATATATTCTGGTACAGATGTATAAAACTGTCTTACAAAAATCTCTGCGTTGTTGACCGAGGCATGGTTTGTTACAGGCTGCTGATTTGTCATCTCTTGAAATTTGTATGTCCAATTTAATAACTGGGTAACCTTTAACCCTTAAACCTTAGGACTAAAATGTTTGAGGTGTGCCAACTTTCATTTATAAGTCTCGTGGTCTATTAAGTTCACGTGAAATTAAAAAATATCGACAACTTCTACTGTACCATATCGTGTCAATAACGTTTTGGTGCTACAAATGCTGATCCTCATCTCCACTGAAACGTCCTCCATTTGATCTTATTCTACTGTTCTTTTTATTATTGGCTGCCTGGATGTAAAAACTGCAGCCACTTTATTCAAACCGATCATTTCCCTCTACTGTCTGACTGATCATTCCCTTTAAGAAGACGGTGCAGTAACATGACCTTGGAAAACGTTTTCAAAGGCAATACATTAGACCGACAGTGGCTTTAGCCTGCTTTTTTCTTTTTAAGGCTCTATAAAAGTACTGATGTTTGATTTACTGCAACGATGATTCTAAGAATACAAGACATGAGCCTATCAGAGGTTTTATCATTAGTCTATATTTCCGAAATAAGGTCTGTAAAATGAGACGCCAGTTTGAGATTGTTTCTGGTCCCCCTTTTCCCCGCAATCCTAAAATTTGAACCAAATCATCAGTCACTTCAGTATTAAACCGTGTTTAATACGAAGGATCAATAAGACTCACTCCTACCTGCAGAGCATGTTGTCTATTGAACTACTGAGCCTGTAGGAGTAGAGGGTGAGGAGCTGGGTGGCCTCTGTCCCAGGGGCGACCCAGCCACTGGACTGATCTCAACCCCAGTTATATTCAACACAGTTCATGTACAGTGGAGATATAATTCAGCATCCGTGCAGAAAGCTGAGCTGCTGCAGAAGTGACAAAATGTGGTTACAGCAAAACTGAAAAAAAGCTCAGTGAGCTTCCATCATGCGTTTGACAACACCTACGGCGGCCACAAACCGAGACACCTCGGTCTAATAAAGTCCCTCTGTTACCTTCAAGTGTTTCTTCTCCCTGATAGTTTAAAAAAAAAAAAATCAGTTCATTATGTTTATACGTTAATTATAACTGTCAGTGTGTCGGGGTAAACAGGGAGATGGTGCCATATAATAGCCGTCTTTCTTTCAACACACTCTCCATTATACATCTGGCTGTTATTACCTACAAGCTTTGCAGTGAGGATAGAAAAAAAAAACCTTGGTGAGATAAATGAATTTAATGTCGTTTTTTGTGGAGTGGAAACTTTTTAAATTGGTCTGTGTGATTCATTTTGACCACGATACCCCAAGAAAATGCCACTTAATTCTTCCTTCAGGAGAGGACGAGTGAAGGGTTTGTTGATCTGTTTGATCACCAGCTTCTTCTGAGACGCTCGCCTACACATTACAGTTATTTGCAAATACCGTGACGAGGTAACGTGTGTTGCTCATTGTTGCCTCATCACACATTAATCGCATTTTACATGTTATGAGCAAATAATGTGGGATGGAAAACAAAAGAAAAACCTGCAGCCTACATATCTTTCTGATCTGTTAAATATAAACTATACCTGCCCAATTACATTACGCTGAATAAGACCGTTTTGTATGACTTGTTTGTTTATTTGATATGTGGGAAAGAGTTTGTGCCTACTAAATAGCTCTAATGTAATTCAGAAGAAGTGACAAAAAGTGCTAAAAGATCCGAGTTATTTTGAGGTGATCAGCTTGTGTCTGCACAGCCTGGAAATCAAGATATCATCATCCCATCTTTGATTGTGTAGCTGCTCCTTTTAAATGAACGTGTGTCTGTTCACAAGTGTCTATGTGCATTCAATGAGCATTGATTTTTTTTTTTTTTTTTACTAAATAGAATTTTTTAAACCACTTTTTTTTTTTTTTAACACATTGCCATAAGCTGAATAACTCTCATTAGAGAAACCAAAGCTAAGTGTTGACTGGTTGACAGTGGAGCAAAGGAGACATCCACTACTCAGTGCAACAGTCATCAGAAAATAATGTGGGGAGTCATTGTCTGATATATACTTGAAATGTCTGAATCATTTATCAATTTCATAAAAAGCAGTTGGAAGAAATAAATGTAGCAATCCGTGTTGTTTACCACTTTATACATTTAACCTGCCACCTTTTATCCCATTATTTCTACACTTCAAACATACAGATTTTGTTTTAATTCAACCTTAATTAAGCATGGGGGAGCATGAAACCACAACTCCCAAGCAAACAGCTCTGGGGTCAGGACCTCGATGTAACAATGAGGCCCCAAGGAGGAAAAAAACTTTATTCACTGATTCATATCTGGTCATTATTTTTGAAACTTTACTCTAATTTCTAACAGGAAACTCTGAGGCGAACTTAATCTCACCTCCCGGAGGAAAGAAAACTTGCCTTTGCACTTTACATTAACCGTTTTAGTACTTTTTAAACGAAGAGGTCCCAGGCACCAACCTTTCAGCTTCACTTGCTAAATTATGTTACAAACCCCCCGAAACTAATCCACACGTATCTGATCTGGTTAGAAAGTTTATTTGTTAAACAAACAAAGGGCACACACGCTGGGCTCAGATTTGTGTGAGGCTATTTAAAGGTAATTTTTAAGGCAGCTGGGTAGGAGGTGAAAATTACTTGCAGAGAAAAACAACAGTTCCTAAGCAATGCCTACAGTGTGCAGGCATGTGTGCGTGCGTGTGTCTAAGCACATGTGTACGTGATCGAGGGAGAGAGAAAGAAAATCTGAGACTTTTTGCAGAGTGATTCTGCCCCCTGTTGGAAAAAAACCCTTCCCTTCCTCCTCCTTGAACGTACAGTCTGTTGCTTTTTAAATTATTTATTACTTTAACTAACGGACTGATCATCATATTCCCTGACACATTTCCTCACACCTCTGTTTTACACCTCTTTTTTAATTTAAAAAAAAAAGACTAGGCTTGATCTTTTGTGACGGAACCGTCCGCATAAATCACAACTTATGGAATCAAAAACAATGAATAAATTAATGAGATGCTATGTGAACCTGCTTGGATGAACAGACTCGGGCGGAGGAATTAAAATGTGTAAAAATATAATTGATTAATCTCACTTACAGGAGCTGAGAAGAAAGGATGCCCTGCAGAAAAAAGCAGGGCCTTATAGAATCTGTAATTAAGGTCTTCCTGTTAAGTACCTCATTAAGTAGGTTATATATAGAGCTAATTAAATTATTGTCCTGCAGAGCCTATATCTCCCTTCATGGAATCATTTGATGCCTCGTTAGTGAGAAACGGCGGAGGAAAGAAATGATGCCAAGAAAGAAGCGCGGATGCATCCTTCTTATGATAATATGATCATCCCAGGAGGAGAGCCCCCACCCACAGCGGCTCGGTCAGCCCGGGGTCAGTGTCTTGCTCAAGGACACTTAGGCAGGGCGCGTGGGTGAGTTGCGGCACAGCTGCAGCCGACACCCCGAATGCAAAATGGCGGGATACAGCGGCATTTTACGCGAACGCGTCTGTAACGTGTCACCAAGTTGAAAAGGCGCCGACGGCTTTTTTTTTTCTTCCTTTTTTTCCCTATTGTACCGACTGATGGAAATTCATGGAGGACGGGGCTAACAAAGAGCACGCGCGCACGGTCACGCGCGCCTCCGCGGCCGCTGGGTGGCAGTGGTGTGGTTTCTGTCTGTGTCTGTCCTGTGGGGAGCCCAGAGAGGAACCAACGGAGGGGAACAAAGAGAGAGGAGGGGGAGAGAGGGGGGAGGCTGCGTGTGTCTGTGTGTGTGTGTTTGAGGGAGTATGTGAGGAAAAGAGAGGGGGGCGATGGGGGGGGGGGTCTCCCCTGTGACAGGACATATATGGAAATTTGAATGGCTCACGTTCACCTCTAATGGAGTGCGCATGCTCGCTCTAATTCACCATCTCCATAACCATCACCACCATCACCTACCTCATGACTTGGAGGCAGAAGCCCTGAAGGTGACAGATGTAAGAGCTCCGTGGTGTGTAGAAGTGTAAACTACATCCACATCCTAAGATAATATATCTTGGTTACCCATCTAGTGTGTGTATGTGTGTGTGTGTGTGTGTGTGTGTGGCCCACTCAGGCTTCTCTGACAATAAAAGCTTTCTTTTGGGGTTCAATGTGATTGCAATTACAGTCCTTTAAGCCTGTCTATCACTGCTACAATATGGCAGGGGCAACTTGTGGCGGAGGGATATTAAATGCAAATATCACCTGACGTAAAATTCATAAAAGGGCTCGTAATCTTTAACCTGCACTTCACCTTTTCATGTGTCGACTGTGGCTGCATATCAAAAATATATTAAAATATACAATTTGGTATTCTAATGTAACAACATGCGAATATACCAGAAAAAATATAGGACACAATTTTAAAATATAATTTACCTAGTTATTATTAGCTACGCGAGAAACAATGTAGGTTATGCAAAATAGCCCATATAAAGCATTCACAAATTTAAATCTTAAATTGACCAAAATTATTACTATTATTATTGTTATTATTATTATTTGTTTTTTTCACATTCTGAAAGAAATTGCCATTCACCTGATTTCATCTGATCTTTTTTTTTTAAATAACCGTTTTAAAAAATAATAAGAATAAATATCTCATAGTGTCTGTAACCTAACCTTTACTATGTTGGCTCAAACATCAAGCTATGCTCACCCTCATACATTTAAATTTTTATTTTTATATTATTAGCAATATTTTATTTTCTAGGCTGCATCAGTGAGGAGGGAGCCGGTGTTTCCCGGCCACACACCGGCAGCTGTTCCTCCTCCCGCCTGCCGGTGAAAAGCAGCTTCCTGTCGGCTGCTGCTGCTGCTGCGGCCGCTGTCAGGAGCTCGATTTCCCCTCACGTCGTGTTCGGCTCAGCGGGGCTGCGACTGCGGACCGGGCACGACGGGTAAATCGTCCAAACTTGGGAAGCAGATTAGCGACTATACAACCGACTCTGAGTCCGTTTACTATTTAAAGAATAATGACACGCGGTGGTTTGCGTTATTTTCAGAGGGACCCGCCATATTTACCCGGCCGGTGGCTGAGGACGGCAGGCGGTGTGGGGCTTTCACACTTTCACATGTTTGGCTCTGCTTTGCTGCAACTAAATTAAAATGTTGCTTTTCTTTAGGTCCGCAATATGAAGGTATCTCAGCCTAAAACAAGCCTCCCGAGTGTTTCTGCAGCAGAAAGTAGAAACTCTGAAGTTAAACACCGCCCTGTCATGTTTTTAACGCTGTTGCTCTGCTGGTTTGAAAGTCGCAGATTTCCCTCATGATGCGCCCATCAGACAAGGATTTGCCAACGATACAACTGTGTGTCGTTGCTGAATGGGTTATTCAGGACCGAGCTTGATGAAGGCTCATTTTACTCAGTCCACATGTAAAAGCCTCAATCAGAGGCAGAGGTCTGGATCAAAGTCAGCTAAGTGAGTAATTGAACTTTGTGGTCAGAAAGGTTATAGTTTGGGCTGACATGTTGCCAGAAAAATCTGCGGGCTCCTCAGCTCCCACAAGTTGACTGTTTGTCCCCTCACCCCCTCCCTCCCTCTCCCTCTCTGCTCTCTGTGAGGCTCGTAGTCAAAGGAGAAGTTCTGCAATAGCTGTGGAAATGTCATTGATCCAGTAATGATATTCCTCCTTTCTCCTGCTTCACCCAACATCTACAAGTCCACAGTTCACTCTCATTTTTAGTCATTTGCGTTGGCTCCAGGAGGAATGACAGGCAGTGGGCTTTGAAGCTCAGAGTACACTGTTTATGCAAGAAAAATATAATTGTTTTCTTTCAGCACAGTGATGCTATAGTCCGTGGGAAATACAGACATTTAAACTCAAGGTCAGCCCGATAGCTGCAACAGACATAAACGGTAACAGCTGGGCATAAAAGGGTTGTTCTGATTTTGCATGACATTGTTGAGAGAAGAATAGGTAAAAGGATGTTTTGTGATGTTTGAAACAGTGCTGACATGATGTGAAAATCAACTCACAGACCCTACTTATTTCTGAAGGCTGTTTGCACATTTGACTGGCTACAAATCACCATGTTCTCCAGACCTATACGTCCTCAAAACTACATTTCCACCCAGGTTTGAACTAAACCATGTTCAGGCTACTGAGATGTCAGTGATTATCAGAAATAATGTAGGAAATTCAACATGTTTATCTCCATTTAGTGTCAGCAGCAGATTTTAAAAAACAGTATGCTGAACATTTTGCTGAATAAGTTGGCACTATATGCTAATTCATATGTCTCACTCATGCAGCAGGTAAATAGACAGATAGGCTTTCAGGCAGGGTAATAATAAAAACAATCAGACAGACAGATGTAGAGGCAGGCAGGCGTCTACTGCAGCCCAAATTAAAAAGCTTTACAATCAGGCAGGGTGAAGGACGGCCCTGAGGCTTCTCAGTTTCCTTGTACATGGGGTCTTAGAGGAGGATCAACTTTCATGCAAGCAATCCCAATGAAGGATGTTTCTTTGTTGTATCAAGACCAGTCTACACAGCTTCTCTCTCTTTCACAGACAAGTGAAAGAGAGGATATGAGGAAATGTAATTTTGAAAGATGCAAAGATCCTTTTACATGTGTCAGACAGAGACACACGGGGCCTCTCATACTGTGAATGAAAAGACAACTGATTATAAGCATCATTTATATAGTGAGAGTGTAGATTGACTGTCATGCACCAGTGCACTGGGCTACTTTGGCAAATAGACAATATGTCCTGTTGTGTTTCTCCTCCTTCCACCTTTCCCTAAATGCAGAGTTAATTAAAGATGAAGATGCTGAGTGTAAGCACAGATTTCATTGTTTGGTGATGCAAAATGTAGCTGATGTGCGCAGAAATGTGCTCTTGGAGACGCGGTTGTTGGTTTGTGTGGAATGAATACAATGTCGGACACAAAAGGAGCAAAGCAGAGAGAAAAGTGTCAATCTCCACCTGACTCAGAGCCCATTATAGGGTGAGGAGACAGAGATGTGTGTGTTCATGCTTGCCTATGTGGGAGAGGTAGAGAGAAAGACAACCAAAGATGTGTAAAGTGCACACATCCAT
The DNA here is from genome assembly GCA_038496675.1 of Rachycentron canadum. Taxonomy (NCBI): domain Eukaryota; kingdom Metazoa; phylum Chordata; class Actinopteri; order Carangiformes; family Rachycentridae; genus Rachycentron; species Rachycentron canadum. The sequence goes on from CM076667.1 coordinate 11,720,079, forward strand.
TCACTGTCATGATTAGCAGCCATTATCAACAGCCCAAGCTGGTTGCCAATCAGACTGAATTATTTTGCAGTGAACCGACTTGCAGGCAGTTGACCAATGACTGTTTCCTTTGCGCAGAAACAAACACTAACTCTGCTCAGTCTGATTTCATTTCCTACCCTTTCTGTCACTCCTTTCATTGATTGGCTCCTGTGCTTTCAACTAGAACCTCTCTTTCATCAGTCCCACCCACCTTTATTTCTATTGCTGTCTTTCCTTTGTCCACAGCATCCAGCTTGTCCTTTTTGTGCTCATAGCTGAGCAGTGATGAAATCTGGAGTCCCTGTGGCAACAGGCGATTTGTGTGCATGTATGTATGTGCATGTGTGTGTAGTTTTCAGGGCAGGGCAGTGCAAGTAGCAGCCTGATCCATACTAATGTTCATTGATAGGAAAATCAATGGTGCATTGATCCTAGACTTGGCTCTTAAAGGGAGGATGCAAGTGTGAAGACTGGTGGAAGAGCAACAGAAAGAAGAAATGGAGAATGAAAAGCAGAGGAAGGAAAGGATTAGGCAGATGAGGATCAGTACAGAGAAAAAGGGGAAAGAAATGGGTTCAACCCACTGCAGGCCTCTGTGTGTCTGCAGATGACAGAGATGAGACTCAAGCTCCAGTGGCTGCTTTTGGGGGTGGGTAACTATATGTGTGAACAACCTGTCGTGGCCTAACTATTTTCTTTTCTCTCTCTCTCTGTCTCGCAGAACTGCTTTCGAGAGTAGATGAACAAGCCTCAAATGGAACCTGAGAAGAAAAAAAGAGGAAAGGAGGAGGGGAGGGAGAAAATCAATTTTCCCAGACAGAGGCAGGCTGGTCTAATGGAGGTCTAAAAGAAGAGGAGGAGGAGAGGACATATTTTCCTCTGATTACCTCCTGTAGCCTCTCTTCAAAGCTAGCATCGCTACAGCGGCCTTGCTCATCCGACCTTTTCGGAAAAGGTATAGAGTCTAGCTGCTTCTTTCACTCAGCAGCAATTAGGCTTTGAGGTGGACAAAGCAACGTGGATCTTAAAAAAAAAAAATCTTAACATGCTAAAGTACTGCTTGCAAGGAAATGGCAAGCAAACAAAGTGACATGATGGACTTCGGACCTAAGCAAACCCTGTCGTCATCATAAGCTGAAATGATCATTTATTCTTTATTTTGAATTCTTAACAATGGTGGAACATTTTAAAGGCACATCTAAGCTAATTTCCTCTTTTACAATCTCTGCCCTGCCCTTTGGAGAAGTTATGTAACCTTCTGTAGCAGCCCTGAGAGAGAAAATGAGCTGGATTAAATGGATAAAGGTCTCCATTTGGCTAAGAGGAATCATTTATAAAGTATAAAGGAAGTAAATTTGTCATTAGTGTCTCTGCCAAATGAAGGGAGATATCTGGAGGACTGCTTGCTTGGGATTCCAGCTCAGGCGGCCTGTTTGATTTCATATGACCAGGTCGCTGTGTTCAATTTCCTGCAACAGACTTGATTATTATAAATTGATGAGTGAAGTGGACATTCAGTGCTATGCAGAAAATGCAGGCACTTCTTTGAGCCTGAGTGAATCATCGCTTGTGAACAAACTCTCTCTCTCTCTCTCTCTCCTTCTCTCTCTCTGTATACACATATATATGTACTGTGTCTGATACCTGCAGTGGAATTAAAAGAAAGCAATCAAAATCTGGGCCGGATTGACTCCAAAACCACAAAACCCCCCCAACACTCACTGTATGTCTGCTTCTGTAGTTTTGTCATGTGCTCATTAAACTTGTGACTGTTCACCAAGCTATTAAACAACATTTCAATGAACCTTCCTCTGAAACACTTACTGTACAAATACAGTGGTTCTTTCCCAGGGAAAGGAAACTAGTGAAAAGCTCAGAAGGGTTTGAAAAGCTATTAAATGTTGCTGAAGGAGAGCTCGTAACACACTGTCTGTCTGTTACTGTTTTTCTGTCACTCCCTCCCAGTCTCGTTGGTTCTTTGTGTTTTTCTGTCTCTCGGCCCGTCTCTCTCGGCCTGTGAGGTGAAAGTGGCTTCCATGGTAACGGCACACTCTGTTTATGCCACGATGTCTCACTTCATCACAAGCTGTTGATGGCTTTGATTTGCATGCGTGCCTGTGTGAGCGTGTGTGTCTGTCCCCCCATTTCTGCGAAGTACCCCCTAAATCCAACACACACACACACACATACACACACGCACACCATACAGGTGTTTATGAGAGTGATAGGACAAACTAAAACTATAATTTGCAAACATTTGACAGATCACATTCCTCCATAAAATAAAGGAAATTTATAACTTTGATTTTAAACTTTGATTCTCTGATGTGTCTGTTTTTAAAGATACATTTCTTTTCATTTATAGCACAAGACCAGAGAATAATCTATGCAAAAGTTTTGTCTTTGGCATCCTAACCATTGCTTTTAACTGTATTTGATCAAATATAAGAAACGCAACCAAATAAAACCAAAAAAATTGAAATGCTGCAAAAATGCAAACATATATATATATATATATATATATATATATATATATATATATATATATATATATATATATATATATATATATATATATATATATATATATATATATATATATATATATATATATATATATATATATATATATATATATATATATATATATATATATATATATATATATATATATATATATATATATATATATATATATATATATATATATATATATATATATATATATATATATATATATATATATATATATATATATATATATATATATATATATATATATATATATATATATATATATATATATATATATATATATATAT
>CM076667.1:11725925-11742885 GCA_038496675.1 Rachycentron canadum
TGTGTGTGTGTGTGTGTGTGTGTGTGTGTGTGTGTGTGTGTGTGTGTGTGTGTGTGTGTGTGTGTGTGTGTGTGTGTGTGTGCGTGCGTCATCCGACCCTCTCAGCTCAGCCTCTCTCCATCAACACCTACCTCTGGAATGTTAATGAAAAACAACAAGGGAATCCCAAAGAATTTACCTTTGACTCTGTCTCTCTTTGTCTCTCTCCCACTCTCCAGTACCACTTCTTTTTGGTGTAGTACATGCTGATAGGTTAATTTGCTCTCTTTGTAAAATCTCTTCTATATTTCTCTCCAGTCATCTGCTCTCAGAATCAGATTTATTGTCCAGTAGATTTTCACATATGAGAAATTTACTTTGTTGTTGTTTTGGTGCATAACAATAAATATACTAAGAAGAAAAAAAATCATAAAAGAAAGAGAGAGAACTTCAATAAAAATATAATTTTTAAATTAAAAAAAAAAAGACAATAAAACTGTAAAAAATAATTAGTGAAAAAATTCTGTAGCCAGTTTGTGAGGTAGGTACTATTGTATTGTTGTTTATTGTAGTTTTAAACAGAACCAACCAACAGAAAATTAACAATAATTTTGATCAACATTGAATTAATTCAACCAAAACATTTGTTGGTTTCAGCCTCTTAAATGTGAGAATTTACTGCTTCTTCTGTTTTATATCAGTGTTAACTTGGGCTGTCACCTATTTCTCTAATGTAGTATGAAATTAGAAGCTACTATCTTGTGATGGTCATTTTTGCTGTCTTCATGTTTGTAGCCTAAATTGTTGAAAAATGTGTGTGAGGATTAAAACCCTTCATAAAACAATGAGCCAACTTTACATCACCTATTTCAAACTTGTGCTTTGCAGCCAAAGATTGTTTTGCCAGGTCCCCCCACTGGTCCTTGAAGTCACTTTTAAGGTTGGGAATTTGAGATGTAAAAAAAAATCAAGGCATTGAAAGCTCTTGAAAATAGACATAAATTGACACAGGTCATTGAAAGTGCTGGAATTTATATAATATTTTGTGCAAAAATAGAACTTCAAGTTCAGTTGATATACATATACACATCATGTTACAGTATGTGCCGCTGTCTCCAAACGTTTCTCAGTTCTTCAGCTCATAAATTAGTCTATATTAAAATGTTTGTTTTTGTTTTCAGAAGGCAAGAGAACACACAGTTTACACCATTTAAACCTCTCATCTTTTAATTGTTGCCCATGAGCTTCTGTAAAGCCTGCTAGTTCTCATTATAAAAATTCTTTGTGTTGTAACAGTAATTAACCTTGAGCCATGTCTCGTGCTATGCCGTGCTGGGTCTTTGAATTTGAGGCAACCGGGCCTGGTCCTTGAAAGGTCCTTGTAGTTGATGTTCATAAAGGTGTGGGAACCCTGGTTTAGACTCAGAACTTTTAAATCCTACGTCTTAATGCATCTTATTCATGTGGAGATTCCAATATTTTCAAAGATCCAAAATTTGTCGGGGAGAAAATAGTGTACTTATAGAATATTTCTATTTTTTTCAGTGCTGTAAACACTGCAACAATTTCAAGCTACTAAAGGGGGGAATACAAGTGGAAACTGTGTTTTAAGAAGTTAGACCCACAAATACACACATGAACCAAACACTGCAGCATTTTTCTCCTTTCCCCAGAGCGTTGGCATAACCGGAACCTAGCATGCAGAGAGGTTACAGTGAAGCTGCTATCTTCTGATTTGGCTGGTGATGTCTGTTAACTGCCACTCAGAGAGGAAGTCTGGCTAAACTGTCACCAGTCTCCATGCAATCACTCCTCAACCAGATCCTGAGGGGAGAAGTAGGGGGGATGGGCGGTTTCTGGGTTTTTCAGAGTTGTCATGACACTGAGCATCACAAGCATGTTGAATCCCATGTCGTCTCTCAGGATCGCTGCATATTTTCACTGCCTATCTCCCAGAGTGCGTCTGTCGGTGTGGTTGTGCGCCTGCATGCATGTGAGGGTCCATGTTAAAGTGTGTGTGAGAGTATATGTGCACCTGTCTGCTTGTACGCACGTGCAGAAAGGTGTCAGGGTGCAGGGCGTGCATGTGAGGTGTAAATGCGCTGGCACCCAGTCGCCACCTCAGGGGTGCGAGAGGAGGGTGGCAATGTGCGCGTGTTAGCGAGGGTGTAAATTGAGCTGTGATGGTCCAAGAAGGAGGATATGATTGGATGAAACAATGAGACCTTGTGCATTTCAGCACGAGGCACTTAGACACACTCTGCTCTAAACTGCAGCTGAATTCCTGTTGCCTCCTGCCCCCTTTTTATCTCTCTTCCGTCACTCTCTTTGTGTTAGTGGATCTCCAAGCTTTCATCTCAGACTGAGCCTTTGAAATGCAATGCTCCCTCTTTCTCCCTGTGTTTCTCTCAGCCAAACACACACACATATACACAGACTCTCTCATTGACTATATTCTAATACCTTGTATGTCTTTCCATATTTAGTGTTTGTTGTTTTTTTTCTAATGTTGCCAATATGCACATGGCTATCACACAATGTTTTTTTTTCTCTTTCTTAATTTCTCTTCTCCCTGTGTCATGTATTAAGCCACTTTACTCATCTGTTTCTCCTTTTTTTTTTTTTTTTTTAAACCTCCTTTTATTCTCCATGTGCAGAAACACAAGGAGCGAGACAGACACAAACCAAAACACAAGAAGACCTCCATGGACATGTCTCCCTCGCTCGTCCTTCCAAACATCATGGTCCCTGACAAGGTGAGGGCCTTCCTCTCCTCACTCCTTTTTGTTTTGGTAAAAAAGATGATTGGGATAGTTAAATTTTACACCAGGAGTGACTGATTGATTGGCTTTTTTCTGTACCTTGATTTACCTTTATTGCCTATTTTCTGTGTCTCACACACATCCTGTCCTCCTGCTGACCTTTCTCATATTTTTGGTCCTCCCTCTCCCAACGGGCATTGTTTTGATAATTTTCCCTCCACGTTCCGGTTCTTCTCATGGTTCCTATCCTCCCTTTCCGTATAACCATAACTTTTCAATCATTCCCTCCCCTCTTACCTTCCTCCTCCAGACCTACAACAGCAGCGGCTCAGGGGGAGGCGTCCCCTCCCTGCCTGCGTCCGCGCAGAAGCGACTGGACGACAGTACTGCCCGTTTCACTAACGCCAACTTTCAGGAAGTGTCTTCGGCTCACTCTGGCAGCAGTTCCAAAGATGGCTTGACTGTAGACACTGGAAAAGTGGCCTCTGAGGTAAAGAATAAGAAGAACAGCGGTGGAAGTCACACGGTGGGACAGAGAGGCGGTCGCAAGTCTCTCACCTCCTCAGGGAAACCCCTCCCCTCTGCCGTGGTCACCATGGCAACATCCTCCACATCTGCATCTGCTTCCACTGGGCCTTTCCACCAAGGTGAATTGATGGCTAAAAATGATCTTGTATGTAAATTTTCCCACTACTGGGAATTAACTCTGCAATTAGAGAAATAGAAACACAATGACAAGTCATCTGGTTTTACCCCTCCATCCACAGCACAAATCAAATTACATTAATGTCAGTAAACCCCAAAATAAGGGTGAGATCCACGTCTTTTATGGATGAGTGTGTATTTGTGTGTGTGCTGCGTCATTAGCTGCATTTTGGCCAGGCACCAGACTTTTAGTGTGTGGCCGTGATAACAGTGTTTCGTCTTGACTGGCCTCTGGCTCCTGTAATCTGGGGCCCTGTCTGGGAAAAGAACCCTCCCTCCCCCCCACAAAACACACACAAAAAGAACATGTGGGGAGGTCAGGGCCTGAAAGGAGTCAGTCCTCACACCAAGCTCCTGTGTTTTGTACTATCACAACCTTGAAACTCTTGCCTAGGTGTGTGTTTGTGTGTGTCTAGTAGAGAAATGGGATGTGTGTCTGACTATCCCTCCACATGTGAGCTTTCAGTGCAGTTCCTCTGATACACTGGAGGACTACATGATGAGGGAGGGCTGTGGGCTGATAGAGAGCAGAGTGCCGATAAAATGCTTATTTTGCTTATCTTTTTTCTCCTGCTCCCATGATGATGGAAAGGAGAGTAGTATGGAAACTTTTCCCAGCTGTAATGCCTGTTCCCTCTGTGGTCTTCTCTCCTTCTCTCACTTTTGGTCTCACTTGGGCTTCTTCATCATGTTGATTCCTTTCATTCATCACCTCTGTCTGTCATTGTCTCTATTTCCCACCTGTCTTTTCTTCCTCCCAGGCCTCCTCTTGACCAGTGCCAGCAAGACGCCCTCTGCCCCTTCCTCCTCAGACTTCCTAAGTTTCTCTGATTCATCGTTGCGTCCTGGGGGTGGAACTACCTTCTCCTCCCCACCGTCTTTCAGCAGCTGCCTTGTGAAGCCGAGCTCAGAGGGTGTAGCTTCAGAGGGAACTACAACACTCTTTGGTTCTCTTATGTCCGCTACTACAGTCACTGCAGGTGATGGGCCTTTATCATTTAAAGATTTTCTCAGATGCACTTTTCTTACTTTAGTCATATATTTTATCATTTATTTATTTGTGGCCATCACATTACTGATTATCACACTGATCCCACAATACTTGAGCAAAGTTTTCCTGCATGTCATACGCAGTAGAGGGATAAGCAAAAGAATAAAAATGTGTCTATTTCAAAAATGACACTGGATAGAGATTTTAGCATGAAGCAGGAGTATGAACAAGTTAATTTGTTTAAGGTGCGCTCCATGCTGAAATGATCAGTTGATTACATGCAGAATTAAGCAAAAATGTTCTTTGGTTCCAACTTCTGAAATATGGTCACTTTCACATTTGTCTTTGTACTCCTTTATGATTGTAAACTAATATATTTGGGTGTTTGACTATTCTCTGATATTTTATATACCACACAATTAATCAATTACTTGAGAAAATAATTGTCAGATTAATCAATAATGAAAATAATTGCTGATTTACTAGATAATTAATATGATGTATGGTGTGCTTGGCTAGTTTAGTTGGTTCCTTAATAGCTATCAAGCCAATAAACCACAGAAAAATACCAAGACTGCGCAGACTTAATAAACTTAATAAACTTTTCTTATCATTACAGTGGGCGGGAAACTGTATGAGAATTCCCACAGTCACACAGCTAGCGAGACGACAAGCCTTGGTGGGTCCACTGGATACAAACGGCCCCAGCCCTCCAGCTCAGGACCAGGCATCGTTGGAGCAGTGGCAGGAGGAGGGGACGATGGGGTGAAAAAGAAAAAGAAGGGCAACTGGCGAAACAGATTTGGACCATGCTTCACCACGGATGTGAAGCCTTCAGACCCACCTCCCTCCCTGACTCTCCCTACCTCCTCCACGGCCAACACCACCTCCTCCACCGCCTCCCCCTCCTCCTCTTCATCCTCGACACTCTCAGGTCGGCCAGGCTTAGTTTCTAGCAGTGGATTAGGAGTGGGAGTCGGAGGGGGAGGAGAGAGGGGGCTGGGGGTCATGGGTGTCAGCGGTGGGATTCAGAAGTCCCCGTCACTCCTCAGGAATGGGAGTCTGCAAAGTCACAGCAGCTCCACAACCACTGGACCAGGTGAGGACGACACTGAAATGTGACACACACAAAGCACAACAGTGTTTCACAAAAACAAGTGAGTTTTTGATCTCACTGGTGTCACAATGAGAGATACTTTCTCAGTCGTGTAAATTTTCAATTATCTTCACAATTTTTCTGTTGCTAAGCAAATAGGCAGAAATGAATTGTTGTTAGCAGCTAAAACGATGAACAGGACTGGATTAATTCCAGATTTATCAATCTATTATAACCCGTTAGACAAAGAAATTGTGTCCCATTGTGCTCACTGTAGGGTCATCAGTATGAGCAAAAGGGAAATGGCACATGGGTTGTATTGTTGGCAGTTTTTGTTGTTCACATCCAGCTCCTGACTTGAGGATTTTTTATTTATTTATTTTTTTTGTTTTTGCCATTTGCTACCAAATGCTGATGAATTAAACAAAAGCTGTTTGGATTCCCTCTGTGCAGCAAATTATTAGCATTACCAATCACAAATAGTAAAGATTTGACACACCTTTGTAATTGGCTCCTTGTGTGTGTGTGTGTGTGTGTGTGTGTCAGAGTGCGGGTGTATGTGTTATTTTCTCACACACGTGTAAGTGGTCTGTATGTTTTTTTCATCGTGTTCAGTTGCTTGGCAACTGTCTTTAGGCTTTGGAGTTCCCCTCTGCTGATGGAAATGGCTCAGTACAACCCACACATCCCACATCGCCCCTTTTCTTACAGAATTACCACCCTTTTGTTTCTCTCCTGCCTCTCGGCTAGTCTCTCTTACCTGAATTCTGCTCATTCCTCACATTCTCACCTCACCTGTTGATGCTTTGTGCAGTTGAAGGTGTATGAGTGTGTGTTGTTCCAAGTGCTAGTATATACAGGCGTAATATGTATATGCCCGTTAGGATGAAAGTGCAAATTAAGAAGATGGATGGATGGATAGATAGATGCTCTAATCAGATCAATATCCATCACTGGGACCACATAGGGTTATCTTAATGGATAATCATCACTAATGATCACTAATTTGCTCCATTTTTACATAGCAGTCTTATCCTTATGTCTCTCTCTGTTACTCAGGTTATTCTCAATTTTGGATTTTTCCAAATTTTAAATTTTACTGGATTTTTTCCAATTGTGCTATTCATTTCAAGTTATTCATTGCATCTTGTCAAATTACATTTGCCCTTCACAGTCTATAATAAATATTGGATAATACCCCTCTATGCCAGATTGATTGGATTGGAGCACTGACAGAACACAATGAATCTATAGTGATTATGTTGTTTTTCCTCAGATCAGAGTTGCTCTTAAAGGAGTAATGATGTGGTTTCTAAGTAGGAGTGAAACAACACACTGACTTGTTGTTTAGCATGGCTTTGCTGTCTCAATTGAGGACATATGTTTTCAAACATACATGAGGATAATCTTGTGGTTAACGTTGGAGTCTTTGTCTGCTAGCATTGATTGTTATTTTACAGAGACATTATTTAATTGTTTATTTATTTTGTTTAATATATTTGTAACGTTACAACAAAATGCAACAATTAGATGACAACAATTGAAATGAAAAATGAAAATTAGTGAAAACAAAATGTATAAAGTATAAAGTGTTTCTAATAGTACAAACACAAGTTGTGTTCAGTCATAAATATTGACATTCAGTCATGTGTTGAAAGGTGTGTTTAGCGTTATATTTCAGTTGTGTTGTGCTGGAGTTGGTGAGTCAGACCTGAAGACTGGTGCTGTGTGCGTTTTGAATATATTTTTTTCAGCCGTGCTTGTTGAGGATAACTTTGTAAGTAATTCCACAGCCATTTGAGTTTTTGGTGCTTATGCTTTTCCCTATAGCAGTGGTGGTGTTTTTGACCACAGCTGAAGAAATAGATAGAGTGTGTGTGTGTGTGTGAGAGAGAGAGAAAGACTGAGAGAGAAAATCATGTGTTCTTCCTACTGTAAATATTTAGCTGAGGGTTAATGCAGGGCAGTAATGGGGAGGATCTTGGCATTAAACACCCCCCACCCCCACCCCTTCTGCTGACTCCACAGTGCTGATGGATAGATAGTTAGCCTGATAGATATGTGTTGGGTGGGTGGGTAGGCAGGGGGTTAGATTTTGGCTAGGTTAATCTTTGACTGCATGGGGTCACTGATGGGACGGACAGGCTGCCGGAGCACTGTGGGTTTTGAGAGTGGGGGAGGAAAGATGTTTGGTGGACATGAATTTATTCAGGCCAGTGGCAATGCATATTAAAGAATGAGAAAAGACAAAGGAGAGAAACAAGATGCTTATTTTGGATAATTTCCTTTTTGATGTGATGTTTTTATCTCTTTCTTAGTTTTATTGTGGTAGACATTTTTCCTTATCCTGATGAAAACATAATTATCAGCAGCTTGTTCTCACTTATACAAAATACATGTGGTGAAAACCAGTGAAATGACTCAGTGACCAGGATTTGATTTAAATAGCAAATTAAGCTTATTAGTAAAATGTGAAATCTGCATTTGCAAGTTTTCCCTTACGTCTTAAAATCAGAGTTTATAGATGAAACACAAGTTATTGTTCTAGTGAAATAATCTCTGCACTAAAAGGAAATTAAGAAATCTTTTATGAATGTCTTGGGTTGCTGTGAAATTTTATTGCATTTTTTCCTGATTTATTTATTTATTTTGTTTACCATTTAGATGGTTTTCTCTAAGACAATTCAGTTTTAGTCAGTATGTTAAAAAGGTGAGCACTGTGGCTGATAATGGTTACAAATATTTAAGCAGGGAAGAAAAACTATTTAAAAACACACACACACGTTATGCAAACCTAGTAAAAAAAAATAAACAGGTCATTTCTCTCATCAATGAACAATTCTGAATAACTACACTGTACATACATTTTTAGTATTTACAGGAGTACAGTTCTCAGTTTGAGACCTGAAAGCTTTGTTTCAGTGTCCCCTCCTCATAACTGCTGAGACTCTTGAATGTGATCATCTGCTCAAACTATTGTAGCCATTGTTAATTCATTGCCTTTAATGTAGCTCCTCTCCCGCTATATGTTGCTGTGATGTTTAATTTTTTTTCTGTTTATTTTTTTCTATTTGATGTTCAAACGTTCTCAGAATAACAAATATCTTTCTGTTGCAATGTTTCAGTCTTTGTATCCATATTCAATTTTACAACTCTGGTTAGATGACTGTGTGTGTTTTAGATTAAAGCAAGTTATAGGGCCCTAGTATTCAGCATTATCTTGTTTGTTGGTTAAAACATTTTATCAGCTGTTTGATACCAGAATATGATGTCATCCACTTTTTAGATCGGACTTAACCCTCCATAAACAGACGCCATAGATTTCCTATTGAGATAATACAAGCTTGAACTAATAAAGGTCAATATTTTTGAAGCTTATGCTCGTACTGAGCAGGAAGGGAAAAGAACCAGGAAGTATGGGCGATGGAGGCAGCTGAGCTTCAGGGGCTTAACGTTATTGATCACACTGACAACTTTTACAAGCCCAGGTGTGTGTGTGTGTGTGTGTGTGTGTGTGTGTGTGTGTGTGTGTGTGCGCGTGCGTGCGTGCGTGCGCGCGCGTGCGTGCGGTTTATTCTTCTTTTTTAATACTAGATGAAGTTTTAATTAAATTATTTAAAAAAAATTTAAATCTTGGCAGCAATTAATGAGAAAATTCACTTTGAAAATAGCAGTTTCTCAGCAACTATAAAAAAAAAATAGACTTGTTATTAACATGACTAATATACCTTTTTCATTTTTATTTATTTTAGGAATTTTTATTAATACAAGGTCTTCAGTCCTTTCCCCCAACCTATGCCAGAGCATCTAATGCTGCTTTTCACTTGAAACCATAGAAGCACCACATTTGGTTTTAGATGAGAAGGTTCACATAAAAGTGAAACAATTTGCAATAAATTAGTCATAAATGTGTGGTACAATTGAACTTCAAATTTAAAATTGTGCAACCAGTTTACGCACTCATTAATAATTTTCATTCCTCTCTGCACACATTCAAAGGAATATGAGATTAACCTTTTAAAATTCAAACATTCCTTCAAATACCCCAAACATAGCCTGGCTAATAAATGGCATCTAATTTTAGGATATTTGAATGAATCTATGTAATAGTATATTATATTTAAATGTAAATTAGAGTAAACCTGTATTTATTGCCTCTTACTAGCACTGATTTTGCTGCATCCCTTTGAGTTAAACTGTTTCATCAGCGCTAGGACTCGATAAACTGTTGGTTTGGCCTCTAATCCAGTTGCTAAAAATCTTGCAGGAGTACACGCCCTCTGAGCCTCAACAGTCCTGCTTTGGGTATCAATTTTTCTAGTGCATATTACAAAGTGTTATAAATAGTATATAGGCCCATGTAGTGTTCGTATCTCTCTCTCTCTCTCTCTCTCTCTCTCAATCTATCTCGCTTGCTGTCTCTCTCTTGCTCTGCCTCGCTCACTCCCTCCACCCCTCCCCTTCTGGCACAAAGATCTCTTGTTCCCCTACTGAATGTGCGCTGCCCTGAGCCATTCAGGCTTTTGTGGGGCTGAGGGGCCCTCTCCCCCCCCCTTCTCCTCCTCTGCAGGGGTCAAAGGGGGGCAGGGGCAGGGCTTATCCCTGGTTAGTGGGCGAGCACAGGGGTGTGTGAGGGGAGGGTGGGTGAGAGAGAGAGAGAGAGACAGAGAGCAGAGAGATAAGAGAACAGAGCGTGCATATGGTTGTTAGGTTGTGTGAAAGTAGAAAAATAAGTTTGTGGAGGTGTTTTTAAAACTATCTCACATTGTGTAATATAAAGCTCCTAATTTCAATTGTGTGAATTGTCTGAATAGGTTAAAAGAATGCAAATAACTCATATAGTGGGCAGGAATGTGCAGATTGTCCCAGTTTGTAAGAGCTTAGTTTGAATGAGTTGCATCTGCTGTCAACAGCTCTGCATTCATCTTTCTGTACATTTGAATTTGAGTTTATTGTAAATGATGCAGTTTTTATGATCATCACCAAATTAAATTATCTGACCTCATCCTCAGATAGGCCTGCATATTTAACCATTGGTTAAATTTCCCTTTTTTAAAAAATATGCTGTTACATCACCTCTTCATCTTGTTTAAAACCCAACTCCATAATACTTGGTTGTGCAAAGATATTCTGTTATTGTGGATACAAAATCATGAAATTACTAATTTTAGAAAAAAAAGGAATGTAAAAAACATCATTGACCCATGTGAAGATTCCCAAGGGAAAAAGAAGAATTTTAGAGCTGCTACAAATTCAGAGTATCAGAGTTTTTAACTTGTCATAGGAGCAAAAGCACTGATGTTCTAATAACCTGAACAGCGGCTCTTTTTTATTGAAGAGTCCCAGCAAGCAGAGACAGTGGCCCTGAAACAGCTCAGTGGGATTTAACCTTCATTTATTTTTAATATTCACTCGTGCTTTTATTGTCATTGTAGCATCAGCAATATTCCTCTAAGGTCATAAATACCACAAAGGATAACATTGTTAATCTCTGTCGTCTGATTTCTTCCACAGGTGTTTTCTCTGGTGCTGATGGGTCATCTTCGGGGACAGGCGCTGTCGCCGTGGGCGGAGCCAGCTCCGAGTTGTCACAGCAACAGCAACCCACGCCTTCTCTGGCCCCTCCCTCTCCATTCACTGCCACCGCCCCGCTAACCAGCACAGCCTCCACACACGTGAGTGCAAACACACAACCTGTCCTTAAAACTGTAAATGTCCTCCCCAAGCTCACATTAAAATACAGGCTCATTAAACACACACTACCTCTTTTTTTTCACCACAGAAACACAAACACACACACACACCCTCTCTTTTCTTTCATCACACACCTCGTCTGTCAATTCACTCACATCTCTGGCATCTTTGAGCTGAAGTGCAGATACACTGTGGGAACACAAATTAACCAAAGTACACTAATTAAGTCTTCTGCACCAAATCTCTCAGCATTATTACTAATCCACTGCATGTTAATTATGTGTGAAATATGTGTGCCCTGATCTTGCGATTGTGTCTAGATTGATCCAGATTGTGTTTTGTCTATGAGTTATTTTATAGGAGATTGTTGGGTCTTTCTAGTTTCATGCAGAGCACAAATATAAGTCGATTTTTTTTTTTTTTTTTTTTTTTAAATAAAATTTGCATTTCCATCAAAGCATCTGTGACTTATCAGCTTAAGTCAATCACCACTGACCTTAGATAGCAGAGTCTGCACTATAAAGTTGAGTGATGCATTTAAGTAGAAATCCAGCTTCCAATATAATGAAATCCTGGATGATGTAACATCGCAATTCACACTCACAATTACAATTTCCATCATGTCCATTAATGTGGAGAACAGGTTAAAAAAAATCCAAATTCACTGTACATTTTTTTTTTGGCTGCAGGTTTAAGGAACATCTTGTTTTATAGAATTTGTTATAGACAATAAATAATTTGATTTGAATTTTTATACAATTTAAAATTTATTCCCATTTAAACATCAGATGTGAAAGCAACAGTTTAACAGGTTTATCCAGATCAAAAGAAATTATGGGAATTTTCAGACCCAAGACTTTCTTCAAAGTCTAATAGTTTTTTGTTTGCTCCACTGGTTTATATACATTTACATTCAAAAGTGAGGGCGTTAACTCTAACGTGATCAGTTCACCGCCTCCCACAAGCACTGCCTTTCTCTTACAAAGAAAAAAAACTCATCTCCAATCACTGACCCCAGTGTCTGTTCTTTCAAGCCCTCCCCAAAGGCCGCGCAGTGTCCACCAAACTCAATTTTTCTCCTGTGTCCACTTACCACCTCTCTTTCTTTTCTCACACACACACTTTTTCTCACCCTCGACCTTCCTTCCTTCTCTCTCCCCATCCATTTCTCTTTTTCTCCCTCTGTTGTCCTGTGATGTAATGACATCTGACAAGCACCACAGTAGGGATGGAGGGATAGATGGAGGGTAGGAGGGGTCGGCGCTTGTGTGTGTGTGTGTGTGTGTGTGTGTTTGTGTGTGTGTGGTGTGGTGGGTGGGTGGGGGGCATTCATGCCTGCCTTGAATTTGCAGGCCTGGCCTTCATCTTTCCGACTCCTCTCTGTTCAGTGCATATTGTAGAGGACAGGGGACCCAGGCAAGCAAAGGATATCATGCCTGTTTGTACCATGTATTGAGCAGCTGCTTAGGCTATAGCTGTGTAGATTGTGTATTTACACTTGTGTGTGTTTCAGCCAGTGGAATAAAAGACAGAAAGTGAGCAGCAGAAAGAAAGTAGAGATATTTTTTCTCCTTGATTTTGTCCCAACAGATTGCTAAAAAAGTGTGTTAGTTTGTACAGTGTGATTCACGCCTCTGGGCATCTGGGACACACACTCTAAATCAAGTCTGCAGAAATTACGCAACAATAGAGGCATGCCAACAACAAGCTTCCCTCAGTGTGTGTGTCTGTGTGAGTGTGTGTGTCTGTGAGTGACAGAGACGATTTGCTATTTTCAGTCAGCTTGCAGACTCTCAGCCTACTGTTATTGGCTATCAGCCCAGGACACAGAAAGGGAGTCCGAGAGAGACTTTGAATGAAAAATGAATGTAAATGAAAAATGAATGTTGATGGGAAAGGGGGCTGGATTATGGCACTGAGTTGAGGAGGAGGAGGAGGAGGAGGAGGAAGGGTTGTCTAAAGAAAAATCTGAAGTCATTTCAGTCAGGGGGAAAATGGACACTGGGAACAGGTTCCTTCTTTGAATTTAACATTTAACAGGGATAGGAATTTCCAGGATGTTTTCCAGATTTTATTATTTTAGACATACCACTTCCATGCATTTGTAATAGGAGAATATGGCTTTCTATTTTTCCCTCACACACCCTGAACACTAGGATAGGAGTGTCTCTCAGAACAGTAGACAAAAAGACAAGGATTTGTTTTTACTCAGTTAGGATTTGTTTGTTTAATATTTTTGCTTTTGTGTAGTTGATTTTTTGACCATTTGTCTGTTCAACCACTCTCCTCAAACTGTTGTGAATTGCGGTAAACCAAACTATTTATTTTTAATCTTATCTAACCCATCAGCTTGCTAAAAAAAAATAATAATAATCTCTTTGCCAGAAATTACCGAGCCCCTGAAGCTTTCAGATACATCATGGAAAAACAACTACAAGTGTTTTTATGGTGTCACATGCTCTGCTTGTAGTTTTACTCTTTAGCAGCTAGAACAGTCAGCCATTTTGTACACCTGATTTCCCTCCTGATGCTCCACCCTCGATCTCCTCACCCCACCCTTCACTCCACGGTCCTTATTTGGGAAATGCCTTAATTGGATTAAACTCTATGCATCAGAAACACTTTGTCAGCATGTCAGTGTACTGTCGGGGTGCTGAGGCACTCTGAGCTGTGTGTGTGTGTGTGTGTGTGTGTGTGTGTGTGTGTGTGTGTGTAACAGAATAATGAGCTGTGGATTTATAATACACCATTATTTTCTGTGCAAAAAATGATGGTGTTGTCAAATTCACATTTAGATATTTTCCCAAATCATTTGTTGGTGCTTTGTGACAAAATGGAAACAACAGTAGAGACCAGAGAATTTAAATTCTCAAACCAGATTCTTTAGATGATTCTCAGCTTTAGATCCAGGTGCATGAAATGTGTAATAATATGCCACTCAGACTTCTCAAGAAATGTAATACAGATGGACTATTCACTAATAGCTGATTGGCATTGTAAACTACCTACCAAAGGAACTCCATGGACTGTGTAACTTGATTTTCAATGTCAGTTCACTGACTAAAATTTCTATTCATCCGTAAATAACTGGTTATTTAATAATAAATAATAAACACATAGTTTTAAAACATTTGATGTGAAATCAAAAGATGACATACAGCAGATTTGCATTAATAATTTGGTTATTTATCAACAACAATCAGCAAAAATGGCAAAAAATCTCCCTTAGCCTCTAAAGTGTAAAAATAAGATATTTTTGTAAACTCTGTTTCTGTTACTGTTAATTTGTTTTTTAACAAAGTTGAGCTTTTGAAAATAGTGAAAATGTGAATTTTTCACAATTTAGTAATATGTTTTATGTCATTTCACTGAACTATTAATTTATAAATGAAAAAATATTTGTCAGGGATGGCCATAAAATTATATTAAATTCAGTGAAAAATGTACTTGTTTTTACTTGTTGTAAAGACACTGGTATGTTTCCAACATTTTATTGAAAGAGATTGCTACTTGAGGCATCGCTTGTTTAAATTTAATACAATTTAAAAACTCCCTGTTAGGACATCCTGATAGTCAAACTGTTTCAGTGTATAAGGACCCCCCCCCCCCTTCTTCATTTCCATTTTGTGACTATACTATTAGCTGTCCAACTCAGTGAAAACAATAAAAAAAAAAAAGAAAATAATCTGAAGAAAAACTGCCTGTGAAGTGAACTTAAATGTGCTTCACAGTTAAAAATAGTTTGTTGTTGCTTATACCTCTGTATTTGTCTCTCTGTCTTCAGGTGAGTGGTCTACCGGGGTCCGTCTTCAACCTAGCTCCCTCCCACATGTTCGGTAACAGACTAAACCCCAACTCAGCCATGGCAGCACTCATCGCCCAGTCCGAGGCCTCACCGGCAGGTATGTAAATGTTTACATGTGTATCTGTTCTTGTGACAAAAGCATGCATGTGTGTCGGAGAGAGAAAGAGGGAGCTAATGGATAGGTCACGCCCCCTCTGTCCCTCAGAGAGGTCGTGGGTCAACACTCATGATATTTTCAAGCTCCTCCCACTCAGCTCCAGTTACATGCCTCTATCGCTGCCCCTCTCCCACCCTATCAAACAAACAAATACAGCGCATTGGCTTAGACATGTGATTTACATGTCGAACATACAACTTCCCTCTTAATTTGTTGCCATTTTGAAAGAGGAAGATTTGGTGATGTAGTGGTGTGAGAGAGGAGTAGAGAAGGCCAGCATGGTGCCTAGGGAAGTGGTTGGTTGTCTGTCCAGTGCAGGAGAGTTGATGAGGGAGAAGAGATGGCATTAGTAATCAGAGTAGCCACTTCCTGATATAAGACATCTGGCTGAGCAGAGAGGAAAGAAGCAAGAGAAAAGAAGAGAGAGTAAAGAGGAGGAGGAGGAGGAAGGTAGGTAGTCATCAGAGCCAGATCCACACTGACCCGCAGGTCAACTCACTAATCAGGCTGAATGACAGGGGGCACAAAGGTAGGTGTGTGTGTGTGTGTGTGTGTGTGTGTGTGTGTGTGTGTGTGTGTGCGCGCGTGTGCGTGTGGGTCCTGTTTGTGTATTTCCTGGAGAAAAAAAAGTTTGGTCCTTTTGAAAATTGTCACTTACATAAAAAAAATAAATATAATTTTTTAGATTAGATACATTTTAGATTTAATTTACCAAGATGTGAATGTGCTCTTATTAGATTAGATTAGGCATTAGACTCTTATTAGATAGATGGATAATTGATTCATTACTTCTTAGTCATGTCATTTACAAGCACAGATTTCACATTTGAAGACTTCAGCACCTCAAAAGTGACAATTGTCTGTTTTTTTAATTCTGTATAACTGTATATTGAACTTCTTTAATTTTATTTTCTGTTAATCTCCCAGTTATTTGATTCACAATTTATTCTAAATCGATTAAAGTTGGCTTGTTTTGTCAATTTTAAAACCTTTACAATTTATTTGACAGAAAAGCAGCAGCAATCTTTGCTCTGAGACCAGAGATTTTTTTTATTTTGTTTTTTTTTGTTTTTTTAAAACAATTATTTGCTGTGTGTGTGTGTAGATTAATCAAATGTTTCACCGCTAAGCAATAATGAAAAAGATCTTTATGTAGCCCTAGTTAACTTTGTATTTCCTTGCAGTGAAGTTGTAGACACTACCACATACAGCACGTGTGCACAGCGTCACAAGCATGAAGTTCTGTTTGTGGGTCATGTGAGAACAAACATGCAAGGTGTGCATGTGTTTGTATGCATGTAGCCTATTTACTTTGGCAGTCATTTCTCTTTGCTTTTGAGTGTCTGGAGGGAGGTGCCAGGACAGAGAGGGTTTCCAGAGAAAAAGGACTTGAAAAAGAAGCCAAGCGAGGGACTAGAGTGGTGACCTGGTGGGGGTAAAAGCTGGGATTGACTGTCTTAAGTAGAGGGGAGTTTGTGTGAGTGTGTAAATGCAAAAGTGTGCGTTTGCGTGTGTGTGTGCATGTGTGATTCATTACTCCCACTGAGGAAAATGAAAAGAAGCGTCTGGCCACAGGCCGAGAGGGAGGAGATAGAGAAGGTGGAGAGAGAGAGAGAGAGAGAGAGAGAGAGAGAGAGAGAGAGAGAGAGATGTCTCTTATACACATTCTGCTGAGTCGAGAACGTCTCTGTGAGCCAAGGAGTTGCTCTGGTCGCAGCTGTTCTGCGGAGTAGGCCTCCTTCCAATAGACTCTTAGCATGGACTATGGCGA
>CM076667.1:11759429-11781347 GCA_038496675.1 Rachycentron canadum
GTTCAGCACCCCTCCTGTCACCCCCCCTCTCTTTCTCAGCTTTCAGCTTTCACTCTTTTCTCTCTTAAATAAGTGGATACCTGCCAAACACTCATACTGGATCGCCCCCTTTTCCAGAAATAGCCACATGTGATAAATGTACACACTCTTAAATGACTGACACACTTGCTTGCACATAAAACACACACTAAATCACAGGTATACACCTTCCTCTCTGCTGCTGGATCTCTCGCAGTGAGCCATGGTGTGAGTAGTGGGTTGATAATGAGATGCATGGTTGATTGCATTGGTGTTAACTAAAATAAATATCATATGTGAGGTAAGAGATGTGGCAGTACACACATGTTGCTAGTTGACATGACAACACACAGCTTAAAGGTGTATGATTAGGTGACTGTATGTCTGTGTGTATGTGTATGTATAAAATCTGTTGTTTTGCTGTGCAAATCTAATGCCGCTCTCATTAACCACATCCAGTTCTTCCCCTGGTTCTTCTGCACCATCTCTGTCCTGGGAATGGTCTCACACTATTTAGCACTGTCCCCAGGTATCGCTACCATATTTCCTTCTACTTATTCCGGATGCTCCTATAAATAAAGTCCTCTCTTCCTGGCATAATACATCTTAATTCCCAGCTTTCCACAAGGCATGCTGTGGCCCTTTCGCCGGCTCTGCACTTAGCTGTTGTAAGCTTCCTGAGCCGGATGCAAAAATGCAAGCGTTTCACCCTTTCACTTACTTTCAATTTGGCATTAATGATGTTGTTCTACATAGAGGCATGAAGATAAAAGATGTGTGGAAAAGTCTTTAATGAGTACTCATAAATGGCCATTGTGTGTTCATTAAAAATATTTGAAAAAAGGGCAACGGCTCCATCTCTTTCATATTATTGATAATCACAATTTTATGGTATGTAATAACCATGGTAATGGATATAAATGCTACCACTGTTTATATCTCCATTAGCAAATATAAGTGGTGCCATCTCAAAATGCAAACACAATGGTTATTTGCATACAAGGCTGAGGACCTCCAAAGAGAAACAGGAAGCTTCTCAACATCATGATTTTTTATTAGGAGTCCCAGTAGTCAGCTGGACCACCTGAATTTTTTTTTTATTCATCCAATCACAAACATTGTGTGATCTTATATAATCTTTTTGTTTTGAATCTTGTTCTCCCTCAACTCAGACTGGGTGAAAAGTTGTGTTCTGGCTTCCATTAATGAAATAAATGAAATACAGTGTTTCATAAGTAATGATGAGTCTAACTTGTTCTCTGTGGCCCCACACATCCTCCTCTGGCACAGCTTTGTCATTATTTTACATTATGCTACGTCCTGGGGGGCATTTCACTGAGATAAAAAAGAAATATGCAATGCAAGTTGAATATTAGTTCATTATTTAGTAACACTGAGTCCTGAATTAAAGTACATATTATTGTACTCTGATAATGATATAAATATAAATGATTTGCATAAGATTGCATTTCAGATACAAGCGTCATTGGAAATTAATTACCAGAGGTCATATGCTGCTGAAAGTACCGTCATTCATTCCCCCTGATTTTGTCTTTTTATTATCTGAAATCAAACAATGAGGCTCAACGGCAGAGTGAATGAACTAGTGGGGAATTTATTCTGCATGTCGTGCACTGAAGATTTACGTGGACGCCATAGCTAAAAATCATACCAAATGTCTTTTAAATGTTAAACCAAAATGTAAGACCTAATGCGTCAGCTGAGAAGAATATCAATTTGCAAACAATTTCTTCGAGGGAAAATGCAGCGTGAGATATCTATTAGATGCTCTGCACACAGAGTAAAAAAAAAAAAAGTGTCTTGTAAAAATGTCTATGCCAGTTACATCTGTATGTGGGCGTGAAAATATTACGAGGTGTAAAGTTTAAGTGTGAGAAAATGCATTGCAGAGCTGAAGGAGAGCTGCAGACAAATGGTGGCGATGCCAGTGAAATAGTTGGCAAACCCCATCAGATATGTAAGAGAGATTGCCCTTGAAAACTAGCTTTGTCTGATGCAACAGTAAACTCATAGTTTGTGTCAAGAGCCATTTTGAATCCGCAGCTCTGCAAATATGTTTAATAATCGCAGTCCTCTGCTGTCCTCCGTTTTTGAAGTTTGACTTTTTTCAGATTCCCCAGCAAAATGTATCATTCCTTTGTTGTTTGTGTCATTTAACTTCTTTTAAAATTATGCCAGTCTCAGCTATTTTGTCAGGTTTTTTTTTGTTTTTTTTTTTGTCGTCGTTTCTCCAAAACAGATTTTTCTGGTACTACCCTAATGAGACCCTCTCACCGTTTCCATGGTGACAGTCACAAAACTGTCAAGTTTCCGCTCTTTCAAAAATCTTGTGGGGGGTGTTCTGCAACTGTCAGAAACACATTTTCAAACGGCACATCATTCCTTTCAAAGGTGAACCTTTCATTTTTGGTGAATTCAGCCAGTTTGCGAGTCCTTTTATCAAAACACACAGCCTCACTGTGTCGAAGAATGCCAACGCGCCGATTGTTGAATAAATAAAACACATAAGCAGCTGATCCACTGTTAACGTGTCGGTTGGATTTCTGCAAAGCTTTCTATGGCTTACACTGCAGAATGTGACTGTTAAATGATCTCAGTGATGAAAAAGTGAAGCTTTAGACTCAACATGTATTAATGTAGCTTCTACAACAACAACAAAACAGATGAACTCTTCTGACACTGCGTAGAACTGCTCCTTTATTGATTAGCTCACAAGACATTTAATCTCCTCATTCATTCGCGAGGTGACACACGGTCTCGCACACTGTCCGCTTGCCAAAAAATTTGATCTTAAAAAGAGTCTGCTGTGCTGACCTTCCTTGACATCACTGGAGCACACAGTGCTTCGATGCGTGCCCTAGTTTAAGAGCTATGGCCCTGCACGGAGTTAAATGTGACCAAAGAGGACACTGAAGGATTGAAGAACATCAAAGCCAAACACATACTAGCTTTGTGCAGAGAGAGGATGTGTGTATGTCCCAGTGCTCCTCAGTCTGACCTCAGGGTGTAAATATACCCTCTGGTCCCGTACAGCATGTACGGCCAGCAGATGAGCCCTGTCAAACCACACCTGTATACCTGTCATTTTCTGTCAGTCGCTTAGCTCGGCTGGGAAGCATTAGGTTAGGCACCAAAGAGAAAGATCTCACAGTCTCGCCTTCACACACAGCAATGCATACAGCAATACACTCAGGAATACACACGCAAAGACACGCAAGCAACCACTCACGCTCTGTCAAATAAACACACAACGCACACAGGGGACCAGGATTCGTCTAAAAGACGCTCATGTAATTTCATCATTATTTTTTCCTCCTCTTCTTCTTCACAGTTTCTCATTCTCCCTAAATGTCCTCATTTCTGTTCACACATATTTTGGCGCACTGAACCGTGTGAGAGACAGTCCCTTCTCCTCAAGCAGATCCAGACGTCAATCAAACAGCACATGGCATGCCTCCCTGTGAGTGACAGGTGATGCAGATGCACATTTCAGAGAGACGAGTCCGAGCGACACAGCACTGCTGGCAAAACAATGCAGACAGGAGGGAAGCAGGACGGCACGCTGCATTTATTAAACAAGACAGGGACATGGACCACAATGAGCGGAGATCAGCTTAACATGACATCCACAACACTGGAGCTCAACATACAGAGTGTAATGTTATTTTAACCCTGTCTGTGTAGTGAGAAATCACAAGTGAGCTGCTTGCAAAAATATGTATTCATCTCATTTCCTGCTTCATCAATAATGAAAATTAAGTTGTTGCTTCAGCTGCAGTTGTTCAAGGTTACTGAATGCCATCAACAGACACTATACATGCAGAATAAACAGGTTTTTTTTGTGGCTTTATAAGGTGAATGATGTGGTCAGAGAGGGAGGTTAGTAGTCAGACCCTGTTGTCCTGTTTGTGAAAGGCTACCGGGGAGAAAGTGAAGGAGAAAGAGGAAAAAAAAAAGAGAGAGAGAGGGACAGGAGGAGGGAGGGTGAGAGGCTGAGATTAGCCAGTGTCTGTCTGCAGGCGGCAGGCGGCAGGCCACGGGGCAGGTGAGAGGTGAGAGGAAGTGAAGCGAGAGGAGAGTTAGGGGGTAAGGGCTGACTCAGAGAGCCTGTGGCATCCCCCACTCCCCACCTCCAGCAAATACACACATACAAATACTGTATTCACTCATATATGGAAACACCACCTTTTTAAATAGATGACCCAGAATTGTAGCCCATCACTCATTAAGACAAACCATAATGAAAAATAATTGGAAAGTTAATCACTTTCAATACTGTAGCTTCTCCTGCTATGGCAACAAAAACTTGTCAGTAAATTCAGATAAAAATATTCTTGGCATATCACTGGGAATTCAAATGTCTGTTTCCCCTCAGAATAATTCTATTTTTGTTTTTCCTCTCTCCTCCTGTCTGTCTCTCTCTTTCTTCAGTCGACTGAATAATCTACTGCCGTTCTGGCAAAGTGAAATGTCAAGGTCATACGACTTTGTCTTTCTAGAATTACAGATCCGAGTGTCATCTTTTCTCTCTGCATGTGAGAGGCTGATTTCTTTATTTCCTTTTTTTTTTTTTCTAAATCATAAAAATCAAAGATTAATGAGATAATCCTGATTAATGTGTTGTTCTTGCGTTGGTTAAGAGTAGCTTTGAGACGGACAAAGGAGCAGCAGAGTCTTGCCTGGGAGCAGAGTTTGCTGAAAGCAGGCTTTGTTTGGGATTTGTAAATGCTAGTGGGATGCCAGTAATGGGACCTGGGAGAACGTGATCCTGTATCATTTTTCATAATCTGCATATATCATAAAGAATGGGTCTCATCATCTACCCACAGGTTTAATATGTGATGGATATGTGGGAGCAGCTTCATGCAGTCCATTTTTTAAGACAAGATATTCCCACTGAAGATATGAATACTCAGAAAAATATCAGCATATGGGTTTTCAACAGTGCTTATTTTTCATTTAGTTTTGTTTAGCTGTTTAACTTCAGGGTGAAAAGGTTTCCATTTTTATTGTAGCCAACTCTGTATGTTTTAAATATGCTTTCCAAACTCCAAAGTTGTATAAACATGCTAAGTCATGCCCTTCCTGCTGTCCTCTGGGACATTAAAGGCATATTTACCTGAACTGCGGCCCTCTAAGTGCCCCGATCATTCCCTGTGTCACAAGCAATCCGCCAAGGCCACTGTGTGTTTAATTAAAAAGACAAGGTTTACCCGTGAATATATCCTTCCAGCATTCCACATACATTTCAATGAGATGCATCTTATTTCTGTAGCAAAAGGAGAGTGATGGAATTTCAAATGGCAGCATAATTATGGTGTGCTTTTCCTTTTGACAGAAAATCAGTAGCCAGTCCTCCAGGTGGAGTAAGCTTGGCTGAGTGGAGCTGATTAGAGGCCATCAGGGGAGAGAATACACCTTTAACAACATTGACGCCGAAGCTCAGAGAGGAGCTTTATTAGCATATGTCTCAGCTATAGGCCATGTAGATCACTGTATTTGTTAGGGAGGGAAACAGTTTAGCAGTCAATTATACAGCAACAGTTTGGCATATATTGTTACTCTCTCTTTCTCCTTGAAATCACAAAGTCCTCCTTCCTTTGATAAGAGGACCCTCACCTTCACACCAATTTCGAGGAAGAGGCAGATAAACAATTGGCAACCACTGTAACAAGATAAAAAAAAGTGTCTATACAGTAAAAAAAAAAAAAAAAAAAGTTTCAATATAAAAATATGAGAGACATGGCTGTACAGTCCTTTAATCAATAGTACTCCACACTCATAAAGAGACTGTTAAGTCCATTTCATTGGTAATCTTCTGAAACCGCTGGAATACTACATTCCCCATAATACTAATAACTATAGGATCTTTTGTTAGACCCTTCCTCCCTCGTAAGATGGCGACATCTTTCAAATTCCATGCCCCCCAATGTGTAATTTAAGGCTTCTATTACAAATGAGTTGTCTTCAAACCAATGATGGAGATGATAATAATAACCCTTGTGACATCATGTGGGTTATTTTCCAAGACTACAAAACGTCCCCTGGAGCTACATGAGACATTCTCTTGTAACTGAGTTGGTAAAGTTTGCTGAATTTGTTCATAAATTGTTCAAATGTAAAACTCGCTCAACTTAACTTAACATAAGAAAACATTAGAGTTGTTAGTTAGGCTTGTCAGTTAGCCTGATCATTACAGTACCAGCTGTAAAAGTACAGTAAGTGCAGTACAGCTCTGTGAATATGACTCCAGTGATTTTACTCAGAAAGGGGAGAATTTAAGGGGAATTAATTTTGTTAACTTGGTCGGCTTAGTTTAAATTTTGATCAGAGGGAAGATACAGGACTAATCTGAGAAATGCCTACAAACATGCACATAACAAGCCTCTGTCATCGACATCCTCAAGCTAAGAAAAAACAATATTTTTTTAGAAAAATTACATCCAGAGTGCAAAGCATGTTGGTTATTATGGTAAGAAGTAACCAGTTATCTTTGTTTTAAAACAAGTGATTGTACGAAGGTCCTGAATGTGAGAACTGTACAATTTAAGGAGCAACATCACACACGCTACAGTGAGCCAGACGCACTGTGGCATCACACCCAAACACACCACTCAGCGATGCTGGTTGTGGGCGTCTGCTTGATTTGAGGATGAAAGATTGATTGATATTAATATGGTTAACACACACACAAAGAAAAAAAGGTGAAAGAAAGACAGACCTCCCTGCAGCTTTGACTAGGCTCCGCTGTTGTTGTTTTTTTTTGGGGGGGTGGGGGGGTGGGTGGGTTTCCACTATTTTTGTTGTTGCTTTTTCATACACACTGCACAAGGACAAACACTGTCTTCTATCTCCATCACTGACACAATGCATGCAATCACTCCATACCACTTGACTCTGATAGGCTGCCTGTGACTAGACAGCGCCCCACACATCAAACAGAAGTGGAATGATTACTAGTTACTCAGCCAGCCAAGTGTAGGCTGTGCAGCTATGATTTGAAAGCACAATTTAGCATTAAAGACACAACTGCTGTTGATGCAATAATCAAAAGTTGTCCACTGATGACATGAAACATCAGACATAGGTGTGCACAAATCTCACACACACACACACACACACACACACACACACACACACTCATGCGTGATCAGGTAAACAAAGTCAGTGTAATATACCGACAGACTAAAGATTTGAGTACCTCCATATGTTCTCACATGACCTTGTTTTGCTTTCAGAATAATTTATATCTTAAAACGCGTCTGCTGCGGAGAAGTGAAAAATAAAAGTATTGTCACATTGGTACAAACTGGAAAGTGGTCCTGAATAACTGGTGTTTTATTTATTTATTTACTGTCAGCACTTAGCAGTTCCTCCTTCGCAGGAGAGGTGAGTGTCGACCACTTGTAATGCTGTTGCTAGGAGCCGTTGACGGAAATGTCAGTCGACTCAGCAAGTGATGAGGTTTGACATATGGCATCAAAGCATCATTAGACCTGCACCTGCTGCAGAGGGAGTCTGCTCTTTCACAAGGGGTGCAGCACCAGGGGGAAGCCTATTGGGACAGGGAAGGATAAGATGACCGGTAACGCACACCCATTGTGTCTGAATTATAATCTATTTCATTGTATTGAAAAATCTCATGAAGGCCATTGCCCCATGTGCAGACAGCCATTGTAATTTTATTTTATTATTTATAAAATTTATTATTTATTTATTTTATTATTATTTTCATGAGTATTATGTCTGCATAAGTCAGGTCAAACAAACCCTGGTGCACTTAATATAATTTGCCCTCAATGAGGCTTCAAGGTAAGGGCAATAAACTTTATTAAGTCATTATTCTAATCTTAATTGTTTTTGTACTTATACATATAGCATTTCTCAGCTCCTCAGTTAGTTTTTTCTTCATTATTTACTTAGATGAAACAGGCCTGAATTGAAGTTTCAGCACATAAACAAATAAGAACAATCATTTCTGCAAACACACACTGGGTTCAGTGTGTTTTTG
This sequence comes from Rachycentron canadum, assembly GCA_038496675.1. Classification (NCBI taxonomy): domain Eukaryota; kingdom Metazoa; phylum Chordata; class Actinopteri; order Carangiformes; family Rachycentridae; genus Rachycentron; species Rachycentron canadum. The sequence continues at coordinate 11,767,480 of CM076667.1, forward strand.
GTGGAAGAGAAAGTGTTATTTTCTGACGGCATTCAAAATCTACAATGTCTTGTTTCCTGCAGGGGCATTCAAATAGTAATAAAGCATGATTACAGTAATTTCACCTCCACAAAAACAAGTCAAAAAGACACTTTTTAAAACGTATATATTATCATAATGGAGTTTGCTATGTTTGCAGTCACAGAAATTATGACAGCATGTCAAACTGCAACAAAAACTGAGGATCAGTAACCAAGATAAACACTGAACAGGATAGTCAATAAAAGCGACAGATATACAAGTCTATGTAAAAATGTCACTGAATTTAATTAGCACCTCTGTCACCCAATCGCAACCTAAATTGTAGGTAATGAGCGCCACAAAGTTAAATTTATGCAACAAGTATGGCTGCCATGCAGGCTTGCACGTATAAAAAGGCCTCTATGCAATGATATTGCATAGAGGCCTTTTTATACGTATATAATTATATACGCATAAATATAAATATGTATATAATTGTTTTAAATACTAAAATCATATATGCCTTCATTTATATCATACGATGAGCATTTCCTACATACTGAACACTTTATATTTAACCACTTTATAGGCAGTCACAGCAGCACGGAGAAGGATCCATAATGGTGCTCACCTGGTGGTAGTCATTAGGTTTGATGACATGTCCACAAGGTCATATCACAGCCAAGGAATACGAGGCCATTTTAAAAGGACCTGGAGCAGCTATGGAGCAAACGCCACAGTGCTCCAAAGTTGAGGATGTACTTATTAGCAGCAGGAAACAAATTCAAGAGCGGTTTCAATAGCATTATTCTGTTTGAAAAACATAAATACTGTTAGTAATCTCTCTTCTACCTCAATTATCTACCATTGTATTCCCCATCCTCCACCTCCCTGCCCTTAGACCATACACACAATTAACTTCTTTTTGGCAAGACTGTTTAACTTTCAAAAGAAGAAATAAAATAGTCTTATAAATGAAAAGTTTAATTCATGATCAATAAAATCCCCACTTGCTCAATTCAGTGCATTCAGGGGTTTAACAGCCTCAGTTGACCAGGAGCTTGTGTTGGCTAATGTTAGATACTCTTTAAGAACACTAACTAGATGTAACTGCCATCTCTAAATAAATAACATTATTAACAGCTACATGATTATAAATACCATTCATCATCACATAGCTGTTGATTCTGTTTAGTATGAGCTACATGTTCTTGATCATTTCTACTGTTTGGATGTGGCCTATGATGAGCTGCAAGTTTGACCTACAAGTTCAGAGAAATGTATCAGAAACAAAACAGTGAACATCACTTGTGACTGTAAGTTTTGCCTTGCAGCTGCATTCGGTAAATCTCTGATTAATGTTTGTTGGGTGTCTAACAAATCAGCAGTAGTGCCACGCAGTAGAGTGATTTTTTTTTTTTTTTTTTTTTTTTTTTTACTGAGGAAGAGGAGTAGAAGACTAGAAATATAGTTGTAGTCAAAGCAAAATATGTTACATTGCACTCAGTGAAGATGTATTTATATAAACTCCCTGTACGTGTAATCTGATTCTCCATCGCTGCCAGATGGTGCTAGAACTTTCTAAATAAACATGAAAATATGGACTTTAAGACAAGGTTCTTTTAATTAACACATTGTAAGAAATACCAGACTCTGGACCAGCCGAAGGTATGAAAATCAAAGTGACAGCTCCCCATCCTGAAAGCAGCCTCTCTTCACACATTCCTCAAAACGCACGCAACATGCAGGACTTCAGTTTGTGTATTTCTCCCTGCAGTCAAAGACAATAGCTTCACAGAGCAGAGTGTGCATGGACAGTGATTTAGCCTAGCCATGATCATTTTATCACCAGGCCAATTATGTGGTAATGAGGAGCTACATCATAGATAACCACACACCAGTGACTCAGATAACACAAATCGCATGAATATGTCTATGTACGCGCACGCACGTGCATACACTCAGGCAACAGCTGTGAATTGGTGGATACTGAAGCATGGACATTACCATGGCATGATGAATGACTATTTTCCCCTTTCTCAGCATTGCAATATGTTTTAATACAGTGTTACATTGCACCTTTTCCTGCCCCTGCTGCCTTATGAGGAGTTTCTTTTTCTTTATTAAAAACCATTAATTATACTTGACACTTCTAATGGGTATGAATGATTTGTGAGGGAAATATCACAATAGCTGCCTCATTAATAATTATTGAATAAGAGGAATAAGGAGTCAGCTAATCTATTATAGAAAAAACTAATTATTTTTTTTAAAACAGGCTTTGGTAGCTTATTTCACACTAGCAAACACAAGTCCAGCAAAGTGGTACACACTTTTAGGGCAACAAATGTACAATTTAACTTGACACTTGAATTTGACAATCAAAGGATTAGGGACTCACTAAATCACAGGGCTACAATTGTGCTCTCAGTCAATTTTCCTTCCACAACATACCACTGTGGATTTATGTGTAAAAAGGACTGAAAAGCCAAGTACACAGTAGTCATACATCACCAAGCAAAACAAATGAAATGAGAGTTGAGTGATGATCCCAGAGGATTTTGAGATAAGCAATAAGCCTAACTTCTGTCAATAGAAAGGTAAAACTTCATTCAGATACAAGCAGTCTGAAGTGATTAATTGTGTTTTGGTTTTATTAGATTTGCAATGTGGTTCTTGTCTGATTGCTGTAGACTCAAGCCGATCGTCATCATTTTGAAATATGAGCGAGGGCTGCATATCACAAAGTGCACTCTCAACTTTTCTGGCTGTAAGGAGTTGAAAATTGTTTTTGTGTGCAGTGATTCTTTGGGATGATTTTGTGTCTGAAAAGAAAGACAAGTAGAGAAGCAAATGTATTTGTGAAGTCTATGAATCTGAACTGAGGCATATTTTTCCTGTGGGATAATAGCTGTATAGTCTTCATCAAATCAAGATGGCAAAGGCAATTAAGTTTTTGTGTGGGTTTCTGCTAATATGCAGTTGGCCAACGGCAATTTTTTTTTTTTTTTTTAAATCACACTTTTAAATCACTGTACCACAACTACAACACTGAAGACTGTGTAAGGGAGTGAACAGATAGAAGTGAGAAAGACAAAAACAAATTGTTTGTTTGTTTGTGTTAGCACACCAACATTTCATAAATGCCAAATAAATGTTATTAGTTTTGCAGGTATCTAATATCTATCTAATATCTAATAATCATACAACAAAGAACTGGTAAAATGGAGTTTTGACCAAATGATGACCTTAAATAAACCTGAAAGTTAGTGGATCACAAACATTATGACAATCCATCCCATAAATCTTAAGACCCTTCACTCAAATGAACAAATGTCAACCTGTCGTGATGGTGCTACAGGAAAGCTCAGGGGATCACCAGTGTTATCATCCTCCAGGGACAATGAATATTTATAACATTTTTGTGCTAATCCATCCAACAGATGTTTCACTAAAAAAAACACACAAGATAAACCTTTGCCCTGCTGGCTGCTCTCAATGCAAAGTCAAGGAACAATCCTCTGGGGGCCATGGATGGTGGACCAAAGCAGTAAAAATGAAATAAAAAGCAGGAAAGTGGTAATTTTCATCATTCCCTAGTGGGACCCCCAACTCCAATCAGCCCCTACTGTCCCCAACACACATGAATTCACAGTGCACACATGCATACACACGCACACACAGTCAGCTCCTTATCAATGCACTCCAGAGGATTTGATGGCTTTCAGATCCCACCCCTCTTATTATGGTCATCTTCAGAGCACATTCACAGTGGGAGGATTGAAAGGAGTGAATCTGCTTCCAGCATCATTCAGAAAATTCATAGAGGCCCTCAACAGGGAAATGAGATGGATGAGTCCACCCCCACCCCCTTCCCCTTTTTTATGTATCCATGGAGCACTTCAGAGTAATATGCTTTCACTCTATTTTACCTTCCCATGGTATTTGGCTTCAACTCTGAGACTAGGGCCCCTCTCTCCATTTAGAGCGCTGGCGTCTGGAGATAAAGGCAGTGAAAGCAAAAAAAAAAAAAAAAAAAACTAAAACTAGCAGATAGGATGCTGAGAATGATTCTGACCGACCAGAGTGATTCTAGATCTACTCTGTGACCTTTGTCTGTATCGGTGAGTCCCATTTCCTTGGGATTATGGGCTCTTATGAACGCAAGTTTAAAAAATAAATAAATAAAAAAGGGGCAAAAACAAAAGAGACGATATTACAGAACCCAGACAATTCAAACTGTACTCATGTCCCACAACTATCTCCTCCTTTGTTCTCTTTGTTCCTCATTTTTATCCCACATCGCCCTTTTCCCCATATGTTTCAATCTCAGGGAAAGAAAAAAGACCTGATTACAAGAATCTTGGCACTTTTGCTGTTACCCAACAGAATTGAGTTTCAGTTAGCAGGACCAAGCTGTGAACCGTTGTTTACACACAGACAAGAGACAAGGAGGTTGATGCCATCTGGCCTCACTGAGAAACAAACCAGAAGAACGGCCATCACATGTAGATGCTTGTTCGGCCCTTATTTCCATTGTACATGATGTGGAGACCTAACAGTTCAGTGAAATACAGGGTTATTTTTCTCCATTGATTATAGCCTGGGAAAGTCAGGGCTTCTTTTTTTTTTTTTTCTTCATGCCCCTTTCAGTCATTGTTACAGAAAGTCATTATTATCTGTGGCAATAGCAGTCACTCCATTCCCCGTGGCAAGGACAGTGACAGATGAAGTGCTCTGATTACCTGCGGTTTATCATTCAATATCTTCAAAATTTGGATGATTCAGCCAGTAAAAAAAAATCTTACCATTGAGCTGACCAATCAAAATAGTTACAGTTTATTTTTTATTTTTTTCTAAATGTTCCAAATATCCTTTTAATTTTGTGGTATCACTCAGTCATGAGGGTATCAAATCTCGTGCAGAATGAAACCTCTCAGATTTCCTGGCGTTTGGGGGAAATTGCTTTCATTGTGACACAGTTTGAGGCCACAGTTTGCAGCTGACCTTCTGTCCATACATGAATGTCACCAAAATATTGTGAAAAATCTTGCTAAGCAGTTATTTTCAAGGGCAAAAAACCTGAGAGAACAAAGTTGTGGCCATGACTTTGAAAAATAAGCACGGGCTGGTGCAAACAACTACATGTACATAAGTGAAAAGATGTGACAGACACACTGACATTGGTGTCAATATGATCACACAAGGGAAGGCCCATATTACACACACACACACACACACACACACACACACACAAGCATTTACTATAGACTGTGATGAAGATGAAGGAGAGGGAAAGAACTGGAAGCCAAATCCACCCTTGGGGCACAATAACTCACCAGTAAGCTGCCACAGCAAGTCACAAGATTAGGTCTGAATCATATTTTTTTCCCCCCACCATCATTTTTCCTCTGCCATGATTAGCATGATGTTGGAGCACTGAAACCAACTGCAGCCTTTGCACTTATCCCCTTTCTTGCTGCCAATCTGACGGCAGAGTGAGAGGAAAGAAAAGTAGCAAGTGAGCGCTAAAGAAAAGAAAAAAGCTAGTGAGAGTGAAAAAGTCTAAAGCAAATGAATGAAGCGGTGACTTCCTAATGATAGGACCACTTTATCTGATTGGAGGAAGGAAAGAAATACTGATAGGAGAATTTCTGAAAATTGAGCCAACGAAAGATATGAGAACTTGTATCTGCACTTTGCCTCTAACTGATGTGTCAGTCAAAGTCGTGCCTTTGTGTTTTATTTGGACGGCTGTTCTTATCTCAGACCTTACATTAGACGAAGTAGTAGAGCTAGAGTACAGCTACCATTTTAAATACAAAGAGAGCTGCTGGAAGAAAAATAAGATCTAATGAATGCTTCATTTTACAGTGAAATAAACATCAACCGTGAAATCAGAAATGTTTTCATTATAAATCTTTTATTCCTAGAGTTGAAGACTAATCCATATCTTCTCAGTAACCATAATCTCTGTGACTGTAATTTTAAACTTACCAAGAAGTTGTGGCTATAAATTGACATTTTTATTTTAAAGATTCCTTTTTAAAGGTTTTGGTTTCTTCCTGTAAATTCTGTCTGCAGCTAACCCGGTTAATTTTACAAGTTGTGAGGCCGAGGTGTCGTTGCGTTCGCAAACTCTGACAGGTTTACCTTGGGTGACAGTTTGTAAATAGAGCTCTTAACAGAAATACGCCACCTCAAACTTTTAGCTCATGTTCAAGACAAAAAAGAAAAATAGTCCCTTGGATGGGATTGATGGGTAGGTTACCTGAAGTTCATGTCAAGGATTCAGGAAGTTTAAGCCACATCTCCCTCTTGTATTATGCAGCTTCATATTTGAAGCAATTCAAGTTGAACTTGAGTTGAAAGCAAGATGGAAAAAAATACAGAATCTATAGACACTCTATTATTCTGGTAGACTGGATGTTCAGCACATTTTCAGACACTGTCAACCAAACACACACAAACATCTTTCATATTGTAAAGCAGAAGCTGAATGACTTTCTGTCAATGTAATTGCATAGCATCATTCAAATTCAGCCAATCACTTGTCAGCATTGTAAAGAAATGTATATTACATCCAGATTTCACTTAAGAATCTCATAGAACACTTCTTATTGAACACAAACAAACAGACAAACAAAAAAGCTGGCTCAGGAGTTTCTATAAATCTATTTACTTTGTGATAAAACTGTGGCACTGGTTCTATCTTCTCTGCCTCTGTTTTTAAAGTCTTAATTCACTTTAAAATGTTAAATACATATCTCTATCAGCAATGCGCAGTTTCTTACTATAATGCATGTTGTACTCATTCTATAATGAAGTGATGACTGAATTTTCTATCAATTTACATATTTGACAAGTTGCAAATGTGCTGATATTGAATATATTGGTAAAATGTCCACAGACAAGATAAACGTTGTACTGACTGCATTTGTGTTAAGTTTTTATGATGTGTTTATGCTCTGGTGAAGGTTTAGGGAAGCTTGTGGTCTGGACTAACAGAGAAAAATGTATTTATAAGACCTCAATAGTCTGCCAGTCACCCAATGAAATGCATACATTTTTGTCACAATCAACGTGCTATGCCTGGATAAATCAGTTTGCTTTGCAGTAACCATGAGCACATAGACATAATGCATTCATATTCACCAGCATTGTAGACCAGCAAAACCAGCAAAGCAATGGTGACTCCCTACCTTTGAGGTCTAGAAGTTGCGATTTCTCCATTCTTTGATTAAATATATTCCACAGATTAAAAAAAGAAAAAAATTAAAAAGAATTTTTCATAAAAGTTTTCCAAGTAATGAAAATCTTCATTAGAAGTCCACTGTAGACTGTTAAACTTTGTTCCATCACTTTCATGGATGTATTGATCACCTCTTTCCATACTTCAAACAAATTTTCCCTCTTCCCTCTTTCCTCTTTCCTCTTTCCTGTCTTCTTCTTCTTCTTCTTCTGCTTTTTCTTCTTCTTCTTCAGGTTAGATTGGTGGTTCCAACTATCTTGGAGGTGCATTACTGCCACCTATTAACTCTTTGATAACTTTGTGTCTTAGAAGTACTGAAAGCAGTTTTCCACAGTTTTGTATTTAGAGATGTTTGTGGATCCCAGTGAAAAAAGAGACTAAAAAGTTATAGCTTGCATATATTTTTTTAATTATTTATTGTTATTATAGTTTCATGCTAGATGAGCAAATTATCAGAAATGACTGTTACCTTGCAAATGATTTCTCATAAAGGCACATTGGCCTTACAGTTCCTCTGTTATAAGCACTTTCATTTGAATATGCAAATGCTTATAATTAGCATTTTTGAAAAAGGGCCAACCAGAACCGAAACAGATGTCAACCAAAACCATGGTCTTTCCACAACCAAAGCATTTTTGCTGTCTAAATCTAACCACAGACAGGACTTTAAATATGAACCCTGGTATTACCTATGACAGTAATGCACTAGCCTATATACACCCTGCATACATCCCGACTGCCTCGTGGTGGTGATGCTGCTGCTGTTAATAAATGTAGCACTTTATTAATTCAAATAATGTATTCCCAGTGATTATTTTTCCTTCAAAACGTTGCTGTTGGAGTTTGGTTGTATAGACACGTAATTTCTCTCGGAGACATGGCTGAATGGAAAGTGGATTTCAATGCTCAATATTGTCTTGAATTATTCTTATATGCTCCTCCCAACCCCGATGAGTGCACTCTAAACAACACTACAGCACAGAACAAGTGGGACTGGTGGGAGGCTAGCAGCAAGAGTGCCAGTGTCTTATGAGAGCAGATGGACCGCAGTGCCCCAGTAACTCATCAGACCAAATATGACTCATGGCTTTTGCTTTTTGACTTGTGGCATCTGCTTCAAAGTCTGAACTATTCAAAGTTTGGCAGACTGTGAATACAAAGGTCTGACTATAGCGTCTGATTCAGGGACTGTCATAAAGGGCTGGAGTAGTTTACACATTATGTCAGACCAAATGGCTACTAGTTTAGTTGAGGCAGAAGTATAATTTTTATTCAATTTTTTTTTTTTTTTTTTTTTTTCTATTTTTGACATTTGGGAATACGCTCCAACTCCAGCTGAGGAAACAAATTCCTTGGCAGGAGTTGGAGTGTTATTGATACCACTCTCATGAATATTAAGCTACTGCTAGGAGTTGGAATAAGCCCAATTTAGTCAATACGGTCAATTTAGTTACTTAAAAAAACAAACAAATAAGCTACTGTCTTATTATCGTCCAGATAGAAATGTGAATGAGATATTATTGTAAATATCTAACAACCAATAACTGAATCCCAATATTTGTCTGGGGCACCTCTTCTCTGGTTTGTTAGAGTGAATTTATTCCTGCACCTCATGACATTTCAGTTCTACCACCAACACAACAGCCTACATAAAGTAAGCGGTAGATTAAGATCCATATTTATGAAATGCTCTTGTAAAGTAATTGAAGATAATGATAAAACTACTTAGACTGAGTACAGTTTAGTTTTTCTGACTTATGCATATACAGTAAATAAATAATTATATTATGTTGTCATATATGTGCAAATTAGCAATGCAGTAACTTGAAAATAGCTTCATATTGGTGGTATTGATCCGCTCATCTAACCCTCAGCAAGAAACTGATTCAGTGTGTTTCCCAAAATGTTTATCCAATCTTTGTGAATGAAAATCATAATGGCATCAGAGGCTGAGTTGAGCCCTTTTTCGTGATTAATAATAATTACACAGAAGTTTGCTAATAGTAGTATATATAAGTATATATTTCCTGGGCAGATCTGCAGGGCGTCCAGAATTGTTAAGCTAAATGTGTAGATGTAAAAACCTCTGCCTTAGTCTTTCCACTGTGACGGCCACAACTGCCACTTCGTGACAATTTGGCAAAGGGAGATACACCTCTACTTACTTAGTGATGCTTAAAGTCTTTGTGTCACTCATATTCAAGTTTATAGACAAGGCAAACAGCCACATAGAGGTCTGGAAAGCATAAATGCTCTCCAGAGTGCAATGTAATGGTTGTACCTTGTCTACCTTCATCAAGGGGAATGTTACATAGCTTCTCTAACTGAACTACTTTAATTAATGCAGTGGGAACTTTTGGGTATGTGGAAGATTTTAAAATGCTGAATAATTCAAGGAGCACAAGCTGTAGCATGTTCGGTTTTCCTCAGATAGTCTGTCTGGCCTTGGATTAAATATTCACTCAGATATCACGCAGGCTCTGGAGGAAGATTTTTTTTGTTACCTCAGCTGAAAGTGTAGTGTTTGACCAACACAAACTTGTGTGTTTGTGTGTCAGTCATGGCCGATGCCCCGTCCTCTCTCAGGTTCTACCCACACTGGAAGAAGTGTGTACAGTAATGAGATCATTATCTTCTGTTATCCAGTCTGAGTTGCTCTCTGGTTCTCCGCCAAGAGAAATTAGAAGGGAAAAGGCCTGGTGAATATCTAGCACATTTAATCTAATTGGTGTCACTTTTCTCCCTCCATTATGGTACTTTAATAGCCTTATCTGTCTCCATGTGGCTTAGCGGCGTTTAGGGTCAGTGGTCAGGGCCTAATCTTTCTGCTCAGATCACATTAACACACCACAGATCCTCAACATCAAGATAAACAAAAGCTCTTTTAAACAATAAGAACAATAACAACAATGTACCACTTTAATTTGCATCATTAAAAAGCAGCAAACAGTATGCTCCTTCTCTGTGAGTTTACTTTCTGTTCAGATACAAGCTCAGAACAGATGGGTAGTCTTTTTTAATGCTGGGAGAAACACTTGACGTTTTCTCACAGTCATCTTCGAGTGGGAACTCTTGGAGATCTGAAAAATGAGATGCTGGCAAAGCTACAACGGTCAAGGAGAGCCCTTTGAACGTTTCAGTGCAGCTTTGCCACTGAAACAAAACTGGTCTGTCTGACATCGGTCTGGGATTTTCTTAAGAGGCTATTAGTGCCTCCCCACCAGCGAAAAAGAACTTACTATCATTTCTCCTGCAATCTTTGGTGAGGAAAGCTTACAGGCCCCAGGCAGTGTTTGAACTGGGGCTGCATCAGGGCTTCCTTGCTCTGAAATCTATTATGCACTCTAATCCCTCCAACCACCAGCCCCAACACATGTCTTTGAGACATGAGTAGACTAGGCGTCCGTCCCAAGCCGGCATTTAGACTCTCCTCTCTCTCTGGTTGGCGGATTTCCACCAAGTGCCTATTCTCTCTGTCAGTTCAACGTGTAATACAGGATCATCAGTCAGCTGTGAGATGGCCAGGAGGCTTCACTGTAAAAGGATTTAGATACTCTGAGGTGCCAAAGGAAGTGTCCCTGTGGGCTTGGTAGGAGGAGGCGGACGATATTGATTGGCTGACGGGGCTGAGGCGAAAAGGAGATTTGCAGTGATGTCACACAGGAAGTCATCGATGGGTCATATTCGTCAACACTGTCAAAGCTCAACAGCATCAGGCACAGTTACAAGTAAAGAAGAGGCCACTTTGATTTTCTTTGTAAATCATTGGGAGGAGAAAAAGAAATATCAGTGTACTCCAATCGAATAAACAAAGGCACAGATATACATATTTAATGGCATGCATAATTGATCATTTTCGCTCGCAGGGAGTCCTTTGCAGTATACGCTCAGCACTGGAGACATAAAAATAAAACATGAAGTGGGAAAGTCATTAAAACAGTTTTAGAGAAGTAGTGAGCAGAGTGGTACTGACCCTTACTTGAGTTGTGTGCACTCCCAGCCTCCTCCAGTGTTGGCACAGGTGCCAGTGGCTAATTGGCCAGTGATTAATCACATCCACTCTGAACAGCAATGACCAATTAAGGGGAGCCAGGGCCACTCTTCTCAGTAAGTGCAAGTGTGGTTCACTTTCCGGGTCCATCACCGAAATGTCTGGGACCAAAAAAAAAAAAACAGGTAGAGTCATGTCAGACTGTGGCTCGTTCCGTTGTAGAACATAGTGCTTGTGACCTGAGAAGGTGCAGACTGAGTGAGAGGAGAGAGAGAGTTGACATGGCTCTGGTGGAGTGGTCTCATAGGGCCACACACACTAGGTTAAACAAACATTTTAAACAGGAGATTTTTAAAAAATCTAAAACACTTTTGCTTTTGTTAAACATAAAATATTCACACACCAGAAAACCAGTGGGCAGCCATGTAATTAGTTATAACAGCCAAAGCACTTGCCAGGGAAGTGGACATGAATAATAAACTAGTATTTCCTATAGGTCATGAAAACTTAATTCAGTTTATCACAACTTGGATCTCATCTGTAGAAATAACATTGTAATGACCAAATTAATGGCTATGTTCAGAGTCGCTACAAATGTGGTTTCTTGCCAGAAGCCGGCGGAGGTTGTCCACTTGTCACATGACAAGAGCTTCGGCCATTGTGGAGTTTACAAGACAGGAGGTTTTAATACACCCTCTGAGCAGCACTGTCTTTTGGGAAACTTTTTGGGAAAGTTACTATTGGAAAGTGATGAAACAGACCAGGGCTAGCTCTTTAGCATGCTAACTGAAGTTGAACAAAAGACAATAGATAGAGACAAGAGTGAAGATTGGCATTGCTATCCCCTGCTGGAGAGGGCCCTTGGCGAGAAATGGGATGAAGTTTGATGCGCAAATATTTTTTGTAGACAGATAAAAAAACAAATACTGAAAATTACAAATACCTCCTTACATATGTGTGTGAACATTTTGAGTGTGTCCGTCAGATGTCCATTTATGAAAATAAGGCTGGAATTATTCTTTTTTACTTGTAATATATTTTACTTATTGTAGGGTGACCAGACGTCGCAGTTTTTGGCAGTCTGTCCCCAGCTGGAACTGTCTCTGGAAATGTCTTTGCTTTTAACTGTGAATTGAAAACAGACCAGAAAGAAAGACTGGTAGCAGAGCAGACAGACTGACCTGGCATTGTACTCACTTTGGCCAACAGAGTGGGCTGGCTGCTAATTATAGCAGCTTCAGAAATGAAGCTAAAACCATCAAAATAGAGTTGTCCAATCAGATTGTGCTATTTTTCTTGTCCCGGGCAGAGTAAAGGTTAGCTGGCTCACCCGTTGGTTAGGTGTTCATAACAAGCACACCTGCCAGAAGTAAAAAAAAAAAATGTCTGAAGGACTGAATACGTTGCCTGATGTGCTGATTTGTACTTTACCTGACGATATTTACAACCTGAAATATATTTAACACTATTTATTCTTTCGATCTGTGGACACTTTTGGACTAAAGGAATATAACTCAAGAACACAGACAGGAACTTCAAGGTAGGGAGTCAGTGTTGTTTTAACCCTAACCCTAACCCTAACCCTATCATGCTAGTTTTTGATATTCGGTAAATTTGAATGAATTGTACCGTTGTGGAAGTAAAATGAACTGAGCGGTTGAATTGGGGAGAATCCATCAGCACTAACAAGGTGTACCGTGTTAACATACCAAAAGCTAAAACATTTTTATTTTAGCATTTCTAAAGGTGTTTCTATGCTGCTTAGCACGAGCTTTAAACTCATCGTCGCCAGTGACCAGGTAGTTTTAAATAGCTCAGTCCCCTCAGGTTTGTATTTTTTTTGTCTTTTTGTGTGTTTTTTTCCCTCTATTTGAGCTTCATGTAGGAAAATGGCAAAAACAACACAAGGAATGCACTGGTTATAAGTCAGGACCAGGAGAAGCTTATTCTCTGTTTGGGTTGAAGAACATAGACTGGTTCCTTCTGACCAACCTGTAAAATTTATCTTCCATATATTTGCATGGAACATGTCTTTCATTTTCTAATTACATGATAATTCTAGCATGGTTGCTTGCAACCACAATGTCAATATGTTGTACGTATGTATGTCAGTAATTTCATAGTCATCAGCTTACACAATAGTTAATTATAGTACAACAGTTACCATAGTCAAAATACATGAAACAGGGAATATTTTATGCATAAAAATGTTGGCTATATTGACAGCTGATCCCGATTTTCATTTCTGGTCACCTTAATCTATTGCCTTTCCTACTAAAATTACAAGTTGCTGTTTTTATATTTCTTTTGTGTGTAAATTAAACAAACAAGATATAATCTGTTGATTGATAGTCCACTTAACTCGATCTCTTTGTGAAGCAGGAAACACACATGTTCCTAAAACGTCAAATTATTTCTTTGAGAAGGAAGCAGAGATGGACTGGATGAAGTCTGTTGGAGTCTGTTTACCTGTCCTACCAGGTTAGGGTTAGGCAAGTATGGGGTTGTGGTGAAGCTAAGAGCTTGTCTACAGTAAGTCAATGTAATGTCCTCTGAACTCAAGGTGTGTGTGTGTGTGTGTGTGTGTGTGTGTGTGTGTGTGTGTGTGTGTGTGTGTGTGTGTGT
>CM076667.1:11781847-11801687 GCA_038496675.1 Rachycentron canadum
TGTGTGTGTGTGTGTGTGTGTGTGTGTGTGTGTGTGTGTGTGTGTGTTTTTTTGTTTTTTTTACCCCTGTCATAGATTGGGTGTTCGGTGGCTGCAGATGTAGTGGCTGTGGTGCTGCCGCCTTTGTAGCCAGTTAAAGCAAGGTGGAGGTGATTCATCAGGGGCTCTGTGGGGCCATCTGTGGAACAGACTGACAAATGTCTCCCTTCTTTGTCATAAGGACACACGTCTCACAAAGCTGGCGATTAATGCCCCTTTTACAACACATTTATTTGTCACCCAGGTATTTATCTCTGCTGTGTCTTGCACTGTATTACCATGGCTGACAACAACAAGAGCCATTTCCAGACTGTCCTCCAAGGAGGGCAGTCCATGAGGGGCTGTCCTGGATGATTCCTGCAGAATTTTGATGGGCTGTACCTGCTGCTTGTGCTGCAGAAAGAGACTTGTGCTATCCCTCCCACCACCACCACTACCACTTCTGTCCCAGCACTCCAGTGTGGGGGTAACATCAGAGATTGAGATGAAAATGTTGCCCAAAGACTTGATTCATATTCAGGCATTCATTCATGCTAACAATAGCAAGGAAGAGAAGGGGAAGAAGAAAGTGAAAAGGTGGAGAGAGAGAGAGCAACCTGTTGTTTAAACATTCACTCTCTGACTTCATCGCATGTGATGAAATCAGAGTGTAGAACAAAGTGCTGATGCTGCCCTTGCCCTGATAAAGGAAAGGGGGAGCTTGGTGTGTCAGTGATGAAATCCCTCTTGTTTGCCCTGCATTATGAACAGGTTGTAGTTGAAATAAGCCGCCATAGGTGCACACACACTTGCGGGTCTGATTACTTTGTTGTCAATCTATCCATCTCGTCGCAACGGTGGTGATTGCTTCAAATACCATTCGGTAAATATGACGGAAGTGCCATTAGACAAGGTCAGGGCCACTAAGCTTATTATCTCATCACGTGGGTGTAGTGTTTTCAGTGTCGAGTGCAGCAGTCCCTGGCCCCTTCACCCGCTGAAGGAACGATAACAATTTATTCCCAAGAGCGACCACTCCAGAGGAGATGTTGTTTCTTAATCATTACACCACAAAGAGAGTTTTACACAGGAAAACACAGTATATTGCCCAACTAGTCCCATTTTTGATGACTGTTTAGTCATTGTATTTTTGCAATAGAGTGTAAATATCTTGCCTCTGTAAATGTCACCCTGGCAGATTTTGATATCATTACTGTTTTGCCTCCATCTGCAAAACAGACCATTCTGCTTTTTCTGTTTTGCGTGAGATACAGAAAAAAGGTGTGCACAGAATAAACAGACAGGTGTCTGTGTGTGTGCATGTGTGTCTGTGTGTGCGTTTGCACTTGTGCAACAAAGAAAAGAAGAAAGGAAAGAAAGGAAACTAAAATTCGCACTCCAAAGGACATCAACCCTTGTTCACATTTACAGACTCTGCTTCTTAGTAACACACACACACACACACAGAGAGAGAGAGAGAGAGGAGGGTGAAAGTGAAGCTGAAACTCACACTCCAAAGGACTTGCCCTCTGGAGCTGAATGTGCACACACCAATACAGAGTCACTTGTTGGTAATGAGGGACTCAAATCAGAATCAATTATGAATGTTCCATCAGGAGGCTTTGGGGCCATATCAAGGGAGCCAGGTATTAGACAGTAATGAGAAATGGAACACAGAGAAGTATGGCCCTGCAGGCTCTGAAGTCTCCAGGCAGCATGTGATTCAGTGGTTTAAATACATTTGCATTCATTCATTTCGTAAGAAGGCTATATTTTATTAAAGTGAAACGGCTTCCTTCATGTGCCTCTAACAATCATGCGGGTAGACAAAGCCTTTGATTCTTGGTTAGATGAAAACCATCTATTTTATGACCAATATGGACTGGCACATTTGTACCGCACATTAGTGTGTATGTGTGTGAGAGAGGGAGAGCGAGAGAGAGAGAGAGGGAAATAAAGACAGAGAGTAGGAGGGATAAGCAGAGTGAGTGAGTTACTTCAGGCTGTACTGATCCCAGCCAGTCAACTTGTTCTCCTCTGGCCAGAGCCTCGTTTGCTTCAGCCTGATGATTGATTCTTGTTTGGGGCCATGCCTATGGGCCTTATTAAATCTAAATGTAAACTCACTCTTATAACAAATTGCAAGGAAAATGCCAGTAGCCAGCTCCCCCTTAGGGGAGGACCTGGATTACTCTGACAAGTTAAGAACCCAATGAGCTTTCCAGAGCGCTCCTCACCTGCTCAAACAGCCAGGATATTCTCTGTGAATCCCACAGAAATCAGAGATTTTTTTTTTTTTTTTTTGTGACTGTGCCTCTGGAATGGATCATTTTCTTACATACAGTCTATCCAAATTGAAAGGGAAATCATAACCATGGCAATGTTTAGGAAAAGGCTGGCCAGGATTTACATTCTTCTTATTGTGCAAGTTGTCCGCAAAGAGGCAAAAAAACAGAATTAATTGATCCTATTATCTGTGTACCCAAAGCCCAGTAAAGCATAATTCTCCGTGCCATAGTGCTCTAGTGTCATCTTAAACTTTTTAAAGTGCATCACTGAGGCTCTCTGTTTCACTGGCTGACATGTTGCTTTATTACTAAGAACACGGAGCACTGCAGGTTTTTTTGAGCTATTGAAACACACCACATCCTGCTGTAGTAAACACTCATTAGGACAAACAAATACAAGGCTTGCAGTGGTGGGAGTATGTTATGTTTGGTTCCAAAGAAGAATAAAATAAAATCAGGATGTCCAGTGTGTGTAAGTTTGAAGACATATCAAAGGCTGTATTTTACAACCCTGGGACATTATCATCGTGTCATTTTAGCTTCACAATCACCAGGTAGACACTAGAAATGATCTTACGAAATAAAGAATAAATTAATAAATCATTTTATTAAGGTTAGGGTTATCTTTTTTTTATTTTTTTTTTAACCTCAGAGCCATTTGCATTTGACTAATCTGCTGCGTCAATGCAATGGTCTCACCCAAATGCATTTCTTCTCACAGCGCTGTTGTCTGTGTGAACATGGCCTTGATCAATGTAAATTACTGAGCCCTTTTTAAATAATCAACCCTTTTTTAGAGTAAGGCTGGATAAGGAAGAAACACTCATGGGGAGGTTGGGAAGTGCTGAGAAATGCACTAGGTTTGAATTAAAATGTAGAATAATGACAGCCTTTTCCTTTAAACTGTGATTATGTTATTTTGGGTAAAACAATGTCTCATTAAATTTGGTGAAGTAGTGAACACATATACACAGTTGCACTTGCAAATACACACACACACACAAGGGCTGTCACCATCCCTCACAGAGCATAGCAGGGTTCTGAAAGGGCAACTTGGCTGGCCATCTGGCCTGCGTATCAGCAGAGGTTATTGTGTCGACATCATCATTACTGAACACATTGCTGTTTAGCAAAGGTTATCGGGAATCTGCACAATTATCTGTTGCAACACGTGTAGAAGAAACACGGCTCTGAAATTGAGCTATCACAGCAGAGAGGCACTGATAATCAAAAGATCTGGATGATAGTTTATAAGTACAGTCATAAGAATAAATTCTATTTTATTTAAAAGTTGTAAATAGCATATTGATACTAGCAATGACTAACATTTTAACAGAAAATGTCTCATTTAGTTATGTATTTCTAAAATTTAAATAAACAACTTTTAAATGATCTTTGTAATTATTTTACCTTCCCCATTGCTTTAACATTCTTCCTGCCAACTTCAGTTCTGTCTGCATCATCACGCCAGACTGAATTCGACCAGATTTTGTTCCTACCCTTCATCGTTTCCACGATATTGTCCAGTTCATAATTTCAAATGTGGACACAAATACAAATACAGACATATAAATGGGCTGTGTTGAGATCCATGAGTAATGATGATTAATGTATGGAACTTCATATATCGTACTTGCTGAAGGGGAAAAAACCCTTTTTTAACACAAATCTAATTTCATTTCTCCAACACCAGCTTGGCATAATCGTTTGCTTACTACACTCATTTTCAACTCAACTGTCAAAACAACCACAAACATGTTCGAGCTAATCAGAACATTTACATGATGAGCACAGATTTCGCTGAAGCTGTTATGTACACATACACACACACACTTAAGAGCACACACAAATACTTTGCCAGGCTCATTGCTTGTCTGCCTTCTCACAGCAACCGTCATCAGATATGAAAACCTTACAGCCTAAACAAGAACGGGGTGATGAGAAGAAGAAAAAGACGAGAGAAAGAGATTTTTTTTTTTTTTTTAAGATGTGTTTGATATTCACACTTGTAGGCAGAGCTGAATGTGATTCCTCATTACACAGGAGCCAAGGTTCTTTCCAGGTACAGCCATGCACTGTTGAGCTGTAGCCACTTAGCACCTGATTAAAACATGGAAACACTCCCTGTGGGATCTGTGATAAAGCTACTCCCCCATAATAGCATTAACTATGTAGAAGTGCAAAGTAAAATGTCTCTTGTCTTTGCCATGTTGCATAATTATTTTATATGAACCAGTTGGGCCTCCTTTGCCATATATTTAATTTCAGATAGGTATAATTACAAGTTTTTTTTCTCCTTATGAATTCTGAATGTGAATGTACTGTGTAGACTTTGCAAATGCTTAATGAATGTTAAAATATCCAAAGCTCAAAGGCACCATTTCTAGTCAGTTAGGTAGCAAGTTCAAGCTCATCACTCATGATCATCTCATTGCAGAAAGACTCGGACAAGTGATTAGTGAGAGGTCACTTCCCTGCAGGTTTTATGGAGACATCATAGTCTTTGTGGCCCTCGAAGTCTGTCAAACAATATTTGGTCATTCCGAGTAACACCACCACAAGGGAATATACGCAATATTTCAAATGGCAAGACGTCAGGTGCCATTTCATCTGCAGCTGCAGGTCCGTCACAGCATTGTTTTAGCATTGACATATGGTGCTTAGTTTGTATTGTCACTGTCAAATCATTTGCCCCATTGGTTTGGATTATCACTATCGGCCACCTGAGGGCATATTTAATATTTGTTTGTGTCTTGCTTAATTTCTAGCGTGTCCTTGAGTGCCCCGAAAGGCCCTCATAAATAAAAATACATAATTATAAATATAAGGTAGATCATTGTCATTATTTTGTTTGCATTCTGTTTCTGGTATTTACTCGGCACTGATATTTAGACAACCTTTATTTTAGTTATGTTCAGAGTTTTTTCTTCCCCACTGTCACTGAGTATTTTGTCTTTGTTGGAGCTATTGGGTTTAATAATTTAAGGTCTTGACCTTACCCGGAGTCCAGTCACACTAAATGTGTCTCACACTTATTTGGTTGGACCTTGGTTGTTATGGTTACACTATTAAACAGGCATACCTACCTTCATCACCATAGTTACTATAATGGCTTGGTTTAGGTTTAGGCCCAAAAGGTATGTGGTTAGGTTTAGGAAAAGATCATGATTTGGTTTAACATCAGTACTTCCTCACCATTAAAGGACCTATGAGTTTAACTTGGTCATAGATAATAGAAACACGTAAACTGAGACTGTCAAATGGGAATTGAACACCACTGTCCTGTATCAACAACAAAACATAACTTTGGGTCATAATAATCTGCTGCACAAACCACATGGTCATCAGATGATGAATCCAAAGATGACACATGAAGATGCCCTGACATTTATTCAACCTCCAGCAGCAGGTTGAGATGGTTTGGTAAAATGACTGACCTGATACCTGCAACACCAACATTATCATGAAAATGGTAAACAGTATACGTAACATCAGAATGTTGACATTTAGCTCAATGCTCTGCTGTGCCAAAGTGCAGTCTCACAGAGCCAGAGCATGTTTTTTCAAAGGACAAATGTGTAATAACTTTGTAGCTTCTTATGCTGCTGTTCTTGTTCTTGTTGGAAACAGCATCCCAGGACCATCAAGGCACAGAATAGGCCTGACACTTCTCAGTAGCTGCACAAAGTTATTGAAGGGTTTTGCAAATAGGAAGGATTGTGATGCCCACACCTCTTTGTCAGACCTTCTCTAAACTGGCATCAGGATGCTGTGTGGGAATGGATGTGGCCAGAGGTTAGTGACTTTATCTTTAATCAACATGAAGCTCAGTTCAAGTGAAACTATTAAGGGGGTCTGGAGCAACATCATCCCGATGACAGGGGGCCTCAGTGAGGCCAAAACCCTTGGTTTGAATGCTGTGAGTAACATTTGGTCAGTTTTGGTCCTTATCAGTATGATGTGTAAAATGAGCTACACTTAGAAAATGAACATGGCAACAGTGTCTTGGAAAGCATTTCAAAGATGCCTGCCAAATTTTCTGTAATTTGGACCAAATGAACCACTGTGGTGACATTTCCAACTATTTCAAAGACATTTGAGATGGTCTTAAGTCCAATTAACACCCCTTTGCTTATATTTTTAATAGGCAATCTGTATCATATTTGCCACATGATATCAAGCCAACAAAACAGTTAATTTGATAGTTGCAGTCGTCTAGATGGGTCCAAGACTGTGGCAGTCAATCACTTTAACTTTCAAAATACTTACTAGTGCTACAAATTGCCACTTGCAGCCTTAAACACCTCTTTGTTGCTGTTTGCTGCTGAATTCAATAAATGCTTTTACTTATAGTTATCCCTATATTCCAAGAGGAAATGAGGTTTCTATCAGTAATCTTTTTTTATTGTAGGCCTCTTTTAGTCACTATTGTCCCACATCTTCTACCCTGAAATACTATTACACTGTTACATATCTCTGTCTGCCTCTTTGCTTTATTTTTCCCACTTTGACCAAAATACCACCAAAAATGTTTTTCCCACGCTGACAGTCTGGATGCATGGAGGTTACTCATAATGTGCTTCCCACTTCTGACCCCCCACATCTGGCCATAAACAAGCAAGCATAAGATGTGTTCGAATCTGCTGCACCCGGCAGTTGTTACATGTTTGTGGAGAAGGCAGCCAGCACAAGAGTTGTTACAGATGAGAGTTTCAATAGCTACTCAAAACACTGCCAAGTCTCATGGCTGAAATTTACTCTGGGCCGATTGCTCCCTCCTCAATAGATTTTTTCCTCTCTGACTATTGAACATTGTTTTATATTGGTGGAGTTAATGACACTAACAATGACACCAGTGATGGTTTAGTTTAGAAAATTGTTTTTAGGCTAGATTGCTACTTTGGAAAATATAGGTTCTATGCAATGTTGAAATTATAACTGAAACTGAAATTAATTTAAGAGTGTAGATGTCAGTGGTTTCTATTATGTATTTGTAAGTGTATTTTTCCTTGCTCAAGTAGTACATCAGTACTTCATCTCGCCCACATGAATTTTAATTAGACAGAGCCAAACCCAAACCCAGACCCAGAGCTGACCCATTTGTTTTTGTTTGTTTATCTGATCAGTGACCTGTGTTGTTCCTTCAGCGCCTCAAAATGGAAGTAACCACAGAATGGCAACATTTTGACTAAGTAATATTAAACCCTGCCAGGGAGGCAGCTCTATTGACAACTAGAGGAAGCAAGTACATAAACTCGCAAGAACTGAATGACTACGGTTACAGGGAAACAAACCACCACCTGGGCCCACTCTTACTCTTTTACTGTGGCTACCTGAAGAAAGAAAAAGGCTGTAGACTATAGATACAAGGCTGAATGGGATGTCTGATCTTAAACAGCAGATACTCCCCATGTCTGAGAAGCTGAAGAGCAGACTACACAGCGTGAGTGGAATCAATCAATTCCTTATACCCCAGACTTCCCCTGTTGTTTATTTATTAAATATATATTATATATAGCCAACTGTGACCTATATCATAGCCTAATTTTGCCTCTATTATACAATAACCACCATAGTTGAGACTATAAATCAGCAAATTGATCGTGCTAATACCACCCATTCATTTATATCAGTTAAATATTAGATCATTGTCAATTGCCATTTTAACATCAAATTAAAACAGAAAAAAGATCCACTGGATCTTTGCCCCAGCTCCCCACCTCCCCACCACACACACACACACACACACACACAAAGTGGTCTATAACCGGGCCTGCCACCTCCACCACTAGATATTCATAGGCCTGCTCTGACATTATCACGCCTCACAGCTGGACTGTTCCAGGTAAACCGCCAAAACAATTAAAGATCCCTGAAAACAAATTTTCTCTTTCAGTTTCTTATGAGCGATTGAGTCTGATGTAGTCATAATATACATTTCTGCCAAGATATAACAAGTTTTGCTCCTTTCCCATGACAGCTTTCTGTATTTGAGTTTTTGGTCTTTTTTCACACTGGTCTGAAATGAGTGGGGCTCAGCTGAACAACAAACCCAAGCCCAGGGGGTGTTTGCTTATGTTGCAAGGCCACTGCCAATCATTTCTGATCAAACCAAAGTCACAAAGTGCACAAAGTCTTGATGAAGCAAAATGGCAAGGTTTTGGCGTGTTAAGCTATTAATAATTTATAGCTGATGTTTACCAAACTCAAACGTTGACAAGTTGTGAATACTTAATGTCACAAGGAAATATTATATGTTTAACAATCTACAACTATTAGTTGCCACTAGTTGAAGTTTTCAGCCACAGTATTGCACAACATTGTCTGACTCACAATCGACAGTTTAAAAAAAAGGATCAAACTAGGATGCGGAAAAACTAGTGATATTGTCATTTCTTATTCCACACATCCTTCTTCTTTGTAAAACCTCCATCACCCACAGGGCAACTCAATTGACAACAGTTCAGTTGGGGATTCATATATATAATTTTACTTCGAGCAAACGTAGACACTACAGAAGAAAACATCACAATTACTATATTCTGGTTATCCTATAACTGAGCGGTCAGGTTGTACACCACATGGGTTTAAATGCCCTGGGCATCAAAACGTGGACCGACTCCCCCCTGGTTGCACTGTTTGCTGCATGTCAATCCTTTACACTCTACTGCCACATTTCCCCCTTTAACCTCCTCTATTTCTATCAAATTAAGGCATAAAATGCACAAAAAATATATTTTCTAAATGAATCCCATCACTAATACACATCTGTAGTCCTTGTGTACACTTTTATTTTCTGTTTTAAGTTTATGTCAGTCAGTGAGAAAAACTCCTTTTCTTATACCGCCTTTATCCTTTAATGAGACACCGGTGTGGTGATAAAATTTTGATTTAAACTCCACTTCCTGTCTATCATTACGAATACAAAGAAACTTGGAACACGAGACAGATGGAAGTGGCTTATGTCTCCTTGGTAGCACACTGAGATGAAACCAGGATGGCAGCCAAAAAGAAACACACACAGACACGCACACTGGTGCTCACACACATACACGCACGCACACAACGGCAGTCAATATTTCACCCCTTGCATCTGCCAATTACGAACTAGATTCGTTTGTGGAGAAAACATACACAAGTCTAAACTTAGCAGTGTTCCATACACATACTGTGAGTCAGTAGTGCAAAACACAACGGTGGAGGACCCCCCAGGTGAAATCCCAGAATATCGACTGGGTGATTCAACTCTTTAGAGTCGTTAGGCTTTCCTTTTTTCTTTTTTTTCACCAAATCTTTTGTAAACACCCAGTGAAAAACCTTCACTCAGATATCCTCCCTTTCTCAGCTCAAATAATCCTCTCTATGACAACACATATTCATTGTGCATGGATGATAACAGCACAGAGTCCATTGAGAAAACCTCAGTATCTGATTCCCATCTAGCAAACAGCTTGAAGGTGGCATGGCCTCGAGGCTTCCCTCTGTCCTTCAGTCCGGGTTTGGAGACAATCTTTTGATCTCCCTAGGAAGGCTGCCACATGCTAAGAAAAACTCATGCTACGCTAGGTGTACATTCCTTTCATGCTGGACCAGAGGGAAATTCGATAAGCACTGAATTGTGAGTCTCTGTGCTACACAGACCCTGATGTGCTCACTGTCCATGTCAGACACTTCCCAGAGCCTTGTTTTCTACACCTTTAAGAATGCACTACATTAGATAAAAAACTTGGGCAGAAAATACAATGTTTGAGCTGTCATGCCCTCTTCACTGCCTCAAAGCTATTTGCTGCCTTTGTTCTTTTCCATCTGCAGTGAAACACCCAGAAGTCCAAACTTTGCTGAATTCCTGTTTATATTAGAGGCTGTAATATCTTACCCCACTATGAGAATATATTTGCCGGAAATAATCCAATCATGCTCCATTTCTGTGGTACGTTTTATTGTTATCTTTTGTTTCCCTGTATACAAAATGCATTAATTTCATATTTTTTCCTTCTAAGATGATGTCTAGCTTTATTAAAATTATTTTATGAAACTCAGCTGGGAAAGACGGGCAGGGACGCTTGCTGAAACAGCTCATAAATATGGCAGTGCGTTGGCTGTGATCTTAAAGTTGCACAGTTAGATGATCTGGTGAAGAGAGATGTTGACAGTGAATACAGTGTGTCACAAAGACAAAGAAGGGGAGAGAATAATGAGGGGCTAAGGGAGTGCAACATAGAGAGGAGGGGAGAGCAAGTCGAGGGGATCCAGACAAACTGCTTTCATTAATTCTATTTGTTTCTGTAAAAGGGTGTGATAGTGTGACCTTTGCAGGATCCAACCCAGCTCCATCATTTTTACTCATTATGCAAGAGCCGATAAGATCCAGGCTGACACTTGTCTCCTCAGGGAGCGATTAAACAATAAATTAATCCTCTGAAACTTTGTAAACTTAGTATCTGTGTCTCAGTAAATGAACAGTAAAAATAAACCACAGGATGGAAAAAAACACTGAAAAGCTAATAAGACTTGAGGGCATTTCAAGAACCCATAAAAGCTGCCATTACCCTTAATAATCCTCGCTTCAATTAAGGCAAAAGCAGCCTGCTCTGGCTTAAAAAAAAAAGAGATTTTGTTCTACATTTACTTTTTCTCTCTTTTTTTAGGAAAGAAATATAGTCACTGTAGTTACTACTACTAAGAGAACAGTTTACTGGAGCTCAATAGGGCATAATAATCCTCTCTTAAAAGTTTAGCAAAGCCACAAATGACTTTTTTTGACTGACAGGTTTTTTGACCAACATAATTTGTTAAATAGAAGCAAAGTGCTGTATGTTTGAGGAAAACGTACCATACATGTTATATCCCTTTCAAGTCTGAACACTGCAGTGCCTCTTTACAGATATTTTTCAGCTCTCTTCATTAATTCAAGCACGACAGTTAATTAGGCAATAGATTTTTATATTAGAAACTTTCATGCTGCTGCAGCATCATGCACAAATATTCTGCTATCACTGGTGAATTTTAATCAGCTACGTTGCAGCTGTTTTAATACAATTGGCAAATTGTAAGGCTACAACATATGTAATGTTTACAGACCCTTAACACCAATCTCATGGCACCTCCACATACAGGCTTTCCCAGTGGGAATATAATGGGAAGATGCAGACAGTCAGATGAAAGATGTCAACATAGCAGCTTCAACTTGTGTGGTGCCACAAGATCTGTGTATAGAGTCACTGTATTCCCACTACTGATTATAATAAAAATATAAGTAAGGTATGTCAGCCTAAGGTTACCTAATCACATAAGGTTATAAAGACCTGTATCATGACCGTAACTTGACCCTGTCCACTTAGAAACTCACGAACCAGTGGCTGATAAGTCATTAATTTGTCAATCACATGCCCATGTATCAATTTATTTATTTATGAGCCTTTCTTGTGTAATGCCATACTTCAATATATTGGAAAAATGCACTTATTTGCTTTGAATCTGACAGATGAGAACCAATACCACTTTTTTATGTCTGTTGAATATGGAGCTAGTGGATGGTCAGCTTTGGTTCACATTAAGACAGGAAACAAAGGCAACAGCTAGCCTGACTGTTTAAAAGTGTCAAAACAAATCCTCTAAAGATCACTAGTGAATGTTTTGTATGTCTACGAGTACGTCTGTAGTTCACTAAATAGCATGTCATGTGTTGTTTGACTTGTTGTTTTTAGCTGCATTTGCTAATAAATCCCCATAAAACCAAGAATTGCCATTTTTACACTTCAGTATTTGTACAAATCAAACAAACAAGATGTGACATGCTAATTGGTGAACTACAGACATACTGGTAGGCAGATAGATGTTTTTTGCCTTCAGGCAGAGCTGGGCTAGCAGTTTCTCCTGGTTTTCAGTCTCAGCGAGGCTAACCACCTGCTGACTCTAGCTTCATATTTAGCATACATTTCACTGGAACTACTCCAGAGCAAAGGAATAGATGGTTCACAGCTTGTTGTATGGATTATCATAACAGGGACGCTGTTTTTAGGAAAAGAGTTGTTGCTCTTAAAATTTTTAACTCTAATTTTAACAACCTGCTAGCTCCAGCGTCGCCTTTAAAGAGTGTTTTCATCTAACTTGAGAAGAAAGTAAAGCATATTTCCCAAAATACCCTAAGTCTTCTCTTCCCTGTGTTGCAAGATACTTTCATGCATCCCTGTGAACTTGGTCTTTGTCTCTCCGAGCTGTTGCTCTGAATTAAAACCGGGGAGAGGTTGCAACGTTCCTACCACTTACAAATGGCCCTGGGGGGCTCCCACCCTGTGAGGGGCACAGGAGGCCACGCCACAGACCTCCTCCAGGTGGCTGGGCACTGGCTTGAAATACACTAACTTCCACATTAGAGCCTAATAAGGGAGAGCGGCGGCAGATTCTGCACCCTGCCAGTGTCTTTCATGTGCCCAATTACTGACAGATCCCCAAAATCATATTCACCTTTTACCATCCTTAATTAGTTCTTTATCACTACTGCTTTTCTTGGATGTCGACTCCAGGCCCAATACATTCCTGTCAGCATGCTGTGAAACGACTGCATTAATCAGGAGCTGATATCCCCCAAAGATGTATATGCATTTACGCTCTGTCTCACACACTGGATTCTGGGGTTTTCTGTCACCGTGGGTTATCTGCACTCAGCACTGTCATCACGGGCAAAAGTGCAGTAGATACTGTGGAGTTGAATTGCATAAAGAAGCAGACAACAACAGGGGAGAGTAAGCATTGAATAGCAGAACCAAACCAAAATGGAATTCACACATATTACCTCTGCCAAGGCCAAACAATCCTATACATCGGTCCAATTCCTCATTCTGTTAAAAAAAAAAATAAAAAGGAAAACAAAGTAGTCTGATAACATTAATTCTTTATTTGTTATAAACTATAGCAAGTCATAGAAGACAGGAAACATATGTTTTACTCTACATGTATCTGCTCCACAGATGAACTTATTCACAGCATTGTATAGCACTACAGGCTATAGTTTAACTGGCTCTGCACCAAATTGCACAAATTCATCAGTCATCAATATATCTGATTCTTTACTTTAAGGTCCAAATGTTATTTTATGAGAAGTTAACGAAATGGTCAAAAAGTTGAAAAAAAAAAAGTTCAAATGTTGAGGAAAGAGATTTAAAAAAAAAAAATCATGGATCCTCCTCTTTGATCAGATCTGTACCAAAATATAATGTTTTCTTCCCTGTAACCCCATCCACCAAGCAGTGTAGTCCTTTTGGGTACTCCTGCTGACTGGTAATGCTCCTTTAAAGCTTTCATGGTGTGAAAAAGACAAAAAATAGAAGCATCGCGTTTATTGGATATTGTAAGGTAAAATGCACAGTAAGGGGGTTCTGGGTTTGAACCCAGAGCCTTTCTGTGTGGAGTCTTGTGTCTGTGTGGGTTCCCTCTGGGTACTCCAGCATATTAGGTGGTGAGTGTGAGCAGGGATTTGTCTCTATATGTCAGCCCTGCGATAGACTGGCGACCTGTCCAGGGTGTACCCCACCCTCGCCCAATGGCAGCTGGGATTGCCCCCACACGGATAAGTGGTGTAGATGTAAAATGGCATTTGTTTGATATTGCATATTGTATCTATGATAAAATATTTACAAGACTGATGGTTTATAAACCTTCCTTTTTTTAATGTAATTGTTTACCACGTCTCTAGACACATCTGCAGACTGCGTTGATTGGTGAGGATCCTGACAGCCAATGTGGATTTTAAAGGAGGGGGGGGGGCAAAACATGTGATAGATCTGACATGTTTTTAATTCTACATTTCCTACTGGTGGAGTCAAACAGGCTTGCCATTAGACATTCATTATATTGATTGTGCGACGTTGAGTCTCGTAGGAAAATTAGGTTTCTCTCCTTTTTGTCTGTCAGCTAATTATTGAAAACAAGATTTGCTTCTGATTAAGGGAGCAGATCGTTGTCGCCACAAACACATTGACATGCACAAAACACCTGAGGTTAGTGGAGGGAGGTGGGTGGATATGGTTGGGGCAAGGTCTTTCCTCCTTAAGCCTATTAAAGAAACAGATGCCAGATTTTACAAGGTTTGCTATAACAAGATGGATTAAATAGCACCATATGTCTGGATTACTTTTCTCCAATTTTAGGAATTCAGTGCAAACATTTATGGATCATTATGGCTGTGTTTGCATTTTTAGTTCTACCCCACTGACAAAAATGATGCCTCCGCTTCCTCGGCTCATTTTGGTAGCAGTGGGAACTCACTGGGCCTCACCTCCATTTCTTTGACCTGTTCAAATGTAAATGTCATTCCTCTCCATCAACTTTGCTCACCAAAGATAAACAAGTGACCTTTTCCAGCTCCTACCTGTAATCAACTGTGTTGAGTTTCAAAATAAAAGAGGAGGAGTCAAAGGGGGCCAGGGCAGAGAACGATCCCGAGCTCATGTTGCTGACCAGTCCCCCTTTAAACGACTAATTGCCTTTCAAAAATGAAAAATTAAAGATTACTTGACATCAAGGGTCAATGGTATTTCAGGTTCACCTCCAGCAAACAATGTGTGGATAAGTCAGCATGAGCATTAGTTCTCTATAGACTTGTCTGTGCAGTTTTATGATGGATGCCCTTGGCTATTTATAACAGCATCACACTGTCCATGCAAACATTTCCCCATCTTATATCAGCCCAGGCTGTATATAATACATCACTAATGGAGGGATTTGATGCTAGTTTGCCCTGTGGAGCTCATCTTCCCCTTTGACCCAACGCCATAAACGGCCTCCCATCCCAGGAGGAAGAAAGTAATTGCTCATTTTGTAGATACAGCGCCTTGTGACCAAGTCACGACTTAATTATTTACATGTTGTCCTATTGGGCCTTTCCTCTGAATTGCACAGCGATATTGAAATATGACAGAGAGGTTGAAAACTCCGCTCTCTTCCCCTCTGAGATGTCTTTGAAAATGCACGGAATTGATTTTCTTTTTCATTTTTTTTTTTTAAAGACAATAAGAGTCTGACAAGAATGCATATTTTTGTAGCATGTTAGCGAGTAGTGCAGTGATTTAGTTGTGATGTAGTGAGGGTATAGGCCTTAGAGCCCCAGGTAGGATGCCAGAATGCACAACATGGAGCTTTGGAGTAATTGATCTGCATTGCTGTCTATTCTCAGTTTCAGTGCAATATTTCTGGGTCGCGCACTGTTGTACAAACCCTTGATCAACATGCTGAATCATTATATGTAATTCTCCAGCTGAGTCATAAATCATATTGGGATGGAAGGAGGTGGTAATGTTTTTTTTGTCTTTTGTTTCTCTGCACTACATTTTTAAATTTGACTCCTCGCTGTCGTCATTTCTTCCTCATTGTTATTCAAGTGCATCTTTTTAAAAAGAAAAGGTAGAAAAACATTGGCTCACTATGTCAGGCTTTTGACTTGCTACGCATAACTTATTTTGGAAGTGGAAAAAATAGATTCTGGATACAATATAGTTGCAGACAACCCCACCCCAGCTCAAAACAGAGAAAATCAATAAAACTGATAATACATTGCGTAGGTGTGCTTTGTCTTTCTTTGCCTTTCTGTGCACGAGGAGGCATCCTGGCACAGCCACCACACTCTTAGATGACTTTGTGGGAATATGAATTATGTATTTTTCATTAACATTCGCCCTCATCCTACAGTATGTTGGGGGCATTAAGAGATGGTGGGATGTACATTCACACACACACACACACACACACACACACACACACACACACACACACACACACACACACACACACACACACTCTCACTCACACACACAGGTTAGAAATTAGATGATTCCAGAAGGACTGTATGAAAATGCAGTGCATCTGTTGTTTGTATCAGGCTATTTTCTCCTTCTGGAACTAACTCAATCTGTGTGAAGGTGGGGATGATTTCAAATAAAAGCAAATGTTCTCATGCAGCGCCATTCAGGCGGCTAACGAGCGAGGCAATGTGAGGTAGAGAGAGGAGGTGAGTATGAGAGACAATCCTCTCAGTGTTTATCAAAGTGGTCTAATCAGGTCAGTTACTCATCTCTGACGTCACCTAATCTCACACTTGTGCGTGCCTACCGCAGAATGATGACACTTTATGAGCCATTCCTCACTGATAATATTTACCCGGGTGCATTGTTAAATGCATTATGTCATCCGGTAATATTAAATCACATACAGCTCCATGATAAACTAAGTTTGTACCCTAATGTCAGGGGAGATAGAATTCAAAAACAAAGTCTAAAATGCGGGCTGAATGTCTGTGTGGATGAATACGATGGGACAGATAAGGAAAGTGAGACTAAGCCAGATGTTGTATTCCTGGGTGTGTCTTTGCTGGTTGCTGAGCTAAGCTGTTTGAGCAAAGCATCGTGGGAACTGTCATCTCCGCTGAGCAGCAGATAAAATCAGGTGGTCATCTTGGATGAGTGGGGGTGGGGTGGGCACAACTGAATTTGTCTTAAATGCTAAAAACTTTTGTCCTCATGGACAAAAAAACGCCTTGAATACTCTTGTGCAATAAACGCTTCATTTTCTTGTGAAATTAAGACAGTACCCCCGCTCCCTTCGCCCTCCCCTCCTCCCTCCCACCCTCACCTTTTTTTGTGCAGCCTTGGCAGAATTTTTCTAAACTGAATTATGTAGCAATTTGCTGTGTCTTTGATGTGATAAATTTGAAGCCCTACTGAAATGTACACAGACTTGAGGGTCTGTGAGCAACTATCAACGCTGTTGTGCTATACAGCGCGTAGCTACCTCCCACCCCACTCCTGAAAACAGAAAAATGAGACCGTAGCTGTTGGGCTTTTCTGCATAAAAGTGCTTCGTTCAGAGTCCAGGGGCTTCCTGATCGGGGCCGATTATACCGCTGTGGCTGGAAAAATGATGACTATTCAGGACTAGAGAAGGATGCTGACTGGTAGTAACCTCCGGAAAAGGACACTGAAATGAAGGCTGGGGAGCCTTGTGTGTCTGTGTGCGTGTGATCAGATTCATTATAATGAGAGGATAAAATTAAGAACATTTATCTGGGATGATGTTTCCTCCATGAAACATGAAATGCAAGTTGTGCTCACTCCCTCATCAGGTGGAACAATATTCACATTCATTATTGAGTTTTCCTGCTCCTCTGATCCCTTTCTTTTTTCTTAAGCTTTGGGAGAATATTGCATGGATGGAGGTCTGTTGTTTTTTTCTCTCTTTCATTTGGTCTGGAAAAATGCATAAGGTTCTGTGTTGTTTGTGGATCAATAGCATTGCTCCTTTGGTGAGTTCCTTGGTATGGGTGACACAGCTTCGTAGTTATTTGGAATTGAATTAGGGGGGTTGTGGAGGGAGGCAGAGATGATGAAGAGTATCAATCATTCTGTCTCTTGTGTGAAGTTATTTGTGGGTCGACAGAATCGGCAATAATGAAAGTTCACTTGTTCACCACTGAGGGTCTGTGGATAAATTTACTTTCCCCAAGACACAAGACCTGGAACAAAGGAAGTGAACCCTCAGCAGAGGAAACAATGTCAATACAATCTGAGTGATTCTCTACAAGTGTTTGTCACAATGTTTGTTATGACATAAGCCTTAGGGGGTTTCACAGTGCCTCAGTACTTGGCCCTGCATTTCTCTGTCCATTCAGTTTTATCACCCCCATTAAAAGAACCACAGCTGCTGTTATCACTTTTTCCTCATGCCTAACTGATGTCTGACACTGTGCCTACTGTATCTCTTTTTGCATGACTTGTCAGTGATTGCTCTCGCAACACAAAAACAAAAGCAGAAATTACCCTTCTCCTCTCCTCTATCCCCTCCTCGCCCTCTTTATTCTGCAGGAGAGTGATCACCCCATCGCTCCAGAAGAGATTTGATAACATTACTGTGGAACTGCCCTCTCTGCTGTCTCAGTATTAGAGACCGCGGTTGTGATGGAGAATAGTTTAAGTGAGATTGATTGAACCCAGCTGGTCTGGATTCCTAGTGTGTCAAAGTCATTTATGCAGGGATTGGCTCATAACCTGTCAATCAGATGGATGGATGGACAAGGCCGCATAGCAGAGGGTGGGACTGAGAATGCGGGAGAAGTCAACTCAGATGGCGGAGGGTGTGCAGAACCAGCCAACCAGAGACTGAGGTGTTGATGCAGGTTCCTCCTGTTTAACCAATGTGTCACCAAAATAAAAGACTGAATGTGTCCTTCTCCTTCTTTTCCTGAGCAACCTTCATCTGAAAATACAAGTACAGCTGCATCATAACACTTAAACCAGGTCGGAGGATTATTATAGGAATTTAAATGCAAATGCAAATCAACTCATCAACTACACAAAAGTAAATAACTGAAAATGACACAGTGATTCAATCATGTTATCATATATTCCACTACAACCACAATTGGTCTTTTTAAGGGTTTGTCTTGGTTGTACCTTGATAAGATAAGATTTTACTGTATTTTCAAGCTACGATCATTTTTGATGCTTTTTATTTTGTTTTTATTTTTTATTTATTTATTTTATTTTTTTTGGAGTGAGCCATTCCTGCATTGAAAATCTTTAAATTGTTTTCTGACTAGGCTTAAAACTCAGATCTCAGGTGATCAGGATACTCATAGATGCAAAACCACATGAGCAAAGCATTCAGTGCATTCACATACCAGAGGAGTGGATGATGTGCAGGACAGTTTTTATGCCAAAAAGAAAAAGAAGCTTGTTTTTTTTCTTTTAAAGGGTTTTTCTGTACTCATGTTCTCATGTTATTTGTCGTTTAACTGCCTAGTTTCATGTGTCGTGTTAAATGAGAGACCAGACCATTTATTCTGAAAAATCCTCCAGTCAAACGTGTTACAGTGCTCACGACACCTCTCACCTCTCCCAATGAGCACAAAAACAAAAGGGGAGTGGGTACAGGCGGGAGACCCACTTTATAGTGGGGTCAAACAGAAGTGCACACATTAACGCTGGAGGACCAACATGTCAGGCAACAACTATAAACACAGATTTTGTGTAATTATATATATTAAACACATATAGACTCTGTTACATTCAGACATACTCCCAAGTTTTAAATACTTGTCTCTGAAATTCCAGCCACTTTGGTACGGTAGGGGTTAATGATATGGCATTAGTGGTGCTCAAAGTGTCGACAGGAACTTGTTGTTCCAGACAAAGTTCTTGTACCTCATTACCACCTGTAATCTATTGACCTCACTTTGATCTCGCTATTTTCTGCCAAAAAAAAAAATAAATAAAAAATAGTCCATATGAAACTAAAATTCCGTTCACCCCCTTGTAATTAGATGGGAGCAGCTGGTGAGAGAAAAGAAAATTCACTGTAATCCAACAACATCCTGAATATTCTCACTGAATGTTAAAAAGAGATGTTTCTGTAATCCAGTGAGATATTGAAAGAAAGAAAGAAAGAAAGAAAGAAAGAAAGAAAGAAAGAAAGAAAGAGAGAAAGAAAGAAAGAAAAAAAGAAAGAAAGAAAGAAAGAAAGAAAGAAAGAAAGAAAGAAAGAAA
>CM076667.1:11802187-11824498 GCA_038496675.1 Rachycentron canadum
AGAAAGAAAGAAAGAAAGAAAGAAAGAAAGAAAGAAAGAAAGAAAGATATGTCATGTAAGTAATTACAGCTATGGCTGATTTATCAAGTCTGACTATTCAAGTAAACTCATAATAAGGATTTTCTTATGTAAGATAATGAGATACATCCTCATCTTATCAGAAGAGACAAATGTAGTCTGGCATCCATTCCTCTAGAAAAATTTGAAGGTAGCAAGTGCAGCAAAAAATTTCCGCACTCAACGTTGTCGTAAATTTGTATGTGCGCCAATTTAGCCGCAAATGAGGGGGGGTTGATTTGCACATGCAGCTAACATTATCCCCACTCATATCACCACACAGCCACCCATCATCATTATTCCATAGAAAGGGGAATAACAGAAACAACTGGCTCTTCTTCACACAGGTAACACTCTTTACAAAAGAGGTACAGTAATGACACGATGGGTCCTCTGAACTGAAACATTTGCATATTGATAGAATGCATTGTAGACACCTCTGGTGAGGACTAGACAGTGAATACTCCCCAGTAAGTGGCTTTATTTGAATATCAAGAGAATATTGGGAGGGAGGAGGGAGAAATTAGATGTTTAATTTTCCAACATCCCTTGTTTCTCCATCCATGTGTTCCATCATTCCTCCAGCTTACAAATCGGAATAAGTGAAGCGATGCATTAATGTTTCTTTACTGATGTGAATCATTATGAATATGATATATTTACATGCGTACAGGACTTCAAACAACAGCACATCCCCACAGATGTATCTAACAGCTCAGTCACACACATCAATAAAGGGGCAATGTGTTTGTATCGTTCCATTTATTATAAGCTGAAATATTTTTGTTTAAAATGAGTTGTGCTGACTTTATACTACAGATTTCCTATTTCTAATTCATGTAAGTTGATCAGGTAGCCTGTTATTGAAAGCCTGTTGCAGGGATGCTATGGCTGAACAGTGAATAACTGGAGTATGAGCTGATAAATGAGGTGTCTGACTGTCCGGGCCTCGGTGTTATCTCGGTGCTGCTATGTACAGCCGACTGGTGTGTAGGTGGTGAAGGCAGGTGACAAAAAGAGCAGGAGGAAAAGGAAGGAAGAAGAGGAGTTCGTAGCGGAGAAAGGGAGCGTCAGAGTGACAGACACAGAGACATACAGAGAGTGGAGAAGACAAGAAAAAAACGGGGGGTGGGGTGGAAGCCTATGGGTGCTTGGTCTGTCAGGGATGTGATGTGTGATAGTGGCTCTTTTTTTTTTTTTTTTTATAACGTCACAGAATATATCGAGGATGATATTGTGCCTGTGATGGTACCACACCCCTGTCAGACGGAGCTCAGCTGGGTTTAAAGCTAATTAGATGAACTTTGCTCTTCACTGAGGTGAAGAGAAACTTCATGATCCATGGTGACGTGTGCAGGTGAAGACGTACAGCATCAGACTGACGGTAGAAATGATTTCAATAAACATACCTCAGTCTGTTGCTGATGAATAGTCGACTTTGCATCATTTTTAACCACTATTTTGCAGGATTTTAGGAAAGCATGGTCCTCTAACTGCCATCTGATACTTCAGCAATAAAGTTTCATTTGTTTTTTTTACCATGTAGCTGTCAAATAGATTATAATTCATGAGCAAGAAGATACTCCTGCTTACCCCTTACTTATCATAGAATAGCATATTAACAAGAATGAAATTTGCGGGATTCTTGAGACTGAGCCTCTGGGTTCCATTTTCAATTATGTTTATGGTTGCCAGTCATTTATCGTGCCTGCTGTATGAAAACATTGTGTTGTTTTAGATATATTGTCTTTCAGTAATTAAATTTGAATCATATCATTTTGAAATGCAATTTTTTTGGAAAAGTGAAAGGTAACTTTGAAGTCCACTAAAGTTGGAGATTCCCTTAGTTTTGTAAAATCATACTATTTGCATTAGAAAAACAACAGGGTAACGTTCTGGATGACGGCACTGTACTTGTGTCCTGTGGAGATTTAATTTAACTATTCAGTTGACAGAGAAAAGAGCATTTTGCAATTATTATGATTAATAATGAATTTAATTAATTAGGATTATGTTTGTGGATGCCACACAGCTCCACAATTTCATACATTAATAAACTATTTCCAATACAACAACACATCAAATGTTAAACTGAGGAATTCTGAGTTTTCTTGCATCATATATGAGATTGTACCAGACATGAGTGAGACTATCACAGAAGGCCTGGGTTTGCCTCAGCCACCGCTTTGAGCACCATGTTGTGTTTGTTCAGGAACATATATCAAAATCAGCATTT
Organism: Rachycentron canadum; assembly: GCA_038496675.1. NCBI lineage: Eukaryota > Metazoa > Chordata > Actinopteri > Carangiformes > Rachycentridae > Rachycentron > Rachycentron canadum. Next base: position 11,804,481 of record CM076667.1, read on the forward strand.
TCTGTCACTTTACCAGCCTCCAGAATAAATCTGAAGCATTGGAAAGCTCCAAATTAGGATAGGCATGGCAGAAATTGTATCCTGTGAGTCTAAGCTTGGTACATTAAAAAGTAAACGTCCTCCTGGGACTTTACTGGACCCATATAAAAATCAATGGATGGCCTGTTTAGGTCTCAAGCATAGCAACATTTCCTATGATTGATTTTTTTTATTTTTTTTTCATTTCGATGTTGTAAGCTACTTCTTTACTATTCTACAATTTTTTATTTTTCTTATTTTTATTTTTTTAAGCTTACTTTTTACCCAGCATGTCTTCAAAGAATGGCTCCTCCTGTAACCTTGGCAAAGTTTTCTTGCTGCCATGTACCAACCCACACTTAAAAAATCAGTTACAAATAAAAAATGTGAACAGTTCAAATTAAAAGTTGATCTAAGACACAAAATCCAGCCAGGATTTGCAACACATTAGACACTGGATGCTGGTAAAGGGCTTTCACAAAAGACATAGCACCATAGTGGCTTTCACACTGCAAATGTTTAACCCATTGTTTTATCCCCCTTTCACCATTTATTCAGAGGTTCACAGCTACAAATCTGTCAAAACTGTGGAGAATAACAACTGGGATGTGGACTAAGCACTGCTCAGCCTGCTCATTATGAAATGTTATATTTCATGAAAATCCTAATACTGCAGGGTTTTATAATGCATTCATATGTTTGAATTTGTGTGTTTTAAGATCAGCATATTTATCCTATGCAATGCTGTGTTATATTAATGATTGCAGTGCGTCACTTTATTATGCACGGAGAAAGAAACGTGTGGGTAAGTGCAGGGAATATTTCAGACGCTGCTTACGTCTTATTTATGATGTATTTTCTTTTCATATTTCTGCATGGAACTAGCTCCTTGAGTGTGTGCCAGATTATGTGTCAGATATTAGAGGTGGCAAGGGAGGGAGAAAAATAGAAAGAGGCAGTAAGGAGCAGATGAAAAGAAGTGAAGCTAGTGAGAGGAAAGAAATGGATGGTAGTTGCTAGGTAGGCTAATACTGGAACAGTAAAGGATGAGAAACTGGAAAAGATGAGGCAAACCTCAAGTTATATGGTTAGTGACCAACAAAAAGAAGAAGAGGTAGAAGAAGAGGAAGGGGAATAGGTGAGGTGAGAGGGAAAAGAGTCTGTGGGTACAGTGTCTTAACACACTGCAGAAGCACTACAAGCCAATCGCCAGAGAAGCCAATAATCAAATACAGGTAATTGAGTGCAGTGTAAACTAGTCAGTTCTCCTCAAGAGGTTCTTTGTGTTTGAGGAGACCCACTGCCCTCTTTCCTCTCTCTAGCCTTTCCAGTGTGTGTGTGTGTGTGTGTGTGTGTGTGTGTGTGTGTGGAAGGGGTGGGGTTGGGTGGGTGGATGGGGAAGGGGGGGGTACAGCAGCGAAGATGTGTGTGTTTGAAGTGTGATGCAGGGGGTTGGCAGACCTCGGAGATGCACTCAAGGAGAGAGTGAGTGGGGCGATTCAGGGGCACGCCTGACGTAAGTGGAGGAGCCGATGAGTGTGGGCTGGGGTTGGGGGCTCAGCTTGCAGATGGCCTCAGCGGGGGGGTGTGTGTGAGCAGTGGGAGAGCTGAGGACTCTGAGGCACGATTCCAGTGCGCCTCAAAAACGTAAGGGGCCCACTCACTAGCTGAAATATCAGTGCTCAGTGTGCAAATGAGCTTCAGTGAGAAGGCTGTGTGGTGAGAGACTACCACAAGTGTAGGTGTCTGGTTTTGCCAAGGTTTTTAAGGAATGGTTTTTGGAATTAAGCTGGCTGGCTTCGTTTCTGAGAGTTATATGAGAAGATTAATACCACTCGCTTATCAACTTAGCTTAGGTAAAAGACAGTAAAACAGTGAAACAGTCAGTCTAGCTCCGTCCGAAATGGTAACACAATCTGACAACCAGCATCTCTTAAAGCTCACTTGTTTAATCACTTCAATCTTGTTTGTTGATGTGTACAAAAAATTAAGTATTAAAACAACAATCTTGTGGTAACTGCCTAAAAAGCCAGAGCCAGGTGATCTGTTTCCCCATCTTTTCAGTCTTGCCAAATTAACCATCTTCTGGCTCCAGAGTGGTATCAATCTTACCATATCTATATTACACTGTAGTTTTCCCCATTTATTAATGGTTAAAATGATTGATTGCAATGGTATTTTGTGCAGCATGACTGATGTGAAGGGCTTCAAATACTATTCGTATTGTATCACATAGTCATAGTCGTTCATTTAATAGTTTAAGTAGAGCAGTCACACACACACACACACACAGACACAAATACACACAGAGCACAGTGCACAATCAATCTAGTATGTCAAGCATCTACTGAAAACACTGGAATTGAAAACACACTGATGCACTAATAGACAAACAAATAATTCAGAATTTTTGGGCAAACAATTGTTTGTGTATATGTGCAAATTTATACCAAGAGGACACACGCACGTCTTGGTTTTATCAAATTTACCTGCTAATAACCTTAATGGTCAATAATCTGGATTGTCATGTTATTTAACTGTTCTCATTGTATATCCATGTTTGTTTGTGTCAATACATGTATTAGCCCTTTGTCTGAGATCTAACCTGGAAAAAATCCAGACCAAATTTGCTGTAATGTAAAAGACATCTGTCAGTTTCTTTAGAGATAGAAATGAAGTGCTCAGGGCTGGGCACCCATATTTTCTACTCGTAGATATTGAGAGAGAGCGAAGGTAAGCCTGGCACGATGCCTCACATCTGCAACAGCATCAAGCAAATAAATGGCAAAAAGGACAAGAGACAAGCAACTACATGGAAAAGTCGAGTCATGTCAGCAAAAAGACCTTTGAAGATAAATTGTCTCCAAAAGCAGTGACTCATATTTACACTGGCAATTAAATGATGCTAGTAATGTATGAGAAGATACATGTTCAGACAGTGCACCCTCCTCTTTTGCTCTACCAACCACTGTCTCTTGCAGCTCGAACAGATCTAGTAAGATTCTGGTAGACTTTGCCCATCCCCCTTAGATGTTTACAGCAGAACTAGCCAAGGCTGCGTCGCTACGATCACTACAATCAAACAGAGGCAAATGGTGGAGCCAGAGAAGCGAGAAAGAAGCTAAGTGAAAGCCAAACACTCCACAGCCCTCTGGGATCGTCTTTCCTTTTTCTTTTTTTTTTGTACATGGAACGTGCCAAGAGCTCTGTATTTATGGGGGAAAATCAGATTCTACAAATGACATGGAGTCCCCTCCAATGGCGCTGGAGTCTCCTTGTGCTGCACGGCGCGTGGTGCTGAATGCAGGAGGAACAGCTTGGCAGTTCCCTCAGGAGCAGACCTGCCGACTATCTTGCAGCTGTGCTGAGAATTGTCATTTTTAAATATTCACATATTTAATCAGCTAAAAGGGCTTTCGCAACACACACACAGACACAGTGCAAACAAACGTACATTAGCCTGGGAAGTCAGCTGCATGTGAGGCAGGGCTCGCGCACAAGAAAATCGTGATTGTGCAATTTATGAGATTGCTTTAACTTTTAGAGTTGTTGATCTTTGTCATCACAAAGACATATGTTTGGTTTGATTGTGAATGTTCATATTTAGTTTTATTAATTATTCACATTCAATCACAGATGTGCTCTCCATTAGCAGTGTTACCACAGCAGTGAGTGTTGAATGGCCCTGTTATTGTCATGAATCATTAGAGAGACCATTAGACTCTCAACTACCAATACCTTTTTCCTCTTCAAGTTGTTCAACTGTGTGTAGACTGTGTTGGACTCCTGTGGGTTTATAAATGACGCTGCCCTTGATTTGACTCATGATCAAGACAAAAGAACAATTGTCAAAATCTCATGAAATCAGAAATCCAAATTTTTGCAAGCGGGGTTGACATAATTGAAAAAAGAGGCTGATTTAGACAGCACCCATTGTCTTGAGCAAAAAACCAAAATATTTGTAGAACTGAAAGGTATGAATCAGACATCACAATATCAACTGGAAATCAACACATAATGCCTGAACTCTTTTTTATTTTTTTGCGAGGCAGATACTAAATGGAAGTGATTACTTGACTAAAAGTATTTTACCAGAAATGAATTCTCCCAGGAGAATAAATATGCACGCTAACGATGTGAAACTGCCAAATCTTTCTGATACGGCGGTGAGATTCTGAGGCAGCATCAATTAGCTGTGTGCATTGCTTTGACCTGTCACTGGGACATCTGAGCACCTTTTATCATTGAGCACACTGTGCAGTGTGAGAGGCATCATCTTTAATCATGTGTTGTTTTTTTTTTTCTATTCTTTCCTTTCTATCTTTTTTTTTTTTTTTTTTTTTTTTTACTGGGGTAAAAATATGTCCCTACGCCATGCAGAGTCCCCAGACAGCCATGTTGTTTACTGCCGATTAACAAAGGGAAGGGAAGTCAAGACTGTGACACCAGTAACGTGAATGAGGTGCCACAATACCACCGCAGGAACACAAGAAGAATTCCAAAGCAGCAAGTCTGAAAGAGACAGAGCCTGGCACAGAGGAGGAGAGAAAGAAAAAGGAAAGGAAGAGGGAGAGAGGAAGACAGAGAGACAGAGATATACCTCCTTGTCATTCTTCATTGCCAAATCCTTCCTAACAGAATACCAACACAAACAAAATTAACAGATTAGCACAAAACACGTGTTGTCTTTTGCAGGTATATTTTTGATGTAGACCAGACTATTTGTAGCCAAGTTCTATACATTTTGATAACTTCAACTCTGTTCTGTACATTTCAGCTTCATTTGATGCTCGGCAGCTGCATTTGAATCACCTCACTTGACGATAGTTAAACTCCTTCCACTCCGGCAGGTTCACAGCGTTTTCAACTGACGCACCCCTTCATTTGAATGAGACAAGCTGGTGTTGTTCAGGCAGTCGGGATCCTCTACCACGACTGCTCTGCCTGTGACGACTTAATGTATATCCACATGCCCCTGGATATATAAAAAAAAGTTTTAAGTGTATCACAGTTCAAGGTTTCGCATAAGTGCAATTAGTTTGACAATAACACTGTAATTCATCAAACTGACTCTTTATTTTTAAAACCTGTTGTAAACATGATATCTCTCAACTGGAGTTTAAAAGAACATAAAGCCCACTAGCCACCTACCAGCACCTATAATGTTCACCAATGATCATGTATCGTTTGTTTAATTTGTACAAAAATAAAATGAGACCTTGTTATAAAGTTAAGCTATTTAACAGACATATATGAGAGAGGTATTTATCTTCTAATCTAATACATAGCAACTAAGCAAATAAGTGAGTTTCCTAAAATGCTGAACTACTTCTTTAAGAGTATTAAATATACAAAAACAGAAATTGTAATGAAAATCCTGGCATAATGCCACAATATCAAGTCAAGTGACAGTAAATTCTTGCAATTCTTGTCACTTTTTAATATTGGCCACCCACCAAGGTGTAACCAATACAGGTCACATGCAAATAAACAACACAGCTTGCCCGAGCATTTCCTTTCCTTGACCCCAAAGCACGTGTTTGACTCTGCAAACATTTGCAGAGAAACTAATGAGAAGTGACATGACAACTAGCAGAAGCAAGATGACACATCTATCCAGCATTACTGTGGGCAACATCACTTCTACATTTTTCTAATATCCTAAAAATATACTTTAAACAGGATGGGGAGTCTGCCAAAGGATCAAACAGGCACAAGTGGTGCACCAGCTGGTACCGTGGAGAATACCTTGGATTCCTGCAGCACAGCGACTGACGTAGCTCTGCACAGGTCAAAGTATTAGCAGGTTTGTTAGAGACAAAGATGAGTAACAGGAAGGAAGAGAAAGGTAGAAAGTGGTTGCTTTTGTTTGAGGTACTTTCTCACCATCAGCCATGTTTTTTCATTTTTTATTTTTTTGGAAGCAACTGCAATATCTGACTTATTTTTACAGCTTCCTTTCCTTGACATTGATAGAATAAGTGCCTGGTTATAAAGTATATATTTAAAGATTATTTTACAATAAAATAAAAAGTAAACAAGTAGTACCAATAAATATTAATTGTAGAAATAGCAAAACATATATTTTTTAACCGGAAGAGCTCTGCCCTAATTATGCCTTCATATAGTCAGATAATTGTGAGCATTGTCATGGCTGAATCATGATTCAATGAGATTATATGTAACATCAGCATGACATGCTACATCTCCTGCTATAATTAGATTACTATGTCCTGTCCCCGAGGAGCCCAGTGTCAGTTGGATGAATCTGGTGTATTATTTTCCTCTTCTGCTCTGCTCTCACTAGATGTCTATCACCACACCTGAACAAATAAGAGCACAGCTCTGTGCATGTCACTTCTGCCGGGAAACTTATACCAGCATAAAGACACAGTCAGTTGGCCAGGATTCTCCTTAAGCCCCAGTTTAAAATTGAATGTACTATGAAAAATCCATTGAAAATTTTAAATTCATACTGTATCACCATGACTAGTCCAAACCAGAATTCTGGGTTACCAAAAATCCTGCTTTTTTAAAACCTTGCCATCCCCAAACATTGTGTTTCTATATCTTAATCATGGGATCATAAGGTTCTATCTGATTGGTTTTGAGATCCTACATAGAAAATGCAGGTACTGTATGTAGTCTTTTACTTTTTGATCAACAAGCATCTTAAATGTATTCTACATATTAAAATTCTGTTGTGTAGTTTCACTTTGCTTTAATTCACAAAATGAATGTAAGATTGACTGAAGCGACTTTTACTATGAAATATTTGAGCACAAACAAGCATCATTATTTAAATCAGGCAACAAAATGTTTGGTCAAATGAGTTTCCCATAACAGACTTAAACTGACAATGCAATTCATTATGTTCCACGATGAAAGTAATTCAAAACACAGCAAGACATGTCTGCTGGTTTTCCTCTTCTATAGTTAGTATAGTTTTTGTGTTTCTTCTGTAGTGCCTTCCTATGGGCTCTTCCTCTGCTCTCAGATTTGCTCTTACCTTTTACCTAAACTGGCTAATTCACTGCCATTATCATTGTATAGTGTGTTGGCTGTAGAAAGTAAGTTGTAAACAAACACAAATTTAGTTAGGAGCATGATACAGTTAGCATCCGGTGTGTTATTTTATGTTAAGCAACCAGTAACAATTTATATCACAATACTACATTAACATTACAATTAAAATTCTGGTCTTCATCTTTAAAGTAGTCGGAGTAACTTTCAATTATAATGAATAACTAATTCTAATGAACAAATGTTAGCATGAGCTCTGTATTTAATAATAGCAAGCTAGCTTGCTAGGTAGCATAGCAGCTGGTAAAAATCAACTTTTCACAAACTTTAAACACATTTTACAAAATACTTTTAACTTAGTAATTATACCACTACTACTACTAATAATAATGAAATAAAACATTTTAAGATTTCGAAACATTCAATAAGCATAATTTTGCCTAATCCACAGACCCGTGGAGCAACACTGTGTTCATTTGAGCGCTAATTGGTTTTACAGTTGTAACTTTATAAAACTAAGTTAGAAACTGATTTTGGAGCTGATTTGCTTTTTTTAAGTTATAGTGAAATTCATGCAAGTGAAAAAATTCAATTGTCTGTTTTTTCTAATAATTGTGTGTAGTAATTTCAATTGCAGTGAGCGAACCACATGTATTACCTTTCGTGTCTGTGCTACAGTAGCTGGTTCCATGCCAAACAGTGTCTGTTCTTAGGGTGAAGAACCAAGGTTCGTGCTCCAGTGTGGCCCAAGTCCCGCTGAAGTGTCCTTGAGCAAGACTTGAGCAAGAATCTCTGATCGCTCTATGGGCACTGCTGTGTTGCTGACCCTGCAATCTGCCCTGCTGTGAGAAGGTAGGCAACCAAAAAGACATGTTCACTGTAAGAGATATAGCAGAAACCAAGGATGGTTGCAACACTGTCAGTTTGAACAGTCAGGAATCAACAATGATGTTGTGATCAATATTTTACACATTCCCTTTCTTCTGGAGACAAAGTTTCACATTTGTCTCCAGAAGAAACGAAAAAAGCGAAAAAACACAAACATGTACAGGTCTTTAGTTTGTATTTAAAATTTGTTTTAACTGATGAGGATTAAATGATTCATCTTACATCCTTTAATAACCACATTGATTTGATTTGACCTTAATTTCTATCTCCTCTAAAATATTTTGATGCTGCATGACTCTGCAGTTTCTCCTTCGTTTTTTGATAGCAAAACTCTGGCTGTTGGCTAATTGGCTAAATTTAAGAGCAGCAGAATCAAAGTCTAAACTCAACACGTACATTATTACCCTTTTTGTTTACATGGCAAACTTAAAGCCACACAGTTGTCAATTTAAACAACAAGCACACACAGAGCAACATTCATTAGGGATTGTGTTTTTGTCCACTGTTGAATTAAAGTCCAATATTCACTCTTCATTTTTCAGCTACAGTCTCAATGTCTTTCTGCCATTCTGTGCTGGGCAGTTAGTGTAGAGTTGGTTTTTAGGGCTTTTTTCTTTTGCTGAAAATAGCTGCTTGTGACTGAGTGGTGAGAGTGAGCAAAAACATTAAAGTTACAGGCAGGACAACCAAAACAACAAGCTGAAAGACAGTAAAACGCTTTAGAGAGTTGAGGGAAAAGTCAAATGCTAATTAATGTTCTGGGGTTACAAAAAGCATATTTCCTGAACACATAGTCATGTGATCAAACAGTGTTACATATTGATTATAGCTGCTAAAAGCCAAATAATCAGAGTAGACAAATTAGAATAACTTGAGTTAAAACTACACAGCATCTTTTTTTACCATACGTACTTCTCCATAAAGCCTCACCTCATCCAGTCGTGGAACAGGATGTACAGGTGGAGAGTGATGATGATTGAAAGGAGATCTAAGAACCTGGGGCTGGACAAGACTTTGGATGGATGCAATGTCTGTGGAGCTGGCCTTTCGCTGCTCCTCACTGTCTATCAGAGCTCCATAGGGGCAGAAATGATAGGTGAGAAACATTATCTCTTGAACTTATGCTTCTAACCTTTCTCTACCACTTTGTTTTATTTTTATATCTCTATTTTACCCACATCTTACTCGTGTTATCCATTATTATGACATTTGATTTTCCTAATTTGACACCTTTTAATATAAAAATGTTCCCTCACATCAGTGGAGAGGAGGATGCTATTCTTTCACCAGGATCTATCATCACTGCCCTCCAGGACAAGTATACAGGTGAATACAAGATTATGTTATGTTCTTTGTCTACTTCTGACAAAGAAATCTTCTGGGAAAAAAAATTAAAAAAAACCCCAAACAAACAAACAAAACAAAAAAAACATCTACTTTCTTGTTCTTGGAGGAATGGAAGGCAATAGCAGCTTTGCAAACCCATACTTTTGGGGGTCTTTTCACATTTCTGAAAACTCTTATTCTTATAAGATGAAAAGTGCTCTCCCACTGTTCATGGTATCCGTTCTCCAAAGTGATGAAGAAAAGGAAACTTAAATGTCGAAGAAACCATTCTTTTTACACGAATGAGACACACAATACATAAATTTGCTCCTGTGTGAGTCACAGGTGCAAGTGCAGTGATAATTCGACCAGGTTAAAACGTGCAGACGTGTTGAATAGAAGTGTAGAGTAGAAGCACATAAAGACCCAAGGCTAAACCAGGAAAATTAAGCAGCTTGTCCTCCATTTGCTCTATTTGGATTCATCTCGCAGGAGATAGCTATCAGCTCAGTGATGTAGGTAGAATATATTTATTTTTTTCACCTTTTATTTATTTATATGTAGTTTTAAATACCACCCACGTCTGCTCCACATTCCTCTTGTCTCCTCACTCGTTAAGATCTAGGCACTGCAGCACCGGAGCTGATAGTCTTTACCTTTTGTGATTCATAGATCCAAAAGCCTTACATTCTGCACGTGTACCCTTCTAAAAGTGGGTTTATAGACATTTCAGTCCTGACAGAGGATTTATATATATATATGAAATGTTTATTTTCCAGAGTTAAAAGTGAATGCACGATTTCTGACATGGACAAAAACATGTGTGATGACAAGAATGTGGTGCCACAGGTTGTGTTATTGTGAGCTCCGAACAGAGAACTTGAATCTCCATTTTGTCGAATGGCTTTGTGATTATAAAACAGCAATTTGGTCTCTTCACAATGAGTTTGGGCTGTTCAAAACTGTGTCAGACGCTTTTGAGACAATTCAAGAAGAGTTGATGATTTGAAGATTTCTTTGATCACGTACAATAATACTTGCACAAAGGCTGAAAGTGTTGAGGAGGTAATATTAAAAACGATCTTAACAGCGGTCTGCTGAGCTGCAGTGAAAATGATGAATAATCATGATCACTAATCAAACCAGAAAGTTAAATCCGTTACAGCCAATCTGGTTTGTTTCATCTAAAACACAGAAACCATGGATTATGATTAAACATGTTTTTCTCCTTTTCTTTTTTTTATAATGTGTGAATCAGAGTGAGACGTTGCCTGTGCTTTCTTGGATCAACTTGTGTCTCAGATGGTGAACCACAGAAACCTCTGTAGAGGCTACAGAGGGGGAGATGAGTCTGCACTGAAGCTTCCAAACGGCTTCCCTCTGTAAATGCATCCTTATTTAGAACTGCAAGAAATGCACATAACACAAGAGAAAAGCTGGATAATATAACTTTGAATCTGACCATAGGCTCATATATCAATGTAAATATACAAAAAGCCTGTGTTTTGGAGGAAGAAAAGGAGGCATAGAGACAATCAAATGCAGATAGCCACCTTAATTTCAGACAAGCATTTGATATTATAGTTTCTTACTAAGGAAAATGCATGTAATATATTAATTTTATTCTCTGAAACAGTATCTTACTTTTAGAACAGGAGCTGAATGAAATCACTTGCTGAACAAGGACACCTATGGGTCATGCAGAATAATACAAGAGTCATGACAGGCAGATGTTACCTTTGTGTGTATAAGTGCATGGTAATTATACCAGTAAAATAAGTTTGTTTGCAAAGATACAGAACACACATTTGCAAAGCTTTTTAAAGCCATTAAATTATCTCATTAATCATTTGAATATGATTCAATAAATAGAATCAATGCAGATTCTCATATACAACAAATTGTACCTGTCAGAATAAAAGCTCTGTGAAAAAATTGCATGCATATAGGTCACGTCCTGCTGTCCCTTCTACTCACGTCCTTATGGCTCACAGCATGTAAGATAGAAATGATTCACATACCACAGTATAATCTTACACAGAGTGGAGGAAGCAAGGATACTGAACATTAACCTTACTTAAGCTGCTGTTTTTCTCGAGGGGATTTGGAAGGATTTTTTATACTTAAAATTGAATGGCACACTTCAGTGGGAGGAGCGGACATGCATGGGCTAAAGCTACTTAGTCAAACTGACACACTAAACTGAAAAATGTTTTTTGATGTCTTTCATGGAGTTAAGTTGCATAACCGCAGCATGAATGTAATTGTTCACTTCATTCAGGGGATGTATGACAGAACACATTCAAAAATCACTTATGACGGTGCTTATTTTTTTGTTTGTCTGAGTTGTGTGTGTGTGTTTTGTGTTTATTTGTTCCTTTTCTACCTAAAAATTACATCACACACCGTAAAGACCACTCCATGTCTCTTAAGGCTCTCACTCAAACAGGAAACACCGAGGCGCCCTTTTCAGGAGCGCTCATTTTCCTCATCATGCTCAATCAGTACAACATTTAGAGGTTTTGAGTTAGATTCAAGAGGCTGCTTTGACCTTTGAGACCTGAGCAAAGAAAGATGAAGGGCTTCTAAGGATAACAATGTTAAATGTTTTATAAAAGAGTTTAACTATTTACTGGTGGGCCATGGAAGTAAACTCTCCTTATTTTCCAATATACCTGAATGGAGGATTTATACCAAGGCTTTTCAATGCTGAGTCATTACTGTCAAAGAAAAAAATCTCTGATTCACTTTTTGTACATTTATGTCCTTAAACTCAAATAACAACTGCTATGATCCTGCCATTAGCAATTGATGTTTCCTATCAAACCTCACTCAAAGCATTTTCTCTTCATTTGCACTCTGACGTTAAACAAACCACCAAGTCTTTAGAGCACTTGACAGTTTGTGAGATGAATAAATAAAGGAACACATTCCTTTATCCGAGCACATCCCCGTAGATCTGTCTAATGACAGCTGCGGATATTTAACCGTCCTCCTCAAACAGAATTATTTCAGTTCTGCTTGAGCCCGCTCCCAGTCTTCATTACTATTGCATGGCCCATGGCCACATTTACTCATCAAGACTGCATTACATTATTTACAAAATGGAAACAATTGAGGGAGCACTGTATTACAGGATGGGAGTCACCCATTAAAAACCTAGCCCTGAATTATGAATGAGCAATTCATTTAGTGTGTCATGTTCCATAAAGCACCTTTATATGTGAGGCTATATTTAAGGGACTTGCCCTTCTCTGAGGCTGCTGCTTGTTTTCAGAAGAAGAGAAGAGGACAGATTCAGGACAGGAATTCTCTGTTTGACTTGTTCTGGACAGACACTGAGCAAAGAATTAGTTACAGAGCCTAATGGGATTGAAGGATGTCCAACAGCGCCTAAATGACTGCAGGGAGTTCAGAGAAGAAGGGATGGGCTGACAGACAGACGGACTCAATAAATGGTTGGCTGGAGACAATGTCAGTAAGATTAGCTGATGTAACCAGTGCGGACATCGAGTTAACCCAACTCAAATGACCTGAGCCATGGTGAGCAACTCCTCAGACTTAAATGGACAAATAGGTCTTTTGCCCATATGAATTCAGCAAAATCGCATGAATGCATCTGAATACTAAACATGACCTGAACATAACAAGAAATCAGCTGGCAAGGAGCCACACTCTGTATGTATATCTACAAGTGATACACACTGGCCGATATTTCTCACAATTCCTTCAGTTTATACCCCCCCAGGCCCACTTTCAAGGCAGCTCCCCATGTGTGCTGGTTTGGATTTACATCAGTGTTAGAGATTGAGCCCACTCCTCTGATCTTCCCTATCAGAGGGGAGAAAGCATGTATACAGAGTAAAAATACTGTATTTTAAAGGGTTGGTGCACCTAAATTAAAAAAAAACAACATTTTCTTACTGGCCTTTAGTGGTGTCTATTCATTTAGGTTGCTTTGGTTTCATTTCCTTTTATTGTCTTTTGTTGAGATATCTGCCACCGTGTTGCAATAATGGTGAATAAAAGATTGTCCTATTTACATTTTTAGATAATCTATAGACCTCACCATTGACAGTTTTAAATGTAGTGGATGTTGCAGGCATTATTTTTTTTATGTAATTTATAGAAAACAGTTCAAACATAAGGAAAAAAGAAAAAATGCTCCTGATATGTATGTCTATGAAAGTTTTTAAAGCCATATTAAAGCCGTGCAACCAAGACTGTCCTGTCCTGCAGGAAACTGCAAATCACCTGCTTTGGTTTGTAGCAGGGACTGACTTCTTATCTTATATATCTTATAACACAAAGGAAATTGTTAGAAAATCATCATCATGCTTATCAAATCTACACGATTGAAGTAACTTGTTTAATCACAAACCTGTGTGTCTAACCAGCATTAAAAGAGAGAATCTTGCTTCATGTTGATATAGAGAGCTTAATGTTATGATCAAAGTTTCTTATTCACTCATTTGTTCTTTGAAGCTTGTATTGATGTATGACTTCACATGCATCAATAATAATAAACCAGTCCTTTAGTGGAAAATTTCAGTCACAAGTATCAGAGGCATTTTTAAAATTGTTAAATGTGAACAGAGGAGGGAGTCCAAGCTGCTACAATAGCTCACCTTCTCACCTAATTTAGTCTATTTCTAGAGATGAGGCTGCAAATGCCACACAATGTTACTAGGTGTGTGAGCAGAGATAATGTAATCAAGGTTAAAAGTAAACAGGCTTGTCATCTTGTTGGCAAGCTGTAAGAGGTCTTCATTTATTGAGTATGTGTAAATGAGAAACAAGATGGGAGGACATCAAACCATAAAGGGTAAATTTATACTTTCACATATAATATTTAAGCATAAAATAAACTGAGAATAGTCTAATGAATAGGGGAGGAAGTTAAGGTTTTCAGGCACCAAAAACATACTGGTGATTTTAGTTTTTCCCCTATAAGTTGCTAGGCTCTTATTTATTTATTTTCATGTTTTGATGAATATCAGCCAATATTGTAAAGCAGCACAATTAGCATAGTGATTAGCTCGGATGCAGCTGCCTTGAAGCTCTGACTAAGGAGAATAAATCTGACTCTCACTGTCACATAGAGTGAAGATGATGGATCTCAATTCTAATGGAGAAAATAACATATCAAAGAAGAGAAATTCCAAGTCTTGCTTAATTGCCTGCTAAATGTTTTCAAAGAAAAAATGGATGGCAGCATATGCCATATGAGAATTAGGATGCCTTTCTTCTTGCTACAATGGACTGAGGCTCTGTGTGAAAGTCACAGAGCACGTCAGCACACTTGCTGCCTTGTGGCAGACAGGTGCCATGTACCACCAACTACCAGAGGTGTGGCAGACTGAGACAATGAGCTCATCATTGCACCTGAGGTTCAGAAAGCCCTGAGCTTCTGTAGCCAACACATCAGGGTTTCGAGAGCAAGGATGAAGAGGTGAGGGGGGGCGGGGCCTTGTTGTGTGATGCTCACTCAGAAGTGGGGGGAGCTTTTAATTGCCATGCTACATCTCAGTTGAGGGAGCACTAGTGGGACAGTGGCGATTCTAAGAGCGGGGAGTGTGACTGCAATTTAATCAAAGTACAAAATGACGGCAGTTTGGCCCTTGACCAAAAACAGATTGGAGTCAGGTATGTCATTAACTGCACATTGTTCATTTTCCTCTGGCAGTGCACTTTTTGTCTTAGGTAAGTCTCCCATTTACAAATGCCAGAATGATTTAAACCAGCATTGTAAAGTGTGATGTGTTGAGCTTTATTGGCACACCTCTCTTGTTCTGGATACAGTGTGGGACCTACTGAGACCTGTGAGCAGTAGGGTAGGGATCCTGTTGTGAGGGTGCAGTCCATATTGCTCTATTGGCTGTGCTTTCACAGATCTACAGGGGAACTCCATTCCTCGCTAAACGACACACCACCACCTGTTCTCATTTCATCTCTCCCGTCCTCGCTGTGCCTCTTGGACCACTGGTGAAGGGCAGACACCCAGGTACTCCATGAGGAATGGAGGCAAGTTTCCCATTCAAAACATTCCCCATCTATTTCCTGATGGCCGCCACCTGTTCACCCTCCCCCCTCTTCCCACCACCACCACTACCATGCTACAGCCACACACACACGCACACACACACACCTCACTCCCGGGTGAGGGATGGGCAGATTGTTGGGGGATGAGAGTGGATTGTCACTGTCACAGGGGGGCAAAAGAGGGAAGGAGGTGGGTAATCCGTGTTGCTCAATGGCCCCCAAGTTCCAGATGTCACTCTTTTTAATGACATAATTATGACTGTCTTACGACTCCCCTTGGCCTTTAGTCTGCACTGGAAGCCATGCAAACTGCACAAGCACACATAAACACACAGACTTCCTGCATATTATTAGTATCTAAAGCCTTTGTGCCTTTGCCATTTGTAACTATAAAGATGTATTTCTTTAGCCTAGGTAGCTAATTTACATTTCCTACTGGCAAATAATATCATAAAGAACAGTTTTGTAGCTGACATAAAGTCATACATTAATCATATAAAATAAGAAGCATGAATGACCCTCACAAAAGGAATAATTTCCTTGAAAAATTATCAATCAAATATCAAACTGGCCAGCTTCTTCTCAGCTGCCACCCTGGAGCTGAGGCCATCTGGTTCATCCATTTTCTGGTCATTAACCATGCTCACTTCTCAAGAATCTTGGAGTACTTGCTCTTTTCAGAAACTGAAGCTGTTCACAGCAAGATGTACTTTGTTTGCTAAATTCTATCTTTGCTTGGTGTGGGAGAGATACTGCTTTTGGAAGGAGACCATGATGAAAGGCGTTTTGATGTAGAGGCCCGCTCCACAACAGTGTGAGACACGCAAAGTGGAAGCTACCAAGCTGAATTTCAACAAACATGCTCTCCCCGCATACATGGGAAACTGTGAAGAATGATCACAACGAATACCGCGATAAGCTGGTTTCAGT
Organism: Rachycentron canadum; assembly: GCA_038496675.1. Lineage (NCBI taxonomy): Eukaryota > Metazoa > Chordata > Actinopteri > Carangiformes > Rachycentridae > Rachycentron > Rachycentron canadum. The sequence goes on from CM076667.1 coordinate 11,820,708, forward strand.
GGAGACCTGGTAATGATGAAGGCAGTCCCTTCTCTTACAGGGCTAATTGGGGTTCAGAGGCATCTAATGCATGATAGATGGAGAAGGAGACGGTCTCGGTGGTATGTGGCACTGCTGGCATGAGATCACAAGCATTAATAGAGTTGCACCTTTCACTCTAGGCTGAAAGACATCTGTTGCCAGCAGGTAACCTCGGCTTTATCATTACCAGCTAGACCCACCGATGTTTTCCTGGCATGACAATTTAAAGCAATATATATGTTTGCTGGCTAATTCAAGCTGTCAACATCATCCCTGTTTGTAGGTGAAAAATGGATGCACCACGCAGTGCACCAGATGGTGGGAATGGATCATCAATCTGAGACAGCAGACATGTGATGGATGGATTCCCCAGAGTAAACAGTTTCAAACCAAGAACCACACTGAGAGCAAATTTGCTCCCAAATGAGTGCTTTTGTGTCGACATGCACTGTAAGAATTGTGTATTTGCGCTCTTTGACTGTTTATCTTTTGGACTTCACAGTTGCAGTGCATTGTGCAAATTGAAAGAAGATGCACCACCACCAAAAATCAAAAAGGCAGGAACAGTCTGCTAACACTCGCAAAAAGAGTATTCTTAAAACGAGGACAAGCGCTAACCAACAAGCAGGCCAGATTATTAGGAGCCTGTGTGTGTGTATGTGTGTGTATGTGTGTCTTCAGTTGGGCGTGGCTGACCTACTTTCAGCTCACCTGGTCACCTGATGCTCATCCCACTGATCCCACCTCTGTTCTTCCAGTCTTGTTCTCACATCCACAGTTAACACTGTGGTCAAATCCTGCTACTATTTAGCTCCATTCTTCTTGCTCATTTATGCTCCCTGCTCTAGCCTGCTGTCTCCTGCACTCCAGGTCCTCCAGGACTCACCGGCTCAGCTCCATCCACGTCCAGCCTCTTTGGTTCCAGCGCACCACCAAAAACCTCAGATCCTGGAGCTCGCGGTTCGCCCTCTGCCGGCTGCTAAGCTGCACGCGCCTGAACGTTGGACAACCTTTGGACAACCAGCGTGACACCTATTACTACTCCATGCCCATTCACTTCATTCACCTCCAACCTCTACCCAGCTCCCCACCTCAACACAAATAAGAGACTCTGCGAAGAGCAAGAACTCCACCAGACCCCATCCAGTTTCCATTATTTTAAATTTGTGCTAATAAACTGGTTAAACTTTATCTATAGTGCCTGTGTCTGTATTGTGGGTCAAGCAACTTCTATTACAAATGGTAACACTGTCACAAAGCAGCTATAATCTATAGTTTTATATGAACAATCTATCAAATGACAACGTGAGTATATCTGCACTGCCACTGCTCTAATAGCTCTAAAAACCTACCTAAACAGATCTCCAAAGAAATGCTAATGTTCCTCTGTGTCTCCTGGATGTGATTCAAGAGCTTAACCAACAAGACACCACCTAGCTGTCCTATCTGGACGTAGCGTGTGGCACAACTGAGCAGCGAAGGGTTATGCTGCGTCAGTTCGAATGTAGCACATGACCCAACTGAATTGTTTGGCCTGCCATGAATAAACTTATCTTAGCTTATCAGAAAAAAGCCCTGCCAGCGCTGCTCTTTTATAGCTGTCTAATTTAACGCATTATATCTCATTAGTTTAATTTGTATAAAAAACACTGTATGTGTTTTGTGGGTTTTGGACTGTTTGTTGGTGCAGCACCTTCCTATAACCCATAACTTGGTTTTACACTTTGGTTTTTCTGTGGATCAAACACACAAAATATAAAGTTTTACATTCCAAAACTTCCACTGATGTGTCAAGATTTGCTTTACTTTACTTGCATTATAATGTTTGCTGAAACAGCAACAGCCCCCCCACCCCCAAAATTCAACCACACAGTGAAGCACTGTGAATATGTAGGCAACAACATGGGTAAGAGGTGGCAAAGTGAGCGGGTCGAATATCACAGAAATTGCAGACAAATCCAAAACTGCTGAGATGCTGTGTCACATTATGACAAGTTGCCCTCCTCCAGCAAAGAAACATTTCTCCTGTTAAATTCTGAATATCAACAGTTTGAAGAGCAGCAAATTAAAAAAAATAAATAAAATAACAGTGGAAGACAGAGATGAGTCCTTTCATGATGGATGCATCTCCATATGACATGCGACCACCAGTGTGTGCTATGAATAAATCATCCTGAACTGGGCAGAGAGAGTAAACAGTTGTGTATCTTCACCTCAGATGCCTGAAGAGGCCTGTCAGACACAGCAGTTAACAAAGACTACCTCCTCATCATCATGCCGACCATGTTTCAGGAGATCCAAGTCCAAGCCTGACACCATTATCCCTCCCCCATCCTCTTCTCCTCATCCACAGCACAAGAACTTGCTCAGTGTTTCTCCTGAGTCGAGTTTCAGTGAAGTTAAGGCGAGGATGTAGCATGGCTGATAATATTTCCCCAGAGTCTGTGCTTCACTCAATTGTATTTATAAGACCTCCCAGTCTGTCTCTGTAAATTAGGCAACCAGAGCTCTGGGATTAGCTGCCAATTTGTACCCACTGTGGAAAGAATCTCCTTAAGACCTCCATGATTTGATCCATTAACACAACTGCAAGCACGATCAGGCTTTTGTCAAGTGCATCACTAGCTCCAAGCTAAGGTATGACTTGAACTCTAAGTCTAATGTTAGCAATATTAGAGTAGAAAGGGGGGAAAGAAAGAAAGAAAGAAAAAAAAAAAAAAAAACACTTTCAGAATATAGTTTTTTTTTATTTATAATTTATAATTGGCAGATACAAAAACCTCTTGAACTGTATCCAAAATGTGCAATAAATCACTGTTGATTTTTTTCCAAAAGAAAAATACAAAAAGACCATCTACTTTGGAAAGTTGACAACCAATGTAAACTGGAGCGAACTGGTAATTCTACACAGGGTTTTCTAATCGCTACTAAACTGACTACAGTTGTTAACAAATTGCAAATTTGCTTTGCTCTCCCAGGATGATAACCAGAGTCATGTGTACATACATCTAAACTGGTGACATTCTATCTCCCCATTGTTAAATACAAGAAAGGCAATCATATCCATAAGCAGCACAAATGTGTCCAACACATTAAAATGAAATACGAGTTTTCAAATTGTACCAAGATGTTCATGTGTGAAAAGAAAAATAGGAAGGGAGGGGAATTTCCAAACCACGTTGTAAACAATCACCTTCACGCAGAGAGAGAGAGAAAAAAAAAATGTTGGAGCTTGTTAAGTGCTTAACAGCTGTTATTAACAAGCATCAACCTCTGGAATCAAACACTGAAGGCAATAATGCTTAATAATAAACAAAATAAGTATTTTGAGGAAAGAAAAGATCACAGCAGCAAAACCACGTGAAACTGGTTCCTGCTTGTCATTTGCAAATGAACAATCAAATACAATTAAAGCAACATTGTATTAAAAAAAAAAAAAAAAAAACAAACAAAAAAAAAAGACTAACATTTTCCATTCACATTTCAAATGAAACACATACACACGCACCCAAAAAGAAGACAAATTAAATTTACATCCATATTCTTGCTATGATCCCATTCCATGACAGCCCATGAGCATTAGCAGAGGCTTAGATATGATGCTGGTGCCTTACCCTTTATATCCCACAGTTATGACAAAAACAAAACAACAGCCATGTAATCTAAACATTTATATGAACACATATGGACAAATGTGTGACTTTATTAATTCTTCTTCTTTTAAAAAAAAAAAAGCCATCTGAAGGACAACTCTAGGCAGGGGAGGATCC
>CM076667.1:11824998-11864750 GCA_038496675.1 Rachycentron canadum
GCAATGTGTCACTGGACACAGAAAAGCTGTTTACATGTAATTGTACTAAGTAATCACACATTATTTGTTTTTTGTCCAGATTTACTGGGTTTAAAAAAAAAAAAAATGTGATTGATTTCTGATTAATTAAATAAATATATGTGCAGAGAAACAATAGAGAAATAGAGCAAGGGAACGTTTAGGTGCTGATAAAAATTGAGGCTGAAATACAGGGAGAGAGAGAGAGAGAAGAAGAGATTAGATTGGAAAGCTCAGTGGATAGAAACAAGAACACAGCGGAGATAGAGATGAGACTCACAACTTCAGAATGCCCTGTATACTTGCCCTTATTTAGTGATTGAGGATGTATGAGCCAGTGGACTGACAGGGATTGTGCGTAATGAACTGTCTCCACTTCACTGCAGCCATTATTTTGAAGGTCAATGGACGGGTCAAGACAGCCAGCTCCATAGACTGATACCTTCCAAACTGTGGTAATGACTGCTTCACCATCTCACTTCACTGAACTGCTCTCAGCAGTGGAGCAGTTTTGTATAGTCACACTTGGCTCTTCACCCCAGAGGATAACAAAGGTCCGACTGTTTTAACTGACTAATGACTGTAACAATAAAAAGCACATGCACATTTATTTAAATATTTCTTGCATTTTTTATATACAAGTGAAAGTTAATTACGGATCTGCTCTACTTTAAACCATCTGTGGGGAAGAGTGAGGTAGTTTTACCCAAACAACTAAGAGGCAGACGGGCTGTTAAAATGAGCTGCAACATTCAGCTAATGATCATGACACCACCTTGTGGAGACAACACAGACTTCTAACTGGATCATCCATGCTGAGGGACTGAGAGACAACCTGCTAGACCTCTTTAAATATTTCAGACACACTGTTCAGGAACATCACACTGTACTCAGACAGGCAAGCTGTTAATTTTTTCATTGGAGAAAAAATGCTTATCAGAGCAATGTACGAATATGCTCGTGGAGCTGTAGTTCCATCCTGAAAAGTGAGACACCTGTTATTAATTTTTTTTTTTTTTACCTTGTGGCCACAGTCTATCCTACTTCTTTTACCAGAATTGCTGTATCAAGGACATTAGTTCTGAAATGTGTTCCACTTCACTGTTTAAGAGGTAACACCAAATCAAACAGAACCACCTATGTTCCCCAAAATCCAATCAGGGCTGATGAATTTGAAAGTGATGGCAAATCTTTATGAGCACAGGCACATACTCGCATGATGAGGGCATCTGAAAAATGAGAGGAAGAAGAGGTGCTGGGAGAGATAGCAGTGGTGGAGACAGCTCAACGGAGAGAGGGGAAAGGGGGGAGTGAGGATACACTGGTAGATTTATGACTTTGTGTTTAGAGCATAGTGCTGAAACAGACTCATAAATGTTTTTGATGGTCTGCAAATAAATAACGCCCAGCATGCCCTGCTCAGCACACAATAAATAATCCCAAAAAGTTTAATCATTCTCAATCCCCTCGATTTATTTTGGGGATATTTATGGGAGTCTGTATATACTGTAAAACACGTACAGCCAAAGCAAAGGGATACATTATCTTTCCATCTTCCTCTATGTGTTACCTTCAAATCAGTGAGATTTTAGTCAAGCTGTATAATAAAATAAAATTGTTTTTCCAGCAAGACTGTGGGAAACCAGCACTGGAATAGATTTTTGTGACTGCATCTAAAATTCTATTGGCTGTCTCTTCTGCAGTAATTTCAGTGTATTTGCTGAGAGCTGTGTTCACCCTTGAACCTCCTCCTCTCCCACAGCAAACAGCTTCCCACATGCACAGGTCAAGAGACTCACTGTAAAGGTGCCCTTTGTATAACTCAGTATTCATTATAACACATTGGGCTCAGAAAGGAGAGTATATGTGCGTTTATGCACAAGTGTATCTTTTCTCTGCAGCTGCACGTAGCATGTTTGCAGTTGTTAAGTCTGTGCTGCAATTGCATGAGAACGCTCTTATAAAATGCACTTCTGTGTAGGAAGACTTCTGCAGTGATGCATGTGTTGGTGAGGTGCCCATGATTGACCGGTGTGTGGGACTGCATGTGTGTGTGTGTGTGAGAAAGAGTGATGAGTGTGTGTTTGTGTGTGAGCTCATATGTGTTGGCGGAGGTTTCCCTGGAGAAGCCAAGCAACAGAGCTGACCTTGCAGTAAAAAAAAGACAATAATTTATTCATTGGCATTGCACAAATTTCTCTCTATCTTCTGTTAGGTGTTCAGCTGTTATCTCAGCTGTTTTAAAGTGTCTCTTCCTGCACCCGGCACAGTATTGATTTCTCCAAATACTCTGTCTTTAGTTTAGGACATCGAGATTGAGATCGTAATTTATGATCTAATCAGTGTGCTTTCAGTGTCTTCTCCTCAGAATCAGTTTCAAACCATTTCCGATTTTAAAGGTCCACACTTACCAACCTCACTGCTTTGCGTATTTTTAAACCCCCGAAGCTTAACCTCGCTGTAAAAATGTTTCTTATCGGACAGGGTCCAGCTGGCAATGTCAAACAGATGGCTTTATACCCTCTAGGGTTTCCATTCAGAATAAATTAGATCAATAAAATATCAAGAGGGCACTTAGAGAGCAGACAATTAAACACCTTGCATAGAACACAGTCCAGCTGTATTTCAAATGACTGAAAGTTTATACTGATGAATGCACTCATTAAAAAAGACAGCACTCAATACTGTTTAAACAATAGAGTAAAGTAAACACAGAGCCAACCTTGAAGCAGAATGGGCCAGAGTCGAGACAAGCTCAGATATCATCGAAAACACCAATTTAATGTATACTCTGGATCAAGTTTATTACTTTATGCACAGAGAAAAGTCTTGATGTTTACTTTGGATTTAAATTAATCAACATTTGACATGTTGAAAGTGCTCAGTTTGTATTATAACAACATTGTGACTGTGCTCTATTAACGCTTTAATTCAGCACAGTGATGGGACCTCTGTATCCTAAGCAGGAAAGATGATGACTTTTTATGTGCTAGGTTCAAATTAGGTGGGTACCGTTTTTAAACTTCATTCAAAGAAAACAGCCAAAATAAACACCAAAAATTCTAATTTAATGACTTTTATAATAAGTGAAAACAGAAAATAGATTTTTCCAATTCAAAAAAATTATCAAATTACCTCTCTTTAGCGTCTTCTTTACACACACTAAATGGCCAAGCGTGGTGGCTGTGGTCGTGGAACCATGTCAAAACAGTCATCCTGTGATACTTGTGGTTGTGGCGTGGTTGTCATACACCGCAGAGCACTGCCAAGGATAACAATGAAACATTCATTGAATCCTACTCAACATAATTAAACTGTATTAACTTAATTACCTCTGCTTCTGTCACAGTAATCAAATGGATAGAGTTCAGCTGTGCACTAACCTTTCCCTCAGGTGTGAGTTACACCCGAGGGATAACATTTCCACCACTGCCAAGGGCCTGTCTTTCGTTCCTTTGGAGGGCTTCATCGCTTTTCTGTCGATCTGCCAGGCCCGGAAGGATTTTCTGCCACAGGGGCCCCTGAAGGCAGGTCTCTATCAGTGCCACCCACAAACTAAAAAAAGTATTCTTAGAACAATGATCCAACTCCCTTGTGAAAGTAAGCTTGCACCTGATCCCTTCACAGGAAGGTTAATGTGGGTGCAATGATCCAAGGATCGCCATCTGTCCTCAGGGGTTCTTCTTTACGGTGACAGCAATAACTCATTTTGATACCTCTCATCGTGATTCTGCTTTTGGACAAGGGCTTGGACCTGTATGCTGGGTAGAGGGCGTGTTGAGGTGCGCAGAGTTGCCAAGCACACCGCATGATAGATGAGTGGAAGTAAGTCTTAGTCCTGACAAAATCCATTCAGCCTGTCTTGTCATTGGGGATTTGGAAGCACGGGACTCATGACAGATTTTTTAGGGCAGTAAAAATCAATCAGGAAACTGTTCTCCAAAAAAGTGTCTTGGGTCTAAGATGATTTTATCCCATACACTTTACAATGGGACTGAGATCATCTTTACCTTCAGGTGTTCTTGAGAAACAGGGCCAAGTCCTTATATGTAATCACTTCGCAGCAACAAATAAGATTAGCTTTTAACTTTCATAGGCATCTGTTTGTCAAGGTTTTAGCCTGTCTAGCTCGACAGGAGTCTGTGGAGGTACATTGTGGGTACAGTAAGGATATATGTGGAAAGATTTGGCTTCCCTTGATTGTGTTTAAAAATTCACCCAAACAGCAAATTTTGCCCAAACTTATGTAGTCAAAGAAAAAACAGGAGGAGAGGAAAGGCTTGAGTGGCTCATTTTAGATTTACAGTGATAGGAGAAAACCTATTGACTTCCTCTGATGGCTAAGTGTATTGAAGTAAAAGGCCATAAAGAACTGTGTGTAAAACTCATGACACAAGCAGACCAAGCAATAAACAACCGTAAGAGACAAATGTGCATTCAGCCTTATTGCACATGTACTGGCATTGTATAGCAGAAAGGCTTGTTGTATCAGTGCTGTGTGTTTGCAGACATAAGACTGATTGTCAGATCTATTTTTACATGGGTATTCACACACATTAACAATGTCAAAGATGATTCATTGTATTAGTATTTTGCGCTTCTACTAGTGCAACGGATGTCAGGGAAGTCAACTGGTGGGGGCAAAGCAAATGATACCTTTCCTTTCTGAAGCAGCTTTACTGTATCTGACCCTGAGGCACTGATACCCCAAATGACGTGGGGCTGAACATGAAACCACTCTTGCTGGTCATATTGTACTTTGAAGGATCTTACTCTCCCTGGAACTCCCATGTCTGTGAATAACTGTTGGTTCAGACTACATGTCTATTTAATAAGGGTAAAATTTGGGGTAAAACCTTTTTTTCCTATGTAAATGAAAGCAATCTTGCTCTAAAGTCAGCTCCTTGGAGATATCTCAGACTAACTTACTGGCTACTGCTTCTGCCCCCTTCATCTGAATCCCAACAGTGGCAGCAGTTTTTGTGTGTAGCGAGTCAGAAATGGAAAGAGGAGGGCAGAGAAAGAAACACAGAGAGGACAGGCGCAAGTGATCTATTTCACAGACAAAAGCAAAGGGATTCCCTGGACTCTGCCATTTGGAGTACTTGTACAAAAGGGCACAGAGTGCACAAAACAAGTGAAGTAGAGAAAACTGACAATGGCAGAATCAGTCACTGCAACTGAAGTAATGGCTCTTACAGTAAATCTCCATTTCCAAATTGCAAAAACTACCCAATGAAGGTTTTAAAACTAGATTTTGATTTAAAATGAGGTAAATAAAGCATGTCATCTGATACTGTGCTTTAGTGGTTTATGTTCCCTAGCAAATTGTCAGTCAAACTGGGATAAACCAGTTGACATTCATTACACCTGGTGTTGTTGAGGCCACTGAGTTTTCCAGGTTGGTAATCCATGCTCAATCCCCAGTTTCACATGCTCCATCTTTCCATACTATGATAGTGGTCTAAGTCAGTCACTGTGGAACCCACTGAGGGGATCACCTACCGCCAAGGACAGGAATCGAGATCAGCACCAATGACCTCGGTAATAGACTGGTTTAAATTAGAAGTTACTTCCTGAAAGCATGTACTAGAGTCCATCAAGAGCCTTGACATCTCCAGGAGTTAGCATTATCTTTAAAATCCAATATGTGTAACCTTGAAGGACACGAGCGAGATGAAATGATATCATAGCATCACTGGACATTAATAGTGATGGTACATATCAATTGTGTACATTGGATTTCTGCACATATCTTGACTTGACAAATTGGTTAATGCAAATATCCAAGGTTGTCACTCACTCATGCACCCACACACAGAGGCACACACACACACACACACACACACACACACACACAAAGTCTAGCTGGCTGAGGGGATAGGAGATTGGATGTCAGTGTCATCTCCCATGCCTAAAGCCCTGAAATGGCTTGCTGTTGCCTAATCTCAACATGACCACGGACCCGCGTCAGCAGGTGAACAACAACCTGGACAAAGAAACAAGATAGGGCCAGTTGGACCTCGACACAGAGTGTATGTCAGCATGCGTATAGTTAGGCCTATTTGTAACCATTTGCCACCTATTGGTCTATTCGCAGCAGAACACAAAATGCAGACATGAAGGCATAAATCAAGTAAATTAGGAATTGATCAAGCGTAAGCAAAATAAATTAAAGCAGGCAGAAAAAGGAAGTTCCATAAAAACTCTCATAAGAGTTTTAATTTAAGGTAGTTACAACTTTACTTGGTATGTAGCAAGATAGATAGTCTTGTAACTTTGCTCTTTGTCAATATCCTAAGAATAGGCACACAACATATTAAACGCTGTTTTCTGCGAACCAGAGAGATTTAAGATTTAAGTGCACTCTCTCAAAACAATAATTGGACCTGCAGCACATTAGTGGTTAAGTACAGTATCAATATTACACAGAGCTGTTACACCTCATTCCGATATTTAGCCTGTATCTTAACAAGCTGCGTTTCATCTTGCCATTATTGCCTCCATGTTGGAAAATATTTAATTCTACTGTGTTTTGGACTTCCGACTTCTTTAATGAAATTCTTATCATTCTGGCAGTTTTAAAGATGAGTTAATTTGTGAAAAAAAGATACATACAGTCAACGTCACCCACCGAGTCCTCCCTCCTCTTTCTTCTTTGTTCATTTTTGAGCAGAAGAAAGAATTTTCCCATCACAACATCCCTCCCGGGAGTGGGCTAGTTTTGGCTTCCTGTCCAAATGATTAATCTTTTGCATTATTTCGCAGAGGGACTCATAACACCATAACACTACCTGTGGACCCAATTACACAACTGACAACAGTATCAATGCAACTCTCTGACTTATGGCAGCGTAAGCATGGCAACCTTTGCACTACATCAGCAGAGGTGATTTATAGAAATTATTTGCATAGATTAACAACCTGGCATGGATGTGCATAAAGATGTATTTTGGTAATCTGGACATCTCCTGGTGAAGATGCAGAACACTATGTCACACAGCAAATGCTTTCTGTTGTCAAATATATTGTCTAAAATCCCTTTAATATTACAGGTGGAGTGGTGTTTATGAAGAGAGTTGGTCAGAAAAGTCAGGTACAGACTGAACATACTCACTGGTTCATCCCAAATTCAGCTAATCTGTCAGCTACACCACAAGTGACTTCATTGCTTTTCATACCATGGTCTGTCCTCCCTGTCTTTCACTCCAACGTACAACACACAGTGATCGCTGGAACATGCTTGAGGTGTCACACCTGCCCTGATTACATAAATGCTTACTCTCATAAGATGGCTCTTGACAGTAGTAGCAGGTCAAATTATCAGACTGGGTGTTTTCACAGTAATTATACCAAGTGCATTATATTCACATTATCATGCTGCCACAAGCACTTTGGGTTAAGGTGCGGCACTGAGCATCTTGTCTACCCTGCAAGGTAGCATTATTCACACTGACAAATGCTGATGAGTATGGCACAAACTCCTGAAATTTGGAGGTAACACAGAAGCTGTGCTGCAACGGTTGTCAGATTCTCTAAGAGTCAGTATATTGGTAAACAGTGATGCTGAGCTGCAGAGTCAAAGCAGAGTGAAGCATCTCTTAGTGTTTTCTTCGGTCTGTCTTAGGCACTTCATGCCTCATCATGCTGGACAACATGATTGTGAGAGAAACTGACCAGCGGTAGCAGCAGGGATCCCAATAAAAAAATACATTCATATGAAAAAAAGTAAAAACAAAACAACCATTCAGTTAGTGATCTGTGGCCCTGGATGTATTATGCAAACATACCCAGCAGGATGGAGTAGTAATCAATCATGTTTGTTTGTCCCCTGCTACAGGAACAGCAGCATCCGACAGAAGATTGTGGCCTGAGCACCTTGGACATACACATAGAAAAAAACAGGCATATTTTTTTTCCCCAAAAGATTGTTTTAAAAGCATCATTGCCTTACTTTGATTGATGGCAGGAGGGAGTGACGATAAACATGAGGAGATAGAGAGGAACATGACATATAACAATGGTCCTTGGGTGGATTTGAAACAGGATTGCAAGGTTACGTACTAAGAGTGATAAGTCTCTGGGACACCCCACATATTTTTCTATTTTGCACAACCAAATACCAAAGCGTGTACATGTTCATTGTGTTGTGTGTATATTTGACACTTGAGGTGTTGTTGGCATCAGGGATGAACAGGTGTGTTTTCTGGGATGAATGAAATGATGACATAGAGTAATGACTCTGGTCTGTGGTAGACCATTACATTGAAGGCCACTGCTGCCCACTGTGGGTGGGTGGGTAGGTGAGTGGACCCTGACATGGCCAACAGCTAAAAATAGCCAAAGAAAATAAACAGACTGCTGCTATGCCGTGTTTCCTCCCTCTTATTGACAACACACACAGACACCCACAGACGCAGCTGCACATGCATTCACACACTCATTTGTATATACTGTACTGCATCACGGTGCATTCACAAAGTATTGAGGTTCACAGCTGGAGGTCTCACATCAAGCTAATCATGACCTTGAATATCTTTGAATTTCACATAATAATAAATGACACCTTTGAAAATTACATGACATCCAATATCCTGCACTGGGAGCAAGAAGCGCAGAATTGCTCACTAATGTAGTCTTTTTTTTTTTTTTTTTTTACAAGTATTCAAATCTCTGGCAGCTTTCTATTAATAGAAAGGTGTCGCACATTGATTGAATGCTTATTATTGTAATTTAAGTGAATGTGACTTTTGCTCTCCACCTCCTGTAGAAGCGCACAGCAAATTACAGCCATCCACACTTCTTTCTCCTCTCTCTATCTCTTCCACCACATTCACACCCATTTCACATGCAAGGCAACACGGCATGTCAGCTGAATTCAGCCTCTGCTAAAGAAGAACATGTTTGGAGAACCTTTATCATGCACTGCAGTACTTTAAGAAGCTACTAGGCAGCATATTCTTTATATCAGCAAATTCATTAAGCTACTCATAAGGAAGTTGAAAATGATACGCACATTGCTCCTTAGTGGATCTGTCTAATGACTGTGTTATGAACAGATGATAATGTGTGTGTCTCTCTCTTATGTGCTGACGCGTCAGAAGCAGGAGCTGTGGGGTGCAAGTGTGTTCACGGTGTTGTTTGGATGATGGAGTGGACACATTTTATGACAAATTGGAAAGGGAAAATACAGCAGGCAGTGACGGCTCAGGGATGAGGCAGCCAGTGCAGTCAGTCAACTCTTTTTGGTCTGAGATTGATGAGAGTGTGTGTACAAAAGGACAACCTGGAGGTGGTTGTGTTACCAAACAGTGGTGGGCTCCTCACCTTTGACTTTTTCAAAACTTACTTCCCTTTTTCCACATGCGCAGAACACGCAATATAAAGCTTCTACTTAGCATTCAGCCTCCGTCATCACACCACATCATCACTGCCAGACTGTGTAATATATTCTGATAATACAGACACCAAAGGTTAATTGACCAAGCAGTTGATTCAATCACTGTCACAAACAGCAGCTACGCTAGCTCACAAGTCTCTCTGGCTCCATGGCCCAAAGTGTTTCTTCAGCATGATGCTACAATTTGGGTTGCTATGGCAACAGCCCACACAAGCACACATGCCCACATTGTACACAGGAATAAAAAAAAAAGAAAAAAAACACGCACAACCTCATCTCTAAGAACACCCCCTAGGAAAGAAAAACATTTGCAGTCTTTATAACCTGCAGTGCATCAGCACATTTCTATATGGTAAGTTAATAATTACAGATATCAAGCTGGTAACTAGAGTTATTCCACCCACATGGTGGGACACGGGCTGCCTTCAACTCCCCGGAGTACCCATGCATGCATGTGGTGTTAGTATAGAACTGGAAAGATCTACTGCACAAAGTATTACATTACACCATACAATACATTTTCCTGCTGTGGAAGCTGTGGCGCAATCTCACTCTGCTGACCATTTTATATCAACATCACGGCCACCTCACACATCCTCACTCATAGGATAGCTGATTGGCTGCCAGTTTGATAATAATTAATGAAAGGGGACACAGTCAATTGCCCTTAATCATTTCTCTGTACCCTAAGTAATTAACAACTGCGGCATCAGCAGTTTTGTTGTCATCGTGAGAATAATTTAGGGTCGGGGGATGCTCCCCTATCCTATACCTGAGTACTGCCAAATGAAAGTCACCACAGTGTCACAGGTTCAAGGAAAAATAGTCACTCTGCAAAACATATTTTATCTCAGTAATAAACATTGTGTTGCTGAAAAAAAAAAAAACTGGTAACTGGTTTTTTTGCACCTTAGATATTTTCATAGGACTCCCCGTTTTGCTTTATTAGCAAAGCTAAAGAAGCAGCCTAACATAAACAGCCTGAAATCAGCCAGTGCTGACGTCACATGCAAATAATTAATTAAATCCACATCTAATTCCATGAATATGCTATTGGAATGATCAGAATCTGTATATCTTGCAGCTCTACATTTGACATGTAGACAGTGCCAAAGCCTTTGACCTTCAAATAACAGTGGCCACACTGTTAAGACATAGTATGCGTGCACACAAAGACTCTGTTTAGTCAATGCGGCATTATTGATCACTTGTCACTGGAAGGAAGGAACATGGCAGGGAAATCAATTACACATATGCAGTGTATAATCAAATTTCTGAAAAAGCGCTTGGCTAAGGGGAAATGTTCAACTGACACATAAGCTCTATGGGGAAATATCATTGCTGTATTGAACACTATTCATATGAACTGAGAGTGAGGGATAGAGAGAGAAGAGAGAGGAGGAGAGAGAACACTCCAGCAGTGTAGGTAACGATCTAAGGGATAATAAGGGATACATAATTTAATATCTCTATTTATTCATTTAAGACCAGGGAGAAGGGAGATCATTACATATTGATAGCTAATAGAGAAGATGGGTTTTGATTACTTGGAGGAGGCATAAGGTGTATCTGCATGGGTTTATGACTGACTGCTCTCTAAAGCGGTCAAGGAGGAGGAGGCCGAGGCCGTCTTCTTGTCTTCTTCAGATCAGGTTGCTTACTGTGGGTCAAATGGGACATCTCAAATGGTTGCTTAGTTGTTACCTTTGAGGATTTCGGCTGTTTTATAGGTGGCAGCTGTGGGAGTGAGCGGGGCAGTAAAGGTAAAAGAAGCTCAATGAAATATTGTCTTCAATCACTTTTAGGGGATTTTCTAGCAAGCGCTGCAAATGAAAGGTTTACTGTGTGTTTACAATCGGTGGGAACACAACACTTCATGGTCTCTTCACTAAAAGTCGCCCATGGCAAAGTGTGCAACTAATATCACACACCACCATCACTTCAATCTCTGCTATTAAGAGGCCAGTGATATTGAATTCTCTCCTGGTTTGATTTCTAGATATTAAAAAGAATGATTAATAATAATAATAATAATAATAATAATAATAATAATAATAAGATATATCATGTAGGTTGTGGTCTGTGTGTGGGTGTGTAATATACTATAACGCCAGATATAATAGCCGAAATAATAAAAAGAAAATAACGCCAACTGTCCCCGGTCACAAAGCTCGAAATGAAACGAGCAGCTTTCATTTTGTTGTCTTTAGAGATATGATGTGCTGCCCGGTTGCATTCAGGATTTCACCTATAGGATGTGGTGCAGCCCGAGTGCCCCTGCCTGCCTGCTCCTCCCTAAGTAGTGTGCAGCGGGACACTCCGCAGTTCGCTTATCCCGTTCCTTCCCGTTGCCTTTTACGCGCACGACGTCTGCAGCCCCAGTGACTGAGGGAGCCCGTCTTCTCCGCACGCTTCAAGCTTTTGGATGAAGGCAGGACTCTTTCCCCGGTGCTCCGATGGCGAAACAGCGCTGGTTGTGCTCCGCTGAACATCTTTAAAGGAAGATATTCACGCTTCCCCCCCTTCCCCACCCCCCTCTTCTTCTTCTTCTTCTTCTTCTTCTTCTTCTTCTTCTTCTTCTTCTTCTTCTTTTCCTTCCCCGACTCAATTTCAACAAAATGCGGGACGCGCGTTCTCTGCGCAGCGTCCGCGGAGTGCTCTGCTCAGTCGCGGCCGCTTGACTAAAGGGGGATCCCGGCTCCCTTTTCATCCTCTTCCCCCTCAGGAACAAGAGGAGTTTGCATGCAAACGGTGGTTTATCTCGGCAAGGTGAGACTATTTCTCTGTGGTATTGTCTCTACACGTTTGAACACCACTTTGAACAGAGTCGCAAACAGAATATGTGCGTTTCCAGTACAGACTGTATGGACTGATTTACAATGGAGCTGCAGGACTATGGAGGCATCAAAACCTCACTGAACACCAAATACGTTGTAGCGTAACAGGTATGAATTTATTGAACTGCAGAACAATTACAGACTATACGGATTATCAATGTAACCCACCCCCCCCCCACACACACACACACACGCACACTTATTTACATATATATTGTTCTATTTGGAATAATAATAGCCTATAGAAAATTTGGGGTCTTAGTAATCAGGCAGTGCCAAATGTAAATTTACACTGTTGCATTGTTGCATTCAGGGACAATATTTTATCACTGAAATTATGGCTTTATTCCTAACTGCTAATGAGCTGCTATTATTTATAACTTTCTATTAAATTTTAAGACCTATTCAAGTGTAAAGGGCATTTCAGTTTTTGTGTTAAATTGTAACTTCTATAGTGACTGTTTCCATGTGCAGGGATTTGTGTTTGTCAGATAGTGCGACTGCAATGGCAGCAGAAAAGATATTTGGTGGAGTTAAATAAGACACTGTCACATGCGCCTCCTCCATCTACCCAAATAGTGATACCACATGAATGAATTTCAAGGCTTCTTTCAGTTCATTTGTTTCCCGAACCCACCACGAGTCCCATTTTGAGCAATGGGCTTCATAGAAAGTAGTGCTTCAGCAGGAGTTCATTGCCTCAGTACAGCCATAACAGTGCTGGAGTGGAGTGCAAGGCAAAGCAGCCATATTGACTGTTAAAACAAAGTCATTGATTATGTCTAACACCTTCTTAGAAATGTGATGAAAGGATCAATAACACCGTGCAGCTGTTACTATTTTTGACTGACAATATGAAGTAACAGGTGATTCTCTGCCGCCTGAAGAGAACTGATTTATTGTTCAATTTTGGAAATGTGCAGTGCATAATATTGTAATCTATCCCCCCTTTTGTCCTGACATTGATTTAACTAGTGTATCATCAGTCATTCAGTCATCTCACAAACTGTCTCTTTTGTTTTCTCAGCCATGGAGGGACTTGCCTAAAGAGGATCCAACATAATTGAAAATTTTTAGACTTTTTTTCCATTTTTCTTTTTTTTTTTTTTTTGTCATCGTAACTTCTTCCCAGATAAGTTTCCTTGTCCATTACAATGGCTGAGAAGGTTGGACCAGCAGGGCTCAAGCCCGCCAACACCCGAACCACTCCCTCGATGCCCCCCGAGCCCATTGACATCATCCGCACCAAAGCCCGCTCCCGCAGAGTGCGCCTTAATGTTGGGGGTCTGAACCATGAGGTCTTGTGGCGGACCCTGGACCGGTTACCCAGGACCCGGCTTGGCAAGCTTCGGGACTGCAACACCCATGAGTCCCTGATGGAAGTGTGCGATGACTACAGCCTGAATGAAAATGAATACTTCTTTGACCGGCACCCGGGGGCATTCACCTCTATTCTAAACTTTTACCGCACAGGCAAGTTACACATGATGGAGGAGATGTGTGCCCTTTCATTTGGTCAGGAGTTAGACTACTGGGGAATTGACGAGATCTACCTGGAGTCCTGCTGCCAGGCCCGGTACCACCAGAAAAAAGAGCAGATGAATGAGGAGCTGCGGAGGGAGGCAGAGACAATGAGGGATAGGGAGGGCGAGGGAGAGTTTGATAACACCTGCTGCCCAGACAAAAGGAAGAAGCTGTGGGATCTCCTGGAGAAGCCCAGCTCCTCTGTGGCTGCCAAGGTAGGGAACCGAAACTGGAAGTGTGATTACACCGCCCCCATCTCACATTTCCTGTTCACATTAAAAGCCGAAAGCGCTGCCTGGACCATAACACATTACAGGCACACTTATTAGAGATCTAATCCCACCTGTAAAAACTAATCAATTTGAATCTTAAACAGCCATGTACTGTACTCTCATCAGGTGCTTTCTTGTACCATCTGTTTGTTTTCCATCCCTGTAAGTAGCAACAGTTGTTAGGGATGAATTAAATATAGAGAAAGCTGCAGTCTTTGGATGAATGTAATGGAAGAAATGAACTGAAAGATGAGGGGTGGAAGTAGATGTGTGATATAGATGCAAAGAACATGGTGGAGTCAAATTTATAGTTCAGTCACTGATAAACTAGTAGTGGAATCACTGCAGGAGCTAAGCTACAGATTTACACTCCATCTGCTTTGACAAAATAATTGGTAGGTGCGTCAGCCTCAGTGTTTTTCTTAGCCGGGATAAAGTATGTCAGTTAAGAGTAGACTTGTCAATGGCTTGTAACGTGGCACCTCTCTTGGAGGGAGGTACAAGTCTGTTTTCCCGTGCAGTGATATTATGTGTCAGTCTCTCTTACTGATCAGATGTGCTTCTTGATCTGAGTGTGAGTCAGCTAAATGACAGAATGATGTCAAAAGTTTTTTTGTTTTTTTTTCCCATGAATACAGTTAATTCAGCTCTTTATGATATTTTAACCACATTTAGTCAACTTGATTGAGGGTGGAGGTAATCATGAGCGTTTCTGCCTTCCCACATACCACATGTTTAAAAGACTGCTGCATCAGTCACATGAAGTACAATTTCCATTTGTACATGACAAATCCTACAGAAATAAGATGACTGTAGCAATGTCAAGGCTGTCCCTCCTAAAACGATGACAGTGATGATGAGTCTCAGCTCCTCCACCACCTTCGCATTCCTTCCCCCCTCTGACTCACTCCTCAATTAGGTAGGTCACCCTTGATGAAATCCAATCACTGGTAATTTACGTTAGGTCTACAGTATCCTGATCTCATCATTAGGCAGTGCAGGACAGGGCTGGCTGGGATTATATTCCATGTCAGAAGATCATAAACACAAGGTCTGTTGTGTGTATGTGTGCCTGTGTGACCAAAGCAACATCCCTCCCTCTGCCTTGCATGTGCCGCACTGTTGAGAGCCCTTTCCCCTTGAAGCAAAGCATGCTTTCCATTGGCTGAGACAGGTTGGAAATCATGGTAGATTTAATTTCAGACCCCTGGTGCCTTGTCCTAAATTTATCATGCAGAATTAAGCTTTATACATGGCAAAGATATTCCAATGAAACTAAATACATAGATCCTTTTATAGGGCTACTATTTGTGTTTGCGCTTCCTCACTGCACTATTCCTGCATGGCTTGTTTTCCCTGAATCAACTACCATTTGTGATTGACAAGGATCCCAGCTCAGTTTATTAAGTGGATTCAGCCACCGTAGAGAAGCGGTTCACATGAATCAATTATAAGGAGACTGCCAATATCTAGTCTAAGGCAAACACAGGTGACGGCAGTAGGGTAATTTGATACGCTGTGTGATATTTAAAGTGATTTACCTCTTCAACATTGTCCCTCAATCTGCAGACACATCTCCATATGTGCTGACCTGTTCACTATTGTGTGTGTGGGGGAAGCCTGCAAAACCTTAAAGGGAAATCCCACCCTAATTCAAAATTGCATTTATATTCTGCTGAGTGCTCTACAAGGAGAACTTGAACGTGACTCTAATGGCTCAGGCTTGTGATCGCACAACGGTTATCCACAGCTGAAAGTACACTTGGAAATAGACTGCTGGAGCTGCTCGACTGTCAGATGGCAGCTCCCCGAGGTCAGGGAAGCCTTTCAGCGTACAGTGAGAACCCTTGAAAGCCCTTGACCAAGTAAATGCCATTACTAGGTTGGTACATAGCCATGTGCTTTTATACAAAGCAACCTGAGCCCTTTATCAAATGCAATCTCAGACCCAGATTCTCCTGGCAAACAAATATTCTCTCTCCCTCTACATCTCTTTCTCTCTTGCTCTCTTTGTTTCTCTCTCACGCTGCCTTAATCAGATATTAGAGCCCCTTGTGCTCCATTATGGCACCTATTGCCCTCTCCGCCCTTAAATAAAGGTTAAGCATGAGAGGACTGACCTTTCCAAATGGGTCAATCAAGCTAAGATCACAATCATCAACGATAACCACGGCACACGCTTTGGGAGCACAAGCCCGTTGCAGAGTGGAAAAAAAAAAGACACAGACGTTGCACCAAAAAAAAAAAAAATTTGTGTAACGCAGCAGAGGGGCGTTCAGAGAGAGCCACAAGTGAGGGAGGAGAGTTGGCGGAAAAGATAGTGACAGAGGAAAGCCCTGAGCGAAAGAGAGAGAGAGAGCGAGAGAGTGATGTAAGAGGTGCAGTCATGTAAGTTACGCTTCAGGATGCTGAGCTGGATCTTTGCAAACCTTTCCCAATGAATAATGAATGAAATGGTCAAAACAAAGAGGACACGGGCTAATGCAGTGGCCTCTCTGTGTTACTGCGTGACTTTTGGTTGAGTGCCCCATCGAGCGAGTGAGTAAGTGAGGAGGAGGAGCAGAGAATTATTTTGTGTCCAGGTCTATCTGGTGCTTTGCTTGTCACAGGTGAACATCCAGGGAGGGAAACGTAGAAGATCGTGTCACAACAAGAGCCATTATACTGTACAGTTTTCTTTATTATAGTTCCTCTGCCCAAGATTTTATTGAAAACTAAATTATAAAATTGCAGAAGTTGATCACCAAGCAAGATAAAGTCATGTATAAATCATGGGGTTGTGCATCTCTATTCAGTTTAAGTATCTGCACATGCTTATAGCCACTGGTGAAAGACTGTGATGTGCTACTAAACTATACAAGAATTGAGAGGCAGTCATTTTTGGAGGAAACATCAGATGGACATTTCCATTGTTTTCTTACTGCAGGCTATAATTTCTATTAATCCAGTAGAACGTGTCATCCTTGATATTGAGCCAGAAGGATTTGTGCTGCTCTGACCCTCTTTTGTTTACAGTGAGTCATGGGTGTACTCTACAGCCAATACACTTAGCACAAGCTCATACAAGTAAGCCATATCCAAATTACTGGATTGCTTTGAGGAGTTACAGTAAATAGCAGTGACTTTTGCTTTTAAATTTTCCTGTGTAAATGTATCACCATTACCAATCATCATTCTGTAAGACTGTAATTGTAGTTTGTAATCTGCTGATGTTTTTCCACTTTTTTGTCAGTGTGGCAGGAAACATAAATAGATGGCTCAGATCTATTTCTCCCTGTGCAAAAAGGCAAAAAGAACAGTATGCAGAAAGTGTGTAATAAATATTACTACACAACAGTGATTTAGTAAGAGCTTCAACATTAACATATGAGTCAGGCTGTGTTCCTGGCATCATAAATTAGTGCTGTGAGTTGTTCCATGGATGCCTACAGTACTGCATTTTAGTATATGTATAATATCAGTGTAATTTGCAAGAGCTGCATTTCTCATGCAAATCTCCCAAATAAGATGTTCAGAATATTAACTATGTAACATGAAATATTAAATTAGTAGTACACCAATCACTCCGAGGCAGAAATCATTCCCCTGTTAAGGTTTTCTTCACTGTAGAGTCTGCTCAGTCTGGGCAGCCGCACTAAATAATGGCCGAGGATTCAGAGCATTTTAAAGAGATCAATGTTTCTACTTGCCAGACATTTCAAGTTGGGTTTTCTATTCTCCACTCCCTCTTCCCTACATCAGCCATGTCCAGCCCAGTGCTCACTCTTAATGTGGATGTGCGCCATTACTCTCTACTTTATCTAATAAGCTGGTCTAGCTAGTGGGAATGATAAGCAACGGGCCTGCATGGGTGCAGACTGGTGCTGTTTGGTCCTCCCACACTTGGAAGCAGCCAAAGTCAGTCCAGCACAGATACTGTTGTTGATGATGACACAATGTGAGGAAGCTGTAGCACGATAAGGTACTGTAAAAGACACCTGAAATGCCAATCTTATTGAGCGTCTGTGTCATAATCATCTGTCCTGATGTGGCGCAGCAGCAAATCGTCCCCTCGGATTTATACGGTTCTATCTGTGTTCAGAGCAGTTTGGAAATAAAGAATATGTGAACCTTAATTTCAAGGATACGTAATGTACAAGGCATCACCATCTATTTGTTTGTGTTGATTAATTTACAGACTCATGGATATGTGAGACAGCAGAAACAATATTAAAGCATAGCCTCAAGTGAGGAGAAATGAAGAGCAGAGGTGGGCATAGGAAAAATGAGTGAGAGGCCTTTAGTCAGCGTGAAGACACAAGTTTTGTACAGTATGTTCCCCTCTGGATGAAATTGAAGCAGCAGGTTCGCTACCTTGTGTTTGACTATCATCCTTTCATCTCTGTTTGAATCGTGGCCAGTGTTCAGAAGGTTAAATCAATGAGCACTGGAATTTTATGGAATTTTATGTTCTCATCTTGTTGGGCAAAGGGATTGCAGCTACTTTTTGCTTATTTTGTAAAAACCCTTCACACTGGATGCTGACCTCGACTGTCAGATGTTCTTGCTGTTAGTGTGTCGTCAATCAAAACTCTTTAGCTTATTTAACTGGTTTACAAGTCAGTTTTTTTCTCTCAGTGAGATGCATCTGTGCAAGAGACAGGGCAGCTGATAATAACTCCAACCTGTAGGAGTTATTATTGTACTACATTATCTTATTTGGCCTTTAGCAAGTTGTCAGGATGTATTACAGGAGTGGAGTTTATCATTTAGGTAGTGCACACCTTCTCCCCTCCCGCAGTCTCCTAGTTACATAAGCCTTCCACCAGGCCTCTAATCAGTACAGCCTAGCATTTAGGCAACAGCACCTAAATCCTCTTTACCCCGCAATCATAATCAGATAAGAGAGAACCTCCTAGATTATAGGTGGCATGAGTTCTTATAGTGCCTGCATGGACAGTGGCAGCAGCATTCATCATCTGGACGTTCCAGGACACATTTTATCCCAGTCCCCCTGTCCACCACTGTCTTTCTTTTCTCTCTATAAGTCACCTGCAACATAAGGATTATCTTAAGTTTAAATCAGTTTTATAATGATTTGGTTCAGAAGAAAAGGGGTTATTATAAGACACTGGAGCTGAAAGGATAATGAAAGCTTTGTAAAGTCACAAAGACTAACAAGCAACACTTCTCCTGAACTAATTTGACTCCTTCAAAATGCACTCTGGCATCAGTTTCATCAACAAACTGTGGCGATAACCTGCTGTTACCTCAGATACTGGCTTTTTTCTGTTGTTTTCTGTAATCATAGCTTTGATTGTTTTAATGAAAAGTGTCTGATTTGTTGTATATACAGAGAACACTCACTAGTTTGTGCTGCTATTTACTCACTCTAAAGTTGAATTTCCTCATATGGACAACAAACTCCACTGTGTTGTAAGCAGTCCATAGAGCACTTTCCACTCTCCACAGTTTTGTTAGTGCTGTTGGAATTTATAGTTATGTTACTAAGCAGCAAATATTAAGTTTCATAACAGTAGCAATATAAGTTTACCAGGATTGACATCCGCTCATATGGTGATTTTACATGACTGGGAAATAATAAAATCATTTTAAAATCTATGAAATCACGTCTTGCAGCTCAAGCTGCAGCATTGGATCTGTTTACATTATATTTAGTGAGTTTACACTCTTGCTGTAGACACATGAGTCCAGCTGATAGTGTTAATGTACTACTGTATGTACAAAAATAGAAATGTATGTGGCAAACAATACACAAGGGCAACATTAAATCAACAGTTCATCACACAAAAGCTATTTTTAATTTTAAAGGCTCGGAAAATTGCACTTGTGAGATTATCACTGTGAAGAGGCCAACTACATCTCATTTGAGTTTTACAGCAGTGGTATCACAGGGTCATATTTAAAATGAAGAGGAGGTTAGGACACTGCAGCCGTTTATTGATCTAACTAAAGTGTTGTATGTGTAAGTGTCACCTCCACAGTTGCAGTGGAATATTTAAAGTAAAGCAGGGGAAGTTGTTGAAGACAAAGCAAGAGAAAGCTCTCAGTGCTCCCCAACCTTAAAACTGATCAGATGAACACTGATGTATTTCTTTAAATCATTTTTGAAATACTCACTGGATAAACAGCTGCTTGCTGTGATTGAAAAATATGAGAACACTGAGATAAGTGTGTGCTGTAATTGCAAAGCACACATCCAACATTTTTTTTTTTGTTTTGGCTTTGCTTGAGTCAAGTAACCAACTGCTGCTTTATTCTATTTCCATGATTATCAGTAGGGACTTCCATGCAGAGGAAATATAGTCTGGATGCAGCTCAGTGGCAATAGTGTCCCAAAAGGGCCCACTGGCCTGTCTTAGGGCTTATTGCACTTGACCATGCACATAGCGATTCATGAATGAAGACATCATTAAGTGAAACTCATGAAGCACAACTAAGCACAGCGGCGCAGCACCATGCTATCCACGCAGTTTAAGTAAAAGAGAAGGGCAACAGTGAACAACGGGCAAATCTGGAGTCAGAGGAACAAGACAAACGCACATTAACACAAGTCTAGTATAAACAACATGCCCAGTACAAGCCAAGGCTAATGAGTGGCCAGATGGTGTGAGAAGCCTGATGGTTGAAGTCTCATTAGTAATTCTACTGTCATCCCCAGAAACACCCTCACATTTTATAAGCGAACAAATCTGTTATGAAATTAAGGCTGACGATCCATCAATAGTTTTCTCTATTCCGTGTATAAGAGGGATGAAAATAATAAACCAGAGATGATATCTTCAGATTCCTTTCTCCAGCAGTACAAAACCCAAAGACATTCAATCTACAACCAAATAAACCAGAAAAAAAGTATCCATTATTAATTTTAAAAGATGAAACTGGTGAATGTGTCATTTTGTTACAATAATTGATTTAAATGATTATGATGATGAAATTGTCTAAATATTTCCAAATTGGTTTAGTGCAAGCAAGCACTGACATGTTGTCACATTTTAAGTTGATACGATGAGCTTATTAGCAAATAATTTGGTATTTAGACATCCAGTAGAGTCAGGAAGAAGCATTAGCATTTAAAAAAAAAAATTCTCTTTTTAGCTCTGTAAATGCTTTTCTACAGGTATTTAGGGTTTTTATGATGACAGCTGACAAAAAACTATACTATGAAAACAGTGAGACTGAACCAAAAAAGTAAAAAATAGTGGTGTGGATAACTAAAACAATGAGTAAAACGTAGTGGTAGTGGAGCTAAATTGGGTGATAATTATTGCTAGTTAAACCCTAGTTAGTAGCTCATATTACAATTTTGACTATAGCTGTTTAAAGTGAGGAGGATTCATTTTGTTTTGCCTACAAATTCACACTTTCTATTAGTTTCACACATTGTGCTGCTTCAATCTGCAAAGTCCAGGAGATATAAATTGGCAAAAAGCCACAGGTCTGAGCACCATCAAAACGAGACATAAATCCCACTGAAGGCTGGGAGTGGCTGTGGACCAGTAGTGAACGGCAGCACTGGTTGGCACTGCCAGCTTGAGTGACGCTCTGGGTAAGAGACGAATGTGTTCCTTCTTCCTCTTTCTTTCCTCATCTCCCCCCTGTCCTCCTGCTCATAGCCTCCACCGCTGCCTCTTGTTAGGTCTGCTCACCCTGTCTTTTGCTATTTCTCTCGTCCCAGAAAGCATCGGAAAATAGGGGGAGATGGAGAGAGGACAGGGGCTGGAAGAGAGTCATCATTCTAAACGCTATGAGCACCAGGTCTCTATTACGTGCTTCAGTGATCCCCCTACACACGCCAACGCACACTATGTACTCACTGCTCACGGCCAGTCTTCCACATCTCTGCACATATACACACATTATACCCTTGGTAAATGCAGCTCACAAGCAGGCGAACACACAAACACGCCCATATACACACACCTCTTTATCTGAAAACCTTCAAATACTGCTGAGCCAGCTTTCTGTGGGTGCCACAACAGTCAGTGCCACGCCGTTGTCGCCCTCACTCTCTCCATGCCATCTCTTTTTCAATACCTCTCACCTCATTTCCTATTCCACCTGAGCTGCTTTTATAACCTCCCCTTACATTTTCTTTTTCATCACCATCACCCCACAATCCTCAATTTCTTCTTATAACTTCCTGTGCCCTTTCATCTCTCTGCTCTGTTTTCCAGTCCCCTCCACATTTCTGACTTTATTTCCTCACAGCGTGAAAGCTGAATCGTGATCCTGCTCACCTTTCCATCTTGGAAGCAGTGACATGCCAGTGCATTGGTATTCATTGTGGTGTTTTTTCATCCGGCCCTTTATCAATCATATTTCAGAGAACTATACTTCCTCAGGTATCTGCACCTCCTGTGTGCTACCAGAGCTGCAGCACAGTGGTGCTCTGCTGTTTCTTGATATATATATATATATAAATGTGAGCAGATTTACATGCTCTGAATGCACAACCAAGACACCTTGAAAAAAACACAAGTGGGGAAACAAAACCAAGTGATGCATTTTGAGAATTCTCACAAAGACATGGAATATCCTCTGGAGTCAGAGTCCTCTCCAGCCAAGAAAAACCCTCCAAGGAGCTCTGGAGAGGGAAAAAAAAGGAATGTGTAATCAACTTCATTTTACTTTTCCTCTGAAATACTGTGTTTGCGTAGTTTCCATGGTGACCATGGTGTGCCATGGTGACTTATTGACACCCAGGGAGCAATTCATCTCTATACAGGCTGTGTGAGAGGCAGAGCAGCTGGTACCTCAGCCCCCACAACCAACCCCTGTTGCAAATGTAAGGGAAACGCTTGGGCTCCACATTACCAACACGATTCACGTCTCACTGACTTCTTGCCCTCAGTTTGCATGCCGCCTCATTGGGATGCTAAAGTGTCTTTGGTAATTTTCTGTTTGTGTCATTTCTACCAAATGCTTCATTAGTTCTCATTGACACTGAAATGACCTATCAGCAGTGCGTGTAAAATGAGTTCACACAGTCATGTACAGTGCAGTGGCTGCTGTCATATGATGAGCATAAAAAACTTAACTGCAACATATTGTACTGATGTTTTTTTCCTCTGTTTTGAAAGATTTGAAAGAGCAGCAGACAAGTTGGGTTTGTGTTTATGTGATAGGGAAAAGAAGAATGGCATCTCTGTCTTCCTCCTGGCCTGGCTCTCCGGGCCAATCAGAGTCTCCAGAGCATCAGCAGCAGTGCAGGGGCTTGGTTTGGCAGGGTAGAAGATATTGATGAAAATCTCTGCTCTATGAAGGAGCCTCTGAGGAGGTATAAGAGAAAGAGACAGATAAAGCAGATCAGTGGGAGGCTTAAAGGGGTTGAAGCCACCTGTTAGCTGCTTCCTAACGGACACTGGGTGACGAAGCAGAAGCTATTGTGATTGGGCAAAGTAATTTCCCTCTCATCACCACCACCTCCTCCTCCTCCCTCTCCTCCTCCTTAGTCTTTGGCTTTTCCTGTCTTTTTCCTATTTTAGCTCCACTGTTGGATCGCCTCCATTTTCCTACACGTCTTCCCTTCTTTCTCACTTCGCTTTTCTCTTGTGTCATCGTGCTGTTGGCGTCACTGTAGGCTGTGCTGCCAGCTGTTTGCTGTCTCCCGCCACCCCAGGAAGTGACAGAAAAAATATTATATCTCCCACTCTTTGTTGTGTATGTGGGCCTCCCACGTCTTCTGCTGAGCCACAAGAGTTTCTCATTGCTGACCACAGTAAATCTGCCTTGCTTCAAATGTTAATGCACCTTGAATTTCACTGTTTCTTCATCTGGCATCCAGTCTGAAAAGGTTCATTAAAAAATACTTAATTCCCATTTTCAGGAAAAAACTATTTCTTTAACACTTGCAGGAGGTATTGCTGCTTGTTTCTTTGTTTTTTTATATGAACTTTCTCGGGATGTGTGCCAGTTTTGCTTGGTCTACCACTTTGATCCAGACTTAAATCCATCCAGTGTAAAAGCCTACACCAAATCAAACAAACAGATGGTGAGCCACTGTGGCGCACTCTCAAACACAGTCAAACACATCACTGAATGGGTGCGCAACTGGAACTGGAACTGTCCATTTGAGTGTCTAGTCAGGCGAGGTGACAAGAGACATTGATACAGCCCTTTAACTCCCTAATTGTATGATTGTAATCAGCTTACTGCCATCGGAGGCAAGGACGTGCCTTTAGGCTGGCTCGAGGGCACATAGGGACTAAGGTGCACACTCCAACCATGTGACCCTTGTCAATGTCAGGAAGCCAAGCATTGGGCCAAAAGATCAATGTCTGACATGCCTGAAAGGTCACACTGACTTTTCTCTGGTGTATGTGTGCAGATGTGGATCTGGTCAACTGTGCATAGTGTTTTTTGTTTTTCGTAAAGAGCAGTAACACTGGAAATCAGTCTCACACAGTCTCACACAACACAAATTTCCTTTGTGTTTATATGAGGTACCGCCACCTCAGGAAGGACATGTCCTCCGTCACTGCAGGAACAGGGAAGATTTGGGTCTGTTGGGTGATGACATTTCGTTGAGGCCTTTGCCAATCGATAGGATGACTCTCAAGTATTGACCGGTGTGCTGAAAGGCCCACCTGTCTCATTTTGCTACACAGTACAAGTTGTGTTGAATGTACAGTGCAAGTGTCAAACATCAGTGGGCTATGATTCGACTGGCGTTTTTTTCAGACTTGCATGTTTCTCATATTTGCTGTTTCACTTCCTTGGCTGCAGCACATATTGTGTATTTATGTCTGGATTTTTTTATTTATATTCCCTGAACTCAGTGCTACTTTTACAGCCTCTCAGCTCTTTTCTTTGTGCTTGTTTGTGATTCACCTTCAGTGACTCACTCTTAAGCTGATTCTCTTTATACCACCTTTGATTATCACACGTCTCTCGTGTGAAATCTGCTTGTTCACTTCCTCTTCTCTGCCCTTTGTTTTACCTTGGTGTCCGTCAATCATTCATCCTTGTTCCCAAATTTTGTTGTTTCCTCTTCAGCCTCCTCTCTTCCTCCTTTACTCTTTCATACAAAATTAATAGTCATTTATAGCACTTATCTATTTTCATTTAATCTGCTATCTATGCTTTGCCAAGAATATGCCAAACCAGCTGTGAGTTTGAGTTCTACCCTGCATCGGGACTTACAGGTGCTGGCGAATGTTTCTGGCACAGGCAGCAGGCAAAGATTTTAAAGTATACTTCTTTTGCAATAAATCCCTCTTAAGCATCATGACAGTATCTAAAGGCCACCTAGCACTGTTAAGCATCCCTAGTTTTCGCCTCCTGTTCCAACTTAATGAATAAGGTGTCTGAAAGCGAATAACAATACTAATGTTGATGGATGACTGTTGATACAAGGCAAAGTAGCACCGGCCTTTGTCACATTTCCAATGTTGCTATTCTCGCCTTTTTGAGTGGTTGCTTTCAGCCACTATACTGAACATCGTTCTGCTCTATTTGAATCATGCTAATACCATTTTAAAACTGCATTAATGTTGCCATAAAAGTCATCTCATGTCACAGATAGACATCATAAAGCTTAGCATTAAAAATACCTAAGACTTTCAGTACATAAAGCGAGATGTAAAGGGGCTCACCTCTAAAAATATCCACAAGGCAGCCAGCAACACCACACTAGAACACTTGAGTGAAGTAAACAACAATGTGCAATCATGCAGAGAATAAAACCTGAAAATCTCGATTTTTTCTTTTCTGGTTGGTCTGGGGGAATACCAGGAGAGATTAAGAGGTCTCATTTGAACGTATAGATGCATTGTGAATGGGTGAAGGCTAATGCGGATTATAATGTAAAGCATTAAATCGGTTAAGGCAGCGATTCATCCACCCTGCATGATTCATCTTCTGTTATTATTTCAATATGTATTTATTCCCTTTCTTCACATGTCGCAGCTGATGAAAGCCCGCCCTTTAATCTTTGCTGAATTCAGATGGGACAGTGTGGAAGTTTATAAAGTGACACACTTCCAGGGTGACCTTTTTGTCTGCGTATGCCTCTGTATGTCTGGGCATGTACTGTATGTGTCAAAAGACATTAATTGAATTTTTACGCACTGAGCATATGCACACAAACCGAGGATTACTCAAAAAAAAAGAAAAAGAAAAAAGAAAACAGATGAATGACAAAAAGAGATAAGATGGTGTCAGTTTCTAGCGACGCAATTTCGTTCCCTTGAAAGATCACCTCATTCTCAGGCAGCTGAAGAAGAGCACGGGGATGTAAATTATTAACATTGGTCTATATTTTGTTTGATTTTGCAATTTATTTGACATTAAAGCATTTATTTATTTATTGTTTTTGTGTCATTTCTACACTTGAGAGTCACTTCTTCACTTTCCTCTTATATCAGTGAGTTTAGCCTCAGATTTACAGGTTTATACAGCTGACGGATCTCTTCAGAGGAATGTGTCTGGAGAAGCAGCACACACTTTGGCAGTGGAAAGTTGTGACAGAGGAATGTTGTTTATGTTTAATAGTTTAAAAGTTTAATAAATATTAATTTAAAAATGTTTACCATATTGGCATGGTTATGAGG
This sequence comes from Rachycentron canadum, assembly GCA_038496675.1. Classification (NCBI taxonomy): domain Eukaryota; kingdom Metazoa; phylum Chordata; class Actinopteri; order Carangiformes; family Rachycentridae; genus Rachycentron; species Rachycentron canadum. The sequence goes on from CM076667.1 coordinate 11,851,604, forward strand.
TGAGCCGATTTAATCAAAGCGGTGTAATTTGTCTTAGTGAACACAACAAAAATTCCACAAATGACTCTTTCCTAATTGAAAGCCAGAGTCTGTCTTCTTGCGAGGATTAACGCTGGTGTAGAGATGTATAAATCCAGGCTCCTGTCTGATTGACTGACAGTCAGACACACCCCCAACCTGATGTGCTGCTACCCTAATCCCCTCTGACGACACCACAGAGTCTAAGGACAGAAATTAACAGCCTTGTTACACAGTGTCAACTGCCTGCCTGCCATCGCTGTAATCACTTGCCCATGATGATGACGAATCAATTAGCATTGCTGGCATATATCAGATTAAGACTAAACAGGGCCGAAGGCAGGCTCATTAAAACAGTTGTCTGTTTGGTTTGTCTAATAGAAAGCCAAGCACAGGCTTAATGGGGGAGGGTAGGAGTTACTAAGGGACACTGTGGATTGCCGGGGTTCACAGCCTAATCTGAATGTTTGGCTTCTCTCTATGTCCAAGCTAAACACCACTCAGGATAGAGGAAAGGTACCGGTAGAGGCAGACATTAACAATAAATGGTTTTGCTTGAATCTTAAATCTTAAATCTTAAAGCTTAAATCTGCTTTTATTAATAATTTTATTGTAACAAAATGACTATGACTAATATTACTGGTATCGCTCATAGTGAAAAAGTACAACTCTGTAGTTTCCACAAACTGTGCTGTATAACATCTTTCAGCTCATTATTTTGGTTGTATGGTGAAAAGCAGTTGGTTCACTCACCTCAGCATTGTTTCATTGATACAGCATTTAAGAAGCTGTTACGCCCACTGTGCACACATTTTGTGAGTAGCTGCATAGCACTGTTCGCCATTTAGCAAGAAAAAGCCAGATAGAAAGCTTGATATGTCCCTCAGGACTTGGTGGAGACCAAAACAGAGCCAAGAGAGTTAATACTCAATTTAGATTTGTCAAAACACAATTCCGAATTACAGCAATGCTAATGTTTGTCCATATCCGTTGGATGTGTAAATAGACAATTATTTGCTAACACATTAGCCATACCGTCCTGATGGACAAAACTGGTGTCCCATCCTATGCAACATTTTTTTCAAAACATCTTTTACTAAATCTAAGCCAGTGTCTAAGTGCAGCATGTTTAACATACTTTAACCATACCTTATTTAACATTTTTAACTTTAGTTTCATATTTTAGAAAATCATGTAAAATCCTACCTGGCGATTTTTCAGACACCAAATATGCATAAATATTTGAGATGTGCACATACAAGCATGTCTTTGTATTTGACTGTGTATGTCTGTGGTCATGGGTGTGTTCACATCTATATGTGTGGTTTCATGGATGCCTGCAGAAAGAGACAGTGTATAAGAACCTTCCCATTGGTCCCCACAGGGCCCTCTACCGAAAGACGCAGTGTACACATCCTGCAGTATTACATTAGTGCACACCGCATGCATGTATGTATACTGTATGTAAGTTTGTGCATGAGTGTGTTGGAGTGCAAATGCAGCACATTGTAACCAGCCATGTAGAACATTACATGAACAGCATCATGCAAAGTACATTGGAATTCAAGTGCTCTGCAGTAAGCGAGGACTTCCATTCATAAGAATAAACTCAATATTGTCTCAATAGTAAATGTCAAACAAATTTCTTTTGTCTTTTTTGTCATGAGCTCTGAATGAGCTAAAATTTTCCCAAGACAGTCTCTGAATAATATAAGTATGATAATGAAATCTTCAGCTTATCAGCTGGAGATATCCATTCTCTGACAAAGCATTCATTCATATCTGATAGCACCAGCACAGTACTATTCCAAACAAGGATGTAGTAAGGGAGATGTACTTTGATATGAAATATTGATATCCTGGAGATCCTGGACTTTTGGCTAAAGATAAAATTGAAAGATAGAGCAAGGACGGGGAAATACCATAGGCAGAGAGAGAGAGAGAGAGAGAGAGAGAGAGGTGAGGTACAGTGTGTCAGAGTATCAGACTGCAGCAGTCACTGTGATAAAAGCCTATTATGAAGAAGTGCAGAAGACACAGCTTCAGTTTAAGCCAGAGCTTTGGTTAAGGTTGTGACTCTATGACCATAACAGGGAGGCAGCTCCGATTCTCAAGATTTTACTGATAGCTGCAAGGCTCCTCTCCTCTCCTGCTTGCAACTGCAGCCAGACTCAGAGTGTGTCAGAGGCCACATAGATGACTGAACATGGAAGAAAAGCTCACTACTGAAGTACAATCAATAGTTCCTAAATAATTTCCCTACTCTATTTCTTTGATATTTGGTTCGATCCAAGAGCTTCATCAATATTGCTGTCAAGTGAACTAATGCTGTATTTGGCGACTCCCCCTCTCTCGTTGGCCACTGCAGATTGAGGTAAATGTTTAATGACTATGTGTGTTCAGTCCATGCCTTGAAGTGTACCACATGCATTGCATTGCACGTGTTACACTCTTCAATTGAAAGCCTGCTGCTCCCGTCTATGGGCAGCTGTACAGTAATTTCAAATGTTATGCATGTCTCCTTCTCCAGGTAAACAAGACACAAAGTGTGGCTGAGCAGAACAAATCAGGGAATATGTCACCTGTACAGCAGTGATCCACTGTATCCACTAGTCCATTACGTTATCGATGCCCTATAACAACAGAACATTGTTTGTTTTCATCCCCCTTTTATTCCCCTCATTCATGTTTTTCATATCCTCCCAGCCTGTTACTTTATCTGTGTTTCTCCTCTTTTTCTGCCCTTGATGCCAATCCCTCTTTCTGGCCTCTATTTGCTTCCACCCACACGCCCACCCTCTATCCTCTGCTCAGCTCTCCCACAGAGTAGACTGCCCTGCATTTCACTTCTCCCCTGTGGAGGACGCTCTTTTATCATCCCAAATAGTGCATTATATTTGAGCTAAATTAATTTTTGATGAAATTGTATCCAACCATTATCCCATCAGTTTCAGGCATCTGAATTTGTTGTTTTTTGTTTGACCCTCTTTGTGTGTGTGCATCCTCTGCCCCTGAGTGAACTCTAAAGGACAAATCCACAGGCCTGTGCATTAAGAGTGCAAGTCATCCCACCACCTAATCTGATGCTACTGCGTAAAACAACTTAGGCAAATTAGCAAGTGAGCCGTGCGTGTGCCGATACTAATCTGGCATAAACATAGAGAGGGCTATTTAAAGTTCAGTTTCCACTGCGACAAGTCAAATTTAGCTCAGCTACAGAAGCGTATGGATATCACTTTATCATCCTGATAACTTAATCCCTTCTTTGTGTAGTCATGCAAGAGGCAGAGATGGAGGGGATGGAGCTGGAAGTTGGATGGATGTATATGAACAAGCTTGTGGAACTCCAGTCAGAACCGAGCAAAAGGAAAATACCCACATACTTCTGGAGATAGGCGAACGTGATGGAGGGGGAATGACCGTGATGTGCTTTGATAGTGATGAATGGCAGCCTGTGTTTATGCTTCTGGTTAAAACAGTTTTTCAAAAATGTTCAGAGAGAATTTGAAACTTGTCTGGGGTTAAAGTTGAAGCAGCTTCAAAGGAGGCAGCAGGAGTGCTCGCCTCAGATAGTGGGGTGTTTAAACACAACACACTCCCACACAATTGCTTCCAAGAAACTGAACAACCCAGTGAAAGTGATGTTTACTTTACTCCAGAATACTTTCTCAGGCAATGCGGGATTTGTGTATGAGTTTATGTCTATGTGCGAGTCCCGTGTACATATTTCTCAGAGGCCTATCTTTGCACACAGTGCCACTGATTAGCATTTAATCAAGACTTTGTGCTGCAGTTCTCATTTGACTTTAATATAATTATGTTTATATCCTGATGCTGGCCCGCATCAGTGATGGGTGGAGTGTATTTATTGTAGCAGAGAAAGATGGCATGGTGGTGAGGTGGGATATGGGAAAAACTGATGAACAGTGGCACAGAAAACAAAATGTAAATGTGGGTATGAAAGATATAAAGGAGGAGAGGCGTGGAGCGGGAGATCAGAGAGAGCAGCAAGAACGAGAACGAGAGATGAGGGAAGGAAACGAGAGATGGTGGGATGGAAGGTGGGGGGGACTAATGTGTCCTTCATGGCGTGAGGCTGGACAGAAATGGCTCAGTGTGGAGCTAAATTGACTCCATTACAGGAGCAGTGCACCGGAAAGCATCAGTGACATCACCCACCCATCCCAGACAGGCCGTTACAACTCTCATAGGGAATAGATGGGGATGGGAGCAGCCTATCTGCAGGATGCAGCAACCACTGTGGTTTAGGCATGTTTACTGCTGCTTTGCATGTGCTACACGTGACACTGGGGGAGGGCAACATGTAAGATAAAATTGCCTCATGCTGGTGAGCCAACAAACACAGGAAGCAACAGCTCTACAACAAATATAAGTGGTGCCTACAGGGGAGCGTACCAATCAGTGTATTTCACTCATTTGCATGCTGGTGTTGTTTGACATACAGGAAACATGCAGGTATATGTGGCTATTTGACTTTTTAAATCCATGTGGCATGTGTGTACGGCACTCTGTGACGATATTAAACTTCCTGCACTTGTATGTGCACGCTCCGTTCTTCAGCTAAAGATGCTGAAGGAGAAATATCACCTGCTGGGTCACAGCTATTTGCAAATATTCAAATTCAGAAAAGTCATATTTAAAAGAGTGACACATGCAGTATGTTTGCTGAGTTAAGTAAGTATATCAATAATGCAGTATATCAAATTCATTAACTGACTTTCAGTTTAATATTTCCGATAATATTAGGACTTTCTTTGGTATATTAACACCAGAAAATATTCATAGTATTCAAACTGCTTGTTTTGTCAGATTTACAGTCCAACCCCGGAAATTATTCAGTTTTCAGAAAATAACATTAAATTTTTAATCAAGCAGTGACTGAATGACTCGACTGTTTTAGCTCTAGATGATATGATCATGTTGTCTTATTGTTGTATAGATTTCTATTGTCCAAATCTATGATACCAAAAGGATTGTAATCAAATTCTAAGTTGACACAGGTGATTTTGCATTAATTTGCATTATTAAAATATGATGTCTTTTATTCTTTTTTTTTTTGTAAGTGGAGAGAGACAGGACATTCGGGAGAAAGAGTAGAGGAGAGACATTCATGGTCCAGGTGGCTGGGAATCAAGTCAGGGTCATGATGCCCATGTGGTATGGGCCCGAACCACTCGACCATCAGGACACCGTAAAATATTATAAATCATAATATTGGGAAAATGATCGTACTAATATTGCAACACTGATTTAATCCACATCTATAAGCCTGTAAGACAGAGTGCCTGGTGTGCAGTTATGTCTTCGTGTCACCACGTCACTTTATCTGGACTAACACATGGTATACAACACTGTAGGTGCTGAATCTGTCTGTGGTTTGCCTGCGTTTCGGAGAAGACAGGTGCTGGTTTCTGAACAACGCATTCAACCATCAACACCTACACTAAAAGCAGAGCGTCTAAATACAAAATGCAGTTAAAATTCTGAGCTAAATCCTACCTGCCAGCTCGGATCAACAGCAACTCACTGGAATCCATATCGGCTCTGTTCCAGTGTCGGATTGCTCATGCACTGGCTTAAGAGAAGGTCACGCTGCCACAAGTATGGGAATCACATGCCATTCTGACATGTTGCTTTGTGTATTTGTACTCTAATACACTACATTTGTTTATGTTGATTAAATAAGCCTCTTCACTGATATGGTGACAGATCATGTGATTTAGTTTAATCTCTTATGTCCCACCTCAACTCTTAATCTAGATCGATACAGTTTACATTCATCGTACCTGGTTTCAAATATCATTTTTTACATTCTGCCATTCATTTTTGCTTCTTGATGCTTCCCACTGTGTTGCAACTGTTGACTCATACCAACGGGGGTTTCCTCTGAGTTCAGACCCCTCAGTGTTATTTATAGAGGCAGAAGAGACAAGGAGGAAGATGTAACCAAGACAACAGTGGATACTTTCACACTTTGCACAGGATTGGGCTGAATGGAAAAGAAAGCATACAATTATGTCTCTCCCCTTACTGTGATGCAGCTGCCTGATTATAGAGACACAACATGCACAAGCTGGCAAATACATCCAAACACAAGCGACTGTGGAACAGAGTGTGCAGCATGTAAACACCTTTCAGACAATAACATCTCGTAAAATAATTCCACTGGCGTCATTGTCTCAGTCTTAAAACTGCTTGTGTATCAACTTTGTGCCAAACTCAGCAGCAGTGTTGCCGTTGGCATGGCCTGTACTCCCCATGTCCAAAGCGGTTGATGCTGAGTGGTCTGTTGGCTTTGCATTAGGAGGAGCAACAGTCAGGTAATGAACAATGAACAAGGGTAGGAAAATATGGTATGCACCGGCGAGCGACTGATTAGGGGAAGTTAGAGGAGTAATTATGCAGCTGTATGCAGTAGTTAATTAAAAGGAGCACTTGGCAGATCAACCGTGTTAGACACACAGAGCATAAGATGGAGGTGCCTCATCACAGCCCTGGCCAGGACAGTGGGAACTGTGCAGCTGCATCCTTCCTGGCCACTGGCCCAGGCCTTGGTTTGTGCCCACGGCCTCGCCTCGATTTCCCCCCAATCAATCCCTGGCCCTTCTACGAAGCCAGAGCACCTGCCATCCGTTCTTAACTGGATTGATTTCCATCTGCTCTTTTTTAATTTATTAAGAAAAATAAGCTCGGCGAAGACAAAGAAGGGAGTCCCCCTCATGGTTAATGCAACAGAACTATGTTGTCTACTTGTCTCATCTCTCTGGCTATTCTCCATTATTGATGGCTTTTTCCAGAGAAATTGCATGGCTACTGATTTCAGCCAGCTGGTCTTGATCCATGAGTGACAGTCCTAGATCGTAGGTCTCCTTCAGAATGAAAGCTTTGCACAAGAGGTCCAACTATCCTTCATGGCAGAAGACAGTACATGTCCTTTATATTACATTTCAAAAGTCTTCCACCCTCCAGTGATATCCTCTTGAGTCTCTTGTTCCTGCCTGACATTTGATATCTCTAATCCCCATGTTTGTGTCGCTGTCATCTTTTGTGTTGGTGAGAGCAACAACCATAGACATTGTGATATACATTTGTGTTATGGCGAGCAGTAATTATTGCATCAGAGGAATAGAGAGGGATATTCTGCTCTTCACAATTCACTTAACCTCTATTATCTCCACTGATTTGATCTGGTCCCCCTTACCCTCATTAGCAGGGTAATTATCAAACAAAGCCCCAAGACACAGAACTGGAGCACAACATTTGGTAGAGCAGGAAAACTCTGTTATCATACCTCTATTAATTAGACACATCCTGACTCAGCTTTTGTTAACTGCTCTGTTGTTCTCTGAGTCTCACACAGGATCAGAAACTTCTCACACCTGCAACACAGAGCCTCTGTTCCTGTTCCATCAGTGGGCCGCATCTACTCATTTGCTATTAACGCATGGACCCTGCTCCAAGAGTGATTCCTCTGGCCCCCATCATCACAGGGTAGCACTCCATCACCACAATTAAAGCCTTATGTTTGAGGTCACCAGGTCTCCTGCTGTAGAGGAGGTGAAATGAAAGACGCTGCATGTTAAAGGAGGCTCATGGGAAAGCAGGCAATAAGGAAGAAAGGGAAGGAGGGTGGGTCTACATTGAAAGGGTTGGGGGATTATCTGTCCTTGCATTTATGCTAATGAATTTTCCTACCTCACAGTATTTGACAGAGATTTGAAAAAAAAAACTGGCTGATGAAGGGAAAAGTGAAAGCGGAAGAGTGGTAACTTGTCAGATAATAGAAAGTGAGGGTGGGAAGAAAGGAGAAAAGGTGGCAATGAAAGGCAAAGGAAAGGACAGAGGCCTTTTGATGTAGAGTTGGTTTGGCTCTGGTGAGAGGCGCACCTTTATTGTTCAGGTGCACTTTGCCCAGATTTGAAACGGGCTGACTCGGACGGCTCTTTGGAGTTCTTTTGGAGCTTATTTCCTTATCAAAGCGTGCTACCTCTTAGAAACCATGACTGTGGGACTGGCTTACTGTCTGCCTTGTCAGTTTATTTAAATGAATCCAGCTTTTATGCAAGCTAGTCAGGAGAACGGAACAGGCGTTTCATACATTTCCATTTCTATCTTAGCACTGCCTCATTCTGCCCTAGCTGATTTGTTGATAATGTTTCAAATGAGACTGTTTTTTTGTTTTTTCTTTTTTTTTTTGTTTTTTTGATTTTCCTTTGTTTGCGTTGAGGTTATTTACATTGCTAAATGTATGCTAGTCCTTAAGATTTGCAATCTGAATATTCGTGGTTGTCATTTTCCAACGATAGCTTTGAAATATTATTTCATTCAGTATTATCTCTCTGTATAGTTTTCAGTGTTAGTGGTTGAGTCAGTCTCATGCGGGATTGATACGCACAATAGTAATTCACTTGACACACTGAATAGCTGTTTTTGATTTTTTTTTCATTGACATCATCCTTGTTGTTGACTGTTCACTCTACATCTGTATCAGAGCTCTATCGTTTACTGAGAATATACACTTTGCTTCCTTTTATCCTTCTGCTGCTAGTTCACATTTAAAGCCTCTGACTGGGGAAACACTGTGTAGCTGGCAATGACAGCAATCATTCATCAAAAAACCTGTCAAGTCAACAGCATGTTATACAGTTTCTGATAAGTTTTATTTATTGCAGGAAGTTTTAAATATGACAAATATGTAGTAATGGAAGAAGAAAGAGTAGCAGGCCAGTAGCTGACTGTGTCATCAAATCAATTGGGACTTAATCAAAAGGATGATAAATTTAAGGATTTTATAAAAAGCTTAGATGACTCGCCTAATTGACGTCTATCCCTGCTCTGTATTCAGTGACTGAATGCCTGATTACAATAAGTTAGTTATAAGTGTGCAGTGTTTGTTTGGTCAGCCATTCATAGTTTAAAGCAGAAATATAAGGTGGAAATAAAGAGTTTGGACTAAATATATCCAGTTGGAGGTTAAGTTTATTCTAAGGTGGAAACAGACAAGGCTGTCCCAGTGGGCGCTCTGTCCCAGGCTTTATGTTTATGTCTCGACAGCAGGACCGACTTTACTGTGCTCTACCTGTCCTATGAATGTGGCAGACTCCCCTTCATCCTTCTGTGATCCCGCCCACACAACAGCAAGCCGACATGGCCGTTGGCAAAGTTAGCATTTGCACATGCATAAGAGAATGTATGCTCACGCACACATGCAAAATAGAAAAAGAAAAAAAAGAAGAAAAAGAAAAGATAAAGCAGGGAGAGAAGGGAAGCGAAATGTTGTAGCGAAATGAACGACATGAACCATAACCTCCAAGATTAAGGAAGGAGAAAGACGAAAGAAAGCATGAAGAAGCTATGTGGTTGAATAAATATTCAGGAGGGAGAGAGAGAGAGAGAGAGAGAAGAAAGAAAGAAAGAATTGATGAGATGAAAGAATACAGTAGAGACAGCTGAGTCACTTAGCTTCTGTCTGAATAATCAGATGTTGTTATTCATGTGGAGCAAGACTCTCCACACTGCCACGGGCCATGTGCAAAAGCTGAATGACTGTAAAGAAAGCGAATGACAAGCTAATGCACTTCTGTGGGAGTGTGAGGAAGCACTCTTAAGGAAGATGTGTAGATGTGCACACTGTTTACTTGGTGACATTTGCACCATCATCACAGTTCATTATTGGGTTGTTTTCCTTTTCTTTCCTTTTATTTGTTTTTTTTTTTGTTTTTTTTTTTTTTTTTGATACAGTTCAGTGCATCTGTCCAAACAACACAGAAACCATGATAGTGGAAGAGAACGGACCTAGGCTTTATCTTCTACACTTTACCTGACAGAGTGTATTAACCTGCTGTCGGTGAGATGGCGTTACCCTTTTGAAAAGCAATTTCTCTTAGATTATTTCCTTATTTTGTATTTACTTCACAGAGAACAATAACGCTTTATTATGTGACCTGACCCAAAGCTGGAGCACACGCACGCAATAACGCACACAGACCTACAAAGAGCTCTACACAGATACTCACCCACACCTCCATGTAGAAACACATGAATGCTCCTGCAATACTGTCCACAGAGAATCATAGTGATATATTTAAGCAGATCAGCCATTCTTTATGCATAATGTGCACATGCCCTTATTACCTTTGGTCTTTCTTTTTCATGTTCATAAACCAAAGCGAACAGACACACATATGTCCTCACCTCATCAAACCTCATTATATCCTGACATTTCATCTAAAACCCTCAGGAAGGGCAAAACCAGGAGCTGTGAATTGTGTGTGAAGCTCCATTAATATCTCTTGCCTTATCAACCAAAGTCCAGTCTGTATACTTTGTCTCTCTTCCTACCGCTCTCTCAACACCTCTCTGTGGTGTTAGCCCATGAAATGTACCACTCCGAACACAATGAGTGCATCACCCTCATGTTTTAACCAAACAATGATATGGTATTCTATCCTCCTCTCCAAGTCCCACAATGCTGCAGACCATCAATTATGAACAAATGCAAGGGTTTGATGTGGTGCTAAACAGCTGGATATGATATGAAGAGAGGAGAGTTGGCAAATTTGTTATTCTTTGTGTAGTGTGGATGAATGGCTTCCCCCTGGTCTCCTCCAAATCTCTTGCTTCACCACATGCAGGTAGAGTGGGACTCACAATATACACTATATAAATATATTCATCATCATTTTGGGTAAGTTGCTTGAAAAATATCCATAAAAAAAATACTAATTCAACAGCAAAAATAAATTTTGTTACTCATCCCAGCCCAGTTGAAGGGGCCTTGAAATGACTCCAAAATCTCTACACCCACACATTTTCAGTATTTAACACATGTAGAAATAGAAAATGAGGATAGCTGTAGGCTAGCTGCTTGTTAAAAATGACTGTTTCAAAAGGAGCTGGTGCCCAGTTTGAGGGTGTTTCACCGACAGTCAGCTAAACATTAGCTCTATTAGCTGGTAGCCTACTCCAGAAGTCCTGTCCTAAGAATATATTATCTGACAATATTTTTTTGTTTGTTTTTGAAAGCTTTAACAGAGGGAGTAAAAAACCCAACTGAGGGTGTTCAGCATTCACTACAGGCGACCAGTTTTGAGCTTCATAACATCATGCATTAAGATATAACTGCTTTTTGTCAAGACTGACATGCTACTCATCATTATCTTAGATAGTATCTCCACATTTCAAGTGCTCTGTTTATTTTACAAAAGCCATGGGATCAAAATATGGACTTATTATTATATCATTGGAACAAGAGTATAAATAATTCACATTAAGTGACATCATAAACAAGCAAGATGGCTGCTCCCTACCTTTGAAGTGGTCATGAGGTCTGATTGGGCATCCTCTCCTCAATTCCTTTGGTCTGTAATGGCCCACAAATCAAAAGCTTTAAACAGGGTTTTAACAAGTATTGTTAACTGTGAATATTTTCCTGTGAAGTCCATGGCACACCAACCTCTTCTTCCTTTAACATGAAAGCATTTTTTTCTATTTCCAGTTGGTGATGTTTTTTAGTTTGAACCCCTAACCAATGAGTGAGCCAGCTTACCTCTGCTTTGAAACAATTAACAAAAATCTGATTGAATTTCTGAAGCTGCCATCATTAGCAGCTAGCAACACTAGACTCTGCTCTGCTGCCAGTCTTTCTCCCTGGTCTGTTTTTAATTCACATTAAGAACAAGGGCATTTCTGGGAACAGCTCCAGCCAGGGATAAGCCACATAAAATGGGGACCATCTCTTAAAAATATGGAGGTACGGAACAGCAAAGAGGTGCTTTACTGTCAGCGAGCTAAACGTTAGCTTTGTTACCTTAGAGCCTATCCCTGATCTCTTCACTCCATGCCCAACTTTGAACAAAACCTACTAATTATGAATGTGGGCTTATGTATGAACCACTTTGTCCTCATTTGCTAGAAGCTAACAGCTGCACTCCAGCCCCGGTGCCAAGCAAATACGCACTGGACACACTACCAGACAGCTCCCATATTGTGAAAGTAAGTGAGAAATTGGAAAGAATATAATCTAAAATAATCACAAACACACAATCACATGTGGCTTGGACCAATAATGTAGCTTGGACTAGTTTAAACATAAATGAGATTTTATGGTAGATTATATGAAAATATTTTAAAATATCTTTTACGAAATATCTTAAAAATTAAATAAAAATTATTAAAAGTCCACATTTTTTACACTTTCCTAAAGGCAAACTTCAAAGTTATCAACTGGCTGGTCTTAGACTTACAGTATTTGAAAACAGCCTTTAACTTGGTGTGGATTTTTTTTTTCTTTTTTTTTTCTTGTTTCTTGCCCAAAGGCATAACATCATTAATTCTGAGATCCACCACTCATCTCCTGAGACCCCTCACAACTCAGTGAATTGTAATGAAATGAAGCTGCAACCTGGCTTTTTGCTGTAATAGTTTTATGTCACAGACCTCCCTGGAAGAGACAGGTGCATGTGATAAGTGATTTGTTATCATCATTACGCTCAGCAATTTATTTGTGTTTGTAATCACTTGTGAAGGCTGAAAATTACAGAGCAAGATTGGCAAATGAGTTCATAGTAATTCTGTAGCAGATGAGTTGCAGTTTTCTAATCGATTTAGAAAGACCCATGTAGAAAAGGGTCATGCATACTCTAAGAGGCTCCTATAGCTGGTATTACATTTGACGTATGTAAGAAGGGTGTGGGAGTCGTTACAGCATGAGGGGCTCTTCTATGCCGCATTTCCTCCTCACAGAAACCATTATTCTGTTTCATTTGTCACATGAGGCGTGCAGGACGGCCCTGTGATTAATGGCGGTTTTATGTGGGTGTGCACATCTCGTTCTTTCCCCCCTTACGTTCCTGTCTTCATTTTATCCTTTTCCTCTCCCCCATTTCCATACCTCCTGACTCTCCACTTGGTCTGTGTGACAGAAACAGGGAGAGCATTTGGTGAATGATGTGTCTCTCCCTCCTTTTGGATGACACGTAATGGGCATAATGCTGGAAGATTATATGATTGATACGAATGAGGAGTGGGCGTGAGCAGATGGCTGTCAGTCACCTTGAACAAGATAGATAGATAGATAGATAGATAGATAGATAGATAGATAGATAGA
>CM076667.1:11865250-11934436 GCA_038496675.1 Rachycentron canadum
GATAGATAGATAGATAGATAGATAGATAGATAGATAGATAGATAGATGTTCAAAGCTGTCTGGTGTGATGTACATGATGTACAAATGGGCAAATAAATTGTGCTGTTGCCCCTTTGGACTTATCAGTGTAATTCATCAGTGTAATTTGACATTTTGGGAACGTTGTACTGCCCAAGATTTGGCAAAATCCTAATGCAATATATTACAGTTGTCACTTGGATAGTCTGTTCTCCAATTTAATTTTGCAGGATGATAAAATGAGTCAGTTTGCCTTCTTTTAAACTCTTCTGCTTTCAACTTTGTTGTTTTCTAGAAGAACCTTGTCTTGAGAGGTAATAGTGACTGCCTTTTACCGGCTGGTCCTGACCCTCCTCATGACCTCATACTGTATCTCTGGGGGACAAGAGTATAGGTGACAGTCATTAGCTACCCTGTTGAGATTGGGGTGACATTAGCCATGGTCTAATTTAATGCAAGCTGATTATATGACACACTGACACACCTGAAGGGTTTCATTGCCAGATAAAAGTACGTGAGCAGAATTTGTGGGATCTGCACAAAGCATGGTTCTAACGAAAGCATTGACTCTTTTATGGCAAATACCCGTAAACAGTTTCTGAGGTCCAGTGCTATTAGCAATCTTGTCAGTAAACGATAGAAGTTTAATGAGGTTCGATATGCGGCCTCATATAACCAACACATTACAGAACGAAACCCTTATGCCATCAAACTGCTAGCTGTTAAGAGGGGTAACATCCTCTGTGTGTTTATTTCTCAATGATTGGAGTTAAATATGTGTGATGTGTGTTTGGCAGGCTTACTTATGGTCAAGAGGCCCTGCTGTGATCTCCTATTACTATTGAATGTTGTAATTTGCTGTACTCTACATGAAAGCCATCATTAACATGAGCAGCTGAGTGATGCTTTGTTGCTGATTGCAGGAAGCAATGAGGGATCTGTTATACTGCATCATAGTTTGAAGGCTTTTTATAGAAACACATGCAGACACATACAGCACACTCACCATATGCTCATTAGGTCATTATCATACAGGATTACCACATTACGCAGACACATAATCAAAGCCACACTTACAAAGACACAGATTGCAAAGATAATGTGAAAGTACATAGCGAGGCTCATCCTTGTCCCAGCAGCGTGTCCCAGGAAATATTGACTTTATTACTGCACCACTGACTGCTCCACCCACTGATAACCATCAGCTGCATCAGCCGCTGGTCTCAAGCACGTCTCACTTCATTAACAAGGCCATTATCACTGACGATGCTTATCAGGATGGGACGGACACTCGGCATGGGTGTGTGCGTGGAGGTCCGTGGGGAAAATCATTTTTGCAACTGTCAAGGACTTGATGACTTTCCTCTTGCGTGTCTAATGTGTGTGCATGTGTGTGTGTGTGTGCTATTGTCATGGCTTGACATATAGGACGCTCCAGCCCATTCAACACACAGCACGGCAGGTGTGACACTGCGTGAAAGGCTCTGTTAACTGAGACAGAGAGTTTGTCTGCATCTTATGATGAGACCCATTTCAGGAAGTTAGAGAAGCAAGCCATCATCATAACACCAAACCATTGTCCATCTCCTTTGCGGATACAGTCTAGTAGCCCACACCAGCGCATGACTCAGAGCAAACCAATTGTGATTTATCCGTGGCTTTTGCCATGTGAAAATGATTCATGACTCTACTTTATCCAAACCCATGCAGCATGCAGTCTGGCACACTGCCTGTAACTGCTTGCATTTATAAATCATATTATGAATATGCACTATTTTGCTTTTATAGCAGAACTTCACATTATATCACATTATATTACACACCATATACTACAGAGATAGAGATTTTTGGGGTATATTTACTGTATCCTGTGTAACATGTATATATTATTATATATTTATTTAATATTTATTTATATACTTGTTTTGCAGAATTATAAAATGATTGGAACAGTCAAGGCAGTTTGGTTTGTATCAGGACACAATGCCAAGTGAGGATGTACAACGTGAAACTTACCATCCGGTCATATGCAGTAGCACAGTCAAAATGTTTTGCAGACATTTAATGGTATGCTGTCTTATCCCTGTAAGGAAGCTGCTAATTGTTAGATACTGGAGCCTCCCTAAAGTCTGTTCTCGGAAATAGAGATGGTAAAAGCTCTTAGAGATCACTGGCATCACAGGGGAAAGCTTTCCTACCACACATGGCCCTCTTCACTCACCCATATGACTGCACTGTGCATTCTTCAGTCTAAAAGCTAAATACACTTCTTGGGAGAGATTCATAGATGACAGCATAATGTTCAGAAGAAATTCATTAAGGGCACATGTGACATGACTAATTTATGTTCATATCATTCGTACAATAACAATAACTTTAAAAAGGAAATATATCCAACAAGTTATCTCCACTTAAATACATAGATTTCTACTATCATCCTAATAGTATTCATTTCACTACGAAAATGTTTTGCTCTATTGTTACCTGAAAATGTGTTCCTCCATTAATATTATAATGAATTAGATATTTTCATATTTTCAATATATTACCTGGTTAGTTAATGTAAAGTCCTACCATCTTTTGTCTGTGAACTCATCTGTTAATTGACTGGTTGTTTCAGAAACTCTTGAGCGAACACATTGTTCCCCCCTTTCCGTGAGGCTTTCAGCAGTTTATAGAGAAAAATGTCATCATGTTCTTCTTTCTTTTTTTATGTGCGCACAAGACCCTCAGACTCAACAGTTGAGGCAGGGGGGCATCGAGGCATGCTGTAACCAAGTTCATCATGTCTTTTTTGTGTAGTGTCAGAGTGCCCTCAAGGAAAAGACAGCAATGACATTTAATAAGAGGAGGGCTGTTGGCATCCAGCCTGCCTGTCACTTTCCTGAAGCTTGATGTAAACATATGTGTGACAAAGTCATCCAACCATATAGTGTGTAGTATTTAACTCCCCAACCTTTTCACAAGTATGAAAAAAAAATGCAAGTATGCATAGTCAGTGTATACTGTACAGATGTGCATATAGAAAAGTGGCGAGCAAAATATAAAACATGTAGGCCCACTAAAGAAGCCTCTGCCACCCCAATGACACACAGATTGGCACCAAATTGCCTTTTCCACCTTCACTACAGACAATGGTGCAGGTCATCCATAATTCATAACATCATTACACATCTACAGGGGGATATTCACTATGTTTTCTCTCTCTATGTGTGTGCCGATGTGCATGTGCGAAAGGGAGAGTTGGGTTATGTTTAACAGACGGCCTGGTCAGAGTTGCTGTACAACCTGTCTGAGTCAGTGTTGCATGTTCACTAAGCGTTTGAGTGAGGTTAATCTAGTTAAATTGGATTGCACCATGCGGTGTGCACTGTATGTGTGTATCAGTGTGTTATGGCAGTGTTTGTTGCATCGCTGTTTGTTAGAAAAGTTCTCAAAGAAATTAAAGGTAAGTGAGAAAGTAAAAAATGTGTCTGGCAAGCAACAGCATGCAGGACAGAAGCCCAGGGCTTTATTCATAAATGTTGAATGTGCAGAAAAAGGAGTTAAAACATGAGTATGCTTTGATGCAAATTGTAGAGTTTCAAAAAATAAAACTGAGTGGGAATTTGCAAAGCTGAATCATTTTCATAACTTAAACGTTGCTTTTGGTTTGATTCTGTAGCCATTTACGGATGACAAGTAACCTGTGAAGTAAGTAATTAGGTGCTTTCGCACTTTTTAACACACAATAAAGAAACCTTCCTGATTTGCTAGAAGCAACTTCATCCATTAAAAAGGTCTGAGTCTCCTTTCCTCTGTGGGAACAAGACCTCGGATGAGACCGTCTCCAATTATAGAAGCCAAACACCGCGGAGGGGCACTGAGCTCAGGTGTCCCTCGAACCTCAATAGTGGCAGCTGTGCTTTGTCGGTAAGCAGCATTGCGCTTTTTTGGCACTGACTTTGATATCCTAGTGCTTCTTCTAGATTTGCAAAATGCTTCAGCTCACTGAGCTGGAAGTGTCAGCACTGCTGTGACATTCTGACACCCAATAAACCTTCTCTTATGACAACCAAGCATGAACCATGAACTATTACGAGCAAACAAGTCTGACCTCTGCAACAGCCACCTCTGTTTCACACTCAACACTCCTCAGTCACCTTACGATTCTCTGTGGAAAGCAGCTTTTTGTGGGAGTTAGAGGCAGGTTATATTAAACTCTTGTTAAGATGCAGTGGACATCTTTATAACTATAAATGTGAAATTACATCAGTATGGATAGTAGTGGCATAAATCAAAAACTATGTGTAAAAAGTGAAGTTCTCTTGAGATAGGATGTAAAATAGAAAGACAGGGTGAAAGACTGCATCTAGAGACACAGAGAAACAATCTTTTGTGCTTCTGGAGGCAGAGGTGATTTGTGCAGGATTTATGCAGGAGCAAAATAGTAAGAGTGTGAGAAGAATAATTATGACCTTTCTGAGTGCAGGAACAAAAACAGGCTTCTGTTTCCTCTTAAATTTGAAGCTTTTTCTCATTGTCTGCCTGTCTCTCTCTCCTTCTCTTCCCATGCCTCGGAGCTCATCCTACACAACCCTAATCTTGTGTGCCGATGGGGATTAGCCCAAAATTCAGACTGTTCTTAAACCTTGGCATCACTGTCTTGCCTCAGCGGGCAGCACCACGCACATTATGTCTCAAGATTAAGATGTGGCCTATATGCTTTATTCTCACTGGCCTCTAAGCCCAAAACCCAATTCAATTAAGGAACAATTGCAACCCTAATTGCATTTTAATTGCCATTGCATCACTGGCTTGTTGGCAGAGCTACTAAGATGTCTTGTTGTGTTTTCCGGAAAGCTGCCCACCCGCATATCAAAGAGGGGTTGTACAGGAAGTTTTGAGTGGATAGAGAAAGACCCACTCGGATTGAATTACTTTGCCATTACTGACCACTTAACAGAGGAGACTTTGGTCTCCCATCTTCCTGAAACAGACACACACACACACAAAGAGTAGAATCTAGGTTTTGTAAGTCTAGATGGTAGGCACTCTATTTCATCCACTTCCCGGAGACAGGTTGGAGAAGAAATACACATCAAGCCTCCAAAGTCCACTGTTGGGACTTGAAACTCTCCGATGCAGCATAAAAGTCAGTATAGCAGGAAACATTGTGTTGGAAAGTATTGAGAATTTGATTTATATTAGGACTTAATTGCCCCTGAAGAAAGTTCTTAGGACGCGTCAGTGCTATGTCTTGTAGTTGATTAAGGATCATGGTAGGTTTCATTATGTGGCACATGCCAGTCAGTCAGATCAAGCTTAACGTCTTGAAGGCTATTACCCATAAATCACTGAACCATATGTTGAGCAGAATGGTAGAATCATATGGTAGCCTTGGTCAGCATATGATTGATGGCATAAAGCTCTTCTTTTTCTGCCCCAGTGGCAACTGATTTGTGCTAGGGACGGTTTAATTCACTCTTGTCAAGACCAAATATAGTGTAGAGTGATTTTTCATCAGCAGGAATGATCTGCAGAGTAAAATTTGGCAGATTACATCCTTCCCTTTCTGGTTCTTTCTTTGGATTAATGCCTTTCAGCTGAGATGACGTCCACACACACAGGTCGTATCCTTGTTAAGAACTGAGGTCAATTGACCAATAACAAAGACATTCAATGGTGTCTGCTGATAAGGCTTGTTACCATGGTGACAAAATGTAGTGATCCCCGAGTTGTACAGAGCTGAATACTTGATGAGTCCTGTGACTGTTGTAATGATTGGAATGGTGAAGAAGTTAAATCTATTGCAGTGCTATGTTATTAAAGGAATAAGGCCACACATGGAAAATACACTTTTTTTGACATTTAAAGACACAACCAAGTATCAATGGTTGATAATGAGTTTTACATGTGGGTTTGAAACATATCTCTAATCTGATAACAAGATATTTTAAAAGGAACAAATAAAAGTGTTGCAATTTTTTGTCTATTTATTTATAACCTGAAAGTTTTAGTAGAATTTCAATGCATGGTGAGAACCTGCCTTACGCTGAAAGTTAGTCGTTGAAACAAAAAACCTATTATCCATCCTATTGGCCCAAAAAATGCACCCACCACACAGCACACAGCAATACAATACACATTCCTGCCACCTGTTTCAGATCAGTCCCCTCATCAAGTTGAGACCTCAAGGACACAGAGTGTTTTGGAGAGTAACACCACTATCAACTCTTTGAGAAAGACTTGTTTTGTAACAGACCACATTCACCTCACCTGCAAGAAGGAAAGAGCTCTTTCCGCTCTGTAGCCTTTCAATTTATTTAGAGCTGTTTTACTCTCATTATCAAAGCAAATAAAGGCAACCTTGGCAGCTCCATGTTTGCCCATTTCTCAGTTTTGTGAACTGAGCCTCCTACTTTTCCACAGAAGTGATTTATTCGTTAATTAGCTGCAACAGAGCACTCTCAAGGCAGAGCTTGTTAGCTGCTGTGCAAGAATATCATCTTCTCTGAGTGGGCCAGCGCCGCTGACCCTTTGCTTGCTGCGCAGATGATTGTTTGCTCCTCGCCTGGTGTAACACATTGTTCTTTTCAGTCAGGTCAGTATGGAGACACACTTGTTGTATTGCTTATATAAGTGCTGGTTTTGGAGAATGAATATTTGATTGGTGCCCTTAATGCAGAGTGAGCGTTCAGATGAGGAGGCGGTCAGTAGGCGGAGAGCAGCGAGTTGCATCTCTGTCCAGGGGCTGGCGGTATGCCAGCGGAGAGGAGAGCTTTTACTGTACCCACTCTTCTACTCTTCTCTCTACTTTCCGATGTTCCTCTCCTTCATTTCTTGGCCCATCATCTTTCTTTGCACTTAAGCTGTCAGTTTTCACTGTTTTTTTGCCTTTAGATTTGTCTTTATTGCTGATTTGTGTCTGTGTTACCTGTTTTTTCGAGTCTGATGGCATTATTAGTGTTTTCGGAAACACCCAGTTCCTAGCCTAAAGAGGATTTTGAAATCTGTTCAGTAGGATGTTTGTTTTCAAGTAGTTTTCACCTCTTCTTCTATTTTTAGTCAGTTTCTGCCTTAGTGAAAACCAGGATGCCTGAGAATAAAGACATAAACAACATAGGTCGTAAACAAAAAGCACAACAAGACAGGGTACACTCTGGTCAGGCTTTCTACAGCATGCACTCACAGACAAGCAAGGTCAGATGCACTCAGCCTTCTGTGAATTATTTCACCCCCTTAATGCCCCTGCTCACCTTCTGCGGTGGATACGCTTGGACAACTGGACAGTATCATGCAGTTCACTTGCTGTTTTTCCGGTCAGCCGCTCCCTCTTTTCACCCTGGGTGTTTTTTTTTTTTAGAGGTTACAGACTTTTAGGAAGGGGTGCAGCTGTGTGTTGGCAGTTTTTCAGCTCTTCCCTCTCCTGGCTCACCTGCCTTCCCCATAAGGGAGGTCATGGAGAGAGGTGGTTTGGCTCACCAGTCTAATGCTTCCCTAATTGTTGCTCCCAGGTGGGTGAGCAAAGGATAGGGAATTGGAGAGGAAGGTGGAGTATGAGGGGGACAGAGGAATATGTGGGTAAGTTCCCACACAAAGGCACCGTCTAATGATAGTAGCATAGTCACACAAGGAGAGCCAGGTACACAGCTGTGTGCCCATCTAGTCTGCTCATGATAGCGGATGAGAGATGAGGAGTGTCCAAAAGCACCAGCCACGGTTGTACAGACCTTCACAGAGTCGACACCAAGCAGCCATATGGGGAGACAGTGCAACAATAAACATTAATGGAAAAGAAAGATTTTGGGACAAAGAGGGCAGACGGGAAAGAGGGCCAGAGAAAGGGACAGATGGCGAAAGGCATCAACGCTCACATGGATTTATGGTTTTCATAACACATCAGTTTACGTGAAGTGTTGCTGTTGTGTTTATATGAGTTGAATAATCATTATTTACTGCCAAAATGGATTTTCCAACATTTGCTGTGCCTTTCCCTGTCCTCAAACTGCAGTTTGACTTGCCCAGCATCTGTCTTTGTCACGTGATGAGGCCTTCCAAATCGATTCTCTCACAGTCCAGATTTGTTGAAGACGGCTACAAAGCACACTGCTGTTTGTTTTATTTCCCCAGAGATATGAGATACTTTATTGAATATTCTTTTGACATTTAGTTGGATTTGTGGTGTGAGTTCCCAGTGGGTAAAATGTGCTCCACTTGTGCTGTGGCATTTAGCCGGTGCCATGGTCGTGTACCATATTTACCGACTGCAGGCCACAGTGAGTTCCACACAGCTGTGTGTGTGTGTGTGTGTGTGTGTGTGTGTGTGTGTGTGTGTGTGTGTGTGTGTGTGTGTGTGTGTGTGTGTGTGTGTCTGCATGCACGTGTGTGTGTGCATATACAGTAAGTCCAGAGTTGGGCAGGCCTATTACATATCCCTTGTGTTCAACATTGAGCTTCACACAAGTTTTCAAAGGGAAGTTGAAATTATTTTTATGCTTAAATGAAGCTTTCCCATTTCCCTCCATACTCTGCTCCTCTAGGCCACCTCCTCCATAAATAAGAATATTTACATAAAGATAAGAAGTCAAATGACTTTCTGATATCGTAATTAGGAATGATTGATTCTCTGCATCTTTGTTATTAATTTTGTTGTGAAGGGATCATTATGCAAATTGAAAGGACTGCATTTCATTAAAATTAACTGTCAGCATGAGAGCAGAGACTCATTATCCGGAACTGCAAAGGTTTCTTGTGAATGATTTTTCTCTAGCCCTTGCTCCAAAATCGAGTTATTCTTAGCTTTGGTAGCTCCGGGCAACTGTTGCCATGCATACATATCCATAGATACGCTTGGTGGCGCAGGCTTTTCCTTTTTTTTTCAGCAGTGGGGAGACACAGTGGTAAAGAGGGCGAATAGAAGGTGATTGGTGAAATGAACCCAGGGGATCATTGATTTTTGAAGGGTGGAAGATATAGCAGTTTGTTTCCACAGTAGGGTATGGAACCATGAAATGTCCATTGTTTAACAGTAATGCTTGGATTGTCGCTGGGTCGATGGAAAGGGTCCCCAGTGGGGCGCAGGAGCATGAAATATAGTTGGAAATAAATATACGCGATGTGGCAAAAGATTTATGATAGTGGTGTGGATTGTGCAAGAGGTGCACATATGCACAATCATGTACCTGTGCTTGTGTTAGTGCTGACAGTGTGTGCATGTGTGTGTTTACATGTGAGTACATCAAGCAGCGGCTTAGTTGTTCCTCCTCGCCTGGTGTGGGCAGATGTTTGCGGAAAGCTTCCCAGAAAAGAAAGCTCTCGCATAAACATTTCAACAATACCTTAAGCTTCTTATAGACTTACATGTCATAGCCGTGTTTGACCCGCATGGCCTTAATTTACTTTTATTCATCTGCTCTGGAAAACTCATCATTTCAATACTGTTCACATTTTAGTGATGAGGAAATGCAGCTGCTCTAGCTGCAGTATGAAGGTGAAACTTGTAATGGAGAGGATGTAAGAGTTGCAGTGTGAAATAAGCTCCTTTACATTTCCTTTAATACAATGTGTTAGATTACTTGGTTCCCATCCTTTTCGATCTGAAACTGAACACTTTAAATGAAATTGAACACTTGAAAGAACATGACATGAATCTAATACCAATGCTATTCTATTACACATCATCTTTCGTCATCAAATTTCAGGAACCTACTTTGAATAAATCATTTTTTTTAGGGGGAAGTCTAACCAGCAGAGAAACCCTATGACTGTAGGTTGTCACCTCTGTATTCTACCCCTCCTCAGATGACTGCTTGTCCTCTTGCAAGTGCAAATCAATGGTAGTATTGTGGACTTCTGGCAACATGGGATTTACATAAGACCTCACTATGCAACTGACCTGAAGTGTGCTTGGACTGCAGTACAATATAAAAGGCAATGCAATTTTTTTTTTTCTTCCTTCTTTTACTCCCTCCTTGACTTTCTCACTTATAGTTAACAGCAGCTCACACTCCTGAAACTATAATACTATTATTACTATTAGAGAGATGTTGTAGCGGGCTGTTTGAAGTGTAAGCCTCAGTAAGCCAGTTTAAAGACATTCAGATTAGGTTTTAGGTAGTTTTTTGGTTGGTTGCTCTCCCTCAATAACTAATGTGATGGATGGAGGCTGTATCGGATAAACCCTCCAATGTCTGATGGACAGTGATCACAAATGAAAAGGGGAGGAGAAGAAAGCCTGTGTGTTAGGCTTGGCAGCAAAGGTTAGGACAACAGATTGAATTTCCTCAGCTTTGCTTCCATCTATACATGGATTTATCCCAGGCGAGCTTTAAGCTGGTATTCTTGACTCATTAATTCTGGTCTGGAAGTGTGTGTGTGTGTTTCTCTGTGTGCAAATGTACATGTGTGCGCCAGTGCTTGCTGTCCATTGCCTCTACAGCAGGAGCAGCCTTTGACAGTGTGGGAAGCAAAGGGAACTTCTCTCTGCCAACTTTTAAACTCATTGATAGGCTCCTAATCAGTGTAATTATTTATCTTCCAATTTCATGGGGTGTGAGCTAAGAGAGGAGAGAAGGCAGTCTGTAATAGGAGTTTCGGAGGAGGTTGAGAAAGAGGCGTGATTTCCGCCAATTCCGATTATGCGCTGCACCACTAAAAGCACTGAAAGATAAACCATTGTCCCTCCTGACAAAGAGAAACATACCCGTCTAATCGCCCACCCGGCTGTTTGATCAAAGTCTCATGGGATGCCACATGGAAGTTCAGCAAGCACAAAGCCAGAGTGACAGTAGCTGCATTTTACTCTTAATTTAATCACATACATGAGAGGCTGTAATGTACTGTGTAAAGGCTGTGCTGTATCAGGAGGAATGTGTTGGGTGTCACAGCAGATTATGGCTTGTTTGTGCAGTTTGGTTTTGTTTTTTACAGTTTATGGAGTTTTTAGACAAAGACAGGGAGGGATAATACTGTAAGTGTAACCTAAAATTAAAATTTGTCAAAGAAGAATTTAGACTTAAAGGCTTTAAGTCTGAATACCATGTCCATGTATAGCCTATATTGGCAACCGTCTTATGCTAGGAAGAATTTATCCCTCATCAATAACTATTGAATTAAATCATGTACGATCCTCAGAAGTGCCAGGGGGAAGTTAGAGACCGAGTAGAGAGAAAATATAAACCAGCTCAGCAAGCTCCAAAGCTACAGTAGTTTACAAGCCATTGCAAAAGCTTTTACAACCAAATATTCCACAAAGACACACACAGGTTGAATTTTGCCGTGACACATGCTGCTCTGACCAGACTTTTAATCAGAAAGGAACTTTTTGAGGAGAAAGTGGCAATTTATATTTCCTTTTTTTATTAACTTCAGTCCACATTCTTATCAAACTAAACCATTCATGTTCTCCTGGTACTTCACCTCAGGTGCGAAAGCTACCATAATTGTTCATTAACCATACCTCTTCCCTCTCTCTCCCTAGATATTCACACTTACTTACAATTCATCCTAATCCTGCTCTCATTTCCATATTGCTGACTGTATTTCCTTAATCACTACCCTGCAGTTATGTCCCTGACAATCTGACCTGCCTCGACCTCCTACCTTGTCATGTAGTCTTTGGCCTGAGGACTGATTTCACCTCTGAGTAACTCTGCTACCATCTGTCTTCTTGCATTCTCTTTATCTTTCTAACTGCAACTGACTGGGCTTCCACATGCGGTGGCTGCATCTGAGCGATATTGTTTTTCAGTAAACACCAATAGAGCACACAAGACACACTGCAATGTGTTCCCATAGACAGACACCGCCAATGTTTTCCTTTAACTTCCACAACCTGCAAAGAAATGCTTCTGCTGTTTATTTCCACACAACCTTTGCTATACTTTGTATCATAAATGTGTTTTCCTCAATTAGAACTGATGCTAATTTTTTTTTCGTTTCAAGCTGCTTTTGACAAGCTTATCATCATTAAACAAGACAGTTTTATAGAGCATTTTATGTTAATCAAGTTGGCATAAAGCATCATAGTTGTGTCTACTCATTCTATTTATATGCCTGGCCGGGTGTGTAATATTATTATATTAAACTTACCCCCTTTGATTTAAACCAAAACATTGCAGTGCCAATGTAAAGCATTAAGACCTCTCAGCAGAAACAGTAAGACCAGTTGCTGTATGATGCCTAATGAGTTAAACACTGACCAAGTGATAAAAACATGACCCGAGGAGTAACTATCTGTGATGCTACAAATCTGTATTTATGGCTGTTATGACTACAGTATAATATTATGATGTTGTGGTACCGGGGTATGAGGGTTGAGCTGTCTGTCCATCTGCTCTGATAAGAACAAAACCTGGACGGATGCTGTATCTTGGCAATGTGCTGTGATATTTAAAGCTGCATTAAGCTATATTTCCGAATCAACATTGACTCTGTTAAAATCAACAAACCAAAGCAATGCCAGTTCTTATAAAGCTTGGGGCAGCAGTTCATATAAATTGGTCAAACATCACCCAATGAGTGTATATGGAGTGTATAAAGGTTATATCTGGGAGTTTGCACAGTTTTTATGGAAAAAATGCATGGTACATTTTAGAAATTATACTTTCCACTATAATATGGACATCATGGTTGAAAACACAGATTGGATTTTGATGCGATTCACTTTTCTTTGAAAACTGATTTGGCTTTTGCCAAAACTGATGGAGTGTGATTCTCCACAATCAAATTTAAAAAGCCTTAACTTTGGGTGGATACTGGATAATTTAATTCTATACCAATTATTGTATTTCAGTGGAATTGTGTCGTGATGATATGATCATACCATATCATGTTGCCACTCTCCAAATTGTTTGTTGTTAATGGCACCCGAGAAACTGAAATTTTGTAATAAACGTCCATAATGTTGGAAGATTTACAAGAAACTAATATTTAAAAAGAATAATCAAATTGGAACATAAAAGGCTGAACTATAGTGCCTATTATGGGTCAAGCTACAAAAACACTGGCTCTACACCACATCACTCCACAGATTCAGGCTTTTTCTTTCAGGTTCAAGGGTTCAGGCTACTTCCACATCAGTTTGAATAAAATGAAACCATAGTAGTTATTTAAAAAAGAAAGAAAATCCAGAGCTTTTAACTCATCTGAAAACTAATGATCCTTGAGTCAAGACCAACTATTTTCAAAATCTAAAATGAGCTTTCATGTTCTCAAATCAGTTAAATTATTGTTTTTGTTATTCTACATCAACCTTATTATGATATATATATTGATGGCAAAAAGCATTTGTTTTCAGATTATGATCAGTCCTAATAACTGGCACAAAAGTCAGCATGAATGCTCTTATATCACTGGGGCAAATTTTAATCTAATTTGATTGTCAGGGTTTGTTTTTGTGTGTGTGTGTGTGTGTGTACCATATTACATATTATACTATTTCATGTTGACATTAGGACAAAGGATGTGATGTCACCTTTGTGGAGTAAAGTAAGATTTGATATAAGAGGGAAATAAAGATCCATAGGCCAAGCAAAATGGAGGGTTCCACACCCCGAGCTATGAGCAAACCGTCCAGTAACTCAGCAAATGGATCTCAGCCACTCAGCCAAAAGACACCTCAAACTAGAGTTGACATATTTTACTTTTACTCCATTATGTTGAAATGAAAAGAGGTGAGAATAAGAGGAAAGAGAGTACCCAACCCTACAGCTTAATATTAGAGTAGATTACCTCATAGTCATAGATACTAAGCCAACAGCATGATATAGGAAAAGGTAATAGAAGGTTGGCCATATAAAGAAATATGACTGTCATAGCCCATTTTCTAGGTACTTGGTCTTTCTCACAGGCTGTAATGCACGACTCTAGCCACCAGATCATAAGGTATGATAGATTACACAGCTCTGCTATGGACACCTTATCCATCCTGTCACACTGTGGACCGGAGAAAACTGTAACCATGGTCACCCCATTAAAGGAATAGAGGAAGAGAAAAGAAAATCATAGCAGAGGAGATGAAACAGCCTCAGAGCTCCACAAAATACCACACACACTTGCACATACTCACATGTGTACACCTACACACCGACAAGTACTCTGTGAGTTCATAAATGACTGCCACACTATTAAATGAGAGTTATTTTAAGAAAGTAGTTACAGGTATTGAAAGCGGTGATGTCAGTGCTGTGTCACGTTGCAAGACTTCAGGTCAGGGATATTTCCGCTGGTAATTAAATACCTCTGAACAAATATATCTGATCCACATGAGAGGGGCTATTGGACATTATTAGAAATGAGCTTGTGGAGGCTGTCATGTCCCACTAAAGCTTTGATTCCTTGGAAACACTTTGAATTTTTCACGAATAGTATCACCTGTCTTGGTCCAAAATGTGGAAAATTCAATACACCCACTTTGTCATTGTTCCTGGAATAGCTGTGGCAGTATTGATCATGGTACTCTTTGGTTTTTTGGCAAGGAGTACCGCTCTCTCACTCTGGAGGACAGGGCAGTTAAAAAGTGTTCCCCCAAAATATACCATCCTCTTAGCCTTCACTCTCTCCTGGACTGGCTCAGAGAAGCCTTTAGGCAAATGATGAAATTATTCCATTGTTGGGATTTTTCAATGGATGGAAATCTTATTCTCTGAATCATTTCAGCAGCAGTAGTTTAGGTAAATGTAGAATTTGATGTGATAGGTTAACTTCTCATATAATGTGTATTTGTATTGTTTTGAGAGCTTCAAAGGTAACTAAGATCACAGGTGTATACTAGTGTAAAGCCGTGGCCGATACGTAAATCCAACATTTTACGAGTCTGCTTCATGGATACTTGACAACCAATAAATAATTAAAAGGGTTTGGAAAATCAAGATGGATGATGTTGAGAGAATGGCTATATTTCCCTCCAATGTTAGACTTGATTAAAGTTTAATCAACCCCTCCAGGGAAAGCAGAAAATGGAAAATTTTTCAGCAAAATTTGTAAAAAAAAAAAATAAATAAATAAAATCCTAATGAATTTTACGTAATATAACTGCAATATATTCTAACCGTGCTACAAATGTATAGCAGTTTATCATTTCTATTCACAATGATTTGGTATGGTTTAGGCACAAAAGCAACATAGCCAAGTATCCTTGGTTCATAGGTTTAGGAAAACGGTTGTAGTAAAAATTAGTACTTCCCTAACATCGGATGACCTTTGTCGCCATGATCACAATAATAAGCAGACTTTTTAGATTGTGCAACAGTCATGGATCAATTAAAAGTTCCCTTGACGCAAATATTGTCAATGCTGTCCCACATCAGCTGGCTTCCTCCTTTTATCCCGTCATAATCACTCTGTCCGCTAGAAGTCATTTAACAAGATGCTATGGCTATGGGTTGTGATAACATGCTCACGTAGCCATAAACTTTTTTTTACAGGACAGTCTGTGTTCAGTTAGAGCCTGGGCTGAACACAAAAAGAGGACACTCTGTGCTCTCCCTGTTGCTTCCCCAGATGTAAACATGGTTCAGTGTTGCACTTGCACAAAGGATGAGAAGTATCTGTTTGCCTTGCTCTCTGCTTGAACACTTAAAACCCTATAAGACTATTTAATGCATTTACACTACAAGGTGATTTCTCTTAGTTTCTGAAAAGTTGACAGATCAGTTTGGGAAGTAAACTTTCTAATGTTGCGTTAACCTTGATGTCTTTGGGATTTCACAGAGGAACAAAATGGTATTCATAGGTTGGGAACAAAAGGATTCAGAAGTTCCTCTCAAATACCAAACACACAATATTTACACTATTTGTAAGGACAATTTATAAAATCACTAAAACTCCCACTGGCAATACATGTTTTTATCAATGCAATCGCCTGGTAAAATGCAGTCTCCTGATGACCCCTAAGACCTGTCATTTCCTCAAGAAGGATTATGAAGCAATGCAGATCAAAACCCCTGTGAGAGCATAGGTCATAAGGATAGAGATACTTCTCATCCCCATATTTCCTTTCAATCTGGAAATGGGCTGTGTCAGTCATTAGAGATGCATGAATAAATGACAGAAGATGGATTATGATATACATATATATATTTCTAACTATGATTTTGTTTTTCCAGCTTCTCTGACTGACATTGTATTTATTTGTGGCTGCACACAGCAACAATTTGAATGAAAAGTTGCTGGTTGAATAAGTGGAAACATCTTATTGCACACTCCGTAGCTCCAGAACTACAAGATTTGTTTTGTGGGAGTGATTAATTCAAAATATATGCCTAAGCCATATGGTCATTTGGAAGTACAAGGGAGGACAAACAAAGCAAAGCAAAAATGTTCAGCCTGTCTGCAGTAGCAGGCTAATGATGCTACATTATGCTGTTTGTTGTACAAGGATGTGGTATGGACAAACTGTTCAGCCTAGTGTGTGTCTGATTTCAGGGCAGGCATGGTGCTGTGTTTGGATGATACTGAATGTGTACAGCATTTCAGTGTGTAATGACTTAGCTTCAGCAGCTTTTAACACACAGCTATACTTTATAATATCCCATGTACACACCTGTTGTAACTGCCAGTATTAGAGTTACAGTTTCACGTTTTGGAAAATATACTGATTGGTTTTGTTGTGGAGAATTATGATAGGATCACTTATGTTTGCAAACTACATTTCAAGCTGCAGTCAGCTTCACATAAAGACTGGAGTCTGACAGAAACTTGCCTGGCTCTATCCAAATTTGAAGTGTAAAGTGACACATATAAATATTTCTTGACTGGGAGCAGCAACTTCCTGGAGTTATGTCATCACTGTGGGTTGCCAAAGGTGACATCAGGATGGTAAACGTAGGTGGTGCATTTGTATGGATAAAATAAAACTAGATATAACTTCTTAATTATTAAATTTCAGTGCTGGTAAACATGGACTTTGGACAGAGCCAGTCGAGCTGATTCCCTCTGCTTCCAGTCTTTACGCCAAAAACTTTAAAAATGATCAAACTGTGTGTCTTTGTCAGTGAATATTATAGGTGTAGGTTTCTCCATTTGTGCATCATTTGTGTATGAGCTTTAAAAGCCCAATCTAAGATGATACTATTTTTCATCAATGTCCTGAGCAGTTTGTTGTTGAATATGCATGATATTGCCATGTATGTACATATGAAGGGATTGAATCATTCAGTCAGGGATGCTAAAGTAGAAATAACTGAACACACACATATATTGCAGTTTCATAATACTGTATTTCCACAGCATTGCATAAACCTGCTCAGCCTGTCCTCGAGTTCTACTTCTAAAAGTGCTTTTGACATACATGTACATGCACACGAAGACTGCTTGCATGCAAATAAAATCCTGGGACATTCACACTTATCTCTTCTACCATGCGACTAATTGTAGCAGGCTGCACCATGAGGCAGTAAAGTGAAGGTCACCTTGTGTTTGGCCCCAGCTGATAAGCCGTAATGTTGTCTTTTATGTGATGCCACACTCTCCAAGGACCCTCTGCAGCTTACAATGCCTGATCAATACGCTAAATCATTATGGCAACCATGGGCGTGTGTGTGTGTGTGTGTTTGTGTGTGAGTCTGTCTGTGTGTGTGCTATGCAGGATTTAATTTTTTAATTTTACTTAATATGCATAAGAACATTTACTATTATATTAGCTGGGGTTTGTGTGTTTTTATGTGTGTGATTGCACATGCATTGTGATATCTCTCTTTGGTAATGCAATTATTTGCTCAGTCATTGGTTCATATAGAACATTTCAAATTAAGGTTACTGAGCTGGATTTGTCTCAGATGACATTTCAAGGCATCCACTGTTGGTAATATGGTATGAAATTAGGACTTTTGTGCAAAATGTCATTTTTATAAAGCATAACACTTGACATTCTTTGAGACCATTCTTTAGTTCATCAGCAAATTTTAGTCTAAGCCCTCTAATAGTGAGTGAATGACAATCAATTGCCTCAGAAACAGTAGCAAGCAACTTGACCTTTTCCTGGGAAGTGGAAAGTTTGTGCGTTAGTGAGATTTTGCTTTGGTGTGTATGTGCCCACATGTGTGTGCATGTGTGTAGCTCCACATGCACTTGCATTTGTGTATGCATGTGTGGACATGCAGTATTACATGTGAGCTGGAAGAATAGAGTTCAGCCAAGTGCCCAGAGCCAGTAATAGCTACCTTGAAGGTTCACCTTCAAAACTCCAGATTACAAGTTGCACCTACCTCTTACCTCTCCTATGATTTCCTCAGCTCTCTTTATTCCCCTGTTCCTCAGTTTTTCCATCTACTTCTGCTGTAATTCATGCATGTCCTCAAAACCCATCACCCTGCTGTCTGGGAATATCACAGCAAATGCGCTGAAGAACAGTGTCCTTCGAATGTGAAATGCTAGAGCCATTGTTTTGAAATCCTAATATTGCTGCTGTGCAACAGAATCAGTGATGCTATTGTAAAAAACCTCATTAGCACATTAGCAATGTGGCAACCTAGCATTTCATTGCACTGTGGGGACATAAGGATTGATCATAAGTTTATGTCCCTCATGACAGATATTTTTTATTCAGCTCATTGTGTCCTCATCTCACACACCCAGACACACAGGCCTGTAATTTTTCCTGCCAGCTTGTTTTTATCTCCTCTATAAACGATAAACATAATTCTCCACTTCTAGCGTGAGGCAGAGGAGGGCTTCCAAGTCTGCAGCGGGATGTGTGGCTATAAACAATCCTGTGACAGTATTTTTGGGTTTCTTTTTCATCTCGGCCTGAGCAGTGATATGTGTGGCCAGAGCAGTCGGAGGGGGCTGTGTGAGAAAAGGTCGAGCAGGAGGGGGAAAGAGGAGCAGAACGTCTTGGAGTCAGCCAAGCTAAATGAAAAGAAATCCAAATCTTTCAATTAATCTGCTTTAGCTCCCCTGTGGGCAGATGTTAGAGCGACTGCAGCAGGGCACAGGTCAGAGAAATAAATAGACAAGGGGAATAAAGAGTGAAAAAAAGGAATCAGAGCTTCATCGCTGCCGCAGAGTTGTTACATACCCTCCACATAATCTTTTCTACCCTTCCAGCCACCTTGTCTAAATCTTTGCTTCTGTTTCTTTTTCTTCTATCCATACCAACCATCTGGGTTCTGGGGGGCACACATAACTCACCAATGATGCCAGTAATTCTGTCAGAGTCTGTCTTTATGCCCTAGAAAATAACTCATCCTTGACTGCTCACAGTCTGTTGACCACTGATCACTGGAGAAGCCAAATAATTGTGTAAGACGAGGTCCCATGTCATGTAGCTGTGCAATGAATAACAATATCATTATTATTATATATGGTTTGTTGTGATTCAGATTTGTATAAAATCACAATCTATGTTGCTGTCAAAATATTGTGTTCATATTGGCTAATATATTTTAATGGCAAATTATGAAATAAGAGCACATGTTTAGTTGTAGATACATTTGCAATCCTGCCTCCTAAGAATTACATTTATATATAATGTAAATTTGAAACAGCTAGTGATCCTGCAACAAAATACTGACCAAACAATTTTATCTGCAAAGCATATAAATATGGTTTAAAAATGGTTAGTTACATAATGCATTAGTTTTTCCCACAATATCCACTCAATATTGAAACTATGGCAACATTTCTAGCTTTATGGTTTAGGTCCTTGAAGCTCTTGGTTAAAGTAACAGATGGTGGTGTTGGTGGTGATTAAATACTGAAGTCAAAAGTCAACAGTGGGCCAGTGTTGATTTGAAATGATTTTAGTGCTGATTCAAGTTCTGCTAAGAAAGTAAACATGTTTCAATATTTCACCAAAACACATGATGTTTCCCACATCTTCACACCTTTTTTGTGGTCCACACGTTGAACTCAGGGCACAATCTCCTCCTAACCTCCCAATGACCTCAGTGTAAAAGAAGACAACAATACAAGTATATAAATGTAACTTGTAAGAGACATTGACTTTGTCACACAATCCATTGTGCACTCATAGTAGAGCAGGTATTTATGTGACAGGGAAGCATTTCTTTGTAATGGGCCATTACCAGAAGACGAATGAGAGTGTGGGTTGCTTTGTTGTACAATGGGAAGGTCATATTTCTTAACATCCTTGAATGACAGCAGGTGAGGACAGAGTGGAATCTCTCTTGGATATTAGACCTGCAACTAATAATTTAGGAAAAAGGCCTTCCCTTTCTTCCTCCTTCTCTGTTAGGACCAGATCCTGACATAGCCTTCCACTTCACCAAAGTGTCCACTTCCTCACTGAGCAGAGATCATCTCAGACTTGGACCCACCATGGAAAACTAAAATTGAACATGCAGTGATGAACACCATACAATTAGCCACACTGCATGGGAAACACCTATCCTCATTACTTTCCTGTATGCAGTACAATTAAACAAACAGTGGTAGTCTCTCATATTTCTAGGAATCCCCCTCTACTCAGGCAGGGGGTATTGCTGTAATCTACAGCTCAATTTTCACTCCTGAAGAAGAGAGATTGTTCAGCAGAGCTTTAATCAGCACTGCCACACTCTCCACTATCTGATGAACAGGATAACTTTATTTCAGGTGGACAGTGCTGACAGGGATATCAGATTGGGAGGGAGGGAGGGAGAAGTGGGTGGATTGAAACCAAGCAAAAAGAATAGACAATCAAGCCTAATATTTAGAGTGCATGTCGACTTTGAGAACCTAGAGGAATTGCTTGTTATTTGTTTTATTGGGGCTTGTGGATGATAGTAATTGAGTTATTTCAACCAATAAGCCGAGTTTGTTTGTTTTCACTATGCACATTGTAGTTGATATTCCCATTTATGAATTATGTTTGTCTCCCAAATAACAAGGAGAATTGAGCTGCATAAACACTGTTGCTTTTGCTCAATCGAGCACACAGGAGCTTTCCTAATATCTCGTCTGACGGTAAAGGATTTCCACTCTTCTTTCATAAGCAATAAAACTGTGATAGGTGTATGAAATAGCTTTTCCTAAGGCATATATCTACTGAGAGCCCCACCATATATGGATTATCTCTTCCTGAATATGGTGGAGTAATACACCTTTGATAACGTGCCTCTGTAAGGCAGCCAAGGTGTGACATTGTATTGCTTCTGTCTGAAATGTTCGTAGATCTACAAACTACTGTATATTGCAGGGGTGAAAAGAGTGTCGTAAGTAGGAGGACTTTACAACTCCAAAGAGAGATAGATTGAGCCTGTATTTTTCTCCTCATTGCAAATGATAATGATTGATTTGGCTATTATATCTTATAGGAAATAAAATGATGTTTTTCTGCCCCAGACCAGAAAATTTCTCCTGTTCTGGTTTGCATTAACATTGTCTGGTTTCAGCCTGCCTAAGAGCTGCATTCTCATTAAGGATCATTGTATGGATTAGAGAAAATCTCAGTGTCCATAAATCTTTTCATCAATGCTTTCCTTTCTATGTCGTAATGTAATCTTAAATCAAGTAACTCAACCATATACACACTTCATCTGCAGAGCACCGTTATTATTTTTTATTCTCACTTGCTTTTTATATGTGAAATTCCCATGGGGTATCCAATATGTCACACCAAATAGTTATGCTTTTTTGCTACAGCCACATGATTCAGTTTGTGCACATCATCCATGTTATGATTAGACCTTCGTAAACCCACTGTGACCAGTAGATTTAGTGCCTTGTCATGTGAGAAAGACAGTGAATAAGAGTCTTCAGTTTCCCTAACTGCTCTAAGAGGCTATACTTAAGCATGAAAGTGCTTGGAGCTACACTGACGCCGGCATGCTAGCACTTCCACTCTGACAATGCACACAAATGCCATGGAAACCCATTCAATCATTTTTACATTTCAGCTTGGACAGGCCGACATTGCCATCCTCAGAGCAACACTGCTAGCAAAGCCAAAAACTGCATGGCACTTCCTCGAATCCCAGCCTCCCAGCCTACCTATCTATCAGCCAGCAGTAGCTACATCTGGTCCCTCCGCTCTGTGTGTAGCCATGTTGTGCTTGCTAGCGCCACAGCTTGCAGCCTTATTAGCACCAACAAATTTGTTCTTGACACTAATTACAGCTTCACAGTAAGCTGTGCAGTGGGCTAGACAAATGAAAGGCAGCAATCTCCCCATCACCGAGACCTTTCTGTAAGCACGAACAGTGACAGGTGTGGGGGAAGAGGGAGGAAAACAATGGATCCTCTTCTCGTTGCTGGGTTAAAGGTGGCTTCTTCAAAGGAAGAAGGAGGGGTAGTAGAGAATGGGAAGGCAAGGTCATCTGGAGGGGATTTGTTTTTGTCTTTTTGGAGGGTTGAGGGAAGTTAAGAGGGGCTCCCTGGGCCTTACTGCTCCATGCATCACTCGAAAGGTAATATGTCTATGTCGGGATCTGTCCTCCTCTTGCTCCTGCTCCCGCTCCCCCTTTCATTTCATGTTTTCCATCTAACGGACTTTTATAACCTACAGCAATTAGAGCTCACCATCTCCGGATGGTTTTCATTGCTGTTGTGTGAAAACAGTCTGTATTTCCTGTCATAGGTTTCAATTCCGATCTATATAGGTGTATCCCCATGTGAAATGATAGTTCACTCAGTACATCCTGAGGAGCAGCAATGGCCTGTGACTATGCAAGTATCTAAAAATGGAACAGTTCCCCTGATGTCAAGTTACTCTCAACCCTCCAAACATCCACTGTGAAGGCTTACGGTGGCAAAATGTTGGCATTGGTAATGGGCGCACTCACAGGACTTACTACTTTAGTGGAGTCAGGATGCAACTGATGATGAGGAAGGCGTGTGGGTGGCCCCACCAACGCTGCTGCAGATCAGTGGAGAGAGCAGCAGGCAGGAGGAGCTGCGGTATACACACACACACACACACACACACACACACACACATACACACACGGACTAATACAGATACTAACTTGTGCTCCTACTCTCAGCTATTTCTCTGGAGAGAAAAACAGTGAGAGACAGTGTGTCTTAGGGCACGTAGATCATAAAGTCGATACCAGGGATTGAGCTTGTTTCTGGTCAGGGATCATAAGCCAGGCAACAGAGGACGCCTGGAGCATACTTTAAGCAGCTGGGAGGACAGTGACTCTTTCAGGAGGGCCAGCATACTCGGGCTGGCCTCTTATTTACTGCTGAGGGAGCTGTAATGTCACACAAGGGTTTTTATGGTTTGTTTGAGCTGACTTTGTCATATTTTAGGTGCCAAATGGGTTAGATTTGCCAGTTAGGCACCTTGCACCAGCCTGACTTGCAGAAAATTTAGGCAATCCCTGGAAAGTATTCCAGTCAATTTATTATACATTTCTGTGAACAACAACATCTGGCACATCAGAATAGTGCTGATAGTGTAAATGCCAGCCTTTGGGCAGGTCCAAGCAGAGTAAAACAAACACTAGAAATTATTTGGAAAGACTTTTTATCCAAGGTCCACTGGATGTACACACTGTACTTTAAAACTTGGCTTGACTGACAGCGATACTCTGAAGCACCAAATATGGCGTGGATGCGGCACAGACTCTTGGGGAGATTCCGTGGTCCTCCCACATGAACTCCCATCTCCAGTATTTTGTGGTAATGTGTGACTCTCCACACACACACACGCACACATACACACACATGCTTGTGTACGGGAGTGCATGCACATATGCAAGTAGTGCAGCTCTGTGAATCATCTAAAATTTTTACGTCTGCTGCAGATCTCTTAATATTTGGTCATGTAGAAGGACTCCCTGGAATTAACAAAGGAAATGAGTTTGAAATGAAAGAATGGAGAAATTAGCTTAAAAAGTAGTGTCTATTTTTGTCAGTGTGTGTGTGTGTGTGTGTGTGTGTGTGTGTGTGTGTGTGTGTGTGTAAATTCATTAGTCATGAAAGAAGAAGTGGCCCAGGATATTTATACTCATTTCCTCAGAAAGTAATATACCTAACCTCTACTCCTCTCCTTTCTCCCCTTCCTTCCTCTTTTCTCACATCTTCCTTTATTCACTGTATTTAATTCTTCATCTTTTTATCGTGTTCACAGAAGCATTCAGAGTTTAGAATGATCTTCTCTCTTTGAGGATTATTTTTATTATTATTCATAAACACCTAAGAAAAAAAATGAAATCCAAACTTTACAAATCCTTCTTTTTAAATATATTTCTTTTGCAAAATATCTCTATTTCCTCACAGTCTTTGAATAGTCACACTCATGTAAATAACCTGCCTGTCTAAAGTGCTGACACAGAACAGGCAGCTCCAAATAAAAATAAACCCAGTCAAGAGTATTTCTAACATTTCCACACAGAGGGATCAGCATTATATGTCTATGTACCCATTAAGGCCAGAGTAATGACACACTTGGGATAGAACAAGAGAAAGCTACATCTATTTCTTCTCAAATTAATAATTGAGAGAGATTGATTATTGAGGCTATAATAAAGATCTGTATCATACACTCTTTTTTAATTGGTCATTTGTCTCTGAAAATCAGTGTCTGGTCCTTTAGAGGTCCTAAGGGTTAACTTCAGGATCATTATATGAGAGAGAGAATGGTGTACGTTAGCTAATTAGAAAGAACAGGGCAGAAGAAATGAATGTTTCAGCATATTCATGGTGTGTGTTGCATGTGTGCATGCTTGCATGTGTGCTCTTGCACCCACATGCATTACATAGGCATTCAAGTGCCAAAGATGCTGCAGCCCCCTTTGCCCCACAGGCTTCCACATGTTCTCTGTTCTCTGACTTGCCTCATTTCCCATCATAGCCTCACACATCATCACACAGACATGAAAAAAGAATATTGCTTGTTTATCCAGAAGCCCACAGTGAAGCCACATGC
Organism: Rachycentron canadum; assembly: GCA_038496675.1. Taxonomy (NCBI): domain Eukaryota; kingdom Metazoa; phylum Chordata; class Actinopteri; order Carangiformes; family Rachycentridae; genus Rachycentron; species Rachycentron canadum. The sequence goes on from CM076667.1 coordinate 11,890,068, forward strand.
TCTGGCGCATTGCAGCATATGAGTGGTGCCACTTACTATCATCAATATCTGCCTGTTTGGCATTAACAAACCTGACTGTGCCACACAGAATCATGGGGAGGGGGGGTTGCTTGTCAAGCGGGATTACTCTCAATCTTCCCGCAGATGGCTTCAGCAACTTGTCTCTTTTCTTGTCCTGAGCAGAAACGTCAGAGAAAGCAAAGACTGTGTCACACTCTGTTGATTCTTCATCCAGTCAGTCAGTCACAAGTGATGATGTGTTAGGTGGATGCAAGACACTGCTGTTAGGATCTGGACAGACATGAGGAGATGAAGTGGGAGGAGAGGAGGCTGTGGAAAAGAAGGAATCACTGTTAATGGGGGGGATGCCTATTACACGATACTCAAGGCTTAAGCTTATTATGGTGGTGCTTTGGTTACTGATCAGTTGGATCAGATGTACTCCAGAGTGTGCCAGTTGGGGTTCATAGTCAGGTGATAAAGTCATAGCATGTGATGCTATGATCCTGTTTTTACAACTGGAGGATGTTATTCTTTAACTGAAACTGTCCTAATAAATAGTGATGACAATGCAGCATCTCACTCGCAAAAGTTGTTGCGCACACCAACACCTCTCTGTATCCCAGTTTCCTTTACATTACATCCATACATAGTGATTCTTCATCTTACAATATACATTGTGGTGGACTGACACAGAGCACGTCAGACTTTCAGACACACCTCCTGTCTCAGAACAGATCTCAGAATTATTATTTTTAACACACACCAAGTAAACATGTGTTTTAGTAAGCCAACCCCACCCTGAACCACAGTTAATGTACCATAAACATGATCCCAAAACTTGATCATACCCTAATTGTCATGTGCAAATATTGTAGAGAACAATAATTACCAAGAAATGTTGGCATTAGGAGGGCAGGTGTTTTTGTGTATTTGTGTTTCAATTTGACTTGAATATACAACTATGCATAGAGTTCCCCAAAAAGCAGTTTTTAAGTCAAGTCAACAGTCATGTGCCAACTCACAACAAAAGTTATCTCGTTTTTTATTATCTTTTCGTATAGAGCAGGTCTATACCATGCTCTTTATAACATTATTTACAGACACTCAACAATTCCCACCACGATCAAGCACATGGGCAAGAAAAAAACTTTGCTCATTTAGAGGCAGAAACCTCAAGCAGAACCAAGCTCAGGTTTGGTGGCCATCTGCCACTGATACAGAGTGGAATATCCTGGTGGAAAAAAAAGTAAACTGAGTAATCTTCAACCAGCTGGTGTGAGGACACAAAGAGCTCCACGGCAGAGATAAAGAAAGAACATTTGATGTGTGAATCGGTGAGAAGAAGAAAAAGAGTGGTTTCTTACAGAGGTTGACACATGACACATGAGAGTTGAATGAGAGAGAGAGAGTGAGGGGATAGCTTGAGGAGAATGCAGTGATCGAATGCAATGCAACGTGGGTGCCAAGGTTAGAGCCACTGTTGTTCATGTGGCAACTGTTCTTTAGACCCCTAGTGACATCAGAGTGTGGTCTGCTGTCCCCAAGCCTAATTTAGCCACAGTCGCTGGCAGCCATGAGATCCACTGTTCCTGTTTGTCAAGCAGGAACCGCTGATGCCAGCAATGACATCATCACTCAGCTGCACAGGAAAGCTTTTAAACCAAAGACATGCACACACACACACACACACACACACACACACACACACACATACACACACACCAGTACGCAGGCATTCAGGATCCCTACAGGAATATCGTCTTTACAAGTGTAGTCGATGTTATTTATGTTGCACACTGTTGGTGTCATATCACAGTCCAGTCGGTGTTTCTTTGCCAGTGGAGGGAAAGGTTGTGTAGACGCAAAATGATAGAAAAAAAAACACGACTTGACAAAATTTTCTTTACAAAACTATCCCGTTAATGTTCGAATGGGATTATCAGAGTAAAAGCCACTCGCTGGGAGACTTTGTGACTAGACTTAATGAAATAGAATCAATATTTGACATTGATTGTGGGATTGAATATAGTGCGCCTGAATGGGCCATTCTGGTAGCATAAATTTTGTTTAAGTGAAGCCAAACATTGAGAGGAGGTCAACACAGGGAGCAAGAAACGTCTAATGCTGCTCATTAATACTGGTTGTTTAATGGCCAGTTATTAAGAGCTGGGTGACAACACAACTCAATATGCACGTATTTATATTCTCATATAGACAATGGTGATTCTGTTGATATGGTCAGCTCTACCTGACACACTTTCAAGATTGTGCATTGAAGTTAGGGTTCACAAACATCTATAACCCATAATAAATATCCCATAACACTTTTTGTTAGCACCATGACTGCAATAATTTGGAAGTTCTTTCACTGCACTATTTCTCATAATAAAATGTGAATGTATCCAACCTTGTAAGCCAGGGGCAGAGGTTTACACTCATTATATTGTACATTATTCAGGTTTTGTGTGTGCGTGCGTGTGTGTGTCTGAGAGAGAGCCTGCTGTTTCCTAAGACATGCCCCAAGCGTATGAATCGTGTTAAGCTAAGTGTTGTGGAGATTGGTTATGTTTGTTTGCTCAGCGAAGAATCACTTTGTGAGGCGTTAGCTCGATGTGCATCACTAGCACAACGAGACAGAGGGGACTTGCTCCTGAATACTGACTTAAATTATGAAGAGGAAGAGCTCCCCTGCTGTTAGGGGGTTAACTAAAAAATGGTTTACCTGCTGTTACATAGCTGAGGCAACATAGCGGAAAAAAGAATAGGATCAGTGACACCACAAGAGACATGGCCAATTATTTTGACCTTGAGTTCCTCCCGCTAAGGCAGCATCTCAGTGTGAAGTGATGTTCAACCGTTTTCAGATTTGCAGAGCTGGGGCACATAAGTAAAAAAAATAAGTTCAAAAAGCAGGCCAATTACTGCAAGCTGGAGAGTTTGAAAAGCCTTAGTAATAATTCTCAACTTTTTCACATGCTCAGTCAGAAGTGAAACCACAGTTATAAATTATACATACTAAGCTTAACCATTAAACTTTTCTTGAAAGCACAAAGACCGACTTACTCACAGCATCCTTCCTGCTCTCATTTCAGTGTGATGTGGTGAAGCTATTTATCTTTTAAAATATGTCTGGGAGCTGTTTGTTATCCAGTCATACATAGACATCACTATTTTATCACACAACTCCAACATCAGACTGTTTATAGAGTCAAAAGCTACCGATTTTACAACCTTTACACAAGCCATAGAACAAACGCTCTAATCATGATATAATTTACCTCTGATTCCACATTAGGATTTTTTATTGTGTTTTCTCTCCATGTGCATAGGAATTATTAGACTTTTAAAAATGGAATAGTTCCCTACAAGGTGGCAGTGTTTCCTTTTTATTAGTCTATGTAATAAAAATGATTAATAGATGCTTAAAACCCTGGCAGCACATTGTTGCATCAGCCATATATATTATCATCTGACAGTGATAAAATATTTGTGCCTGCTTATCATCACAAGCCTTTAAACTATATATAAAAAACTATATTAGCCGATTTCAGACTATTTGGTATGTTTGGATCAACTAAAAGTCTTAACTAAAAGTAGTGATACAGACTTGAAAGAACTGCTGATTCACTGAATCTTGAGAAGATCTGAGAGGAAGAAGATCTATGTAACTCTGATCTGAAAGTGGCAGAAACTATAGGGCGTATTTCAAGGCCATATAGGGTCAGCACCAGGGTTTTACTGATTCCTGATAGCATTAGGCCTTCAGTAGATGGCTGGCAGTAACAGCTTGAGAACAGTTGGCTGCTCTTACTTTCTCAGCATCAGATATATGCAGAATTGTCTATTCTCTGTCTAATCTCTGTCCTGTCTATTGAGCATTATTTTTGATTCACCGTCAGGTCTATGCAACAGATGTTATTTTTCTGAAGTTTAACATCACCTTTGTCTCACAGCTGCACCCCTTCACAGTATACTAATATATAGCACAGGAGTTCTCTCAGTAATAGGATTACACATCCAGGAATGTCAGTATGTAAAGGTTTAATTGTTTGTTCACTCTTCATTGGATTTGTGTATGAGTGCAATATGCCACCCATCCTCCTACTGTGTCATCCCAGCCGCATGAGCACTGATTATTATTTGCATTATGTTTTCCTGCATTCTGCTCTGCTCTGCTGTATCTTGTAGTTTGCAAATAAAATAAATTACATTTTGTGTATCAGTAAGAGAGAAATGGGCTGCAACTAATAAGTCGTTTAATTATTAAATCTCTTTTCTTTGTTGTCAAAAAACAGTTAAAATAGTGAAGTTACTGCTCTCATCTGCTCAGTTTATGAACTCAGTTTGTAGACTTAAGGAATTTCATCTTGATTTATTGCTGCACAGCTGGTGAGAGGGTTCAAAGGTCACGGTCAACTACAGAGCTTGTTGGGATTTGTCTTGCATATTCTGTGGTGCAGGTGCTTGCCAGCATGTGGGCTCAAAATGGCATCTCTTCTCAGTAAACCACTCCATACCACCGCATGTGAATTTTTCAAGTGTTCTGATCTGCCAGTGAATCAGCCCCAGGCCATGATGACTATATTATTATCAGTAAATGTTCAACTGTAATTTTTGTCTCTTGCTGCGTCTGCTCATACATGTTCAACCCTACAATTCTCTCATCTCCCACCCTCAGCCCACACACTCGGCTGTAATAACTGTGCAGTACTTAACCCATGTTGAGAAAAGGAAACATCTTAAGTGTTGAGAGTCTACCAACCATTTGTTGGGCAACACCAGAGGCTCTCCTTTCGCTCCTCTGCCTCCTGTGGGGACCTGCGGTTTTGGGTGTTGAGCCTAACGGGGCCTTCATACCTTTCAATCTGAGGATGATTCAGGATAATTGTAATAGGATTTTAGTCTATCTTTAGTAAGGATAGTAAGAGCGTTGTAAGCAGTTACTCACTCTTTCCCTCACACGATGGGTAATAGACAAATAATCTGATAGCACACAGCCTTTCATTTTCAGCTCCCCTACCCACCTGCATGGAAACACTCTTGGTGTTTGTGGAAATGTTGTGGGAGCTTATCGTCTTATACACACAGATTTGTTAATCCTATACCTGCTCCAACGCAGCTGTGCTGATTACCTGATCTGACTGGGCCATAAGCCGGACGGCCACACTGACACACATCTCACTTAAATGTTTCTTTGTGCAAGGCAGTGCACAGAAAAGTCATTTCAGAAGTGTCAAATCACTCACATCATAGAAGTGAGGTATCTAATGTGGGGCATGTGAAGCATATTTTCTGTTGTGACCTGTTGTGACATGTGCTGAAGGATAGTTTGTTTAGCTGTGCTTTGTCACTATTGGATTGACATTTCATGGGCAGATTCTCATGGTTTCTAGATCACTCCTCAACACTTTCATGACTTCCTTTTCCTCTTGGCCTACAGGTCAAAAATACATATGTCCAATATTTTTGTTTGTGACAAAATACCTGCAAATCTGCCAGCATTCCTGTCTACCTGTCTGTGCTTTATTTTCAGTGCTAATTGGCTAATATTAGCATGTTAAAAAGCTAAACTAAAATGGCGAATGTTGGCAACTTCTTTATGATTAGCGTGCTGATTTTAGCATCCAGCTAAAGTGCTGATGTACGGCCTGGCAGAGCTGCTAGCACAGCAAGGAAGTCTATAAAATTCATTCTCACGGTCCTACACTCTCTTCCTCTCTCTCACTACTGTGGTGATGATTGCTTGCAGTCGTGTGTGTGCGTGCGTGTGTGAATTGCAAGTGTGTCCTCATTTGGATTAATTAAAGGAAATCTCCCGTGAAGAGTGGGTGCGTCCCAATCTGGCCTTCTCAAGGACAGGCAACCTATCAATAATACCCCAGCCTCCTCCCCAACCTACACACAATGCCACCACCCACTCAGATGTACACACACAGGCATACCTCATTCCAACACCATGGAAACAGTCACCCAGTGCCGCTCCCAGGCCTGGTGATCATCACTCTCATTTGCCGTGGAACAAAGGCTGTGAATTTTTGTCTGTTATTACAGCTCCCTTATCAGCGCTCCCTGCTTGCCTCTGCCATGAAGCAGCACTCAGCTCAATTGCTCCGTCATTCATACCACTTTCTTTTTTTTTTCCTTTTTTTTTTTTTTTCAAAGTCACATTTCTATTGTGGCATGTTGGCTGTTCTTTTGGTGCCAGCAACCACTGAGCATGATCCAGCATTAGTCATCACTAAAGTAAACATCATGGCACGGGGGTTGCCCCGGCTAAGATAATTACTGAAATCACTCAGCTGATCCATGGCTTTATTAAAACTTCTAGGTGCGCTGTGTGTGTGTATATATGTGTGTAGTTTGAAGTGTGATAAATCCAGCAAGATATCAAAGGCACAAAATCTCCTCCAATGGTACATTTTTATCTATGATGACGGCTGAATTTGAGGCATGAAAACCTGGGATTTCATTCACGAGTTTCTATGGTTACGGAGAAAAGCGTCAATATGTTGTTGACACCATAGTCGCTAAGCTTCTCTCTTTCCCCAGCAGCAGTAGACAGCAGTGTCAAGGTGTTGTTTGGTAATTGGGATCAAGAGAACCATACTGAAATTGGTAAAAAAAAAATAAGATGAAGTTTGTGCAAAAGCAGCCGCAGTAATTTTGACTCTCTGGATGATCCCGTCACATGTGGCAGGATTTAAACCAAAAAAAAAAATTTGGGTTTTGTGTCTTTTGGTTTTTCTTAATTAGTTTTTTTTTTTTGTTGGCATGCTTTTTTTTTTGTTGGTCTTACTTGTCAGTTGTTTGACTCTTCATTTACTTGGCTGCTGCTGTCTTGTTTCTCCTCCCGCATCAGTCCCACTCATGAATGTATTCATGCAAAACTCATCAGGGTGAATCTCATTAGAAAGGGAACCATGTTGTCAGTTGGGTGTTTCTCTGGGTAAACAGAGTTGGTTTCATATTCAACCCAGTTTCCCATAAGAGAGAGAAAAAGATATATTAGAAAATTCAGGGGTGCAAATAAATGTGCATCTGTGATTGTGTTTGAATGGTATATGTGTGAATGAAGCATTAGAAAGAGACAGTGATGCAGGCAAAGGTCTGTCCTTGGAAGTGAAGCTGAATAACAATAAATCAGCCAAGCCATGACTGAGAGTTTTGCACCGCCAGCACATAACTTGAAAGAGACTTTGTGAGAGGTACAATTGAGATTGACACAATCTGCACATCTGAAGCCAATAGTCAAACAGCCCACATTTTGGAGTGATGGTGTTAGGGTGGATGCTGGATACTGATGGCGTGGGGAATATAAATGAAACAGAGTGCCACCCAGGACTCAGGGTTGTGCTTTCTTATTTCTTCTTTATACTTGATTAGGATTAGCTGCTCCTTGGTGACCACTAGTCTTCCTGCAGTCCCAACTGAGAGACAGAGAAGGAGACAGCGAGAGAAAGGGGAGTGTGTTTTTCAGTCTTTGCGTGAAGGATAGAGGGAATTGCCAAGGGATTATCCCAACAATCAAAACGTAGTTTGAAACTGGAGCTTTCCTCTCGACCTCCAACTGACCTCTTCGCAAATAAATGAAAAAAAAAAGAAAATCAGGAAGTCACCAAAGGCATTTTCACTAGTTGAATTCAGCTTCAGAGGGAGGAGGAGCTCCCTCTTGTGGGTATAGGTTCTCACTAATGGAGATAATGAAGATGCCCCCCTCTAATGTATCTGAGATCATTTCAGATTTGAGATCAGTGACCACTGGAGTAATGCTGTTCTCTTCAGCTTACAGCGTCCTAAAATGTTCCTGCTTGCAGCACTTCAAACAAAAGTTTCCCCTAAATGGCAAATGTTATCTCATATTGTTGGAATTCATGGAAGGGTTCATTGAGGCGGACAGTTTTTGCTTTGAATACCAATGCACCAGGCAACCTCTCTTTAGCTCTTATCTGTCTCCATCATCCCGCTGCTCAAAGGGCTTCTGCAGATCACTCAGCTGAATGGTAACACTGCTACATCCCAGAAAGAAAAAAAAAAAACAATGTTTAAGTCACAAAGCTGCTTTCTGCTTGACTTGCTCTAGTAGTGCTGGGAGACATCTCCATGGTTACACAGTTTGACTCAGAGAGCAAGGTGACGCGTAGTCATTGAGGATAACAGATAGAGGTACGAGAGGACTGAGGGGTGGGGGATTCTCTCTCTAATGTGAGGGTGCAGCGCCAATATGCCCAGAGCTATAGGAGCTGAGTGCAGCTGAATGTGACAGTGTGTGTTTTGGAAAGAGAGAAAAATGATTGTGAAAGGCAAGAGCCAGCCAAAATGTATGTGTGCGCATTTGCCCGTGTGCATACATGTGTGGAAGGCGAAGGGAAGAGTGCGTTCTTCCTGTGAGGTTTTCCTGGTCTTATCTGTGAAGGGAAAGCGCCCAGGAGAGGTGACAGGAGGGTAATTCTTATTCTAAGTAAATTTCTGGAAAGCACCACATACACATACCCACACACACACACATACACACACAGACACAAACACACATGCATGCATGCATCTTCACCACTTCTAACCCCACCTTGCCCTCCTCCCTCAATCTCCAAGCTGAGATGGATGATGTTATCGGGAGACTCAGGGGTAGAGGGGCACAGGGAGCTTGTAAGAAATCCTTCCAGTGTTGTTATCTGCATACAAACAGGGAAGCTCTGTGGCAGCCGAGCGCCCTGCAAGCTGTTTGCAGCAAACAGCGCATCATGAATATCAACTGTTACATGGTCCATGGGTGCGTGTTTGTTTCTCCTTCTTTCCTCTGCTCTGTGGCTTGAGGAAGTGTTGATTATGGTGCCTTGCCCGGGTGATTAACACAGTGATTGCTACTCAGGCGCAGGGGCTAGCACACTTAGCAGTAATTACACTTAGGCCTGCTGACTGTTCTCTCCGGCTCTTTCTCTGTCACACATGAAGACTCACACTCCTGTGGGAACACAAAGCTGTCCAGCTGAAAATGACTCAAAACATGAGCAAGTTATCTCCTGCAATTAAGTAGCTTTATTTCAGTGTTATGGCTTTTGTTTTCTTTTTAAAAGATAAATCTTTTGCACATGCAGATATAGTATGACAAGCATTTATTATTTGCACATAGAGATCATCACTGGAAAAACCCCTGTGTGTGCATGTGCATCAGTGTGCAAGTGATTTGGAGGTTACTGGCTGTGTCTGTGGTCTGCCTGCTGTTCTCTTTACGTCTCAGGGGGGATGTCAGAGGCATATAGGTTAATAATGTTGTCACGCCATGAGGGCCGAAGGCTTGTTCTCCCCAGAAACGCGCACAGACGAATACAGAAACACATACACACTATACACACAGGAACATATGCACATGCACACAGGCTTTTTCCATGCCCACCAACATTTCTACTGCCAGTTAAAGGACATGGAGAAAGGACATTGTTTAAATTGGATTCTAATGTAAATATAGATCTAAATTATCATCAAAAACATGTATTTTCATGGCAGGACAATGCCAAGCATTTACACACCAACAAAAGATGAAGGCACAGAAACAAGCAAGCTTTCAGTTCTGCCTGTTTCATAGCTCATGGCAAGTTCTTACATCTTTAACTGGTAAAAGAATTAGTTTTATTGGATTTCTCCACTAGGAGTAGTGTCATTTGTTTATTACTGCAGGTTTTAAATTTATTATAAAGTAGTTTTATTTCATAAATAAATTTTGCCCCTGGATCTTTGTAATTCTGACAGTGTAATAGGAAATACAGCTCTGTGTTTTGCTTAGCAGATTTAGTAAAACCTGCTCTCTGCTGCACCACCAGGTCTGCCTGTAATTCCCTCTCTCTCTGTCTCTCCCTGACATTTGTGTGAAAGTCACAAGCCTTGATTGGCTGTAAAGTGCCTAAGAGGGCAACAGTGATGGAAAGATTACAGAGGAAGGACAGAGAGGGCCAGATAAAGAGCACATCAAAGATTGGTGTGATTAGAAGTTTGCCAAACGTTAAAAGAGCTTACAGTGTTGATCTCACTAACACTAACCAAGACATTGTCTTCAATCTCAGTTTGTTTATTTGCATTAAATGCTTTGTGGCACAGTGTACATGACATTCCTCGCTGCCCTTCCTCAGGAAGGAGGCTTGGTCTCAGCGGGAAACCGCTTTCACATCCAACGCTTAATTCACAAAACCGCTGAGTCGTCCACAGAAATAGCAACGCTACACTGTGGGATATCTTTTTTTAATTCACTGATGAAGTATTGTTGAACTGCAATCATATCTGTCCTGAAGACTATACTGGGTGAAGAAATTTAATAACAGACGCAGAGGGCTATGTTACAGGATATACAGTAGGATGGACCAAGCATTACGTATCTATTTCAGTCAGCGGATGGCTCAAGGATCCTATCAGAGCTTTAAATAAATACATCAATACACTTGATTGAGAAGGAGAGTTGCTGAATTTCTCCCAAGGTTGAGCCCAGACTTGGCCTTGCTAGCAGGTGATGCAAAGTTCAGCATTTGAAGCATTGCCACTGTGATTGTGACAGTGAGTTTATTTTGTGGCTGTATGCTCATAAATGTTTCAGTTTACCTGAGTGCTGTTGTGCTGCACTGCATTGTGGCCTAAATAAGCTGCACTGGTCTGCTCTGCTGGAGGTCACTCAGACTCCTGATTACTCAATAGTGTAGATTAATACAAAGTTTATTTGCTCGATTAACTTATCTTGAAAAAAAATGTTCTAACCGATCTAATTCTAATAGAATTCAACTGGACTGCGTCATCTTCTGAGTATGTTTTATTTTAATTTATTTATTATTATTATTTTTAAATGTCCAGACCAACTTTTTAATTTGCATAAGATGAAGAGAGTTTTATCCTTACTGTCATGTGTGACCCCTTCTTTACTTTGTAAAATTGAAGACCCATTGTTTTTCCTGTTCTGTCCAGAAAATAATTGACAACCACGGCTTTGAAAGGTAGACAAACAACACACGTGAAGACATTAAGTTCACGTGACTCTGGTTTTACCAAAAATAGAGAATGGACATTTTGGACTAACAGGGATTCATACATTAATTCATTGCATATTCCCCCTCCCTGTTGTTACAATGAATTAGCAAGAGAGTGTGATTGTGACAATGTGTCCGAAGGGGGCAATGTCAGAACAACTCCTCTGACCTGTAATAATGTCTGCCACATGCTCACACACACACACACACACATACACACACTAGGCTGTGTTGCCTGTACTATACAGGCATATTAGTGCGACTACTGGTCCGACAGATGAACGCACTCTATAAATATTTCATATTAGCCCACTTTCCTCCCTGGTTGTAGAGAAAGTAACACACAAACAAATATCACTGCCGTATAAATACAGCCTGGAAAAAAGTTAAAGTGCTGAAGGGGGAGGTTGAAAAGCGCATGAACAATGTATTTACAAGAATGAAAAGAAAAGGGAACACAATGAAGTTTGGTGAAGAAAACATAGAAAATATTGTTCAGAGAGACATTCCTCAATAATAAAATTTTGTTTTTTTTTATTTATTTATTCCTTCTTCCTCATTTTTCTCTCCTGTAATATTGGGGCTAAAAACAGACTCAAGCACTCAGGGAGCAAAAGGTGCAGGTGACCTGCAAGCAGATGAGAAGTGGTTATTGATTAAGTTTCCTGTCAGATGCTGTCAGCCCATTCAACCAGTTTTCGTGCCGCTGTGTAAACCTCACACCCTCAGCACACAACATTGGCTGAAACCCTCAGGACCCTGGCTGTTGCATGCCTCCAGCAAGGATAACATGAAAGTGAGATAGAGTTCTGCATTGCATACAAAAAATAAAGAAATTGTGAGCAAATATAATTTATATGCTGAGCGTGTCTCTCAAACTGTTTGTAAAGGCACCTTACTGAGATCGACCCTGAATTGGTGACTCACATCATGCCAACAGTCCTGACAAAGCCTGCCAAGCACAGAGGGAAACATTATAGAGTCTCATTGACTGATGACAAATTAAATTGTAAGTGACACAGTATGGCGATGCTGCATTATGCCAAGACAAATGGGTTATATCCACTGCAATTATTGACTGCACTGAGAACTGTCAAAGGTGTATGAACAGCTCAATAGTTTTTCTTGAAATAATAAGTCCTCATTATTATGCACTAAACCCCACCGGAGTTGCCAGAAATAGTTAACCAGATGGACACTGGAGTGATTTCTATTATCTGATCTTGTTGCAAAGTTGTAAAAAAGAAAAAAGAAGGCAAGAAATTCAGCTGAATCAGTTTTGACATTTTTTCCTCTAGTGTTTTATGAGCCCATTTATCTTGTCCACAGACTAATGGCTTTAGAATTGAGGCCCACATCATAATGACTGTGGCATTCCTCCAAACCTCTCTGAACCTTGGAGGAGCTGTGGGACAAAACAGTGGACGGCCACCAAATCTCACAATCCCTCTCTGCTCTCTTCTCGCTGTGAAGTCTTTGGAAACTGGCCATCGAAAAAGGCACTCTACCAGCAAAATCTTGACAGAGTGGGAGGAAAGATGTCTCTCCTCTTTTGTTGATTAATATTGAGTCTCTCTAAAGGTGCATGTATTCAAGTCATACCTTAACTATCCAGTCTTTATAAATCTCTCTTAAAGTATCTGAGCCAGCTTCCTTAATAATGCCATATTTGCTCAGTGCCATCATTAACTGCCGATAATGGCTCACTAATAGATTTTGTGTGCATTTAGGAGTCAAACCTTGTCAGTTGGGTCCCCCTAAACCTATTTCCAACATATAGGGCAACTGGGCTAAATAATGAAGGACAATTGTCCATTGGTACATCTACATTTAGTATAGTCATACTTGTTTTAATACTAAGCTTATGTGTGACCATGTGACAGCCGACACTTGTGTTTGCGTTGATGGGGTTATGACTCTAAAGAGATACAGTCCCAAAAGAGGAAATACCACACAAGTCCTTGGATCAATCCACATTAACATAGCCATAATCACCTGGATTGATTCCACTGCAAAAAATTATCATACCTGAGGAATGGCTCAATATGTCCAGCACACAAATTGATGACACAAGGGGGAGGTGGTGGGGGGGTCAATCGGGACCTCTGAGGTGGATCATGGTCCATAAGAGCTCTGAGCTTGGCAGATCAATAGGGGCTCGCTGGAGCTGGCTTAGTGTCCATAATGTGATGTGTACACAATCAATAGCTTCCCCCAAGCTGCAGATGGGCCACTGGTGTGGTGCGGGTTATTTTTCTTACTCGAAGCATCTTTCCTCCTCCAGGGTAAGGAATGATGGGGATGCAGGCAGAAGAGGTGATGCAGGATGTGGGTTCTAACTGTGCAACCACAGGACACTGTCACTGATGACAGGACATTTAGAGAGGAGTTAGTGTCCCTATTGACTGCTTCCTGTGGGAACTAGAAGGAGATGGGGAATAGCCAGTCTTACAGTGTTGAGATGTAGTGGTGGAGATGACAGACGGCCGTAGATGGAAATCAAGAGAGGCTCAAGAGAGCTCTTCACTCAGCGACTGCTGGGCCTTCTCCCTTCTGGATCAACTTCACACTTCCTGCTCAAGTGTCCCAGAGGAGCTAATCCTGCCCTTAAAAGAGCTGTACACCATCCCCCTGATGATACAGGAGAGATATTCAGTAAACTGCTCTCTAAACCTTCACTGGCTCTGGCATTTTTTTTAAGCTGTGCCTTGAGGAATTGAGCCAGCTGCTTTTTGTTTATGTGAGGAGTGATTTATTTTTTCATAATGTGTTTTATAATATGCTGCAGAGTAAAGAGCAAAGTATTAAAGAAAATCCTCAGAGTACTGTATAAAAATAAAAGCCATGTGACCTTCAATAATTTTCTCTTTCCATCTGTCTTCCATCTGATTGCAAAAGTGAAGCAGCCCTCAGAACAGTCATACTCATCAGTGTCTGTAAAGAGCCCATATAGCCACAGACAACTAAGGCATGTCACACATTGCCTAATCATCTGAAGACATTACCCTCCTGTCTAAGCCAATCAGGTCTCATGTCTGACCTGACCATGACCTGACTATGGCATCCTGAGGTCAACGGGACAGGGTGCGGGAGAGATGGGGAAAGATGAGAAAAAGTTGGTTATATACAATAAAACTATGTCATCTTCAACTTTATTTGAGGCAGGTCTTAAATATAAATTATGTCTGATTTATGACAACTTCCATTTGGCTGATAATTTGACATTTACTGTAGCTGTTGTGGAACAGATTTCTTTTAAACTATATTTCATAACAACAAAAAGCAATATAATCTTTTTAAATATTCCAGAAAAATCACAGTAAGTATCTTGACCTATGTGGTATGTAGATTTAATGATTTGTTTGGTAAAATGAATTAATTACAATTATAATTTCTTACTCTTTTATCTGCTGTTCAAAGATCATGTTCATAGATCAGCATTAAGTTCAATGAAATGTCTTGTTTCAGTACTCTTCCTTCACTGGGTCACTTCCAGGTCAGCTGGGGTGGCTGCATTTGTTTCCGTTTTCTAATCCACCACTCACGGCATTTGATGCTATACTTAATGCCGCCACACATGCAAATGAGGGGCAAAGAAGACTGAGTCCAAGTAATTGATCTTCTTAACTACTCCCACTCAATTACAGTAGGTTAATGCAAGCCACCTCAGGATTGCTCATCCTCACGCTCAAATGTCATTTGCTGGTGTCCATGAGCAAAGGGTGCATGGGTGTGTAGGAAGGTGAGATTGCATGGGTGTGGATCAGCGAAAACAATCACTTTTTCTGTCGGCCTGTGTGTGAGTGTGTGTGTGTGTGTGTGTGTGTGTGTGTGTGTGTGTGTGTGTGTGCCCACATGTCTGTTCAATCAGCTGTTTATAGTGTAGCTTTAAAGGTGTGGAACAGTAGAAGATTAACTGTCTCCTCTGAGGCAGTTAATGTGAATCTAAATAAAGATGATTGTCGACCTCTAAAGAATTTGTTACCTTTTGCCTGAATTTTCACATATCATTCATATTCTTAGTGTATCTGAAAAATCAGATGCATGACCTACACAATTTACTGCCAGTAATCCCATAAACTGTGCAAAATCATTATCTCATGCACTAATCTACTCTTCCACCTTTGGAGCTGACTTGGTGCCAAGGTGTTCAGCAACAGGGACACAAGCAAAGGTTCCTCTGATAGAGTAACTTGGCACCGAGGGGGGGCTCAAATGTGGACGCAATCTGCGTCCTTACTGTGACTCCGCAGTCTTTCAGCTCAGTTCAGTGCCAGGCCTGCCCAGGTTGCCTCACTTAGCTGCTAAGAGGTTTAACCTAATCAGCAACAGCATTCATTTAGTGATAACACTTCCTCTGCTGAGCCGTGATACCCCTTTGTCTCTGTTTCACTCTCTGTCTCTTGTTTTTTCTCTGCCTTTCTCACTTAAGAGTAGGAATTTCCTTTTACACATACACGCACTTACATTTGTCTATTTCAGGCAATGTCACCAGCATATACGAGCGACTTTTTTCCAGTGTGTCAGCACTGTCTACAGGCTAATGAATAGACTATAGAGATGGCAGACCCCTGAGTACTGCAAAATCCTTGAGCTCCATCCCTTCATGATATTTGCTAATAAGTAATATTTGCTAAATTAATGAAGTCACAAAGGAGATACAGTGAGTGTCTCATGACTGCACAATGTAGATAATCAGTATGTTCTGCAACTTAAAGTGGTTTGTGATTAGTATTCAGGGTGCTTTGTTTGCCTATCTTGACTGAGTCTCTTCAATCTTTGTTCATTAGATTTTAATAGGTTTTATATTGCTCAGGTCATAGAGGACTTCACACAAAGAATTTTTCCTGCTTCACTGGATTTCAGTTGAGCTTGTTGAGGATATGCTGCAGTGCTGTGCAGTACACAGTTTCACCTGTGTGGGCTGAGAGACTGTGGAAAAAGGACATCAACAAATCCCAGCAGCATTGTAAGGAGTTATATCTGTGACTCTAGCTTCAAGGCAGAGATAAAATATGGAGAGGTTCTAAGAGTAAAGGGACAGATGATGAGTGAGCCATGTAATACTTTTCACTCCGGACCAGCAAAGCAACACATATTCATCACATACCAAGATGTGACGTTCAAGCGTACTCATCATATATTGCACACAGACTCTCATTTTATAATGTCAGACCTCAGTCAGAACATCTAAGGACAAATTTAATCTCTTGAGGTCAATAAATCCTGGTCAAGGTAAAGAGCTACAGTTGAAACGCAGCCTCATGCTGTGCTGACCTCATAGGATTATGCAGGATGTTCCTACCCATCCCCTTACTGAACAGAAGGCACAGGAAATGATATCAAAGCATTATATTTCCATTGGAAATTTCACAACAACAAACAATAGTTTTCAAAAACTTTGGTGCAGTTACTTTTCTTTTTATACTGAAAATAATAAATTAGATTTTAAGACACATAGAGGGGATTTTAGACTGTTGCCAACAGGTGGAGCCAAAATCCTTTGAACCTTGTATCTATTGTAGATGAGATTACACAAAAACACACATCTACAGTATTTCCAAATCAAATTTCTGGACTGGTTACTTTCCCTTGTTTAAATTTCCTCATGATTAAATCATCTCTTCTGCTACATACAAAGCTACATTCATTTAAAGTTTGATTTACTCACTTTGAAGTCTTTTTACACTATCTTACATTGTGTTTACAGTAGATAATATTGTTTTATATTTATATAACTGAAAAAAGCATATCCTATATCTGCTGTTAACAACACAAGTCACAATATGTCAATTGAGATAGACTGACTAAGCCATGATGTACATGATGTACTGTATATCTTGAGTCAATATTTTATATATATTATATAATGTATTAAAAGTGACAATTGCATTTTTTAAAAAATATTGAATATGGATACATTGTTTGGTATCCTACTAATGTTATTCCTTTTTATGCTCTTTTCAGGTTCTAGCTATCATTTCAATCCTCTTCATTGTCCTCTCCACCATTGCTCTATCTCTCAACACCTTACCAGAGCTCCAGGTCACAGATGAGTATGGCCAGGCCAATGACAACCCCCAGCTTGCCCACGTGGAAGCCGTGTGTATTGCCTGGTTCACCATGGAGTACCTCCTTCGCTTCCTCTCCTCTCCTAATAAATGGAAGTTCTTTAAAGGCCCACTGAATGTCATTGACTTGCTGGCCATCCTGCCCTATTATGTCACCATCTTCCTAACGGAGTCCAATAAGAGCGTGCTGCAGTTTCAAAATGTGCGCCGTGTGGTGCAGATTTTCAGGATCATGAGAATATTGAGGATCCTGAAGTTAGCCAGGCACTCCACGGGTCTCCAGTCTCTAGGGTTTACCCTGAGAAGGAGCTACAATGAACTTGGGCTTCTTATTCTATTTCTTGCCATGGGCATCATGATATTTTCCAGCTTGGTGTTCTTTGCTGAGAAAGATGAAGATGCTACCAAATTCACCAGTATCCCAGCCTCATTTTGGTGGGCAACCATTACAATGACAACAGTGGGCTATGGTGATATTTACCCACAGACCTTGCTTGGAAAGATTGTGGGTGGGCTCTGCTGCATTGCAGGAGTGCTGGTAATTGCCCTACCCATCCCTATTATTGTCAACAACTTCTCTGAGTTCTATAAGGAGCAGAAGAGGCAGGAGAAGGCCATCAAGAGGAGGGAGGCACTGGAGAGAGCCAAGAGGAATGGCAGCATTGTGTCAATGAACCTAAAAGATGCCTTTGCCCGCAGTATGGAACTGATGGATGTGGTGGTAGAGAAAGGAGAGGACAAAACCTCCCTTGACAACCACCTGTCACCTAGCCGATGGGGCGGATCAACCAGGCACGCCAACTCCGAAATCAACCTTAAGTCCCCTGATAAAAGAAACACAGAGTCTCTGCCGCAAAGCTCCCCTCATCGTATAACCATCACCACCACTGGAAGTCCACAACGGACAAACAGAACCCCTCAGCACCTTAATGTTCAGAAACTGGAGGAGATGTACAACCAGATGACTAAGTCTCAGTCCTTCACTAACCTCAACACTACAAGTTCCATGAGCACCCTGAGCACAACTATGACTGCCCCTGCCTCACCCAAGAAATCCCACAGCTCTGAATTTACACTAAGAGAGGAGGTGGAGCTGGAGATGAAGGAAGTCCAACCCTCCTCACCAGATAACTTTGCCAGCTGCTCAGCTGACCTTAGACAACAGGGCTCCAACTCAGGTGAGGAAGATGCTGCACCATGTCAAATCAGACACCCCAGGGTGCCACCACCTCTTGATCTTAGCCAACTGAGGGCCGGTGATGACCAGAGCTCTAGTGACATCAAACTCAAAGATGGCCTCTATGAATCAGTCAACCCAGGTGATGGACCAGAGCTCCATATAGAAGGGGAGAACTTTAACACTGCAGTGGATAATATGCAGAGTTCTCTAAGAGGGAATAACCCTCTTAAAATAAAGGGATTAAAAGTCAACTTCACCAAAACCTCTGCTGAGGGCCCGCTAACACCACCCAGCACTACATCTCCTGGAGACATCAGTTCCAGCATCCTGGAAGACGATTCCCCTGAGGGAGAGACATCACCGCTCATCCGAAGTTCAGAAGAGCTGCTCCCCATCACAGAGGAGGAGACTTGCCCCTTGTCTCCTGAGAGGCTTGTGGTAGACACCCCACCTGGTGACGATGATCAATCCACAGAGAACCACGAGGAGAAGCATCTGATGGAGGTGGCAGGTGCTGCAGTTGCGCCCTTGTCACCCAAGACAGCAGCACAAAACTGCACCCAAGGTGTGGTGGTTGGGGCAGCCGAGGATGTCAAGGCTGACAGCAACCAAAGTGGACACAAAGTAGAGAACCACATGTTTACATCTGATATCCACCTGATACCTGGGGATGGCAGTCTTTCTCCGACCTGTGAAACCAGCATGTGACTGTAAGGGAAGCTTTTAAGGACAATAGACCCACTGCAACCTCAGCCTGGCGTGTGGGAGAGCAGCAGGAAAGGACAAGGGTGCTGTTGTAGTGAAAGATATTTTTGCATGGCATGACAAGTCCCTTTTACTTGTGTTGTTGTGTATCACTGAAAAAGAAACTGCAGTATTTTGTGCAGATTCAAGAATGACTTTGGGACTGACAGTGGGCTCAAAGAGGAGGCTCTTTAAAAACAGAGGGAATTCATCAACTAATGTAGACATTTTGGTCCCCCCAATGTACATAATGACAGTCTCCTTTTTCTAGCAAAAGAAGGAAATGCACAGAGAGACTTATCTGTAAAAAGCATGCATTTAAAAAAGACAGATATTTTACGGTGCTTAGTTTGCTGAAAGCGCTCCACTGTAAATACTAGGACATCTAAGGCAATGACAATGCACAGGACGGCAAAGGAAAACTGTCACTGAAGGTACAAATATTTGTAATGTGAAAAGGGAAGGGAGGAGAGGTTGAATCGAGAGCCCTCAGCTCAGACCGGAGTTGCATCGTAGCGACCTATTAAAAAAAACATATCATTACCTTTTGTGGAAATGCAAAGTGTTCCCATGACGACCCTGTAATGTTTTTTCGTGTGAAAAATGATGTACGAAACTGTAATGTTGACATTATTGCTTTTGGTTTTCATAATGACTGTTGAACTTTCAGTTTGAACATCTGATATTCAGTCTTTGAATTCATGAACGTGGGCTAGAAGGACAAAAACACCCTGATTCCTCTGAAGCGCATACACCCGTAGTTGCCAAATACATAACTATGTAACCAGTAAGGACAAAAACTCAGATAATACCATTATTGAAAATATTAATCATGCGATTTCAGAAGTTAGGACAAGGTTTAAGAGGTTTCACACCTTTTTCAGCCTTTTGATTCCATCCAAATCACGGAAATAAATCTTATTTACTCAACCAGACATCAGATATATGCATCTAAAAGTAGTTTTAAGAGTAAAATAAAATATGTAGGTCTAGATTGGTTGTAGAAAATTTCTACAGTAGGTAAATGAGATTCCATTAAACAAAGTTAAGACTATTTATTAATTCAGCACAGTAGACCTGGTCATTAATACACATATATGCTTTAAACTATAATTATCTATTTCTTGAAAAGGGATAAACTACCACAAAAAAAATACAATATTCCTTGTGATATCAATGGACCAAATCAAGCACACAGAGAAGCTTTCATCTATCTCAGCTGCATCATGACATATATGGTAATAACATGTATTATGAAAGTTTTTTGTTGTTGTTTTCCTTATGGTTTGTTTACCTGCATTGTGTTCATCGTCCTATCCACTTGTTCCATACTACTGCTAGTTTATTCGATCCTGCTGAAGTTTAAGACATCTTTTTTTTTTTCTTTTTTTTTTTGTATATCTGTAGTGTCTTGGACTGTAATTTATTGTGTATTATTGTGAACAAAACTATTTTCAGTCAAACTTAAACCCAAAGGAGTTTTTTTTTTTTTTTCGTCTTCTGTCTCGCTTTTGTTTTACACTGACTGAAAATATCTGTTGTATGTTGCCTTTGATTCCGATTTTAGTGCTGGAATATCTGTTTCTCGTTTCAGCATGACACTTGGCTGAGTGTGTTCGTAGTGTGTTTTGCGAAAGCCACACAAACCAGAATGGTACTGACAGGAAGTATATGGGTGAATTCTTTGTTTCTTGTTTGATTGTTTTCTTTCTCTTTTTCTAATTATTATGATCAAGTTCTGTTGTTCTCACAGAGAGGTGTGGAATGTGCAATACCACATACTGCAATCTATGCAGGCCAAGAATTGTGGCACTTTATTTTCTGTCTATGGGAATTTGTAAGTGTACAGGCAGAAATTACTTGTATTTTTCAAATGTTATATCTTTAATATGAGGCAAAACAGTATTACAACTACCAGAATCTCACAAACAATGCAAATGAGAATTTGACTTTTACTTTTTCATATTATATGGCTGGCATAAAGCTGTCAAGCACCTTAATGCCAGGTATCAATGGACCTCATATTTGATTATCTGTTGGAATAGGGATCCAAATTGACCACTTTGGGCCTTTTATATTGCTGTTAGATTTACACATAAATCTAACAAATGTCTGTGGGAGATATTAAGATATTCTAATTTCAATGGCCACACACAAAGGATTTTATGTTTTTTGTGAATTAACGTTGAGAATGATTCTATTTTTTCTAAAAACCAAAATGGAGCACGACCACAATTTCCTGCCATATGGTGGTTGAAATGATGCGTGCCTTTTCATAACACTGCTGTTTATGAGAAGGCAGCAAGTCATTTTGCTTTGTTCATATAGCACTGTACAGAAAATTCTAATTTTATAGGAGAAATCAGGTCTTTATGTAATAGATACACGTAATGTTATTGAGTTCTCAGGTTTTCTATAACTCTCTGATGTTCTGATTGGATAGATTCTCTGTTTTTTCTTTAACAGTTCATGTCAACTAGTTACTTCTGTACTTTTTGAGAAGTGATGTTGTCAAATCCATATTGATGTCTTGGCTCCCAGAGTAAGGAGCGGCAATATTTCTCTCTCCTCCTGGGTAATCTGTGTACCACATTCAGTATCCACTCCCATCAGTCTTCAGTGAGGCAGGAAGGAGCACAAACAAACGAGAAGCTGGACCGTTCAGGGCTGAGAAACAGGAAGAAGGAGCATGGTCAAACTGACCACAGACAGGCAGGAAGAGATCCCTACTGTCACTGAAGTGATCCATCTGATGATTATTTCCCATGCTGACACCACTGAATGCTCCAGTCCCTACAGCTTCAGAGGCTCTTACCCCATGGCATGCCCTCAGGAACAGTGATCAATGGGTGAAAGGAAGACAAGGATAAGGGAATGCTGTGAGAGTAAATCGGAGGGAAGAAAATGAGGACTCCCAAATGGTTACATCATATCAGTTGTGGTCCATATTTTCTTTTGTCTGTGTACATACTGTAAGCCCAGACTAACATAATATGACTCAGTAATCAGAGGTTCATGTGAGAGCTCTTGGAATTATCTTTGTGAAATGATCGATCCTTCATTGATCCTTCAAACACAGATTAGTACCCTCCAAAGCAAAATGTGGGGTCAGTAGTGGTGGTTGTTGTTGTTGTTTGGGGTTTTCATTTGTCTGTTTCTTTCTTTATGAAGGAAGGTTAGATGACAACCTTTTATTTAAAATTCTGTTTAGTTTTTTTTTCTGTACCTGTATGTTCAAAGTTTTTTTTCATCTGTTGTTTGTAGTAATCATGTCTCCGTGTTAGCCTCGAGTAATCCTTCATTTTGACAAGTAGGGTAGAGAAACAAGGGATTTGGATTGATCAGCTATATCCCCTTGGGATGATGTTTGTGTGGATACTGAAATTAATTCTGTGAGCTGACAGCAAAAGGACCGTGCTCTGTCTTACTGTCTCACAATGGCATTATCATCTGTGATACTGTACAGAGTGGAAAGGTTGTGTCTTTATTTTCTCTGAGAGAATGGGTATTGTCCGTGTCACTCATGCGTGCTTACCAAACCTTGCTCCCTAAAATGCATAAAGCTATATTGTTTCTTCCTATGTCTCTGTGTATTCTGCCTCTTACATTTTTTTTCTCTGTTCAGTTTTGGAGAGCATTATCATTAGACACATTCTGAGCTACAGACTGTTTCTGTACAAAGCAACATCTTTGTATGCATGTAGTAGTCCAAACAATTATGTGACCACAGAACACTTTGTTATGGTACATGTATGTCAACATTTCTGTAGAGCATTGTTCCCCATTACGTCTATTAGCATATGCAGAATAACAAATAAATGTGTATATAACTCATGTGTGTGTGTGTCTGGTGTTCTCTTTATAGGCCGCATCTGTATCTTCTGGATTAATATTCTGTATCTGAAGGATCATTACATAATATGATACATCTCTATGTAGCAAAAGTGGCCAAAAGTGCAGAAAACTCTGAAATGACTGATAAATGATTTATCACTGATGGAAAATGTATTCCATTCCATTAGATGCAATTAATGGATCTCCACTTTTCTGTTGTGAAGTGCTGCCAAATAATGATACTGGACATAAACAGGACTGCCAAACCTCAGAAGCAGAGGATCTGGTATGTAATGTCTTTAAGATGAAAAAAAAAACAAAGGATACACATACACTCTAACAGAAAATAAAGAGTTTAATAATGCATTATACTAATGTAATGGTCCATTGTATCGCATGGGGCTATAATGTCAGTATCTATTACAGCTGTTGTGGCAGAAGATTATAATTGCAGTTCTCTTGCATAACAGATTTAAGTATTTATCAGTATTGCATTTGTTTTTGTTTTTGTTTTTTTTACTTGTGCAAACTTGTCTGAGATGTAGTGTTTAAACAAGAATAACTAAAACCCAAACCCATACATAATTACTTTGGACTTTTCTTTCCTCTACTGTATATCAGTTTCTTTTGTGTGTGTCTGTCTGTAAATTACCAGCCCTACACACTGCAGACATTTTTAAATAACATTTTTATGCATGTCAATAATAAGTAAGATTAATATGTATTGTGTGTGTGTTTTGTTTTTTCTTAACTTGAGAAAACAAAATTCTGTGCTAATACTGAGCCCAAAGCAATGGGTTGCATTTTTGGAAATGGCATATCAAACAACTTAGTCTTAATTTTAAATCTTTATTCTTCCTTGTATTCCACTGTTAGGAGACGCTGTAATGCAATTTAACACAACAGGCGACCAAACTTTATGGCCAATCCTGTTCTGTTTGATTGCGTTGAATTTTATAGGGGTGTTATTTGCGTTGTGTAGTTACTCCTCGACGCCAGAGGGCGCTGCAAACGACGCCACCCTACCACGTGACAATTAAGCGCGCGGAAATCGAACAACAAAACGAGGAAGAAGACGAAGAAGAAGAAGTGTGAACACAAACATGGAAGTTAATCAAACCGCCACAAACAGCGGCGATGCGGACAAGAGCGCTAGTTTCCCCCATGTCGCAGCTGTCGCCACAGGCTGGATGCTGGACTTCATGTTTGTCGGTCTGTGTCGGAGTTTCAAGGAGGGGACATTTGAAAAGTTCAATGAAGCGCTTTCAGTTTTCGAGGGTAAGTCATTCAGTGTTAACACTGCCCCGTTACCTACCACCAACTAACCGTGACCTGGAGTTAACGTGAAAAAATACATTCGCCATAAAACACCAAACTTCGTGTCATAGACACCGAGACGTTGATGTGAAGACAGAGATGTGATGTTTCACACCGTTTCCTTCTGTGAATGTTCTTCTTCTTTAAGCCATTTCTCAGAATCTGCCGCTTAAAGGAGACCGATATGAGGAGAAAATTATGATATGCGCCTTCCTCGCAAGAGTGATGCACGGAAAGCAGCTGGGTGAGTTGTTGCTGTCAGATGTTGACTCGGGCTTTTTTCTGAACGTTTGTTGCCAGTTTGTGTTTCCGGTGACGACAAAGCTCCGCGACCGTTCGTGCTCGTCACGTGGTTGCGTTACTTGGTAATATTTGTTTACCATGTCCACTTCCTGTGCTTTCACCGACACAGGCCTAACTGTGTGTGTCGCTTTGCTGGTTTGGGCGTTGTTTTGGCAGCAGACCATCACCACTTAATATGAACCACAGACAAGTTTTAAAAGTGTGACAAATTAATATGATGTATATTTGTACATCTGTAGTTCACCAGTTCGAGTCCCGTCGTGGAAGTGGAAAATGTCAACGCATATCACCAGTTAACATAACCACCACTTAAAGTGGAACACCTGTAAGCTTATGTTCGTTGAACCTTCGGAGACCACGAAGGGAACCTTCCCTTAAGGTTCTCCAAAGGTTGCTTGAACCTTAAGAAAAAACTCTAAAACTTTCCCCAAAGGTTATCTGTGTGCTGGGTTACCTGTTGGAAGTACCCCCTCTGAGACCAGGATCAGGATCAGAATACTTTATTAATCCCCAGGGGAAATGTGGTTATTTGCAGGTGCTCCAACAAAATAGAAATAGAAATAATATCTAGAAATATATGTATAGTTATAATATATATATGTAAAGTACAACATACAAAATAAGTGGAATATCAAAATATAAATAGTGCAGTATAAACATTTTAATTGATTTAAACTCAAGAAAGAATCCACACATATTAGACACATGGGGTCAATGTTCTGATGACGTAGTTTGTTATAATTGTACTTTCCTGCAAATGCACACTCACTCAGCCTATTGCTGTGCAACACTCTTTTCCTCCAGATATCCTGTTTGAGGAGGACGAACATGTGATGCCTCTGATGTCTGCTACCAAGATATGGTCAAAGCTAGAAGACACTGTGGCAGATAAGAGTGTGTTCAGAAACATCGAAATTCTCTTGACTGTCCAGGTAATCCTTCAGTTCATAAGGACTGTGTATTTTTCTTACTGTAGTCAGATAATTCAAATAGGAAACAGGATCTTCTCACCTGACGATATTCAGCCATGTTTTTAATGACTGAAATGTAATTCTGTTGAAAGCTCAATTTCGAGGAATAAGCAAAGTTAAATGTGATTTTTTTTTTTTTTTTTTTTTTTTTTTTTTTTTTAATAGATGTTTTGTCCTTTTTCTGAGCGTTAATCCTTTGAATTTGTTTGCCCTGTTTGTAGTCTGTGGCTTTGTGCTTGGAGAAAGGCCAACAATCTTGCGCCTCCTCTGCCCTCGAGTGGTTTGAGAATAACCAGTACCTCCCACAGGTCTGTGTGTCTGTTGTCTCATTTTTTTTGAAAAGCACAGGGTCAATACTGGAATATTTGGAGGCCAAGTAGGATTGATTTTTTTTTTTATTTTTTTTTTTTTTCTCCCCTCAACAGAGCTTGAGAGCCAAGCTGACAACAGTAGTTACAAAGAGGGACATTTACCACCCATTCATCATGAGCTTCAGCTTCAGTCGCCTGTTGGAAACAATTCAGTCCTACTTGGATACTTATCTGGAGAAGAATCCATCCGACTACCTTATTAAGGTACAGGACAGGTAGATCAGAGCCTGTGTCACAACTACACAAGGTCACTCATGTCCAGCCTAGTTCATAAAAAGTATAGACCAGCTGTAGTAGCAGTAGACCCAGTCAGCCAGTGCAGCTAAAAAATGTCTTTCCACACTGCAGATACATTTCTTAGAGCATGTATTAATTTCACAGAATTTATTTCAACAGGTTGCACAGAAATAGACCTGGATATGTGGACCTTTCACGGGTTATCTGCAGGTCTTGAAAAGGCTCTAATTGCACTGAATTTAGATTCCTCAAAAGGGGATTTTAAAATGTTTATTATTTATTATTATTTTATTATTATTTTTATTATTATATTAAAGTTTTTTAAGTTACAGAGGTTGGAATATTTTTTTTGCCTGCCAAGGCAACATTAGTCAAAACTTTAAGTTGTAGAGAGAGTTAATTATTATTAGTTAATCCATCCATCAGTTTTCTGCCTCTTATCTGGGTGCAAGCCTCTGAATACAGACAAGTAAAAGGCCCCGCACCCCTCCAAGTAGGACTCCCAGCAAAAGACATTAAACGGCTACAAATGACACAACTGTGATGTTTGCCATTGTTATGTCTCTTTTGGTCTTTGTGGTGATTTGAGTCTTTTCCTGACTGTGTAGAAGTCATTGAATTCCATTCTCTGTGATATTAACTGGAAAAAGATATGTTTTGTTGTAATAATTTTTCGTGTTTGTTGCATTGCAGGGCAAAGCACACATTCTACACTGTTACTTAGAAAGTAATAATTTATACAGCCAGCCCTGCAGGACTAATCCAAGTGTAAAATTAAGGATCAAGCTTTGTATGACTGAAAAATAGGAAAAAAAAAAAAATTATTGGGGAAGAAATTATTTTGTCTTAGTGGAGGATTAGTTCCCTCCTTACTCACAGATAAAAGTGATATGTTGAATGCAGCTCTGTTTGATGCTTGAAGACTCCTCTGACCATAATTCACAGCAACATCATCATAAATGAATCTGACTTTTGAGTGTGAAAGGAATTCTCAGGCTTTGCCCACTCAGCTGTTTATGAGATGGCGATTTTACACATGATTTACTTGGCAAATACATAAGATGTCCAATGTTTTGCTCCAGCTAACAGCAAGGATTAACAAATAAATATTAGGTCAGTCTTGTGTTTACACCTGATCAGCTATGCTCTTGTTCTGAGTGATGGTGCCTTGTGTAACTAAAGTTTCTGATGTGAACTTATCAGACATAGTTAATTGACAATTTGTGATCAAATTACTTGGAAGGGCAAACTGCTACATTCAGCAGAGCTATCCTCAGGGTCCAGTTATTCATGAGAGTTTCAGGAATGATTTACATAGAGTCTGCTGACCAAGGTTGAACTCGGAAGGCTGTTATAAAACAAGCCTCATTACTTTGACTTTCACATCAGAGCAATGCTTACACCTGAAAGTTAATTGTTTTGGAAAATTATAAAAAGGGAACATAACTTATAGAGATATAATTTAGAAACATAATTGCTTTTACTCTGTTAATGTCTACCTCTCTGTCTATCAGGCAGCCACTAAGATGGTCCTGTCATCACAGAACACTGAGGAGGATTTGAAGGACGAGGTGACACATGAGAGCTCTCGCTCAGAAAAGACCAACACAGAGTCACCAGAAAAGGAGCAAAAGTAAGAAAATAACCTTTAATATCAATTGTATTTATTGAAATTTACGCATCCACTTCTGTTCTGTACTGTACACTATACATGTTAGGGCTGGGTAAACATACAAAAACGTATCAAAGCCGACCATTTAAACCCTTCAGTGACTTAATCTTGCTTATGTTGGATAACAGTTTTCCCAATGAGTGCATTCGTGTCACTTAAAAAAATACTAACTCTCACTCAGTGTGCCTGCACCATATGCAAAGAAATCATACTGCGATTATCTTTGCAGATATTGCAATTTCAGTGACAGTGATCGTTTCTGCATTTCATTTTCATTGAAAAAGAAATAGAAAAATTATGATGTGATTTTTATTGTGTCTTCTACTAAAAAAACATGTTCCTTTACATCTGGAGAATATGATTTGTAGGCCGGGGTGTCTCTGTAGCACCACAACGCTCATGGTGCTACCAATGCACAACAATGTTGGGACACATTTTACCTAAAATTGCAGCTCCTATGATTTGGATTTGGACTCATGCTCAGTCACATGCCTCTGCCCCAATTCAATATTAGCCTCCGTTCATTTAAAGAGCAACTGGCGATGACTCACCTCCTGACTGGGTCTTATCAGTCACAAATGCCAGATAGTGGGAAAATGCAATATGGGTAATGACCAACAATAACACCACCAATTTGTTGAATTACCTGGAACACACATTGTCGAATATGTAGTAAAAGAGCAAGAAAGAGATGATGAGCACCAAAGTAATCATCATTAACTGTAATCAAAGTTTGAAATAATTAATTTGAAGGCATATCGCCCAGTCCTAACATGTGTACATTTATGTCCTACCAGTAAAAAGGGGAGTGGTGTATGTTTAACGTCAGTAGAATAAGTGTTTATATGTGTCTTTGTCTTTTTGATAATATAGAAATTCAACTATCTCCTCTGAATAGTAAATAAAAGGCATTATTTGGGGTAACAAATAATATTTCCACCCTGTATTGCACTTTTGCAGAACAAAACGGACACTTCTTTCATCTAAAATGGCTGGTTTCTGGAAATCTGATTCGCACAAAAAGCCTTGTGTCTCTATCAGAAGACTCTCCAAGAGTGGTAACTCAGAAAATTCCTCTGCCTTCAACATTTCTGTTCAGAGCAAAATATATTTAGCTTTAATCTGATGTTACAGTATAACATGTAGAAATACATACTGCATGTGTTTCACACATTTCTGAGATGGAACAAAAGCTGATGCAAATATGAAACCTCCTACCATCAGAGTTATCAGATGTAATATGTCAGAAGTCAAAGGGGACCACAGAGATCCAAAAAAAAAGAAAACCACCTCGGGTGAGTTGAACCACACCATTCATTCGTGTTCAGTATATTTAGCAGTCATCACTCAGTGCCTTTTGTTTAATGGCAATTTTTTTTTTTAAAAAAAGGTTTTGTTTTACTTTGTTTAGAAATGGACACACCAGCTGGACAGTTACCTGAAGGCTGGTGTCCGTTGCCATGGGCTGGGAAAGTGGTCTCAGATACTACAGGATTATGACTTTGAAGGACGCACTGGAACCATGCTCAAAGATCGCTGGAGAGTCTTAAAGAAGGCACATGAAGTGAGCTGAATGAAGTAGTTTGCCTATAATATATATTTTATTTAGTGGAATTGTTCCTTTGTTACTTTTGTCTTGTACTTTGCAGCAGGTATTTGCACCAATACAACACACCACTAGAGGGCACCAAACACAGAACAGTGTACTGGGCCACGTGTTGTTTTTTATAATAGAGGTGTTTGATGATTAAATACCAAGTCTTTTGTATAATGTAGCAGTTTTCTTCAAATAAACATGGGAGTAAGTTTCAGTCAGTACAATGATAAACAGTCGAAGACGCACCCTCTATGATGGGAAGCACACTTTTCATTTTTTAAATAAATGAAATCACAAATGTAGTGGGGTTTTTATATATATATAATTTTTTTTTTAAAAAGATAAATAGTTTTGACAGAAAATTGTAAGAAATGAAAACAGTGGTTTGTTAAAATAAAAACATCCAAAATCCACAATGTGTGCTTAATGTGTACTGGGAAATGGTGAAATTCTGGACTACAGTGTCTTTACACACATTAAACAGAGCACTGGAAATGTGCATGGTGACATGAAATGCTTTTATATCAATGTGTAGAATATTCATTAGAGACATACCGGTAATTTCACTGCATGACCATCAAGTGTTAAGTCTCTTCTTAGTATTGGAAGCCTGCAGTGTCAAGGCATCTGATCTGAGTGCACACTGTGAGTCCCACTGATGAGGCGAGCTTGGCTGTGACATGTTTTTATGGACACTAGATCAGAGCGCTGTGTTTGGATCAGATAAAGACAAAGCTGTGTTGTGGTGGACAGTTGCACCGCTGGGTTTTCTGGATCTTCTTCCACGTCCCACGGCACTGAGGGTTCCCCACTGCCTGCCAGTGAAGCAACGCTTCTCTGCAACACAACCCCAGATGTTGATGGTTTTCATACTCTGATACATTCATGCCTGTGCGGTACAAAATGTTGACACCCATTCACTGATTTACTGCTTTTCCCAAGGGCACGTTCAGTGTAATTGTAGTGGGTGGGAACTCGAACAGCTCAAATTGATCCTGGCAGAGGTGAATGCTTCATGAACTGAGAGTCAGAGTTTCGACATATATTCAACTTTAAACATTGCTAAAAGAACGCATGTAAAGATTTATAACTTCATACTTGTCTGATTCCTGACCGTCTCCTTGGCAGCTCCTACTATTGTTTCGCATGGCAGGAGGTTCACATGCCACACACACTTTGAAGCCCTCTGTTATGTAGCGCATCCAGTGTGTGTGTGGCCGGTTCTGCACAGTACAGTGGGGTGTCCTGGACTCCAGTGTGAATTCCACACAGAACCTGAAGGAAGTATGGGCAGAGTCATGAGGGGTCACACAGTCATTTATCAGATACAAGGGCCAAAGACTCAAGATGGAGGGCAAAAGTAAGCACAACAGATGACATCATCAACCATTTTGTGATAACTTTTGGTCATTGGTGTGCTTTATGAATGGAGGAAGTAACCCACAAAAATGTCTTGATTCGGTCTAGCATGAAATGGAAGTAATAAGTCAGCCAACAGAGCTGCTCACAATGCCTCACCACCTGTCATCCAAACCTTTTGTGCATGTGCTTTTCATGTGACAGTCCTGATTAAAGTCTCAGTATTTAATTTCAAAGGGTTGTGGGCGGTCTCTTTGCACTGTTTTATTTAATGGACTGTGGACAGACGGACAGGTGAGCAAACACCTACTAGTAGCTGATGTAGATGAAGGCAAAGTTGGGCTGTTATCTTTTTTTTTTTCCAAAATGATTATGGTTACACAGTATAATGCTAAAATGGGATTAACCCCGGCAGCATTTGTGAACTTTTCAGCTCTTGAATTTAAAGATACCTGAGGTCACATGCATTTTTACAGTGCTAACAGAGGCTTTATGGAAGCAGGATATGAAACCTACCCAGGGTCCAGGGGGTTTCCATAGTTGTCATGTTTGGGCCTTCCTTTGCCAAACTCCATGCTGGTGATGAATGCAGGACCTGACAAAAGAAATAGTGTTTCAATTAGTTCATATTTAGCCTTTTTGAAGTGCAAGGTCACCTCATTTTCCTGTACTGTAAATTCAAGCTAAGGTGGAAAAAAATACATAAAGTCAAATAAAAACAGTAGGATGCAATCACAGACAGTAAAAACAGGAAATGTGTGTGTTTGTATACCTGAGTTGCGTCCACAGTGCTTGCCCTGGTGGTCTCTGTACTCTCTGCAGCCGGCTCGTTGCTCCAGGCTGGGACAGGGCTCTCCGCTGTTACTGGGCTGCTGCTCTATGTGACGAACACGGACTCGTACTGAAGGCTGGCAAGGTTTCGCACAGCCGCTCCAAAAGCTCCAGTCGCTCACAGCACAGTCCTGGGCTGGATTTTGGGCGGGGGGGGGGTACATTATTACAGGATATCCTCCGTGGTTTGCAAACAATCAAACTTCCATTAAACTGATGTTGGCCCTAACACTAACTGACTAACTTCTTCAGAGCAGAATCTTGCAGTAGTCCTGCAGGCTGCATAATTATAAATTTCCTATGAAACAGTGTAATTAAGCTAAGTATCCAGAAATTAACTTCAGATCAATGAAGCATTGATTGTGACTTGTAGAATTAGTGTTTCCTGCTCTACTACAAGTGAGTTGAGAGCCAAGTGAGCAACCCACTCAATCACCAAGTCCTGTGATTTTTCTCTTCACTTGTTGTCTGTGCTTGATGATCAAGCTTTGATGTATTAAGCATGCAGATTTAGTGACTACCAGCCTATAACACATATTAGCTACGCTCAGCTTGTTTGACTGGAACTGCTGATTGCTGTTGCTGATTGACAGAATCGCATTCTTCAAATATTTGGACTAATTCTGTTATGTGGACCAGTCCACAAAAATGAGGTTAGACACAAAGCTGCCTGGGTTATTTGGTGTACTTTTATGATGTAGCAGGCATTTTATTAGTATCACCACAAAGGTTAGAAGACAAAGAACACAGAATAATTAACGCATGAGTTTGACTGAACTATGAACATAAATATGCACAAGCAATCTCACATGCATGGGACATTTTGGTAGTTATACACCAAGTCAGCTCTGTGTCATCAGATAATAGATATCCCAGTAACAGCCAGGTACTGAAAATGTTCTTTCTGCTCCAACTATCTTTATGTTCTGTCTGATAAATAGATTCAGCTCTATCTCTATAACTCTAATCTATCTTTAGCCAGAGTTTAGGTTATCTCAGGTTATCTCACACTAGTGTCATAAAGTTAAGGTGTGTGCAAAAAAATAAACAGAACCTCTTCTTCTTCACACTCATAGCAGCCCATCCACTCATCCCTCACCTGGGCACTCTGTGATGTAGTCAAAGCAGCAGTCCTTGGTCCTGACGCATTCCTTGTCGCAGTAGCATGTCCCATACACATGGTCCATCCTCCAGTCAGTGGTCACACAGCTCAAGTCTCTGGTCTGGCAGCATTTGCCTAAACAACCACCAGACACCAAGTGGTTCCTTCCCAGCGTAGATATCAACAGCAACCAACAAGCAAATTCCACAGAGGATCCCATCCTGAGGAGGTCAGGCTAGAAGTCCACCCCTGAAGTAGAACACCAGCCTCTTGGTGTCTACAGTATGATTTAGCACGCTGCTTCTCCTCTTCTAAATATGTTTATTCTCACTCTCGTCCTACTCTACCCTTGTCATGCTCCTAACCGTGAGAGGGAGCAGTTGGAATACCAGCCCAGTCCAACTCAGCCAAGACTGTGCTGTGCCACAAGAACCCTTGTGACCTGGAATTCCTGTGTCCGTCTCCTGTCTCCAGCCCTTCTGTTTCCCTTCAGAAACGGGTCTGCAGAGTGACCTACAGACAACAACACCCTATTCTAGCTATGATCAGAGTCCACTGTCTCCAAAGTTGTGCGTGCACCTCTCTCCCTCAAAGCTCCCTCTCTCTTTTCCCAGCTGAGTACCTCCCTCCAGTCGATCACACAACACGGGAGGAGACAATAAGGACAAGGGAGGGGTAATGTAGTGGTGAGTTTGGTGAGTGTTTTCGTCCTGCTCCTATTCTCTTTTGCTCTCTTCTTTACCTCATTCCCACCTGTGTCATTCTTGTTTGTCTTTTTCTTTCTTCTAATATCTCAGAATGCAGAATTACTGTGACCCTGTGTCACTCCTGCTCCGCCGCTCTCAGCCACCCCAGACCTTGGGTCCCAAAAGAAAGAGAGGAATGTGAGTGGTTGGCAGGTCTCCAGTCAATTGTGCCAGAGGGCCCGCTGAGTGTTGTAAAGCCACCCTTTGGTTCTCACCTCTCTCCCTTTTCCCCCTTTTCTTTCAGGTTACCGTAATCTAGCAGAAATCTGAACCTTTCAGTTAGGATCTCTTTCTTTTACTCAGGTTATTTACAGTATTTATTCCAATTATTAATTTATATTTATTTATTATTAATATTTTCTTATTGTAAATGAATAAAACATTAGGTGGAACATGCTTTATTTGTATTCTTACACAAAGTTGGATCAACAATATTCTCATATGTGTACATTAAAAGTTAGAGCCATCAGTTGGTTATCTGAGTTTAGCATGGGGGTAACAGCTAGCCTGGTTCTGTTCAACAAGTTGTTGGACAGCAAGCTCCCTATTTAATACATTATGTCTTGTTTATTTTATCTGTACATGTCTAGCGCCAGTGTAGATGACAGTCTTTGCAGACCAGGGAGTTGCCTTAATGAATTGCATGCAGAGCAGGTAAACAGTGGATGACAGATTTATTTCATATAGTGTAATTGAGCAGCGACCTGTCTGTGACAGTCTCAGCAAGTCTAATTGTTTTATCTCATTAGGATGCAGCTTGTCGCTGACAGTTGATTGATTAACAGGGCTATTAGATTCACTGCTCTGAGTGAAATTAAGACATGTTTAAAGGAGAAAGCAGTTTTGTGCAGATTTCAGTATTAAAGCTGGTAATTGTCCAGATCAATGCACAACCTAATGTTCAGACAAAAGCACTTCAGTAACTGTTGAAAAGTCATGCTTATGACTCAGACATAATTTTGCAGAGCAAAAAAACATTTTTCATTGTTATGTTTGTGCAAGGTGCCTGAATGTCTGAGGATGCTATGAGCTCCAATGAGGGTCAGCTTTTATTTGAGCAGTTGTTCTTCCATTTCATGGGAAGCGAATGAAGCCTCTGCAGGGAGCAGTAGTGGAGAATGAGGCCTCCTGTGTCCACTGCTATAGAAAAAACAGATATCTGCAATAACCTGGATACGTTGCCTCTTGAAAAACAAGCTTGCACACGAGAGAGCAGAAGGGTGTCTCTTTGGGTTCTTAGATTTGTCTTCTTGCTATGGAGCAGGTAGGTCAAGCGGCAGTAATAGCCTTCATCTTGACCATAATCATCAGCAGCAGCATGGCTGAAGAGCATGTGTCTGAATCGGTGTATATTAAAGTTTGAAGGGCTTGAACCCAGACTGGCCTTAGGAGTAAAGCTCCTGCAATTTGGGTAATGTTCATCTACAAATATTAAATATGTCTTTTTAAATAATAAACAATTGTGTGAGTATACTTTTCTTAAAAGATTAAACCTAACCAACTGTCAATCATTTTGAGATGTCTGTGTCCCAAATTGTGGATATCTTATTTTATAAATTGAAGTTTAGTAATACCTTATTTTGTGGAAAACAAAGGGGATGCCCTGGGAAGGTCACTCAGGCAAACACACACACATCTACTGCAGTTTCAGTTCAGTCTGATTTGATCTGTCCACTGATGCAAGACTTACAGCTGCTGTTTGCTATGGCTTCAGTATGTTGGAGGTGCACATCAAAGTTTGTGTGTTTTACATCTGACAGGCCCCCAAGCCTGGACCTCCAGCCCTTACTGTGCACTTGTCAAAGACGATCAGCCTTCCCACAGAAACACTCCCTGCTTGGAGTTTTCTTAGTGTATGTGAGTAGAGAGGAGAGGGGATTAAGTCCAAGTGTCTGAAGACAGTGTTTATGGTCTTCAAGCTCTGTCACAAGCCGCCACATCCAAGACTGCATTCATGACAATCCTATGCGTACACAATACTCACTTACAAGACAACACAAGAGCACAGATAGCAGGATATGAAAGGGAATGAAAGTGTACGTGCCTCTACTTTTTGCACTGGGTGTTAAGGAGACAAGAGGGTGAACTCTAGCTCCATCTCGCCTATATGTGGAATGCAAACTGTGGCTGTCACCATGGTAACGCCTGACCTGGGTTGCTATAGTTTCAAAACCTTTGTTGACGAATGCTCGAACGAACCTAACCTTGCCACGTGCTGTAAAGGTACACTGATGATGTCACCCCTGACCAGGACAACACACACTGTGTATCACCTGCACACAGACGCATTTTTGCCCCGTGGGGAGTTATAGGGAGCCTATATCTATAGTTTGCCATTAACTACTGACAATGCAAATATATGGTGCAGTTGAGTCCACCTAAACTCTCATCATTTTCATTTACTGTAATTTCTTCTACTTGAGTTCTCTTTTATTTACTATTATAATAATGTTCAAAAGCCTCCCCACCAAAAATTCATAAAATCCTAAATGAGACATCAGCAAAAGAATAACACGACCTTGAAATATTTAACCTTAACCAAATATGAGTGAAGTTAATTAGGCCAAGCTTGTTTCCTGATGAGTGCACTCAGTTTCTGTCTCATGAATGGAAGCCTTTGTCCACTATCCTTTAAATTTATAGCTCAGCTGTCACCTCCCTCTGTCTGTACATTTCAGAGATGTGTGTATGTGTGTGTGTGTGTGTGTGTGTGTGTAATGGAGTATTCATACATTACCTATTTATGTGTAAATGAGTTTCAGCACTTTGTATATGTAACTTCTAAGTTTGTCCACTTGGTGGTATTTGATCATGTCTGTGAATCTCATGTTATTTTGTCTATGTTATAGCCATTGACATGACTCTCATTATTTGAAGAGCTATGAAGGTGAATGTTTGGTTTGGCTTGTGTCATCAGCTTTTAGGTGGAGATTGTAAGGGAAAACCAATAAGTGTGAATTTTCCTTAAAGAATACCGAGAACTACAAAAAAAAAAAAAAAATGTGACATGTGACAGTGCCTGATCTGTACCTGAGGACTTACATCAACATCATGGCCCCGAATTAGTCTCTTGCTGTTCACACCACCCTTACAAGAGTGTCTATTATGATGAGCCATCTAGTACATCCCACTGATGATGCTCCATTCATTACAGGTCATTGTTTCTTGATCCTTTATGGATGATAACGAGCTTCTTCAGGACCATGGCAGCAGAGATGAATGATGATACTCTGACAACAGCTCTGCAAGCCTGCTGGCCTTGGAGCAGTGCCAGTCTAATGACAACAAAGACAGTGATATTGATGAAAGTTTTCCCTGACATCATCACTGATAATTGT
This sequence comes from Rachycentron canadum, assembly GCA_038496675.1. Lineage (NCBI taxonomy): Eukaryota > Metazoa > Chordata > Actinopteri > Carangiformes > Rachycentridae > Rachycentron > Rachycentron canadum. The sequence goes on from CM076667.1 coordinate 11,926,747, forward strand.
CCCCTCATCAGTCACCTATCTTGGCACACAGCTCCATATGTATGTAAATCAATGCGGATATTAGAGGCAGCAGCAGGTAGGTGAAGCAAGACGTGTGGGAGGGGAATGGGACTGACCCCCACCTCTGAGAGAGATGAAACTTTCAGGTAATGATAATGACTAAGCGAGAGGATGAATCTATCATGGTGGATTTCATAAATCACACTATGAAATGTCAAAGAGCAGTGGAAAGGTCAGGCCTTTGTGAGTGTGTCTGTCTGTGCGCCTCTGCCAAGGGCAAAGTGTGTAAATATCAAAATCCAGAAGATATACATCAAGCACTGGCACTGGAAATGATTTTGCAAACTTCAATGTCATGATTCGACTGTTGGCAAACATTTGAAATTTCATTCATAACAAAGCAATAACTAAGTTTTGAGGTTAGAAATTTATGGTAAAAAAAATCCTAACCTGGCAGCTGTAAAAACTAAAAGCTTTTTTTAATCATCTTGAGGTTCAAGACAGAGCACAAGCAAAGGTAGTAGTGATTTTTTTTTTTTTTGCAGTAGCTAGTAAGCTCTATGGCCATAGATTTGATATAGTTTTGGACTCCACTGTGTTTATTTGATGGCAAAGACCTCTGAGTGGCCCACTTGCATACACAGGCACAGAGATTAGTATTGGACCAAGAGTTCCTGTTGACACATACAGCTTGTTTGCTCTATCATTTGTTTTTGATCACTGTGGAATTATCTTTTAGGATCTCTCAACAAGCTTTTTAGACCCTAAACTGGTTTCCCAAGAGAGGAGGCAGAATGAGTTTCTGCCTTGATAAAAATATTTTTTGCTGGCTGGATAGAGAGTTTTCTCTTAAACAGAGGATGATTCCATGGACATGTTGACATCACTTAGCCAATGAAAACTAATTCATCCATCAATTCATTTATCCATCAGTGAAATAGTTGTACATTTTGAAAAATATGCTTTGGCACTTTCTTGTCAAGAGTTAGATTGATACCTCTACCACTGCCCAGTACAGATCAGATGGCTACAGAAAACCTGATAACTTCCACTAAACCACTAAGTCCACTTGACAGTCATTCACCTACCAAAAACAAACTTCAGCAACTTTCTTACTCACTGTGTATTTGTGCAACATGCTAATAAGCAATATAATGTGTTTATTAGTGAGCTATAATGGTGCTAGCATAGGCACAGCATTTCCCCTTTATTTTCCATCTTTGTGCTAAGCTAAGCTAACACGCTGCACATTGTAGTTTTAAACTGCTTCTCTCACTGCACATAAGCAACCGTGCAAAGGAGATGTTTGGAGACATTCAGATGTATGGTTTTTTTATACTTGTATGTAATATGTTTACATTTATTTCCATCTCTCTCTATTTGATAACTGCTGGTGTACCCATCAATTTTAGGTGCTTTTGTAGTTTCACCGGGGTCTCTCATCAGGAAATTCAGCATCTCATATTACATTGTTACTGATGGAGAGCAGCTGCCAGTGAAACTAGTGATATTTGCAATCTTTAGTCTATGTTGTTGTCTAAGTTGTTTCAAGGATGATAGTTCAGTGTACAATATTCAGCAATCTCCAGTGGAAGAACCTACGAGCATAACAGTGCACCAGGTAAATAAAACAAAACCTAATAACTAATGTTAACTAACTAATGTAGCTGATTCTCTGTGGTCTCTGTCCTCATCTTGAAGATATCTCAGACTCCTCAAGTTTGACAAACAAATCATATCTGACAAGAGTAGCTTTTCCACATACAGTCAACAGCACACATTTAGACCTTAAGAGATGTGGAGCCCATCTTACATACTTTAATACATTATGTCTCAACTCCTGCAACTTCCCTTAACACATCATCCAAATTAATTTTGAAGGTAATGAAATACTTTATCCCCATACCCAAGCTGGCTCATTCCCTTCATACTGACCCAAATATATTTAGGGCATTTTTGATTTGAGGTGTTGGCAAAGTTATAATTTGGCAGACAGGCTACATTCTCTGATCCCTGCTGATGGAGTCGACTGGCACAATATCAAGTCAGGTGAAACTGTAATACAACCTGACTATTCTTCACTGTGGCACTGGTTAAGCAAATACTCTATCCCCTATACTCTCCCTATCCTAGTGCTTTTTTCTACAAAGCTTTACATTTATAACACTATGCAAATAGGTTTTTGGTTGCAAAGAAACTTTTCATTAAACATATTAAAAAATGTAACGGCACCTGAAGCCTATATGTGTCTTTGAGGAATGATAACATAAGTTTGCATTTTTGAACCAATGGTTCAATAATGTGTTGAAACTGGCTGGTTGAAATGAGTATTGTACTCTTGGTCCTGGTTAAAGTTCTATGGACCTGCAGTGAAACGATAAACCACTTGTTGGCAGGCCCCAGTACAGCTCTTGTTAAAGACCTCATTGTTGACTGTTTGTTCCAGGTCATTTTGTTTCAGTACACTTGAAAAGGACGGTAAAAGCCCCGCAAGAAGAGGGAGACCAGGCCTCCGTTTGAGCCTGAATACAACCCCTTCACTTAGTATGAATAAGGGGATGGCTCTGTGTTTCTAGGTCACTGTGTGTCCCTGAAATGCACACCTCGCAATTCAGAGAGGGGGATACAAACACTGTCTGACATCTGACAACATCACAGGGATACACTCCCTGAAAATAAACGCAGTCAACAGCTGAGCTTCAAAGAGACATAGTGGCCAAAAATCCTTGATCTTATATGAATCTATTTAGTTGACTGTCATGTATGTCTTCCCCTCCCTTTATTGTCTCCACTTTGCAGTCTTTATTATTTATTGATAACATGCCTTTTAAAAAAAAAAAAATTGGATAAACATAAAGCTCAAAGTTTAAAAGGGTGTGAAATTCTATTTTGTCTTTCTAGTGAACAAACTTGAATTTGACACGTCACAAATGATGACTTTCGTGCGTGTGTGGTTTTCTTTATTCTTCAAGGCAAATCTTGTCCTCGTCTTCTCCTGGTGTAAGTTCGGTAATACAGATAGAAGACCCACTGCCTCAGGCAATGGTTGTGGCATCTGACTTCATACCTTGCGCTAATAATATGATATCTAATGTTTTTTCATATGATGTTTGCTACATGTGCTCAATTATTTACATGAATGACAGTTCAACTTGTATATTCAAATCCTGACTCCAGCTTTGGTGTCCTTAAGTAAGTCATGCTATTATAACACAGATACAGTTGCCTTTTGTGCAAACTTAAGCCAGCATTTTCTTGTGGTCTAGATAAGAGACAGGTTTAAAGAGTCTCTATACAAATGATCAGAATGGAAAAGAAGAGCACAAATCATAACTCCAGCTGCTACATCTTCCAATAATGGTGAATAATGAAGTCCTAATTTCTCACTACACAAAAAGACAATTGCTCTGAGTGGTGTCTTTGTCAAGTACAATGAACAAGACTATTCAGAGACATGAGCAGCCCTCTATACAGCAACAAAACAATGTGCTATGTGGGGAAATATCACATTCTGGGATCTGGGGGCACAGTTTTGTGTCTGTCTTGTAGATATGGAATGCAGATTATGTTTCATTACAGTTTGTAGGCATTCTGGATGTAGCGTGTATGCAAAAGGGAGGGTCGAGGCAGACAGCAAAAATCCTGACTCACAGAAGAGAGAAAGTTATCGATATGAAAAATAAATTTGTTTAATTTCAGGAAGACGTTTTACAAGGCACAATAATAGTTTCGCTAAACTATTTAATATGTACATAGATACTCCACTGGCTTAACAAAGTTTGATTAGTTGGATTAACAGCAATGTCCAAAACACTTGTTGTGTTGGGATCCAAGCCAGACAGCATCTGCAACATATTGATGATACAGCAAGAAAGATGGCAGTATTATATAATTACAAGCCATTAAAAAGGTCAAATAAATATGCAGATTTTCAGTGGGAAACTACATAGAGCTGTGAGTCTTAAGTACAAAATATTTCATTCATTTAATATTCATCATTAGCATTTATTGTTGGGTAAATGCTGCAATTTACCACAGTAAAGTCTACATGCGGTCACTGAAAGAGAGGAGCTCAGGTTAGGAGTCCCAAAATGTGAAGACCAGCCATGTTAAACAGGAAACTAATATCACTGAGGATAAACAAGCCGTTAGAAGAAGCCACTGAAATGAACACGGTGCCCTAAATGTTTTATTCTGTTCAGATGTTGTTGGCACAGACTCAAAGGTTTTAATCCTTGATCGGTGTGACTGGGAAGAAGGTGATTGTCAGGATGGAGGTTTCCTAGGTTTCCTCATTTTCTTCAAGTTTTCTTGTCTCACTGTCTCAGCCTCCAAAGAGGACAGCTCAGATATCCTGTGGATAAAAGAGCGAGAGGCTCCGACCAATGGGTCTGGATAGGACTGGCCTGTACGGCAAGAGTCAAGCAAGAGAAAAAATTAGGATGAGATCAATAATGCAATAAATACACTGAAAATGAAAAATTGCATTGGTGACATTTTCACAATCATGGTTTAACAGGCCTGTTCCCACAAATCATGTACTATTTAACTGCTTTAGCCATCTCAAACTGTCCTGCTTCTCTTTTCTACCTTTCCTCATTCTGTGAGTTTTATTAACATCAATTCGGGGTTAAACCTTGGATACTTCGCTTGTCTCATGACAGTGTGGTTCTCAAAAAAGTGTGACTGCTACTGTCTGTGTCATGGAGTAAATTCCAAAAAAGAGAAAGCCCTTTAAAAATGGAGCAAACTGTTGAAATAAGAGCACTGAACACACCCTTTTTTCATGCGACCCAGTCCCACTCTGTTATGAACCACAACCAACAAGGTATCCTTCACTGACAGTAATGTGGCCTGGGATCTGTGCTTTTTGTTTGAAGAAAGAAAATCCATTAAAATGACATGTTTGCTGCCAGTAAATCAATGTCATCAACACCTGTACAGGTTAAAGGTTAGACTCTCCTTCCACTTGCAACACAGACAGGGCACTCAGACCTGACATGTTAGGACCCCAACAAATACCTGAGTATGGGAAAAGCATACAATTAAGTCTCGGCTTCATAGTCAAAGCACTGAAATAACTCACTCTTTTGATTGTCTTTAACAGTCAGTAGGTTGTAGGTTGGGTAATTCACCTTAGGCCTGCAAAACAGAAGGACAACAGAGGAGGTATAGGTCTGAGGAATAATTGAGAGAACTATTGATTGGCTTGGTCTGACTTAGTTTATAAGCCAAAAATACCTGCTAAGCTTGCAGTTTTGAACGGGGAAGGTGTTTCTGCCATTGAGGACTAAAGTGGAGGGAAAGAGGATGGCTGGATTTGTGTTCAGTTCATATCTTTCAGGGTAGCTGGAAAGTAAGGGCAGAATTCAGGACTTATTAAACAAAGTGCTGTTCATCTGGCTGATGGGATACATCCTTATTATTTAGTCTTTTGCCTTCAAAATTGGTCCAATTTTATTTACAGGTTTAGAAAGAACTGCTCATTTCATGAGAAAAGACAATCGTCTTTGATATTTCATTAAAAGGGTCAATTACTATGTGAAAACAAGGGCAGCTTTCTTTCATTTCATCACAAGTTTAAGAGTCATGAAACATAACTGTTCTCACAAATGGATGGAGGCTAGTGATAAAATAATTGTCTTCTCATTATTGTAGAAAAAAAAAGAAAGTAAATCGTGATGCTATTTAGGTTGTAATGCACCCAACATTACCAGAGTATCAAATATTAAAAACAAGCAGACTTAAATTGTCTGTTTGTGACAGATAAATTATGTGTGTCAAAATATAAATTGTTACTGGCTGCTGTTTTCTTTGTTCCTGTTCTTCTAAGTGGTTGTAAATGGAATAGTAGCTCAGTGTAATTACTGTAATGTGTGCAGCTGTCTCTAAAAATATGCTACGAAGAGTAAAGAACTCAGCGACATTAATCTGACTGGTTACCCCAGGGTGAAGGGCCGCCCTGCATGGCTGTGGGAAAGCTGCTTGGAGAGGCTGAAGGGATGCAGGTTGCCAGGTCTGTGCACGTGGTAGTCTCTTGGCAGTGGAGGAATCACAGTTCTGGTCCTCTCTAACCGCAAGGCTAAAAATATTCATATTTATCCATTCAGAGCTAGCATGTGACGTGAGGACAACAGTTTTCAAAAGAGATGTTTAAAACCGTTTTAAAATTAAAATAAATCAGACAAAAATACAGTTAATTCTGACTGTAAAGTTATTAATATTCATAAGTTGTTCTTAAGTATCAAGTAATTCACTTGCAGTCACTGAAACAGGACCTGTGGTCATTATCTATGATGACAACTCCATCTACTGGCTGTCAAATTACAAATCCAGACACAAGCATCAAATCCAATATGTGTTCACTTTTAAAAACCAATTCAGTTTTGAGGTTGAATGTAATTTGTAGATTTTTGAGTGAGAAAATATATGTATGAAAAACCTCCACTCAACTGGAACAAAAAAGGGCAGTTCTTACACTTTTTATCAAAGAGAAAGTGTCTCCCACAGATGTCCTCTGGGTCTTTGTTCTCTGACTCCATTGTGTCATCTTTGGCCAAGGTAGGTGACCTAAACAGAAAAATGACAAATGACTATGAGCCTATCTTCCTCCTGCACAGGTGAATGCCTTTTTTGAAGGTGTGTGCTGGTCTGCATGATGGCTGACACACAGTGCATGCTATTTCTGCAGGCTTACCTCTTTTAGAAAGTGTAATACCATTACAACATTATATGTTATGCATATATTGTTGTTGTTGTATGGCAGCTCTTCCACACCCGAAGGCTGAAACAGGACTGAGACTGAGGCATCATGAAGATAGAGGGCTTGATGTTATGACAAATGTATGAAAGGCTGGATGGGTTTTTTGTTTTTTTTTTTTGCCCATGTAGGGTTACATTTGCAGTGCACTTGCGCTATGTTGGCGCAGGAAAAAAAACCCGCAACCATACAAATCGTGTATCTGCTAGATCATTTACTGAATATAGTGGTGCTTTTCTAGCTCTTTGAAATGTGCTGAACCATCTTACCCTCCAATTACGAAGCCACTAACCAAGGATTTGCCATCTCTTGACTCTACAACACAGAGATGAACGGTATTCAGCTGCTGTGACACATCGTTAAGCTAGCTGCACCTGAATGGACTCAGCACATACATGGAGCACGCTTACTCACTGCTCAAGGGTTGTATGACAGGGAATTTCCTCCTCATGTGATCATTTTGTCTGAAAATCGCCTGTGCTCCTCCCGCTCCCATCCTGAAGTTCCTGTATGTTGAACATCCAGCCGCATCAAGGCCGCGCTGGCTGCAATTTGAGCTCCCCTCTGATATCAAAGCCTTTCCGGTAGGTAGAGATGCGTTAACCTGGAAAGTCATCATGTTGGAACCGCCATACAAACATCTTTTGGACATAGCCTCGTTATTGAGCGAAACTGCGGCACCTGGGCATGATAAAGGTAGGTCGGTTCAAACCAGGCATCTCTCAGCTGCAACGCGAGGCTGCGGCTCCAGGTGGTAGACGCTACCGAGGCACCGCGTCACCATGGAAACAGGGACCATAAAAACCGTTACTCTAGGTGCAGGTTAGCAACTCGGTCAGTTAGCTTGTTGCTGCGCTGCATCGCCTCCGTCGTGGTCATGGACCAGAGGTTTTTTTTTTTTTTTTTTTAATTATACATATATATATATAT
>CM076667.1:11934936-11959767 GCA_038496675.1 Rachycentron canadum
TGTGTGTGTGTGTGTGTGTGTGTGTGTGTGTGTGTGTGTGTGTGTGTCAGAGCCAATCTGTCTTATTGCAAATCCCAACGCTCCAGGCTGGCCCATCATCAGCTCCCTCCCCACCCACACGCACGTCCCAACATTTCCGCTCGACATTTTTCTTCCATAGGAAAGCAACAGTAGGCGTATATATTTACATGCAACACACTCCTGTCAGTGCTCGATACTTTGCATGATGACTATCACCACTAAGGCTCAGTCATGGCAGAAGAGAGGGCTTTCTCCATGCACTTCCCCTTCCTTCCCCTCGTTCGATATGTCCTCTATGACAAGGAAGGGAGGAAAGGAAGCAGGGAGGAAGGTCAACAGCGGAGAATCTAGTAGGAAAGTAGGAACACTGGGGGTTTTCATAGTAGGTGTGCCCTGGGAAAAAAAAAGTTTAGCTGTTTTCTTGTAGTGTCTCCTTCAGGGTAAAAGAGGAAAGGAATAAAGAGAGGAAAGAGAACCACAGCGTTATTAACAGCTTTATTTATGTCACCATCAGAGGAGAGGGGCAGCATTTACACTCTCGCCTGAGCAGTTAATCACTCATTTTTCTTGGTCTCTAAATCTCATTAGTCAACTCATGCTTTGCTGTTTTGCTGCTCAGCTGCTTTATATTTGGCTGAACCCACACACGTGAATCTCTGTCATAGCACAGTGCAGCTTCCACAGCTGACCGGTCAGTGTGAAACAGAGTGAGGTCAAGGACTTGATAAGTGTCTGGAGTTGTATCACTTTTGTTTTCTCTGGATATTTTCTTTTACAAGAATCACCTTGCTTTGAATGAACTGGAACAAATTGCTCAGAGCAGGACTGATTCTCTGCAAACACTGGATGAAATCCACCCTAACAGAGTTTAATTTGTCTTTTCAGACCAGTGAACCATGTGGGAGGGAGGACGGACATTAAACAGACTAACTCAGGCACCACCACTCAGGTCTGCAAGGATTCAAAGGCTGTCGTCTAGGAGCTGACAACCCCGATACCCCTCCTCCGGCATACACAAACCTTACAAACCCCACCCAACCCACCCTTCCCCCTGATCTCCCATAACCTACAACAAAAACCTACACAGTGTCCCCCACTACCCACGATTCCCCCACCCTCTCTACCCCTCCACTCCACCCCCTACCCCACGATTGCCACTGTATCCTGCAAAACCTGTCAACATGCAATAGGGTGGATGTGCACCGAGAAATGACCGACTAAAACACCATTACCTGAGTCTATGTGAAGACAACGCTATCTTAACACGTTTATTGATGATTTCAGTCAAAATTCAGAGACAAAAAAAAATAAATAAACGAAATACAAATTAATGAGATAAATGCATGGTACTGTATGAAATCAAGGGAAATCCAAAGTGATAGACAATTTTCCCTTTGGATAAATGTCTGTTGGTATGGTTAAAACAAATATGTACATCATGCCATTGAAATACAAAAGAAACATTTTAGGCGAGAAACCAACTTGCGTACAGTAGCTTATTTTTTCGGGGGTATTATGTTTCCGTTTATTTTATTTTTTTTTTCTTTTGTTATTTTATTAATCTAACAATGCTTGAGTACTGTATTTAAAATTAACCAATGCCAGTGCTGTGAAAGTTGTAGTTGTTGTCTTCATATATAGTCACCCAGCTTACCTTGTATGCTGACATAAAAAAAAGAGTTCATCTATCTATATGGATGTGTATGACTTGCAAGAGTATCATATGCCGAAAAATAAAGAAAAGTTTTTTTCATGTGGACAAAAAGGACAAAACTGGTGTTAGCAGTAATCAGTAGAAGTGCTGACCACCCAGGAGTGAAGGTTGGACTGACCTTTAGTTCCTGAAAGGTCTACCTATCCCTTTTTAACATGACCCCACACTGGCATAGCATCACTGGAGCATCACCTGACCCAACAGCGGAGACAAAGGTGCCACCACAGTTGTACTTTTTAACTCGAAAAAGAGGCCAGTTGCGTCGACAGTGGCTAGTTTTTCCACGCACATTCTCGAATGCCAGTGAGCTTTTAACGTAGAGTCCAAACTCCAGAGAGTTTTGTACGGACTGCATGTCCTCCAGTAAACGAAAAGTCCTCTCCATTCCAGTGATTTTGTGTCAGTGGATCATCCCCTCTCTCCCCCCCACCCCACAGTTTTGTCGATCACATCTACACCCATTGTGTGTGTTGTATTGACCTGCCAAGGCATCAACTGGGTGCTTTTAATGCCTGCATTCTGGAGGGCATCTTTTGAGCGGAGAGAGCCTGCGCCCAATCTGCAGGCTCCCTCCCCTAAAGGCCACTTTGAATCACTTTGTTCACTGACACTGAGGATGTGTCTTCTTCGCTGTGAGTGCAATGTGTATTAAGGCTGTTTCTGTTACTGAAATGCAGTAAAAACACCTCAGTTCATGTGGAAAAAAAAAAACAGATTTGTGTCTTTCTTTCTCCAACAAGCAGATGTAAACACACCTCACTGAATAATTAACAGTTTTCTCTTGTCATACTTAAATCTCATATCCCAAAGGCATATGGAGGAATGTAAATTGGATTTAAATTTATTTATTGTAGCTATTGTATATAGTGTGCGAAGGCAAACACTACATCCAACACAATAATCTTAACTTCATAGATAGATAGATAGATAGATATAGATAGGAACATAGATAGATAGATATACTTTTATTTATCCCCTGAGGGAAATGAAGTCAAGCAGCTCAGGTAAAAAGACAAAGAGGACAAATCACTTCAACAATACAGGTCCATTTGCTGGATTTTTCCAGAACTTTCAACCACATCAAATGGTTTTCTCAGTTTCCAAAAGCTCCCAATTAAAGTTTTCTTACACAAAGCCAAAGTTTTTAAATCCGAGAAGCTCAAATGAGATTTTACTCAAGTGACAGAAACTTTGCACAAACCATAAAGAAGTTATAATTCACAATCATATACAGAAATCAACATCACATGGTCCTGAAAGTATATAGTATGCATTTATTGTCACCTTCCTCTTCGATTCACATCCCACTGCATTCACCATCTGTTACGACTAATATTTAGCGAGGCTGGTTATGCTCCAAAAACCTACAAAAGTGCACTAAAATTTTAAGTGTGTCAGTATTCCAGCTCTTGTCAACACGTATTATCAACTGCTGTTTTTTTTAAGATGTAGCAGATGCTTTCTAATCCAAGCACAAGTTTTATCCATGACTCCAACTCACCAGGATTTCTCATCTCTCAGTAGTATCATAGAATATTTCTTATCTTAAGCTATAAACATGACAATGTTTTATAGTTTTCTAACTGCCAACGAGCCTTGAGAAAAAGCCAAAATCAATAATGTCTAACGATCATGTCCACCATGTCTGTGTGGCTCTCAGCTCCAGGCCATTGATTCTTACTGAAAAGAAACATCTTGAAACAGTAGTTCAAATTTGAAGAACTGGCTCAGTAACTTCTTCAAACAGCTGGTCACTAGTTTTTAGTGAATGCTGATCAAACAGGAGGATATGTTGAATTTGTTGGACTTTTTCAGCTGACATTTATGTCTGTGGCGAAATTTTGTCTACACAGGCAATAGATGATAATGTTGATCTAGGATAGGGCTTGGATGGGATACATAAAGATATCAATGGGGTCATCAATTAAATGTCCCCCGCCAACATTTTCACCGGTTAATATGTAGCTGATCCAATCAGAATAATGTGAATCTGTCTCATGCTGTCCTTTGCTTGTGTTTGAAGATGTAACCTCATGACCTTTCTAATGCCACCTTCTGTTAATTTATACTGGAGCAAACCTCATGTTGTAATGGTTGTCGTCATGTAGAAACAGACGACCAATACTTAATGTTTAACTTTGAGCCGGGCTGATAGCACAGGAATGGATGGTGTGCTCCTTATCTATGACATTCTTCTGTTGCATCATTGCGTTATCATGTAACTCCGCCACCTGTGCTGCTGTCCTCCGACACGCCCACCACCTCAGCATCAAGAATCCCCTCTTTGCCCCCCTGCCCCATTAGCGAGATGAATGAGCGAATGGGACAGCAGCGGTCTAATACAACGTCGCTGACTAATGGACTCAGCTGGCAGCTACATCTGCTTGCCATTGAGGAGCGCCAAGGCTGTTCACACACATTAGCAGCAGATCTCTATTCCAGGAGCCTGCGCAGGTAGCGGCAGACCAGCTCGAGGCCATGTTCGACCCAAGATGAATTGCTTTGCTCTGACCAGCCAATATGGGAAGTGAACCTTGCTGCCCAAAATAGAACAAAATCAATGCGACTGTGAGGCTCGTCCGTGCCATGCAAAAGCAAATGCCAGAGCCATTGATTTTTCCATCTGAATTATGTCCCATCAACCCCCTTGAAGTCCTCTAAATTAGAGCTGTATTAACAGGAGGATAAAGAGCAAGAGGAATCCTATAGATGTTGATCAATGTCCAAGCAACGCCTCAAGCCAAAATCCTAATAGTTTTCTTTCTTGGATGAGTAAAAAGGATTTTTGTGTGCACCACACCAGAGCACAAAGAGGCCTGTTTAATAGCGCTTTTCTGAGCCACACGGAGTCCCAACAGTAGCTGGAAGTGGCTGTGCTTGGTGCTGATTGCTTCTGTGCACAGAGGGATCGAAGCTGTCAGTACAACTCTACCTCATATTAGAACTAATCTGCCACTGAGCAACTTTATCCAGCCGTGATTAGTCACGGCAGAGGAGCACTGAGGGCTGAAGCTCTGACATCTCCGCGCTTCCTTGTAATGCACCGTGGAGGTTGGAGAGGAACTCAAGCAATCAGTGTGGAGGATGGGTGTATTTTCTCTCAATAAGTGATCAGGTTGTCCAGTCGAAAGATCTTTAAAGGTGAAACTGTGTTAAATCTGTTGATGAAGAACTACTTTGCTCTTGCCAACTATAAACCCTAATGCTGTCGACTATATTTTCTCTGTGTTCAGGGCAGCTCTCACCAGCTTCTCACCTGTGTAGTTTTTGGTATAAAGACACATTCGTGAATTGTCATGAATTATCACCGCGTTACCAGGGAGTTCACCACTCAGAGAGCGGTGATTTGGGAAATTTATAAAGGCATGACTGTTTGTCTAACCCAGATTTAGAGATAGAAAGTTCAAACCTTAAGGCTTGGGCTCATGATCTTGTTATTCCTAAGATTTTCTTCAGGGGAAAACCCAGACACAAAAAAAAATTTGTTTTTTTCACATTTAATATATTCATTTAAAAGGCATCAGTTAACTGTGTTTTGGCATCTCAACACAAACAGGAAGACATTTCTGGAGAAGAATTATGAATCTTTTCATCCTTTTTTAATTTTCTCCAAATTGTGTTTTACTTATTGTTGCTTGACCTTCACTGTGCACAGTGATGTATGTGTCAGAGTTGACGCTAGGAGGCTGTTTTCACATTCATCTGCTGAAGAGGGAAAGTTTCTCTGAGCTCACTAGTACTTACAATCATGATTTTGGGACATTACAACTAGTTTGGAAACCAGTCCTGGGCCAATATAAAAGTGTTAGTTGGAAACCTCATACACTGAGAACAGTTGTTTCCAGTTGTTAAACTTTTGAAATGAAAATATTGGCATAGTCATAGATTCTTAAATTAGATTTTAATAATGGTGAAGGGGTCGATGTACTTTAGATTAAGATTTTTTTTAACAAGTTACAAGTTTTTGGGAAAATTCAAAACAAAACATGACACACACACACACACACACATGAATGCTACAAATGTTTAATGTTATGTTTGGTTTTAAAAAACTTAAAAACCACCAGGATTTCATGCTCCTCTGTGAATGGAAAACCTACTGAAATATGTCAAAATAGCATTTTCATTAAACTTCAAACAAGTGTGCTTCCCTAACCTCCCTTTTCCCACCAGACCTAACAACAACCAGTTTTGAGTTCAGGATATAAACAGTGCCTTATGTCTCTGAAATCCTCAAAATAGCAAAGAGGTGACCTGAAAGGCAGCATCACTGGACAATGCACAAACAACTCAGCAGTCTGACCATGTGAGTCCAAATCTAGCTCATGACATCTTAATGTGATCCTCTGCTGACACCAATTATGAAATGTTGCTCTTTTTTCTAGCTTGGGGAATTAAAAGACGGGCTCAGCCACATAATAGCTCCATCTCACTGTTGTTACCCAGACGTCTCAACAGTGTAGACAGTTTTGATGCAGGTGAGAACCATTCATGGTTGGTTTCGCTAACCATTGACCCACCCTATCCTATCATTATCCTCACTCTGTATGAAGCTGAATGATGATGGTAGTAGTTATAGTAGATAATAGTGCTCGTGACCCAAACCTGCCCTTTCTGTTACAACATGATGAGTTTTGTATCTTTTTTTGGTGGTTTACAGTATGACATGCCTGACTGACGTTCAGGCATATCAAAGATCACATGTCTGCTTGTGTGTACATACAGTATGATATTTACTTACAAAGGCAAATGTCTTTTGCCCTCTTTAGCCAACACCCATATCTAAAGGCTGCTTGACTCATGTGTGATACAATATGGGAAGATACCGATATGACACTAGTCACAAGAATAGTTGTAAAGAGAAGAAAAGGGCTGGGTGGGTGTTATCTTAACAATGAGAACTGTGTCCGAGTCTATCAGCAGTGCAGAAGATCCTCTTTCCTGTCACTCACTGTGGTGATTCACAGCATTAGGAATACAACAAATACAATAGAGGTATTTCTGCTGAGTAATTGTTTCTTAATTTAGCTCAGAATTGTGAAATTGCTAAATTGCAGAGATTGTCAGTTTGGGTTGAGATTTCAGATAATGACACACCATGTAATAATCTAAATCACTTTATTAATTTAAGTTAGGTAGAGACACTAAACATTGGAACCACATTTGCTCTTTTATGGAGCAGTCTTCAGAAAATTACAAAAAAAAAAAAAAAAGGCTTATGTCATACTGTCAAAAAAAAAAAAAAGGCAAAAATTAAGAGGTAGAGAATTTAGGCTCATCACTGTGACTGGAGGAATGACGCCTGTTGGAATGTAGTTGAAAGTCAAAAACTCTGTCATCTCAAAGGTATATAAAATATTCATAAACCAAATATTGTGGAGACAGTCATTTTGGGATACTGGGATATTCACAACATTTAAACATTTACATTTCACTTTAACTGTACACAGTGGACAATGGACAGGAGAATTAAAGTGTTACTTTGGAAATAATGGAAAGCTAGTGTCTTTAACACATTTCTCTCAACCACGTCAGTGTCGGGACAGCGGTTTGCCTGGAGTTACAGCCTTTGTCAGGGTTTTTTTTTTTTTCTCTTTTAATTAAAACAAATAATATCAGTAACAAATTTACAATATTAACACCACAAATCCTGAAAATAAAGACAAAAGAGAGAAATACAATTTATTTCCTCTCGGTTTCTCCCAAAGCAGTACATTCTGAATGTGTCAGACATGCTAGCTGGACCAAGGACATTGAATCCCTCATCTACTTTTCATTTGAGAGGTTAGTCAATACAGACCTGAAATAATAGGACCATTAATGGACAATGTTGAGTCATTTCTCTGGAAACTCCTGTGATTTAAAGTCAGCCACAATCTGGCCTTTAAATGTCCCATTTGGAATGCGTAGATTTCATTATTAACATATGCCACATGTCTGTAACTTGAGTGGTTAGCAAATGCAAAATAAGTTTAATTGTGAAATGTTTCTCCTATTTTATTTAAAATGGCACAAGGTATAATCCGTGCTGTGTAGGCCACAAACCAATTTCCTGACTGGGAGAAGAGCCTCTGTGCAGGAGAGGCTGGGTAGTTTGACTGACTGTGTTGAAACTTCCTACACAGAGAATGCTGGCAGTGTAGAGAAAAATCTGAAATTACAGTGCATGTCTACAAAAATAAAATAAATGTGAGAAAAAAAAGATTTTTACTGTTTGTACAGTAACATACTGTATATTTCCACAATGACACTAGATAAGGCTGGTGACTACATTATGTAAATAGTTAATTATTGGATATCTTTTCTGTATGATTTCAAAAACTAGTGACGTAGTATATAGATGTTGGTTTCTTTAAACAAACTTTAAAAAAAAAACAAAACAAAAAAAAAAAAACAAAGTCAAATAAATCCTTTGTGTAGTACACAGCTTTCTTTGTTCCAGAGGAACAATATGGTAAACCTTTGCATTTGCTCAATGCAAGTGCACCAGTCTAGATTCAGTCTTTTCTTCCTTCTTCCACATTTTCATCCTCAGTGGTTGTTTCCTCATGCTTGCAGGTTTATGTGCCCCTGTTTGTGTTGCAAACAGCGCCCCCTAGATCCCATTCTTTGCCTCATTGTTGTTCATGGCCTCCTTTCTTTGAGCTAGGAAGGGGTACATGCACTTGTCGGCGCCTAGGAACCGGTACATGCACACAATGGCCTCGAAGGGCAGGATGCTGCGAAGACAGGACAGAGATAAGATTAGTGACACAAGATACCCCTGTGCAGTTTACTGAGCTGATGGGGCAATTAGGGGGAGGGAAAAAAAAAAAAAGTGTATTAGAACATAAGAGGCAACTCACCTTTTCATGAAGTTGACCATATACACAATGCGAGGTGTGCAGATCATGGGCTGGTCAGTGAGGATGGCCCTCATGGCCTGTTTAACACAGAACTCTGGCTTCAAGGGAGGCAGG
Organism: Rachycentron canadum; assembly: GCA_038496675.1. Taxonomy (NCBI): domain Eukaryota; kingdom Metazoa; phylum Chordata; class Actinopteri; order Carangiformes; family Rachycentridae; genus Rachycentron; species Rachycentron canadum. The sequence continues at coordinate 11,943,631 of CM076667.1, forward strand.
AAAGGCTCAATCTCCTTCCTGAAGAAGGAAAAAAAAAAAAGTTTCACTTTGTTAGGAAGGACAATTGGGTTTTGAAGTCACTCAAACTGCAAAAGTTGGTCTATTTGTTTAAAGTGCATTTCATTTGAGGACATTGGACTAAACTTAAGAGTAAGAATCAGAAACAATGAGGTGCTGGGACAGTAAAGCTGAAGGACGTGCCACCTGCTGACTTTAACCGTCAAACAAAGTGAGGACTATAAGAGAAGTTGGGGGGGAGGGGTGTTGTGGGGGTGTTTCAGTCCAGGTGCACCTGTTGGGGAGGTTTTCCCCTGGGAAAGTCACCCTCTTTGTTTAAGCAGAGCACTGACCAGTTGAATGCAAGTGACTTTATAATGAGTGTGCAACAAAACAGAAACCATCAGCTGCTGCTTTGAAGTTCAAAAGGTGTTTGTGAGGCAATTTCATATGGTGAAAATTACAGATCACAAATTCTTCCCAGGTGAGAGATCGCTGTTTAACAAAATTAAAAAAAACAAAAACGCATACAAACAATTACAGTGGATGGTGTGTATTGAAGCTAACCTTATCCTGCAGCCTTTGAACATTCCCGTATCGACCAGGTAAGGGCACACCAGAGTCATGTTGATGCCATCCTTCTCTGAGGCCTTCAGCTCATGGCTCAGTGATTCGTGGAACCCAATGGCACCGAACTTACTGGCGCAGTAATCCTGAGGGAATAAAGAGAGAACAGGTTACTCCTGCAAAGCTCTGCCCCTGCCCGCACCCAGGAACCACAGAACATTATCAAACATGCCCCGTGGGCACAGAGGTCTCTCCTTGCTGTTAATGATACAGCCACAAAAACCCAAGTGAGGCTGTCTGCTGTTCTATGGTTTCATGAGCATTCTTCTCCTGTGCATCAGGAGACTGCTCAGTTTGGTGGGAAGGTTTTGATGTGGTTTGCTGTGGAAATAATCTTTTTAAAAAAAAAAAAAAAAAAGGTTTGAACAAACACAGATGCATGTCGATAAACACGGGGAGGATAAAAAGATTTGAATGTGCCCACATGACAAGCGAGAGCTTTGGTTCCCTGAAATTAATGTGCACGTCTGAAATCCCATTCAAGGCATTTCCAGGAAGCATAATACGTTAACAAAAACTGACTACACTTCAGTCCCTTTGAAGGGAGACTTAATCATTATGGATGAATGCTTTTACAACAAAAGCAAACGTACGGCTATAAAAACAAAGGCGAATGGAGTAGTAGTCCCTGCAGACTGTCTGAAAATGACACCGTTCTCAGCTAAGGAGATAAATGAGATCTGTTCTCTGAAATAGCAAAATAAAACCTAGGAGGGCTACCAGTTTACACCCACTGTGGCTATGGAGATAAATGACCTCACTCAATATTTTAATAAGCATTTAAGAAAAATAATCTATACTGAAGAAGAAAAAAAAAAAAAAAAAAAAATTAAAAAAAATAAAAACTATAGGAAGGAAAACCAAAACTTTATCCGATGAAAGCTGCTGTGAGCTGAATACTGAGTAAGCACCAAATTGTTCACAAAGCAGTGATGAAGATGTCTCTGTCCCTTGGGGAGCTGTCAGCTCATTCTGGCCCTGGGGCCAGAGCCCAATAGGGGCCCCACACCCCCGCTGCTGCAGATAGAGGAATCTATAAGAGGCTCCCCAATGCTCATCTGTGTCCCTTAATTTAACGGGTGGAGGGACAACTAGAGAAAGGGGGCCTAACCTCCCCCGGCTCAGTGTGCTAGCTGGCATGCTGATGGTTTTGGAGAGAAGCACTGGTTTTTGATGGTGGGAACGATGGGATGTGTATGTGTTGTTGTGTATGATACTAACCTCCACTCCAGCTGTGCTGAATAAACCCAGAGAGCTGGCAACCGTCACAATGTGACCATGATTCAGCTCCAGCATCTTGGGGAGAAATGCCTTGGTGGTCTGGGGGAAGGACAGAAGAGACAGAAGGGCAAAGGGAAAAAAAGGAGGAAGGTTAGTTCACTTGTGCAGTTTGTCTGTGCCAAAGCCCTTTGATCCTCTCTGCCTCCCTCGTTCCCCCATCTGTTTCTCCCTCTTCTCCATGGTGATGCAGAGAGAGGCGTCTGAATGAGAATTCATAACAGGCACAATAAAAAAAAAAAAAAAAGGAAAAGAAAAAAAAAAGTTGGTGGTGGTGGGGGCTCCACACTGGAGGTGCAGCATTTACATTTATAAACACAATTTAAGGCAGTTTCCTTGTGGCAGATGTGAATAAGTGGGAGTAAGCAAGGAGAAGGATGGAGGTTTCCCCTCTACAGGTTGTCACTGAACAGGCAGGTATGTGGTGTGCGCTGCTGTACAATCTGTTCTTTTCCCACACAGATCTGGTACCCGTCGTTGGGCACGACTCTAAAGAGTTGGTGACAGCACCAATCATAGGCCTTCGTTCACTCAACGCTTCCAACAATACAATTCAGCCCACCGTCTAACCCTCACAGCCTTGCGCCCTGCCCGAGCAGCAGTCTGCAGAACAATCTGTAGCGGATGAGGACTGAGATGAAAGAGTTTCACCATCGTGCCACGTGAGAGCCTGAGTGGTTCCACTGGCCCGGCCAATGAGTGTTAGTGAGGTGGTGAGAAGAGCAACACCAGGGAGGAGATTCAGAGAAACAGACTTCAGCTTTTACAGTTGATTAACCTATGGATCCATTCTTCATTTTACCCGTCTGCTGACTTTGGGGCTGCTCTGGACACAGCATGAGCCAATCAGCAGGTGTGACATGTGACAGCACTGATAGGAACTGACCAATCACTCTCCCACTAGGAGGTCTACAAACAACCGGCAGGCCTTTTGTTGTTCACAGAACTCGATCTATTCAAGTCACATGTGTGCTGCCGTAGTGATAAACAATACATATAGCCTACAACACTCACTTTAAATGTCACTGAGGTTACAAAACAGAGGGAACCTATATTTTACAATGAGATTCCTAATAGTGCTGCAACAATTAGTAGATACATGAATTGCAGTTTGCAGACAGAAAATCATCATCATCATCATCTATGCCAATTTTAACAGAGAAAAATCCATCATCTTCTGCTAGCTACAGCATGCAGTGTAAAATATGGTTCCTGGAAATTTTAAGATATCACACTGGGTTTTGGAAAATTGGGGTTAGCATTTGTTGTTACATTTGACAGTCCTTCCTACTTTCCAATCATTTTGTGGTTATATAAATGAAAGGTAACAGTTTCATTGCTGGGTACAGTGTGCAAGCCTAGCCAGAGAAATGATTCAGCCTCCTTTGTAAACATTTGCTTGAGGGGAGCACAGAGCCAGAGAGCATGGTACCAGGTAGTACAGCCATGAAACCACTGGCAGGGGAGGAAAAGCCTCATTAAAACTGCACCCAGAGATTAACTGCATCAGACCTACTGACTTTTGGTGGAACCTCTTTTAGGCTGTACATCTTTCTACTTGTTCTGTGAGATAAATGAAACTGGAAGCAATAAGTCAAGTCTATGCAGAGAAAGGCTGGCTTAGGGAAGGTGACTTCATCGTGATGGAGTTTATACTATAGGCAGGTACAGTATAACTGATCTGACTCAGCTCCAAACATCTGCGCTTTTCCAAGACATAAATTTTGAAGCTGCTGCAAATGTTCAATTCATCGAATGATGGGGCCCAAAGAGAGGGAGCGAAAGAACATGAGGCCTCTGCGAGCCAGAATGGCAGTGGGATGAGGGAGGGAGTTGCGTGCAAATGAAGCATTAACTTAAGATATGCCCATACCTGACTTGAGCCAAAGTTTCCCACTCCCACAGCAACTTTCAGGGAGCAGGGAACGACTTGATCTGGCCCAATGTTCTATGACTGAAGCCAACACTCAGATGCAACCGGACAATTTTGCTGAGTGGTCTGAAAGTAACTGGAACTGATGGGGGGGGGAGGCTGATTCCCTCAGTTTGAGGACGGGGCTAAACGTGACCAACTGTCCCTTCTCTCTCCCACCCTCCAGTGGTGTCCTGCTTCTCATGGCAGCTCTGGCATGTGGGTATGACCCTCGCTGACCTCTCAGACACAAAATGTGTGAAGGCAACCAGGGGCTCGTGTCTTACATCAGAGCTGCCGTAATTGGGTCTCAACGCTCCCTTGTTACGCTAAATTACCCGCTGACACAGCCGGGCCTCCTTGGCCTATGTGGGGGTGCCCTGCCCGCTGCACCCCCTAATTGGTGTGTGCCCCCAGGAGCATTTAAGCCATACAAAGCTTCTTGCAGCTGGGGTGTCAGGCTGTATTAGTGCTAACATCTGACCAACAGGAATATGAACAAAATATTGGCCTTTGCATAGGGCCAGATGGCCATTTAATTGGGCTGACTTCTCCCTGGACAAGAGAACGAAAGAGAGAGAGAAAAATGCCTGAGCTCAAGAGCCCATCTGATCCTACACCAGATCGTGGAATTTGAGTGAGTTGGATTTTCTGGTCATCAGGGATGATGGATGCAGATTGGTTACGTTGTGGTGGCCACGCAGTGAGCTGCTGCTACAGTTGACTAATCCCCCTCCCCAAGGGTTGTGACACTTGCATCCAATTTACCTAGAAAGCAACATCAATAGTCCATGAGAGGAAGTGCCATCAATATACAATATAACAGTCCCATGATACAATAGTGAGTCAACAAAATTAATAAGATACAAAGACGCCCAACTAGTTTCAGCTCTACAAATAACATGATGCTGTAATAGCTGTAGATGAATGTGGTAATAGCTGACTGTGATGAATTAGTCAAGATAAGGTCACCTAGCCAAGTTTTAAAAAAAGTTTGCTTTCCCAAGACAATGGCATTTGGGATAGTGGAGTTTTCTTTGATGTTACATCCTTGTTCAATGAATTCCATCAAATTTAGCCGTGAGAGTCGAACAATTTATCAGATAAGAGAAGACATTTATGACATAATTGGCATTTTTCATTGAACATTAATAAATAATAGAGAGGATGGTGCAGCCCTAGTCCCATCCCTTGATGTGTAAAAAAGGTATGTGCTAAAGGAGAGACCCAACATGGGAGAAGTCATGGCTATCTCCACTGAGGGGTACAGGTGCACCAGGCCTGAGGAGGGGCCCATATAAAACCAGTCAAGTAGGACCCTTCTGCCTGGCTGCCTCCTTTCTCTGGCTACAGCAGGAATGCAGCCTGCGGAACTTGGCTCCTGTCGCCTGGCATCTTGTCAAGCTGATCCACAGACAAGAAACCAATTGTCAGATAAAGTGGGTCAGCAGCAGCTTACCATTACCCTCTCGCCTCGCCTGTGGATGGGACGGCACTGCCTTCCTTCCTCTTTTCTTTCCTCTGCTCTTTTCCCGCCATGTCACTGTTGAGCGCTCTGTGTTTTCATGTCTTCGCGCAAGAGGTTGGCTTTCCACAAGAGGGGGAACTACTGCTTAGTGTTCATAAGCCACCTGTTAGATAACCAGCTCAAGATGCTGAAGATGATTTCCTTTCATGTCATTCCACAAGACACACACTAATCCTCAAACAAACTCTGGTGACACTTAGTGTAAATGACTGCACATTCCCATCCTGGCATGACTAAAACTGAGCCTCAAACATCACAAATTGCCAGCTGGACTAATCAAAGCATCACACAAATTCAACGTGATGACCCCCTGCCTCATAAAAACCTCGAGGGAACGATGGACTGAATCATAGTGTGTGTGTGTGTGGCAGAGCTGGATGAACAGAGCTGGCCTCCTTGACTCCAATGCAGCTGCACCCACTGCCTCCAAATCAGGTTGGGAGGAGTCAGAGGGGCCTGTGGAAGGAGGATCGAGGAAGTGTGGGTTCTGAGCTGGGCTGGCAGACACACGCTACGATTACCAGTCCTTTCCTGCATGTCTCCATCAGTGCTTTATTCCCACTGCACGTTCCAACAAATGAAAACATACTAAATAAATATCTTCATCAGGACATCTGGCTTCCAACTCATGGTGTAGTATTGTAGTAATGGTTTGATACTGGAAGCTTTGAACCTGCTGTCCTGTCGCTCTTGAGAAAATTTCATTTACTGGCTGGAATTACGGCTGGGTGGAGGCTGAGTTTTGCTGGTTGACAATGCTTCTCTGATGTCTCCCTGAATCACCAAAGTCATTATGATGATGCTGGACAGGCTGAATAAGATGAATACACCAAAAAGAATGCATACCAAGCTATTTATGTCTACTGCTGAAGCATTCAAAAAGTAGGAAAATATAAATCTTAACAGCAGCATGCAGAATTGTGAAGCAAGTGAGCTTGCGGAGCCACTTCAGTAAACTAAAATGACAGCTCTGAGTGAGTCCGATTTAATATCGGTCTAAATGTTTTAAAAAGAAAAATTCTGTTTCATAATATTCCTTTAGTGTCAGCATTCTGTCAAAGGGCTTGAAAGCATGCAACTCAAAAAACATGGTTTAAATAACACTTCAAAACTTTGCATGACTTGAGGTCTAAGTTATGGGGATTTGTTGACTCATAAACCACAATCAAGTGATTTTCAAAACCTGCTGTTCAAGGAGGAAGGAAAGGAAAAACTAAATCTAAGGTTTGTGTAATGCACCACCTGCATGCAGTGGGTGACTGTACCATGTTTATGCAAGAGGAAAATGGACAGGTCCCTGTTAGTCTAAGATCTATTCATCTAAGCTTGTGTCTTTAATGAACCACATCCTCCATATTGGCCATTCATTAAGTACTTCTTTCATCTGCCCCCTCCCCCTCCCCTCCTGAAGGAACCACACTCTCCACAGAATAAAGCACAGACCTCTTATTAAGAATCCCAAATCTGCCACCCAACCACCACTTGATACTGACTCCAAATCCTGGATGTAAAAAAAAAAAAAAAAAAAGTGTGGATGGCCAGCAGAGAGGCACATGAATAGTTGAATGAAGCATCCATTAAGGAGGAATACACAACCTGTGTGTGACTGACAACACAAGAGATTTTCATGCTCAATTAGTGAGCTTCAAATCGCTGTGGTTTCACGCTATCAGAGAATGCAGTACTCTGGAAAAAAGAAAAGCCTGCAGCCAATGTCTCAAAATGAGCATCATCCGCTTCATTTGACACATTGCTTAATATATTGTGACAAATACAATCAAAGATGAAATGGTCAATTCAGAGCTGTGCAACTAGGTTAAGGACATGTTACTCCACAGCAGGCTTTTACACACAATCACTACAATTGTCCCAAACAGGTGGCTATGACCAAGCAATGCAATCAATTCTCATTAATGGTTTATTTGGGATTGGAGGACAGGGGTTTAAATACATAACCGGCTCTTAAGCACATCAGTGGGGTTGCTCTTTTCAATGGATTTCTAATTGCTGTAGCAGGCTGCAGCCATCGTCTCCCCCCCTCCTCCCCCAAAACACACACAACACATACAAAATGAAAAAAAAAAAAAAAGCCGTCATAGCGCCTGGCTTAACACTGCAGCATATGCTTATCTAAAGTGCAACATAATTCACTCCAGCAAGTCCACGTAGTCTTTCAGATGAGTATTCACACTGAAAGGCCCAAGGAACAGAGCCAGAGCAAAATCTGATACACAAATCACCCCCTGCCAATAAAATGTGGTGAACTGATCTGAGATAGATCCAACCCATGAACAGAGCCCCCTGTTTCCACCACGGAAGTCAGATCTGTGTGGCAAGAGAGAGGAGAATGAAGGACTGACATACCGTCGGGATCATCACTGATTGAAACTGCTAAAAGAGCAGCAGAGGCAAGACTTAGAAAGCCAAACCCGTGACTTTCCTCTGGCAGAATTAAACTAAGCGGAGCTGAAATTTGAACACGCAAGGCGACTATTTATGGTCATATTTTCTGGATCCTTGGGGGGAACACAGACAAACGCGGGCGCGGGCGTGCGCACACGCACACACACACACACACTCCTTTGACTCCTGAGTTTGGCACACAGAAGGATAAGATTATGAATAGGCATGCAAGACAGACTAGAAACATTCCAGTGAACCTGCCATCAAAGTAAACACATCTGATAACACTGTGCTCATGGAAACTGAGGCAGATATATCAAACCATCATACTTTAAGACCCAATATCCAGTATCAACCCCCCCACACACACACACACACGTGATTGAGTTTAACTCTTTTCAGCTAAGTCTCAGTGCTTCATTTATTGTGCTTTAACTCACCCAGAAGTGTGCGTGGCAGTTGACCACCATGGTGCGCTCGATCAGCTCGTCGGGGCACTCCAGGAGGTGATGGCCAGAAACGACACCGGCATTGTTGATCAGTATGTCCACCTCGCCCACTTCCCTGCGCACCTTCTCAGCTGTAGAATACACACTCTCCCGCTTCCCAACATCACATACGTAGGTGTAGACCTGCGGCTGAAAAGGGGGGACCTCCTCTACCCCTCCAACAGGTCCTGCAGGGGGGAAGAAGCAAGCGTTTTAATGGATCAATAAAAGAGCAAGTTACTGTTCGACTTATTAAGCGAAATTAGACAGGCATTTAAAAACAGTGATGGTTTTGGAAGTATGTAAAATAAACACAAGTCACTTTACAGTTTGGTGTCCCGCACTTTTAGAAAGCAGGAGGAGAAGTGGTTGAAAATCTGAGATTGTGTGCCAATCCCCCTTTAAGGCGTCGCAACCACGGATCTTTCCATGTGAAACATTTCACGCGACAAAATTCAATGCGTTTCTCGAAACACTACCCGGGCCGTGCCGTGTGTCCTTGTGGTATAATTTGCCTCCACAGAAACAACAACACAATCTGATAGAAGTCAAACGGTGTCGCCGAGCGTGCGTAAAACCCGGTGGCATCCTAACTGCTGCAAAAAGCAGACTTACCGTCTTTGGTTATGGGAGTGTCCAGTTCATGGTAAATCTGCCGCACCATCTCCGCCGTTTCCTCGTTGCTTTGGCTGTTTATGTCCCATAACACCAGTATCGCTCGTCTCCGGGCGAACTCCTTGGCGAAGAGCCGCCCGAGGCCGCTTCCAGCCCCGGTGATCACGCACACCTGTCCCGCCACGCTCTTCTCCTTGGGCCGCACAACCCATTTAGCCCCGGCAGTTACAAAAGCCCAGAGCACTTTCAAAATGACCACGAAGAACTCCGCAATAATTATCATCATCTTGGCCAAGCTTTCAGTCAGTCAGTCAGTTTAAGCAGCAGAAGACGCGCAGAGGACTGTTTCCCCCTCTTGTAACCTGTTTGCAGCAGATGAGTCGGGTTGAACCAACTTGGATCACAGTGCAGGCGACAGACGTTAACGACGCTCACGAACACGAAAGTGGCGATAAAGGCTAAATCGAGCAGGACCGCAGCTTAACAGTGAGAAGAGAGTCCGGTTGCCACTTGGACGCGCGTCTGTAGTGAGTTATGAGGAGCTACGATGAACTGTGCCTCCTACTTCCTCTGCTTCCTCCACTCATCTCATCCTCAGCCGCATCTCACTCGCTATTTATTCAGTCCACCCATCAATGCTGGACCCAATAGGACAGAGACTTGAGCGCCTGTTAGAATAAAGCGCCGGGTCCATAAGCGATACTCAGAGATAACGTAACATGAAGCATTTTACTTAACTCTCAGGCGATTTTCCCCCCATTCACTATCCCAGTGGAAGATCGGAGATTAGGTTTTCACGTCCTTTAAGGGCTGCTTCATCTTTCAGTTTGTGCTTATGTTCTTTTAAAAGCAAAACTATTTGTCATAAGAAAATGTGGTTTACAGTTGTCAGATCAAATGTCCTGATTTTGATTCATTTCGTGACCCATCTTGACCGAGTATTTATGTTTCTTCTTACAATTTTTCTTCTGAAAGGTTTCTTGGGATTAGGAATTCAGGAACATTTAAAGCAATTCGATGGTTAAATCGATTTTTAGGTTTTTCCAACAGAAAAAGCTAATTTCTGACAGATACTGATCAGAACATATTTTACAAGTCCGAGTCAATGTCCACTCAAACATGGACCAAGAAAATGACCTTAATTCCTCAAAAGAATATCCAGACTATATATTATGATTTTAAAAATATCTACCAAACCTAAATCAGAAGTCAGCCCAGTCATGTTACAGCTGAGTATTGGCAACGATCGACAGCCATTTGCTCATTAGGGATAGTGAAGGTGGATCGATAAGGTGGGTTTACGCACACAGATGCGTAAAAAACAATACCAACCACATAGCAATACGTCTACATGCATTGGTTTTTTGTCTAATGAAGGTAATTTAAAAAATAACTAATTACCCACACACGAGCACACAAGCTGTGCCTTCTACAGGAGCTTATGACACACCTGAGTTGCGCTTCATGCCGTTTTTTTTTTTTATTATTTAACACGTGAATCGTGCAACGTCTTCATCATGTGTTTGTCCATGTTTAGTGGGCGTGTCCAGGGCAGTAAACCACCGATCAAAGATTTTTTAGGTTCTTTACTAGTGTATCCTAATACCAAAATATGACCATTGCATTCAATGAAAGTCCTGCATTCAAAATTTGCCTCAGAATAAAATGTATTAAACTATTAAGGTCGACATACAATAGCGAAACAGTACCTTCTCACAGGACCATGGTATTAAAGCTCCCGTGTTTTACATGTAAAACATTTGACTTTTACATATAAAAATATATTGTAGAAGGATTTCTTCAAAGCAGAAAAATGAGCTTTAAGACTAGAAACACTCTAGCACACAGTGAGCGGTAAAAATGCACATGGGCCTGATTTTTGAATGAAATTAAATGCGCATCTCTGACATAGGCGGCCTTTAAATTCGGTGCATGTTATTTCTTATTTTCATGGCCTAACTGTGCATCACACTGCCGTTTTACAACATGAAGTAGACAAGGTGTTTTTCCCCCCACTGTGATCCAGAGGATCCAGCGGAGGGGTCAGCGAAGGAGGCTTTCCCTTACAAGCGCTCGCTCAGCTTCGCCTGCAAAATGAAGCGTTTGCTCCCTCTGCCGGATCAAAGGGTGCATGTCCATCACCTGTGGTATGGACGTGGGGAAGGTTGGCGCATCAAACGTGCATTTAAATTCACCATTTTACTTTAACGCCAACAGCAAACTTGTAGCGAAGGGATGCAAAGGACTGACAAAATGAACAGTCTACAGGCAGCGGGTTAGACAGTCAGTGTTGCTGAATTTGTAGCGGCACAATTCAAATTAAACTAATTTAAAAAAATTTTTTACCGAGATATCGCGCTGTAAATTCAGGCGCTAATTAACCAATGGCCTTCCAAAAAAGCAACATAGCGACGTGATATTTAATTTGATCAAAACACTTACTTTACAACAGATTGTTATGAGTAGGTTTAGTTTGAGAGATACGCCGATCAGTCAGGCAGCTGGAAGGACAGTCCGCGCGGGTCCTAAATGCTTTAACGCGCACATGCGCAAAGAAAAAATTCTCTTTCTCGGTGGGCGCAATGGCGGACGCAGAGTGAGTGTCTGCCGCTGTATTAAAATCTAAGCACATCCAGTGTTAGAATAACTATCTTTGCTAATTTTACTCCGTAGATAGATTGTTTAGTTTATATACATCACCGATCTAGTGGTATTGTTTAGGATTGTGATTCTTATTTGTTTTAAATTAGTTGATGTTGATTGTGTGTAGTCAGATGATGGAGTACAACATGGCTGTCTCTGTAGCCCTATGTGCACCTAATAATAAATGGCTATTTTCTATGCTAATAGTGAGGACAAAGTTAACAGCTTAATGTCAGTTGCTTTCTATGCTGCCGGTAATGCCTCCTAGTTATATAGGCTGGTGTTTAAAGCAGTAACACAACCTGTATGGAAGCCGGCTACTGACAGGTTAGCAAGCTAACAGCTACGAGCGGCGATGAAGAGACGTTTCAGTTTAGTAAAGTCGCCGTGTGGGATTAGGCGACATTATCTGTGTACTTGCAAGAGAGTTATGAAGTCCCCTGTTTCCATTTCAACAGAAAAAAAGTTCCGGCGGTCCCTGAGAGCCTTTTGAAAAGGCGAAAGGCCTTCGCCACCATGAAGGCCACGCGTGTCAAGAAGATACTGGCGGAGAAGAAGGTAACTTGCAGGCTTGGGAAATGGCTCTTTCCAGTGACTAATGTTAGACTTTGAAATGTGTGACTGAACGTGCCGGTCGGCCATCTCTCATTCTTGCACAGGCTGAGAATGTATTTCTGTTGTGATCACAGGTCCGCAAAGTGACCAGGAAACTGATCTACAAGAGGGCTGAGAAGTACCACAAGCAGTACAGGCAGATGTACAGGCGTGAAATCCGCCTGGCCCGTACTGCTCGCAAAGTGGGAAACTACTATGTGCCAGCTGAGCCCAAACTGGCCTTTGTCATCAGGATCAGAGGGTGAGCAGCATCTATCTGCCTGAACTGTTTCTCTTGTCAGACACATGGGCAGATGCATTTATACGGATTGCTTGATAGATTCCAATTGAGATGTTTGAGGAAATGACTCTTCATGGGCTGGCTCATGTGCCATGCTTTGTTGCATGCTTACTGAGTGAAAACTTTCTATGTGAAGTTAGGTCTCCTATGGCCATCAAGAGTGAAGTTCATCCCAAACTTCTGTTGCTACTGGGGTGACACCTTGCTTGGTAGATTTTCAAAAGCTTGTTGAATGCTGCTCTATATTCAATTCAGCACATCAAACTAGAACTGTTCAGCATCCTTATTACATCAGTGTCAATATTAAAGTCAATCAGGCGGGTCACAAATCGGTAATGGTAACTCTTTAGTGGTGTGGAGTTGAGGCAGTTTCATTCAGTAATGCCTCGATATGTTTAATAAAGCAATCCATGTAAATGTTGTGCTTCAACTTGGGTGGTTAATGATGTACACTCTTTCCCCGACTTATCGACTATGGTGAAACAGATGTTTAAATAAGCCAATTATGATCTGAAACCACAAACAATTGTGTAAGGAAAAAGCTTGACTCAGTTAACCTGAATGCTGATCCTGAATCCTCATTTCTTTTTCAGTATCAATGGCGTCAGCCCCAAGGTCCGCAAAGTTCTGCAGCTGCTCCGTCTGCGCCAGATCTTCAATGGTGTGTTCGTCAAGTTGAACAAGGCTTCCATCAACATGCTCAGGATTGCTGAGCCTTACATCGCCTGGGGGTAAGGCTGTTCTTATTGTTTGCAACTAATTTTGGAATAAACGTATTCTTATTTAGGTTGAATTTCTGAGTTGAATGGAAATTTGGCTAAAGGCAAGAAACATTGTTAATACTGTTGAGTTAAACTTCTAAGTGGATACTTGTCTGGAATGTGGTTAATGATGCTGAACTTTTTTCCCCATCATATCGATCATGGTGAATATTGACTGAAACTAAGCCAGTTTGTCTGAAACCACATTTCATGACTTGACAATGCAGTAATTGAATGTAATTTTGAATAAATGTCAGGTTTTAGATTATAATTAATGCAAAAATGTGTAATGGTGAAACTGGAATAAGGACTAACATTAATTCTTCAAATGAGTCTGAACTGTACTCTGTATATGCATTATTTTATCTCAAACCTCTAGAGATTATAACCTGATGTGTAATGCAGGTAATACTTGCCTAACTTTACTACAAATGTCAGGGAATAAGTACTGTTAAATCAAGTACATGTAAGTTAACAGCATGGCTCCACAGAGATGTAGCTTTAAAGGCTTGTCATTAGTAAAAATTAAAAAAAAATTATGTTTAGTTTATGCTGCTAAATTGTGCTGGAAAACATTAAATTGCTTAACCTTTACCGGAGAAGCAAAGCTTAAATTTGCTATTGTTATGGACATTGCTTTGTACCTTAGTGATACACAAAAGCAAGAATGCAACTAAGTCTTTATAATTTACATCTTTACATCCCATCTCTGCCTGTGTGTGGCGAGAACTACAGTGCAGTAGGTTGTCCATGCTACCCATTTAAATGTGGATTGGATTTGTCTGCCTAGATCCCAGTGGTGCTAATACCACATAACATTATTTCTGTAGATATCTGTTCATATTGCATAGCTGGGCAGTGACACTTTTTTTGGATGGAACAAAAGAGAAATATCTGGAAATACCTTTCCAGATGTCCTATGATCTGTAGTTCTTCCTGTTCAACCTGTGCTCAAACTGCTGAACTGCTTTCTATACATTATCTTATCTATACAGCATCTGCAATCAAAACCGTGATTGTTTTGTTTTTTAAATTAAATACCTGACACTCTCAGATGAGAGGTTGGCTGTTTTTTTTTTTTTTTAAAGTTTTAATGTCAAGTTTTCTGATACCTGTTCTAACAGTAAATGAACATAATTTGGATAATGAAAGTTTTAAATTCTCTAATGCAGGAAAGATATTACCCGTAGCCATGTCTTGCATGGTGAACAAAATTACTCAGACTTAATTTGAATGAATTTAATGTTTAACTGTTTTCCCCAGATACCCCAACCTGAAGTCTGTGCGTGAGCTCATCTACAAACGTGGTCATGGCAGGATGAGGAAACAGCGCATTGCCCTCACAGACAACGCTCTGGTGGAGAAGGCTCTCGGTACATTATTTTGCCATCCGATTAAAACACTTAAGTCTACACAGCAGTGTTGAGATGACGATGACTGATATCTTAATTTACAATTAATGTCAGTATTATTCCTCAGGGAGTAATAACTGGTAACAGGGTCTGCTTTTTCTCTAGGCTTAATGTTATAACAATTAGTATCTCAATTTTAATACTTGATTACTAATGTAAAAGTTGGTGTTACTTATTACTGCTACCAAGACTAGCTTCACAACTTAATTCACTCTCAGATTAAGTCTTACTGCAACATGTGGTTAATGATGCACACTTTTTTCCCCGTCTTATCGACTTTGGTGAGAAAACTAAAAACTAAGCCAGTTGTGTCTGAAACCACATGCCAGTCTGACCACTAGATGTATTCTTTATTATTTATAGAAAAACTGTGCCCTGGCTGAGCAGATTTCAACTTCAATGGAACTTTGTTGTAAAAGATCAAATGTCAACTTCTGATGACTTTCTTGAAATCTGAAATATTGGAATACAGTAAACCTGGTTTGGGTTAAAAGTACCATAATTTTGCTAGCAGGTAAATCCAAAAATGTACAGACTTGGAGTTTGTCAGAAATTATGCTTTTTTTCTTTTTTTTTTTGATTGAAGGTTAAAGGTTGTTAAGCGAAGAGTCTGTTGCAGAGTTAAAACACAGCTTTTTCGTCGGCAGGCAAATATGGCATCATCTGTGTTGAGGACCTCATCCATGAGATTTTCACAGTTGGAAAGAACTTCAAGCCCGCCAACAACTTCCTGTGGCCCTTCAAGCTGTCATCACCCCGTGGTGGTATGAACAAGAAGACCACACACTTTGTGGAGGGAGGAGACGCTGGCAACAGGGAGGATCAGATCAACAGATTGATCAGGAGGATGAACTAAAGTTATGGTGAGTTACAGGTCTAGAAGTTGGTGTACATCATAAGATGTGGTTAATGATGCATATACTTTTTTCCCCATCTTATCGACTATGGTGAAAACGAGCTGAAAATAAGCCAACAGTGTCTGAAACCACATCTTAGCTGTAAAAACTGCAAGACACAGGTCAAATCCACTTGAAACCTTCAAAAGATGACGTAATGCCTTTAAAATATATGGCAATTATTTTAATCCCAAAGATCCTGGAATAAAAAGACCTAAAAAATGAATTTTTAGTTTGTCTAATGTTTTTTTTTTTTTTTCTTTTTTTTTCAGGTTTTCAATGGACTAAAGTTGTACAATAAAACATGGAGGACAACAAAACTGTCTTGGTCTTGTCATTGATGTGTTTGTACTGTTTGATGCATATATAGTATAATTTTAAAATTTGATTATTGATTATAATTGATTAATGAGCGGTGTTAGTTAGCTATATTTCCTCAGGAGTATGAAAGACCATATATATACCTGTCACCATATATAAAGGATTTATTTGCCTGTAAATTCCATGGAGCGCAAAAATGACTAAATTGGAAAATACTTGACATCCCTTACAAACATACACATCTTATGAAAAACTTGAATTTTGACTTATGTCAAATAAAACCACTGGTTGGTTTAATCCTGAACTCTGTCGCCCGTGTGAATAACGGAAAAGTGGGACAAAGTGTGTGTGTGTGTGTGTG
>CM076667.1:11972139-11990140 GCA_038496675.1 Rachycentron canadum
TGTGTATAAGTGAAAGTATATATATATATATATATATATTTATTTATTTATTTCTTTATTGACCACAGAATTGTGAAGTGCCTATAGTCTTATCCGTTCTGTTTACGAGATCTAAAGATGATGACCATAATCCAAGCACGAGGCTCAACATCAAAGCATTCAACTGCATCTCACGGGTCGTCATTCAATAAATAGATATGTCTCAGGCATATGGTATTTAATGTGATGCGTCACCACAACAAGTGGTTGTAAATGGGAGGTGGGTCTTAACCCCTGTGGACCTGTAAGATACAGTTGGAAGCTTTGATGCTCAGTAAGTGGACCCTTGTGATAAGACTGTCTTTATCAAATATTGTTCCCAAAGGTCAAGAATGAACACCTGTCTACAGATCAGAAAGAATGAATTGTTCTGTATTTTTAGAGGCCTGTCCATGGCTTGGGGATTTGGATTCATTATGCTGTTGTGCACTGCTACACGCATGGATTTGAATAACCTTTAATGAAAACACAGCTGCTGAGGTGTAGTGCATAAATCCATCTACCATCATTGCTACGTCAAAACACCCAAAAACCGCATGAGAACCAGTCTAGCCACTAGTGCACCATGCTTGTGTCTGCCACAATATCCCCTACTGTGTTTTGTACATCTTTTGTGACTCCATTTCTGCTATAATGGCTTCACTAGTCAGGGTCCCTTTCGACAGCCAGCTCGCTCCCAGCTGCCATCATCAGACCAGCATGCAGTGAAATGGACAGGCCATGATAACTCACTGTGGTGTATAGTGGCAGCGTAGAATAAGGAGATTGGATACCACAATGTAATGTTCTGCATTTCATCTGTGCTACAGTGGAATGCTGTGCAAAATGTTGTGAATAGGCTCTGATTGCACAAATCTCTTTCACACAGACACACACAGACACACACACACAATGAAAAAGTGACATGCATACACACACACACACACACACACACACACACACACACACACACACACCAATCTTGCACGTTCTCCTTTCTGTTCACAGGGACCTTGCAGGGAAAAGAGGAGGGCTCACCGCAGGAAATGGGAGAATTGATTGACAGATTAATCATTCTGGTGCTGTGTGTATGCATGTGTGTGAGTGCGTGCGTGCGTGTGTTCATGTGCTCCTGTATATCTGGGAGCAAGTGCATGTGCATGTATGTGTGTGTGTCCCCACTGACCTTGACAGCTCCATACAAGAGCAGCAGCCACTTCCAAGAGTCAGTCATTCAAACACAGCTCCTGGCTCCAGACTCTGTAACTAACAGTTAACATCGTGTCTGCTCTACAATTATCCATAGAGAGAACACTTATCAACCTCTGCGTGATTTATAATTGCTTTGCATTGCAACGTAATATTTTACTACCTATTTAAACATCTTAAGGTATAATTACCAGCTTAAGATAGTAGATAATTAGTTATATTTTAATGACTTTAATACCTTAACTAACTTGTCATTACCATTTGGCTCCTAAAGTCAGGTCATCTAAATCCACTGTATTCTTTTATTTAGTGGCTAAGCCAACAGCATTAGCTAGGTAAGTTTTTAAAATGTAAATGGCTTCAATGTAAAACAGTGTACACAGTGCTCTGTTTCCTAGCTCTGTTTCTGGCTCAGCTCTGTGGTAGCCTGGGTTGACCCTATTCCCACCTCAGGGCTCCTGAGGGCCTGACCCCGAACTCAGTCACCTCTGACAGCTCCTCAATATCATCTCAAGCCCCCCAGCCACTGATCCTAGAACAGATATTTTCTTATCCTTCTAAATGGTTAAGTTTAGGGAGCTGGTCCAGGGTAATCTAACCCTGAATCTGTGGTGGGAGACAAGTTATTCCTCAGGCGTCTGTACTGTTCAACAAACAGAGAGAGGCGAGGCGAGCCAGGGGGCAGTATGGGTCTAGAAACTCGCCCTATAGCAAGGTTGTAGAGTGTGTGTGTGGTGCTTGTTTGCATGTGTTTGCATGTCTGTGGGAATATGTTTGTATGAATTTGTTGTTTTTAAGGCTAAATATGTGCTTGCATATTTCTGAGACTTTTGTTTATGCATAGTCCACTTTTTATTTTTTGCATTATTTTTGTACATCCAGGACTGTGAATGTGCAGGTGTGTGTGTGTGTGTGTGTGTGTTTGTGTGTTTGTGTGTGTGTGTGTGTGTGTGTGTGTGTGTGTGTGTGTGTGTGTGTGTGTGTGTGTTTGTGTGTGTGTGTTTGTGTGTGTGTGTGTGTACGCGCATTTGTGTGCCGGACTTGCAGAGGGGAGGGAGATGTCATGTTCAGTTTGTGTTGGGCTAACCCTGTGGTCTCCACCCCTAATAGCAGGGTCTATGGGGTGCAGACACATGCCAATATTCATTGGCAGTTGAATCAAGCCACTTAGATACCATCTGTAAACAGGACTCAGAGGGCCTTGAATTAGACCAATGCTTGGAAACAGTGGAGCTCACTGCAGAGATTACCAAAGGTTAATGGGCTTTGTTGCCATAGATTAGCTATATAGATATTGGCAGGGCTCTACTGAAAACCTTGGCTCTTCTATATTTTTATGTGAAATTACACATTTTTGCCACTGCTCTTAACACAGAAAAGAATGCAACATGAACTTGAACTCATAATGGAAATGTTACATTGGCACAACTATCAGCAAAAAAAAAAAAAAAAAAATCACTCCAAACTCATTTTATTTCCATCTGCCTTATATTAGGCCTGATTTCTGTCTATGTGACAGAATATATCCTTGTCTACAAATCAATACAGTAATAATTATTTACTTGTAAATATTTACATAACTAAATAATAAAAGTCTAGATTTCAAAGAGTGATTTTTGTATCTTCCCTTATTTAGAATTGTCCTTCAAAGTCAGTATATTTTAAGATAATATGACAACACTGGATCATTTTGATGCAACCAATCTGTGTTTTTCCCTCTCCACTCTCTCCTCGCTCGCTCTCTTTCTCCCCTCTCACTCTGTCTCCCTACTCCCTTTCGCCACCATGGCGCTCTGCTCACCAACACTGATTCATAATCTATAGCTGTGCCTGGGAGACCAGCAGCTATTGATTTAACGCCTACAGTAATCCAGCGCTGTATCCGCTGCTTGTTAGAGATGCTGGGGCCCAGGAACTTGCACAGGTAGCCAGACTGATTGAGGAGAAATGTTTGCCACAAACGGCTACAAATATATATAATTTCAAAAATGACTTAAACTTCATTTTCATAATCATTCTATAAGACATTTTTTTCTACTTTTTCCACGTGATGAACATTGCATATCTAATTTTGGGATCTACTTTAGCCCAACTTTTCAGTTACAGTTGTCCCTGTCTAATAGGGTGGCACTAACAGAGTCAAGCTCTCGTCTGTTTCTGTTACAATAACCCAGTGTTCGCACATACAATAGCAGAGTCCTGCATGTGATTTGGAGTGAGCGACAGCTATGGCAGCCTCGACATATTCATACAGCGTGCTAATCATGCATGATACAAGAATAATAGACAATGTCCCTTTTAGTTCATTAAGGATCCAGGTAAGTGGATATGTAATTTAACTGTTATTATCAAATCTACCTAATTTGCTTTAGCCCATCCATCATGATAATAGCACCATTCTTTCAATTCATTCTTTTCAATAAAATAGCCATTCAATTGTAACAAGCCTGTACGTATATGTGTGTGTGTGTGTGTGTGTGTGTGTGTGTGTGTGTGTGTGTGTGTGTGTGTGTGTGAACAAAACCTTTGGCATCAGTGTTCCTTTCTATAATATATAATTGTCTATGCATTTTAGATCTATCCATTGAATGTTGATGAATGTACTCCATTTGACTCCATTTGAGTGACAAGAATATGCTTCTGCCTATATACAATTGTAAGAGCAAGTTGCAAACAAAAGTCTTGCATATTTCCTACTGAATTGTATGTCTGATCTAATGTTGTGCGAAAGAAAATGCAATAATAAAGAATATACGTAGGTGAGGCAGGTTAAAGAAAGTCGTTGAATTAATTCTATACAGTCCTTTAATCAAGATGACAGATGACAGGAAGGTTGAAGAGGAGTACTTATCTCAATCAGGTACAAGCCATCAGCGTGGAGACAGACAAGCATGCTGACCTTCATTAGCCTGGCCAAATAATTAGCTGACCTCGGCTAATAAGCACTCGCTCTGCTCACACACATGCACACACACACATACACTTTGGTTTGTATGTGCCGCTAATGAAAAGAGGACTGACGCACAAAGCTGATTGCTTTGTTCTGATGAGTTTCGGGTTTAAGTAGCCCACTTGATTGATGGATAGATGAACGAAAGGATGGATGGATGCACGGAGACAGATAAAAAAGGAAAACAGATAAGTGCAACTGTTGGGCAATATGCCAACAGGCAGACAGAAAACAGAAGCCTGCCACTTTTATTGGACAAAAGTCCAATTGCAGCTGCCTTGTAGGGAATAGCCATATTTGTCCATGCAGTTGGGTCTTGTCATGTACTTTATGCACAGTCACATCACCATGACCAATACACTAATCTCTACCGTTCTCCTCTGGCTACAATGAGCTGACGAAGGTTAACTTCACCTTCTGGGGTAAATAGAAAAATGAACCAGGATGCCTGTCTGCAGTGGGGTTATAAACAGCGGTTATTAACTCAGTGCTGCAACTTGCAGAGAGGTTGCTGCTATGAAGTCAGTTGTGCTGAGATACAGAGCAACACAAATCAATAAATAATTAGTTTTATTAAGAGTAACTTTGAATACAAAAACAGATCTGTCTGTCTGTGCTTCGAGCTGTGGGAGTTTTTATGTTTTACTCCTTCCAGATGTAAACTGATCTGATACTAATGCAAAGTGTGAAGTTGTATTGACATTTTGACTTCAGAGTCCAGTACCAGGAGTGACACAGTCTTTGTGAATGTCAAGGATGTAATTTGCATTGGAGTAACTGATACTTGAAGCTGAAGTAAGAGAGCTCTTCACAAAAGGATAAATGCAACCGCATCACAGTGAAAATTGTCAGCAGAGAGTAAGACATGTCAAAGGCTAGAGGAATAAGTGCCCTCAGTCACTTCAGTCCATTTCTAGGTCTCTCGCTTGGCAGTTTTAGAACAATGGTAATATATTACCAGACCAATTATGTGAAATTGCTGCTTTCGCATCTAGATTTGCCTGTCTCCACCATTCTCATCTCAATCCAATCCAATCTGAAACCATTTGAGCAAATAAAATGATATTTACCTCATCTTCTGTTACAAGCTTTCAAAATTACAGGCTTCAGGAAAAATCAATACAAAATGCCAGCTTAGCAGCAGATGTATGCTCTGTGAGAATGCTAACTTTTCCTCTTATGTCTCCCTATACCCCCACTGAGGCAGAGGGAAGAGACTGGAAGCAGGAAAAGAAACTCCTCACCAGCAAGAGGGGGGTGGGGAGGGCGATATTGTGGTGGATGTTTATAAACTACTTGTGCTTGCAGGCCGAATGCACGATTGTCTTGTCCGAGACGCTAACCTTTAGCATCTCTCTGCGCTTCGGCGCATCTTACAAAGTTCACTGCGAGAAGGGAGTCTTGACCCTGCGGATGATTTGGAGGACTGAAATACCACTTTCATTTATTATTTATCCAGGCTGGCCGAGGGGAAGGCAAGTCGTGGCGCTGTCATACCTGACTGGCTAATGTAAGAAGTGGCCATCTCACTGCAACCCTGGGGAATCAAAGCCCATTACTGGTTTGAGAGATGGCCTAATGTCCACTGTGAACACACACAACAGATCAAAACATTAGGATGAGAGTGAGATGTACACACAAACACACACTCAGTGCAAACAAGATGGTGTGTAGCATTCGGAGAGGGGCGGTGATGCTTCAGAGTGCTGGAGAAATGACAAGTAAACATTCATAATTCAGATCTGGCCTTCTAAGATTTCTTGTGAGTCAAGTAAAGCCAGTTCATTATGATATACTGTTTATTATTGTTTTTACATATACATGCTGAAATTTTTTCACCTGGGGACCTGGCATCCATATCTGCAATCACTGAAATAATAACACTGAGAAGCCCCAGGTCTTGTAATGCTAAGAAGTCTAAAAGTTAATCACTTATTGACAAAAAAATGACAGAATATCAAATCAAATATACAGTCAGATAGCATGAGGACTTATGATAGCCACAGTTACTTAGGTGTTTTCTAATCTTAATCTTATCTTAATGTTTAATTGTAGGTTTTCTAATGCAAAATATGTGTTTGTGGTCCATCATTGCTACGTATGTGTAACCCTCAACATCTTAAAGTGCTGATTTGGTCTTTAAAATGAAATTGAATGCTAATAATACTTTGCTCATTAGAGGGACCATTTCTACTAATGATGGGACTACTTTCACATTTTAGGTTGGAAGGTACAGTGGCCACTTTATCTGCTTTACCGTGTGTGTTTGTGTGTGTAATTGTCAAGATGGAGGCTTAATGACCCTTTGGATGTGCAGCCGAGGTGTAGCTAATGAAGCGTATGTGTATGAAGTACAGGCCTCTTTTAATGGGAGATTCCTATCGATACTATAGATCGGATTAATATTTCAAAGTTAATGTTTTTGTTGAGGAATTAGCAAAACAAACACGAGATGAGGATTCACAGTCACAGGAAAATGCAATTTTCTCAGGCTTAGCCGCTCATCTTTTTAATTACGGACTTAATAGCTTTATAGATTTTTGAAAGATGAATTCTTATTGGCATTTTTATAATTACTGGTCTTTATTGCTTTTTATGAAAATAATCATCAAGGCTCATTTACTTCACAAACCCTTAGGCCAAGCAGATGTATTTCACTGATAAGGGCAAATAACCTCTATAACACTGGTCTTCATTTTTCACCTCTCTGGCTTACTGAATCAGCAATTTTCTTTTTTTTTTCTTTTTTTTTTTTTAATCATGTAAATAACTACTTTATGCTCATAAAACCAACTATTAGAGAAAGCATTATCACACAGTGAGGAAGGTGCAGCATTGACAGAACAGCGTGTTCAAACACACTGTGAACCCCAGAGGTAACTTAAATCAGAGCAATGCATATTGGCCTATGGTGACGCAGGGTTTGGCCAGAATATCACATATGTCAACATACTATCAAATGTTCCGCTAAAATAACTGAACCTCTTCAGCATTAACACATGTACAGAACCAGAGTGAGCCAAGGCTGCTTCACAGCTCTGACGGTAGAGAAAATGTATCTGGACACTTCAGCAAAAACATATTTAGAAGAGCTGGCCAAGGTTTCTTCATGTAGTCTGCAAAGGCCTTCGAGTGCAGCAGCCTTAGACAAACAGTGGCTCAGAGCCATTGCCTGCTAATAAGTTTGACAATGAATTTAGGCAAGTAGAAGAAATTTAACCATATGAATTTGTGGGCTAGCAAACCAGGCAAATTATCTTTTGTGAAATTCATACCCACCAGTGGAAGAGACTCTTCCAGTCCCTATTTAATATAGGCTGAAATCCTGCATAGAGGGAAGAGTGCGTTTGGCTAGCTTCATCTCCACTAAAGGGGAAATATGCATTGATTTAGCCTTGAACTCCCTGTTGAAC
The DNA here is from genome assembly GCA_038496675.1 of Rachycentron canadum. Classification (NCBI taxonomy): domain Eukaryota; kingdom Metazoa; phylum Chordata; class Actinopteri; order Carangiformes; family Rachycentridae; genus Rachycentron; species Rachycentron canadum. The sequence continues at coordinate 11,979,730 of CM076667.1, forward strand.
TTGGCTGGCCTGCTTCACTGTGGTTTCCCAGTACAATCCCAGTCCCTCCTCCGTCGTCCGGGACTCAGCTTGGATACAGACAATAACCGGAAAGAGTATTTAGAACATTTGGAATAAAGTGGATGTAAATTTCACCCTTTACATTTGCCAGAAGCATCTGTTTTATCTATAAATGCTGAGTTCCAGAGAGCCAAAGCTGTGTAATATTTCAACCCGTGCTTTATTTAATTGGTTTGGAAGCACAAAAGGAAAGAAAGAAAAGTCAAAATATGACTTTTTCTCCCTGGACCCCCTGCTAATAGGCAAGCCTGGTCCTTCTGTAACCTATCCCAATCGGCACTTTCTCATAATGGGGCCATGGGTAATTTGCCATGGTCTAGGCCAACTGAACATGTTCACAACAGTAAATGGTAAGAACAAGTCATTTGCTTGAATATTGTACATAAACTAGTTGGCAAATCATATTTATGGCACCAAGATTAAAGCAAAAATCAATTTTGCTTTTGGGGGGAAATTGGGTTTCTCATAGTGTGAATAAGTGTTGGCTTAGCCTGTCTGGCCTTGGCTGTGTGTGCTGAAACTCTAAAAACAGTCCCTGTTTTGGTTCCAACATTTTCAGTCTCTATGGCGCTGGATCCTGCCCTGCAGTGTAGAGTCAGTGTGGTCTGAAGAGTCATTCTGTATGTCTGCTACACATGTGAATATGCTCGACAGATGTTAGCTGGCTCCCAGGCAGACAGGCTCTCCTCCCCCTGGCCTTTTTGGCTCTGGCTGTGACATGGTGACACACAGTAGCATCTGGAGTTCAGGCTGGGTCACCCAGGGCAAACACGATACAAAGCAGTACATCACTGCTCTTTGAAGACCTCCCATGACTTTGAAATGGATGAGAGGACAAATTCTGGCTTCCTTATCTGCTGAACGTATTTAGTATTTTTTTTTTCTTTGGTTATTTGACCACTTAACACCAGCCATATTTTGGCAGTTCAATGAAGTTGGTATTTGCACAAGATGAGAGTAGTAACAACTGGTAAAACTAACAGAAACTGTAAGGTGAGGTGTTTTTTTTTTTTTTTTTTTTTTTTAACTTGCAGCTACCACCAAAAACATCTGATACTCACTTTATGGAATGGACCCAAAGGAGAAGAAATCGGCTGTGTGTTATTGATTGTACAACTACTGAGAGCAAACTGTCCAGAGAAATGAGGGGGAAAAAAATTCCAGGATCCACACTGCTGCACAGTTTTTAACAGTGATATGATATTGGAATGACCCAAAAATTAACACTACATGAGCTTACATTCAAGGCTTGATACATCAGAGAAGCACAAGCCGAAAAAACTCTTTTCAAATCTAAAGTAGATTCCCTGTAGGTCTTTAAAGCCATATGTGAATACAAATTAAATGAAACCCTATAGCACATTTTTAGCCGACCTAAATTCAATCACTTTTGCTTTCAAAGGAAAAAAAGGCATATTAGAAAACGAACAATATAAAATAAGCCCAGTTGCCTTTAAACCGCAAGACTGTGTTGTTGTATTTCTCACAAGAAGTCAAGCAATGAGCTTTCTTGAGATTTCAAATAGCGCTCATTTTTTATACATATTGCTATTTTATGGTGATCTCTTTGACAGGATTATGAACATTGCTCCTTCTTGAAGGCAGCTTTTTGATTGTCAACAATGAATATGTAGGAGCCGTAAACATGCACCTATTTAAAAATTGGCTCCTTTTCCTGTTCCTTGCCTTTCTGTTAGACTTCATACAAGGCTATTTTTCTGCATTTCCGCTGTTAGCTGACAGTCAACCATGTTCAGAGACAGTCAAGTGTCAGTTCATGAAACAAACATTTAGCAAGCACACAACAGCAAAGCCTCCAGCTGACGTGCACCCGTTCAAATCCATCCCGTCATGTAAATAACTTGTTTCAGTGTGCTTTCAATTAAAGCGGAGGACGGAGTGCCATTGCTGCCTTTGATGGATGAGCTTAGATATTGGAGTGTACCGTTGGATGACAAAACGTTCCCCCACTCCACCTCAACTCCTCTTTCCTATTGATTCTCCTGGCGGTTATTCATCAGGGCGGTGGCCACTGTCAGATCAGCTGCTCCTTCTCCTCACAAAACACATTTTCCACAGTTATTGATAAAGCTATTTGACCTTTTATTCAAATGTATGTGTGTGTGTGTGTGTGTGTGTGTGTGTGTGTGTGTGTGTGTGTGTACACATCTGTGTTTTCTTTCTCTCTGCTCTTGCCAGAGGCTTGCAGATCACTGCGGCTACATGAATAAAGTCAGGCTGTTTTGATTAACACCAAATGAGTAGGTCTATTCTTTGCAGATGTCTGTTTCAGCAGTACTGAGCCTCGCTTTCACATAACAAAAATAAACCCCAAACCTGTTTTACAGTTTGGCAAAGCTAAGCACACACATACAATACATACATACAGAGTTTGCACACACATATGCTGGTATTCATATAGATCAGCGGTCTCTCACATACTGTGACTCACATACCTACAGACATACTTCTTCAGTGTTTTGAAAATGTTCTGCTCTTTTGTCAGGGTGAAGACAGGTCGGTCTTGGCTCCAAGTCCAATAGTAAATGTGCCCTGAGTTTAAAAAAAAAAAGGCCAACAGTGGAGGCTTTGGCTGCACAGTGGCTGATCAAGGGAGAGGATAATGACTTTACAGGACCTCTGTGCTGTCAGTGATCCTAGTGGAGGTTATGACTTTGGCCAATATCTAGAAATCTGGAAAATAAACCATATAACAAGTAATGTATTTCAGGTCATCATCCTAAGCTGCAATGACAGGAAGTGTAGAAGCGTCCCAACATGCATCTGTCTGCTAGAAAGCCCTTTCTCTTATTTTGGAAAGGGAGATAATTATTCAGGAATTGTAATGTACCTTGCAGGTGGATGATGATGCACATTCAAAAATGGGTCACATGACTACAAGTGAGCCAAAACTAAACATAAAATGGAACTGTTTCACTGCCCAACATGCTGGAATGCATCCACATTTGAAAGAAATAATATACACAAATACATCCTTTACGAGAATCACTTTCTTTTTCTTTAAATGTACAGAAATACATTGTACTATTTAACCAAATAATCTTGACTTTAGGTTTACGCAGACTTTTTTTTTTCTCTCCAGGTTCTTTTAACCTCCCCTCTGTCTCAGTCAGTGGATGGTGTTTCTTCAGTCTTCGACGCATGCTGATGCCTGACTATTTCCAAGGTTAGAAATCAAGTTTTACATCCATACCATCTACAAAGTACAGAGCAAAGATGGACAAAAAAAACACACTTATTTAAAAGCAACCTATTAATCAATGCTTTATTTTCTGTCAAATATATGTATATAATATTAAATGTGACAAATGATTCAATGAATGAGGGACATATGTAAAGATAAACTCTAAGCTCAGATGTCATATTACTCTGAAAGCATTTTTTTTTTCTGTCATCCAATCCAAGCTCAGCTCATTCACCTAAACCAGTCTGTTACTACTAGTAGAATTAGTATTAGTATTTAGCAAACAGCGGCGTCCAGCTGTAATCTTTGTTGCTGCAGATGTAGGTGCTGTCCACTCTCATATTTCGGGTTGGAATTGGGCTCAAATATGTACGGATGGATTCTTGAAGTTGCCACTTCCAATCAATTACAACATATCACTTAGATTTGGTTTGTAGTTGCGCAGTGCTATAGTCTGCTTTCCACATCGGTAAGACATGGAGGTTCTAAAGTGCTGGGTGTGCTGCACCTCAGCAGGCATCCAGAAGTTCAGCCAATCAGTAGAAAGTGGACTTTTAGGGAGGGAGGCCCAAGCTAATATTGCCTCTTTCAATCAGAGGCTCATTTGAGGAGCCGCTAAATGGGCAGTTTGAGACAAATAATAATTTATTTTAATAGTGAACTATGAAAAGATACTCCATTGTTTAAAAATACAGCATGTGTTTAACATTGAAAACTAACTCTAAAACCAAGCCTGCATTTGCTACAAAGAACCACTAAACCCATTTTTTAAAAAAAAGTCTAATTTGAATTTCAAAATGAAATTGAAACCCTTGTGGATAATTTACTGTCCTTGGTGCTTATAGGATCTGTATATATGGTTAGTCCACAGCAACATGCAGGTAATTCATGCATCCTGCTTTGAAAAAAATATAACCAGATCAACGTTTGCCCTGTGTGTTTATCACACAGCCACACTAGTTGACTGCTTTGTTGTCAGTAAAGCCAAAGAGCAGTGAGAGTAACATTTTACTCACCCATGTAGGAAAACCATTCTCTTGTCCTTCATGGCAGCAAAGTGTTCAATAACCATGTCATATCATTTCCCAACAGACCTCAGGGTTTTCACAATAAAGGACTCCAGTAATGTTTTCGCTAAGTGGCTGAGTCTCCACTTTCCACATGTGTACTGACCAATTCAGGAGTAGCGAGATCTCCCATTAGACACTATTTTCACTCTATGGTCATTTTGTGAAGTTGTTTTACACCAAAGGGGACCAGGCTCATCCAAATGTAAAACCCTGTGTACTTTTTTGATAGATATGGTGTATAATGCAGCTCTTGGGCACCAGCTAAATGCGTCATAATGGCAAGGTGACCTCGCACTCAAAATGTTGATCAAACATTTCTGTGTTCATATTAAGGGCATTTGCAAAACATGGTTTCTTGGTGTGCCAACTGTTATTATTCCTATTGTATCTGCTTATGAACGTGATTAGTTATGCCTCCTGTAGTTTTGGCAGCCAACAGCACTTGATGGAGGTTTGGGAAAATTGCATCATGGCAGTTGAAGTATGGATAAAACTGCTTTGTTGTGAGATTAGCGTCATGTTTGACACAAGTCAGCTTGGACCGCCAGTATGAGACAAAGGAATCATGAAATTGAGGTAGAGAATGAGTATGATAAAAACAAAGATCGATTTTGTGTTGGTGTTTTTATTTATATGACTCACAGCTGTGTTTATATGGTGTATGATCTTAAACCGTGTTGAGATTGAAGCACAACAGTTTTATCCTACGAAAATTCGTGCTCATGTCTTTTCCTTGCTATCAATAATTAAGACTAGATCTTGGAATGAAAAAGTAATTTCCCTTGAAAGAACCAGATAGAATTGACATAAACCCCAGCCCTAAAAACACACCCCAAGAGGTATCTAAAAGCTCAGTAGGTGCCAATAAAAGCAGAAAAACAGAAATCTTTCTAGCAAAACACAACAACAAGAACAAGAACAACCCAGTGAAGTGGAGAAGTGAAAAACAAGAGAGACTTAAGGTGATTCTCATCTTCGACTCCAAAGGCTGGGCACTCCAAAAAAAAAAGTGGGAATGTAATTTCCCACACTAGGAACATAAGCCAGGAGTAATCTGGCCTGTAATACCTCCTAGTCCTTAAATAAAAGCCCTCCATTTTAAGTCTTCAACCTCGTTTTTTTCCCCTCCCTTCCCCACCTTTAATAGGATTTGGTAGAAAATGGCTTTGTGAATCGCTCCTCTCCGTCTTGCTCAAGGAAGAGAAGGCTATTCTCATTGAGAAGTACTTAATTGCTTTAAATGACTGATGATACATCTCGGGAGAAGGGCCTTGAGCTAAGGGCCACAGCCAACTACACAACAGATTGCTCTCCTGGACGATTGGAAGAGGTGTGCCTCAGTATGTATGTATAAGATGGCGTACATTTGTGTGTGTGTGTATTATTACAACAAAGATGAGATGCCAGGAATAGACAGTTATCCATAAGGTTGCAAAGTGTGCATGTAGCGCATGGACATGTGTGGACATGCAGCCGCCTGTGTGTGTGTGTGTGTGTGTGTGTGAGTGAGTGAGTGTGTGCTTGCTTGTATGGAGGTGCATATGTGTGTAAGAGAGGGTCACCAAGCAGCGTTCGTCCTATCGACACCCCAGTAACAGACTAAATTAAAGCTGTGATGAATTGTGGCTGTCACGGCAGGAGGGAGGGGAGACTCTGTGCTGTATTCCACCTCTGATTAGGTGTGGATAGAAAGATACAGAATATCATTATCAATATGTAGCACTATATTTTCATTAGATTTTTCTCTTGGCGTGGACAGCTTGATAGCAGGATGATCTTTCATTTCAGGAAAAGATTAAACATCTTCACAGATGTCAGCGAGGAGTTTAGTTTAAATTTTTGGTGTGTTTTCTGTCAGTGATTTTCTTATTAATGTATTTCTCTTTCTTTTTTTTTATTGATATAAGAATTTAAAAAGCTTGTAAAGGTGCAAGATGTGCAATTAAAATGTGAAATGTAGAAATCCTAAAAGCTCTTTCATCATTGTAGGAAGCTCGTGGCTGTTGAGGAGGCAGAACCTTTTGGCTGTTTACTACATGAAGTGGAAAGTCACAGTAGGACCAGGGGATCGAGGGGTATTGCATGTTTGTGTACACCGCGTTTTGAAAGTGGCATCCTTTAGGTAGACCACAAGGGTTTTGTATTCAGTCATAACCTGAGGAGGCAACATGATGCACATTTAACTCAGTATGCTTGCATGTACACACTTTGCTTTTCAGGACTAATGAGACAAAAGTAGTTTTCTTTGAGGTTTAAAGCCAATACATCTGACAAACAACTGACTTATGCCTGAAAAACACCTGAAATTTTTATAAAAGAAATGATTAACTTTGTACAGGATTAGCAAGGATGAAAATAGACAGCTTTTTTAAAGGAATATTATCATCACTTCCTTGCCAGAAGTTGTAGTTAAAATATGAAAATTGAAATATATTCCAACTGAAGTTGTCTGTGTTGTTGTACAAAAAAGAAGGTTGTTCGACTAATGTTTCAAGTGTGTTTTACCGTGAGGTTCTGGTTATTATCTGGCTTTGTGGTGAGACCACAAATCCCACCTGAACTGTGAATTCAAACATCTCCCGAGCTCACAACACCACGGTGAGAAAGCTGGTAATCAAATGTACACATAGACTGTCATCCGTCGCATGGAAGACTTTGGCCGACTCATAAGAATTGTTTTGCGCTTTCTTCCATCCAATCTTTTAAAATTGTTCCCATCTGAATCATCATGGTAGCTCTACAGCGGCACCAATCACACACATAGAAGAAGAAGAAGAAAGACAGAGGGAGAATGGAATGTAATTGCAAGGAGGGCCAAACATTGCTGCATTATTGCGAGCTATTCTCAAAGAAATAAGGGTTTGTGATTTTCAACGATTTCAATGTATGTACCTCTATGTATGAGAGCGTCTTTAAAAAAAACATTAGCATTTTTCAGAACACGTCTTTCTCTATCCGGCATTGTTATCATGGCAATTGTTGTGGTGACCCCACTAACATCTAAACAATACACAAACAAAATATGTGACCTTCACTGAAATCCTGGTTACAAAGTGGCTCTTTTTCTTATTTTGCTCTTTCCAGATATTTGTGTAAGGCAATGAAAGATGCAATGTTTGGACAATGTTGTTGTTGATTAGTTGATGGATGTAGTGTATGGCAGATGATGTCTTGTTGCTTTTGTGCAACGTGATTTCAGGTAGTAAGAAAGATATCTCACTTCAAAGATTCTTGAAGTTCATATGGTTGAACCTGTAGCAGACTCTTTATCTTCTCTCAGTGCATTTTTGGCATAAAGAGCATAGTACATTGTAGTTGCTCTCTTTTATTACCAGTTATACACAAATAGTGGTAATGCAGAGGGAAGGGAAATATAGGATCAGTATTCCACTACAATACCACTGTTTTGTTTTTTATTATGGAACCCAAAAGAATAAATTAATACAAATAAGGCAAACCTGGCTTCATTGCTTTACTTGGTACAGAAATAAAAGCATATAAAATGATTGAACATGATTCTTTTCTGTATCAACAATGCCTACTTGCAGTCATGTATACACTCCATGATCCAATGTTTTCCCCAGTGATCAAACACTATTCACACCATACTAAAAAATCACAATTCAAAGTGGTACAGAAGAAACTATTTTAGGTGCCCCAACCCCAGGTATTCAGTGGTTAGAAGGATACACACATATCCTCCCATGGTGGTAGGCTGTGTATGTGTATATATTGTTTTATCAGTGACCCGTATCCTGTTTACCTGATGGAGGCAAAAGCTCAGTGTCGAAACTCCTTAAAAGTCAAAGCCAAAGGGGGGGAAAGGGGTGGAGGAGTGCATCCAAACGTATACCACATGTTATCACACACACACACACACACACTCACATACAGACGCGCTCTCCACCAGCCGTGGGGCGCCATGGTTACCTTGGAACTCTAACGTGGACCAGCTGGTGTACTTGGGTTGTGAAATTGCATTGCGCACACACACATACATACACATACACACACACACAGACACACACTTGCAGAGGATCAAAGGGAGTTGGAGCCCTGCACAGCAGCCCCTCTGCTCCTGCCCTTGGCTAAATGGGCGACCAAACATTCCAGGCTGTCCAGCCCAGTAATATCTGGCCTACAGCCTAATGAAGATGGACTGTGTTTATAATTCTCATGTTTGCTCTGATCACTAAAGTAATCCTTTGTATACACAAAACATGGAGACAGAAAACACGCGTTGTTTCTTTAATTTAAGTCAAAGTGCAGGAAGAAGAAAAGAGGAGGGAGAGAAGTGCATAATATGAGATACAAGCCACATTTTCAGTGGACTTTGTATCTCTTTGCATTTTCACACAGGGCATCACATGTTCTCAAACAAAGGAGAAGGCACTGAGGGATGTTTTTCTGCCTGCTTGAGACTTTGACACCTGCCTCGCTGCAGCAAATTGGAATGGCTTGCTCTCAAATGAGATTTCTGCCCACCGCACGGGGAGAGAAAAAAGGGTCACCCATTACAACTATTCTACATGATTCACAGAGTTATCACATCTCTGCTTGCCTACCTTCCCTTTAATTAGCTTTGGGGACCTGGGCAAAGTGTGTGTGTGTGTGTGTGTGTGTGTGTGTGTCTGTGTGTCTGTGTGTCTGTGTGTCTGTGTGTGTGTCTGTGTGTGTCTGTGTGTGTGTCTGTGTCTGCTCTCATTCCCTTCATCTATGTTTGCAGCAAAATTAAAATCTTTTTTTTTTTCTTAAACAACACATTTATTGACCCATGAAATCTGCACTTATTTAGCCTGTACTGCAAATCAGAGATTACTGTTATCACTGAGATGCATGCTACACTAAGTATAACTGAGGTTGTGTTGTGTAGTTTAGTGCTTATGTGAAGGTGGTCCTTAGATTTTTCAGTTCCTAAATAAATGACAAGACTTCTCATCATTCAAGAGTGCATACACATGATAGATTCCTGACGGCACTCCATCTCACCTTCAGAAATCACAGTAAACACAACATTTGGACAAGAGGTGAAAGTCAGTAGACTGGTAATAAGTTAGGTTTTTAGATTTCTTCTTGTAGTTTTTAAGATTGGCAGATTAGAAAATGGCTATGTTGTGAGTCACGTCTCTCTTCTTACATGCAGTAGTACAGTTACTTAAGAGTGATAGTTTTTTATGAATTTGTGTGTCTTTTTAGTAGCTAACTTTGTCTCAAAAGCTTGGAGAAAAGATGATGACTTGGGCAACTTTACTTCGATTTTGTCTTTAGGTTGTTACGTGTGCTGGATTAATAGATAACAAATTTTACTGTAGACACAAGGGTTTGAAAATGTGTAATAATAAAATAGATTTGAGTCATTTGTCATTCAAAAATGCCAAGTAATAATACATTTAGAAATTGTTTGGCTACGTCTCAGTATTTTCTGAAGTTTTATTGACCGAGCAAATAATGAACAGATTAGTTAATTATGAAAATAGTTGTTGGTTTCAGCTCGCGGGTGAATTGGTGTTTTTTATTTTTGGACTTTGTGGTATTTGTATATTTAAAAAGCATGTAATTATATTTATTTGAAACCATATTCACTACAACTATAAATATAGCTGCTACTTTGTGGCTCCTGACTGCTATAACTATTTCTGACATTTAAATCATTTCCTCCCAACTATTTTTATCACATAGACAAACAGAGTCTCATTGGTTAAAGACAACGCTAATACTCGAATTCAACTGCATTTATACAACTTTAACTACCAATATGATTAAAACTACAGCTGCTGCTACTCACACAGAACAACTTGGCTATCAAATTTGTTGTCAAACAGAGAAAAGAGAGTGAATGTGATTCGACTTAAGGCAAGATAAACCCTGAGCTTCAAGGCCTCAGTCTAGGATCCTCCAGTCAGAGCGAATATGATTCTACATCACACAGTCCTGACGCTGTGCCTTTTCTGTAATGGTTTTATCAATGAATGCATGCATGCATGGACACAAACAGTCTCTGCTGTCTCAACTGCACATTGTCTGCCTCTCACACACACACACACACACACACACACACACACACACACACACACAC
>CM076667.1:11990640-12005796 GCA_038496675.1 Rachycentron canadum
GGTGAAAATAGGGATAAAATTGGCTGCAGTTACTTTTCATTCAAGACCTTCTTTTGATTTTCAACTTTTCATTTCAGGCCATTCGTCTCTGAAGTGTCTCTCTGAAATTTGGGGTTATTTAAGTATTTTTCTACCAAACTGCTAGGGAAATAAGTTTTGAAATTGCTAATATTTAGACCAAGCTTTTGCCCTCCTTCTAAAAGGCACAAAAATAATTGGAAAAATCGTGTTATAATGCAGCCGAAGCAGGTTTTATCCTTTGTAAAAGTTGAGGATTGAAATTTTTGCATATCTTAAGAGAAAGACTGTCTGTCTATACATTTATACTCACAGGCATCTGTGCATGGTTAGGTCTACACAGTTTTTGTAAGTTTTCTTTTTTTTTTTTTTTTTTTACACAAATATTTGTTGGGAAATGCTCAGCAAAGTGATAATTCACACCAAAGGAACACTGTGGTTAGGGTGGAATAAAAGAAAGTGAATTAATAGCACCGCAGCTCACACATTTTCCTATTTTCTTCTACAGACAGATACAGAATATAATTTAAAGTCAGTTTTTCCTTACTCCTCTGAGGCTTTTACTCCATTTGACTGAAAAGTTGTCTTTTTTTTGTGAAGTGAAAGATTTAACTCTCAGCATTCTCTATCCACTCACATGTCACTTTTGTCAAATCTTGCCTTTCCTCCCCTGCTTGGTGTGAATGTGTAGACATGCTTGATCAAATGTGAGTTTAACATTTTTAATCTGTGCAAAGTTTCATCAGAATAACTCATCTCATGAGGCTGGTAAAGATGAAATTGTGTGTGTGTGTGTGTGTGTGTGTGTGTGTGTTTGTACGCGCCTGTGTGTTTGTGAACAGTAATGCACAATACTGTGTGATCTGATTTTTTTTTTTTTTTTTTTTTTCTCTCCTTCCATCTTGGGTGTGTGACAGCTGTCACTGGTGACTCAGAAAGGTGTCTGGGCAGAGTTAACGTATTTTCACCACTGGGAAACAAACACACACACACACACACACACACACGCACGCACGCAGACGTATATCAGCTCCAGTTGCTGTCACCTAACTCAAATTTCACCAGGCTCAGCAACTCTTTGCTGCTTTTAATGAATCATATATTACACTTTATACACGCACTGATGTTTACATATTTCTTATTTATTCAGTTCATATTTTACATTAGAAAACATTACACAGGTTAATTAATCATATTAATTACCCATCAAGGTTCATTCCAGGTTGATGTTTCTCATGTGTAACATTTTTGTCATTTTTGATAAATTAACCTGTGTAAAGACTGATGTTGAAACTAAACTGTATTAGTTGTCCGTAAGGATTTGCTATTTATTTATTAGACTTTCACCTCTGTGTCTCAGATCACATTTTAATATATTAAACACAAATCCTGGGACTTATATTGTGAATATTTAAATAACTTGAATAGTATCATATTACAATACTTGACACAACAGTACATATGACATTCAATTTCACCAATTGTACACTTTCATTCAACAAGTTTGTTTTACTCTCAGCAGTTTTCATTTCACCATTTTTCTCTTGGAACTACATGTCATCTGTCTCCCTTTCCTTTGCTCACTGTCTTTCTGCTGTAGCTCTGGTTGCAGCTGTGTCAGAAGATCTGAAAATGCAGTTGCAAACCGAAGATGACATTGATGGTCATCTCTGATCTGGAGCTGGAGCTCAGAGAGAATTTAAAACAGAAGGTAGATTCAACTTGTCCTGATTTGACATTATTACAAAAGGATGATCCACAGAATCGCGCCACAAAAATGTTGTTAAGATATCATATCCAGTCAAACATCATTTGGGAACACATCTGCATGTTGTTTGTGATTAATTCATCATTTTAAAATCTCTCTATTCCCGCATTTAATTGAATGCAGTAGACTGAAAACAAATGTACATACATATGTTTTGATTGACATACATTAGTACAAGTGTTTCAAGGTAATTCCTAAAATAGGTAAACCTGCAATGTGAAGCTTATGTTTTCACAGCAAGACTACCTACATAATTAAATGGCTTGTTTAGGTGATTTTTTGCAGCGTGCTTGTTATTGTTTAGAAGCCTGTCTGAGAGGTGGAGAAATCTTTTTTTTTTTTTTTTTTACGATATTGCTTTGGCAGCTGTGCTAGAAGCTCTCCATGTGCAGCCAGGTTTAACTGGAAGCTGAGGCGTGTGTGATGAATTACCAGCATATCTCAGAGCCCTGGGTAACAAACATGGCGATGCCGGCCGGGATTAAAAGGGAGAGTTTTTTACGGTCTTCCCACACCTCCTTACAGGGTGTCACTAAATTATACCCACTGCTGTTTTACTGTCTTCTGTGGCTTATGGTTAAGACACACGTAAACACACACAGGCTAGCAGAAAAGCGCACACACACACACACACACACACACACACACACACACATACACACACACACACACACACACACACACACACACACACACACAAACATACATTTGTGCTTGTGGTAAACCCAGGCTTGTTGGTTGTTTATGTGTTGTGTTGGCTGGTTACTGTTTGTTTATGCTGCTTGTGAGTTGACTCATTTGCACTGCTGCTAATTAGTGGTTTGTGTGATTACAGAGCCTTAGAGAAACAAATAGAGTAACTGGAGCTTGTTCTGTTAATCATATTTTCAACAAATGTTGATATATTTTGTTTGTTCCTGTTTAACTGGTAGGCCTGCAGCGCAGATGCATGGATAGATCTGTTGACTCAAACTCATACACACACAGTTAGAAAGGCCATGAAATTTTGTCTTTGCTAATTATTAATAAACCAGGTTCTGTGCATAGTTCCCAGAATTTGACACCTATGAGGCCCAATTAAAACAACTGCATATTCTTAATCAAATATGCATGCATACATTTAATTCTTTTGAATTTGTCAGAGTAGAGGTTTTATGTTTTACATAAATAAACATTAGAATTTAACACATAAACTGGTGTTTTACCTGAGAGCGACTAAATATTAACATTTTATGATAATTGTCTTCCATAATCATAAACTTAAGATTGTTGCTTGACATTTGTGAAGAAATAATCAGCAAAATTTCTGAAATACAGCATACAGATAATTAGTCACACTCAGTGAGAATAACGTTCTTCTTAAAGTCTTTCACCTTTTACCCCCTTCATGTCTGCAGCAAATCCATAAAGACAACATTATATATGAATGATATGAAACATGGTTTTGCTGAGAATCTGCATCACCAAACTGCTGATGTTCAAGGGCTGCAACAACAGGGGACAGACACACATGCTCAGGTGTGCAGAGACCTGAATGAGTTATAGTGGATACTGAACATATGAAAATAACTGATAATGTAGGCATGAATGCACTAACCTGCTGTCAGTTGCTTCAGACACCTTTTCCATAACCCATTTTATCCTTAGCTGTCTTACAAGATGCTGCCTTGCAAGTGGCCTCTTGATGTTTCACATAAGCCTTTAGATTAGCTGACTGTTATGTCATTTGTTTCACAGAGTGCAGAGATGTGACCCTTTGCACATGTCTCCTTTCTTCTGTCTGACTTAAGCTCTCTAAGGTGAATGTGAGAGTGAGGGACCTACAGGAAGAGTTGAAAAGAGAAAAGATGGAATTGGGATAGAAAGTAAGAAAAGAAACAGAATCTGAAATATGAAAAGGAGCATCAAAAAACAGAGAGGAAAATACAGGAACAACAGCAGAAAGAGGAGGAGTGAGTGAAGAAAGTGTTAGGAAATAGAGGAAGGATGAAGAGTAGAAGATGAGATGAGAGAAATGACCATGTGCATGCTGTGAGAAAGTGGGCTGAGTCAGCAAATATTTTGAATTCTGAGGTGAGTTTCTTAAGGAGGTCTATTGTATCTAACCAGACTACTCAACAATGGGTGATTAAGAAAATTTCTTCTTTTCATTGTACTTCCTCATTTTAATTATCTTGAATGCACTTAAAAATAAGTAAGTGCATTCGAAACAGGAGAAATAGGTAATTTCATCCAATAAAAGAAAACAAAGAACAAAGAAAAGAAAAACGATTTGTAAAACCGAGCGAACTCATCATGAACTCAAATACCAAGTCAAAATATTACACACAATAACACCTTCATTCACAATTAATTATTCATAGAGCTGAAAATACATGTCTCAAAAATACATGTCTAAAATAATTATTCTCCTTTTCTACTTTGAAAACCTTTTTGTCTTTAGGCCCCAACTCAGCATGTCGGCATCACATTTTTATAATGAAGTTTCCTTAAACAAGCAGTTTTAGTATGTTTACTTCCGGCAGTACAGAAGACAACATATTTACATGCGTCCATGTACATGCACCTACACAGACTTAAAAAAACAACAACAACGAAATACTTCACCTTAATTCAGACCTCAGACACTCTCCACCTCCCCGCACCCCCACCCCCCCTCCTTCCTTCCATCCTGTCATCTCGCCACAACCGCTCCAAATTAATCTGCAAAATATTGATTTGAGGAGCAAAGGGGTGGGGGGTGGGGGGTGGGGGCACACGATTGCGGCCGCATATTAATACGAACGGGCCGCTCTTCATCTCTCCTCTATACTTTAAGATCCTCATATCTTCATAATTGATTAATGTTCCTTTGTGAAGTGGGGATGAATAATACATTAGTGGGCCTGCTGCACCCTCAGGCTGATGAGAAAATGTTTAATTTCAGTAAATGTAGCGCTCCCTCTCTCTTTCTCTCTCTTTCATTTTCCCTCTCTGGTTATTTGTGAGTGTTGGAGCGTGTTTGTGAGTTCTCACTTGTGAGCTGAAGACCAGAGGAGTGTTGTTGATTTGCTTTTTTCATGTTTACTGTCAGCTTGAAGCGTATGTTAAGCATCACAAACAAAAGGCAGCGATCTGCATTTGCAAACATGAACGAATAAATGAGCTCAGTATTGTTCTGTTAACTGATATAACTGCAGGAGTTGTGTCACTTTACAATCTGTTTGCCTTCAAGAAAGAAAAAAAAGAATTCACCTTATGAACATTTTTGCACATATTGCGTCAGAATGCACGGTGAAGATCAGCTGCTACATTATCAGTCAGCAATCAGTGAAAACATGCAAATGTGCCATAAACCCACCTGATGGGGACAAGTATCCTCTTCAACAGCTTGGAAAGGATGACATATGTCAGCTGTTGTGACTGGCACAGCCTGGTTCGACTTAGCTCATCTGGTTAACAATGCTAATTATGCTAATGAAGCCTAATGATGATGGTGAGGGTTTTAAGAGCTACAGCAAGCGTGTGTCCATGTGTGCGTGTGTGGGTGTGCGTGCGCGTTGATAAGGGGTTGTAGGGTGGGGTGTCTGGCACCTGATGGTGAACATCTGTGTGTGTGTGTGTGCGTGTGTGTGTGTGTGTGTGTGTGTAGAATAGATAAATGATGAAGTGAGCACACACACAGACACCCACAGGTCTCACTTCATGCCTACTTAGCTTTGCTACATTTTCATTTGAACTTGTGCCAGTGATGAAGGGGTTCTATATACATGCACAGCTTCACACATAAGCAGAGTGCTAATTGCATAAATAATACT
Organism: Rachycentron canadum; assembly: GCA_038496675.1. Taxonomy (NCBI): domain Eukaryota; kingdom Metazoa; phylum Chordata; class Actinopteri; order Carangiformes; family Rachycentridae; genus Rachycentron; species Rachycentron canadum. The sequence continues at coordinate 11,996,224 of CM076667.1, forward strand.
TATCCGTTAACAAGCATCGTAATTAGTTATGCTAATCAGCCTAGATAACCCAATTAACCTCATCAAGAGAGGCGGGGGGGCTCCTCTGTGTGTTTATATGGGGGTGTGGATTTTTATGCCTGAGAGCGTATCAGAGACACTTTAGAAAACACATTTGCCTAATTAGTTTCCAATGACATAGACAAGCATTTATGTTTTTTCATGTCCTTATTGTTCTGCCTTTGAATGCAAGGTAATAGGCTTTCCACAGCAAAGGGAATAAGAGGTACTGAATTAATGAAAACAGTGTTACTTTCATATGTGAGGATATATGCATTTACACGCATTTCTGTCTGCCTTCCTCTAGTTAGATCCACATGGACATGTATATTTTTACAACTATTATAGTAGTTTAAACAGAGTGTGTATTTGTTCAGAGAATGTCTGCCTGTTCCATTAGTTTATGTCCTTGGAAATACAATTTGGCCTCAAGTTCTCTCCGTTTATTTAAAGCCTTCAGTCAGCGTTCCCCTCCTAATAGTGAGCAGTGTTTCCTCTCATTTAGCTTCACCACTCATTATCCGGGCCATGTGGAGGAGACAGTGTTTAGAGAAGAGAGAGAGAAAGAGAGAGACTTGGGGGGGGGGGATAAAAGTGAGAGCAAACCAGAAAGAAAAAGACAGTGGGAATGAATGAGAGTGAGTGACTGAAAGAGAGAGAATGTAGATTGTCTTTGAACCTGACCACAGCTGCTTGTGCTTCTACTGAATGGCGAGGAGAGGAGGGAGAGAGACATCCAGACAAGACGGTCTTTGTTGAGCCTGTGAGGGAGAGAGCGAGCACAACAGATTTATGTCTTACAGGAAGTCTTCTAGAGTTGTGTTGTTCCCAACCCGAGTCAACTGCATGCTCTGGCTTTTAATTAACAGCCTGCTTGAATGTCTGTGCGCACGCTTGAGTGTATGTTTGCATGTATTGATTCATTAATTTGTCTATCTGTTTGTCTCTGTGGCATGGTCCTGTGCGCCTGTGTTTGTATGTAAGCACGCAGTTTATCACGCAGAGTTTCTAGATGTGAATTAGTTTTGAGTGCTTGTCTGTCTCCTCCTATGTGTGACAGTGGGAGAGCTTCAATTAAAACACATTGTCACAGTGAGTTGCCATGATGCAAAGAGTTACATAGTGTGTTAGAGCTCAGACGCGAGTCCTTGAAGAGAGGCAACGTAAATGTTTTCTCATCTTGAGGCAGACAACCACCTGTCATTTGGATTATCCTTGGTATTCTTTCTAAGAACCATTTAAAGGGCTACCCTCTAATTGACTTAAAAATTTAAGGTATAATATGTGGCACCCAATATTAGCATTAGGTCATGACATCTTTGCTAATGTGCTAATGGAATTCACTGTGGTGAGCTAATCTATGGGGCTTAACGGCCAAAGCCTCCACTTTTGTAATGGGACTAAAGACTGGATGCACACTCCATGCAGTACAGGCCTTCAATAAGCGAGATGCTAATATTAGCTCATGCTCACATCAGCTGAGTCATCTCCTCTGTGTCCTTGGCTTATTAACTGATTTAAGACTGATTAGATCAGTCTTTCACGTTAGTGCACCGGCATGCATACACACATACACGCCAAAATTTGAATATCAAAATGGAATTGCTTGACCAGTGAAAACTAGATTAATTCAAAATGTTTGCATCAAGGTGTGGGCAAAACAGATGACTGGGCAATTTTTTTAATGCACCTTATAGCATTTAAAGCCATTTATGACATTAACTAAAGCTCATGTTATTCAAACACATTTTGCAAGTCAGAGCCACTTATGTTGAGAATACTTGATGCTTCTTTTTTCCTTTGCCTTGTGACTTCATGAGATCATCAGCATAGGTATTGATTTTGCACTTCATTTGATGGGGTTTTAATGAGATAAAATGTGTATACCTCTACCAGAATGTAACTTTCCCTTACTATGCTGCTGTGAGGTGCACGGGCACATGGGTATGAGTTACATGTTGGTAAGAGAGGTAAGAATAGGAGCATTTCTACGTGAACAGTGTTTTCCCATTTTCCACAACACTGTTATGCCAGTCATACCTGCTAAAGTGTCTCTTCACCCAGCTTTGTCAAGGTTATGTAAACAGATTGGCTATTGCTCTGCTCTGGACAAATACCACAAATAGCTCTTCTTCTCTCTAGTCTCAGAAAACTGTAACTGTCAAGAGATTGTACTGTGGCTACCAGGCCAAATCTCCTGGCAACGTAACAGCATGGTGGGTGATATACGTTTGGCCTAGAAACCTCCCACATCCTTATTCTTCCTTTGAAAAATCATTTCTATTATGTCATTGTTGTGGTTGATGTGAGAACCCATTGCACTCTTGTTTCTTCCTCTTTGAATGCGTTGCTCAGTTCTGCTGTGAGATATTTGATCAGCTCAGAACACGATGTTACACTTTCAGATAGTTTCTCTGGTAAACAAGAGAAAGTTGTTTTGCTGTCTGTTGGAGTTTGAAAGTAAAGTGTCAATTTCACTAAGCACTTTTCATGTTAGATGTGAGGTGCTGAAGAGTACTCAGCCAATGTAAAATGTGTACGTTTGTGTGTGCACATGCACAGGACTGAGTGTTTCTACCTCTCTCCATGTGTGTATCTGTGACAGTTTCCTCTCGAGATGTTAATTCCTCTCCTCCCTGTTGTTGTCATGCTTCCACCAGTAGTGTCTGCACCAGGGAGACGAAGACAGATTGGTGTTAATGAAAAGCCCTCCTAAACTCTCCTCCCCACATGAATGTTTAAACATGCTTGTCATAACATTCATTCGCTCACACATGACAGCTAGCATCTGCAGCTGCCTTGCTCGCCCTCAATATTTTATCATACCATCTCCCCTAACCCCACACTAACACAATGGCTGTGTGTTAGCAAACTGAATTATAATGACTCAGAACAGGCTGTGTTCAGACTCACTGCCAGAACAGGCCTACATAATGGATTCAGCAACACCACAGGCCTCATAATGGTACAATTAGTCATCTTAAATATGAAAGAAAAAGTGAAAGGCCAAATGAAGGAAATGTGGTTATTCGGAGAGGCAAGAGAAAATCAGAAAAAGGAGAGAAATAAACAAAGATGTTAAGGGAAAAATACAAAGGCAGGGTAAAGCAAAAAGAGAGTAAAGGGTTAAAGTGTGCAAAGAAAAAAAGAAATGAGGAAAGAAAAAAGGAATAGAAATAGAACAAAGAAGCAAAAAAAAAAAAAAAAGAAAGAGAGAGAAACCCCCATGTCCATATACAGTATGCTATTCAGACGTCTGATAACACTGCAGGTCAGCTGTTGTGACCTTGGTGGTTTTGACAGAAGTGGTTCACCATGGTAACGGTTAGTTGGCAACCCTCAGAGCACCCCCACTCCCCTCATCACTCCCCAGCCTTCCTTACTGCCTCTCTGCCACAATTTGATTGGACACACAATTGAAATGTCATGCCTCAGCAACACACACGCACACGCACCAGATCAACCAGGCTGAAGCTGCGGGATGAAAGAGCAGGGCACATTGCACAAGTCAAAATGAGAGAAACCAGAGACAAAAGTAACACACTAAGAGTGGGGAAGGGTTTTGATTGTTTTTTTTTTTTTTTTAATCACTGTACTTTCACTTAGAAAGGAAAGGTTGTTTCAATAAGTGTGGGTGTGTGTTTATCTGAAGTCAAAGTTACAGGGCTAACATTATCTGGTGGACGGGGGGACCTAAGCACAGAAAATCAAAGCACAGCGGCTTGTCATAGCTGCCGAATACAGAATCAGATGAATATTAATGCAGAACCAATTACCTCGGGGAAATGTTGTCTGTAGGTTAGTTTTGCTAATGCACATGTCTCACCTTTAGTAAAGTGGAAGCAGTAGGTCAGTAGGTGGGGGATCCTGGAGAGTGGACAGCACTGATGTGTTCGTTTTTTCCCTAACAAGCTTGTCTAATCCTGCTGAAATAGAAATGTTCAGCATGCGGCTCTTCCTCTCCCCTCTTTTTATTTCACCTAAATGCAATTCTTTAACAATGCCTATGGCTAAGTGAGAGTGAACATTGGCGCCATGCTTGACAATGTTTTTTTTTTTCTTTTTTTTTTTTTTTATTGCTTTGGTTTTGATAAGCAGTAAAAACATCATTAGTAAATGTTTTTGCTAGAATATTGGCTTAAGGTTTTTTTCTATATCAAGCTTGGTAAATAGTGGAACATTTGAACATAACAGAAACCAAAATTGTCTTTGAAATTTTTTTTCAGTTCACTTGTCACTCAGTGATGCCAGCAATTATGAAAGTTCCCATCTTTCCATGTATGCAGCAGTTTTCAGGCTACGTAGTGGTGACATGTTAAGGTCTCTAGCTGCTGCTGATCTGCATAAGTGACTGTGCCGCACTTAAAGCCTCTGGCTCCTTAAAGCCCCTTCTAAATCAGTGTTAAAGCCTTGATAATAGACCTCACTGACCAATTGATTGGCCTTCATATGTTTACAGCTCACTTTAATTGCCTCAAAAATACCATTTATCAGCCATGTGTGTCCATGTATGTATGTGTGTGTGTGGGTGTGTGCGCAAGCATGCCTGTCCATCGACAAAAAGGCCTATTGATTTATCAGCATCGGGATTTGTCCCGTTCACTGTACATAAAACCCCTGCATATGTGCTGTTCAAAATGGGAAATGGCCCCATCGATTCCCTTAAGTTGGAGCCCAAATGCTAAAGATTTTTGGATAAGCTTTCTCATTACTTAAGCTGAAATCAATAGGGGAGAGCATGGGTCTAATGAATGAACGGGCCACAGATCAGATGGGGTGTGCTCATCCCTGGCCTGTCCTGGTCGATCTGTGTGAGTGTGTGTGAGTGAGTGAGTGTGAGTGTGTGTGTGTGAGAGAGAGTGAGTGCGAGAGACAGAAAGAGAAAGGACTATTCACACAAACCTACAAACCAATCAAAAATTCAAACTGTAGGAGCATTTTTGTCTTTATTCCTTTAATTTTGTTTTCATTCCTTTCCTTTTCAAGTACCTACAATATGTGAAAAACATACAGTATATCAAATTCAGTAATGGTAGACAGGTGGGAGCTGTAGTCAGCCTGTATTTAATTAAGGTTTAATGTATTCTATATTGGGAACTTTTACATTTATTATTGTTATTATCATTATTACTATGATTGAGCTGTTTCCCTTCACACTCTCTCTGTCTCTGTAGTTGGAGACAGAGCAGGGAGCCGTCACAGTTTCACCCGAAGGAGGAGATGCTTCTCTCTGAGGTACAGAAAACACACAAAAAAAACACAAGACTGCATTCCCACCAGACCACATCCAAGGGGGAAATGAATTACAAAATAAAACATATACACCAGAAATACTTAGTGCAAGTGATCATGGAAGTAACCCAGAAGTGAAGATTTAAAATACAAAATTACCCCTCATACCCTGGCACCTATAAATAAAATCTTGATAAAACATAAATCGGGGAATAAGGGAGTATTATATTCAGTGCATGTGTCTGTGTGTCAGTGAATCAGCCAACACACAGACACGCACAGACATATACACACTGAGCCAACTACCCTGTCCAACCACAACCCCTTTGGCTGACTTTTTGGTTTTTCCACTTTCCATTCTTTCCACTCTTTTGAAACATCAAAACGATACAGCGTGGTGTATCTCTAGGAAATTGTCTTTGGCCGAGTGTGCACCCGCTGCCTTTGAGCGTACATTTACCAGACTAAAGTTGAGAATTTCACTTTGTGGCTTGGCCAACTCATGGAATTAACTACATTAATTAACTACATCTGATATTGCAGACAGTTGTCATTTCAGCTGTGGTAACCAACAGTCGCCAGCTAAAAATGAAGAAACCTGCATTCATTTAAAACGGCTAATAAATTGATGATATCATAGTCAATAAATACCACATGTGAAGTGGGCTATTTAGTGGATTTCTACCATGTGGCTTAAAATAAGAGAAGAAGAACAATCAGCAATTTGTGACTATCAACAATATCAACAAGAATGAGTGCAAATATCAGCCCAATTTTCAAATAGTAAACTCCCTGTCCCTTTCCCTCACACCCCTCTAAGGTGTCCCCCCTTTTCAACTCATAAATATGGAAGGCGAGGAATGATGAGATTCATGGACAAGAAAGGAATCAAAATCTATTGTTGCGTGTCCTTTTCCCCGTGTAAAGTTTGGATTAAATGTCACACATTAGCATATGAACTTTTAAATGAGCTTGTTTGCTCTCTGCGGTGTGGGGCATGTAAATACCCATCTTGAGTATGGAATGGGGATTGCTTGCTGTGGGCTGGGGTTGGGGTTCACAAGAATTGGGAAGTGTAGGACATATTTGAGTGTTGCACCGGCAATTAGATCGCAGCAAGGGACTGGAGCAGCGAACAGCTCTATTGACTGGTTGCGTCTGGCTGGTGTTCCGCACCTGAAGTGGCAGATAGTGGCAGATGGAAATGCTCCCTGATGGCTATGGCTTCTGGTGATTTGTGGGAAGAGATGACTGACAGGCACTCCCAAAATGAGATGATTGACATGCACTGTCAGGGTGAATCTACTCATGGGCAAATGCAGGTGTGAGCGGAAAGAAATGTGTGTACACAAATACGCAGGGATATGGTAAATATTATAGCCCTGGTAGAGTGTAATTCTGAGATACTGGCCAGCAGAGAGTTTACACACTACCTGCCTTAAGCGTTATGTTCATTTGTAATATTTCATATACTTAACATCATCTTTGAAAAAACAAAACAAAACACAGAAATAAAGCAATTGGAATATTTAAATATAAACACGTCATCGGTTTGTTCAAGAAGAAGGCGGGCAAGACGTACAGGTTTGTTTATTAACCTGCAAAATGCAACGGTGTGCAGGTGTATGTGTATGTTTGGCCGTGTTGTGTGAGATATTTGATAGTAACCAAACACCATTCTGTATTTGCACGTTTTTTTCATCGACTATGATTCTCTTTGTTTTAAAATGCGAGGCTGCTTATTTATTGACATAATTTCCTCTCAGTGAAGGGCTTGTGTCTGTAAAGCACATTAAAATCATAATGCAATCTTTGCTAACCCAGGAGCAACGTTATTGTTCTATTATACTCACCGAACAACAGCATCCCAGCCTGTTTATCAATCCAATATCTCATAATGTGAACTCTGCCTGGTCATTTTGAATATAAAAAGATCTCACACTGTTATTGTACCATATTTTCTATATTTAGTATTAATCTCTTGTTCTGACATGAATCTGACACTTCCAATATGATATTTGATTAGTTGTTTTTTTTTTCCATAGTCTCCAGGTGATATTGGATACATGTGCAGAGCTGGTATTATGTTGGCTGTTTCATCTGGGTATAAAAATGATTTAGTGTGTGCTCAGCACGCAGTGTCATTGACTAGCTTTAATTTCACTGCAAGGGTGGGCTTTATTACTCTGCTACTCTCTGAATGTGTGTGTGTGTCTGTGTGTGTGTGTGAGTGAATGTGTGTGTGTGTGTGTGAATGTGTATGTGTGGATGAGAGAGCGAGAGAGAAGGAGAATTAATGTTACTGTGCATATATATTTGTGGGTTTTCATGCTCGCTGGTGTAGCAGCATGCCTCACCTGTGCACACACATGCACTTGTGCATATCTCTGTATATCTTTTCATGGCAGCTGTATATCCAGGTTCTTCAGCATGTAATTGCCATTCAATGGAAGAATCAACTAAACCAACACATGAAACACCCGACATCGCACTCGGGCCAAACTGGTGGTCCCAGTCCAAGAAACATAGGGGCTCCACTTTGCCGTGATAAACCTTACTTCTGATCAAATGCTACAGAGCCATAATCATGTTTGTGCCACTGAATTCTTTAACCTTTCCATGACCCCGGTGAATGCCAGCGGCCCAATCACAGAACCTAATTGAATCTGCTTGGCGGCGCCCCCCCGACTGATGAAAAAATAAAATTGGAGGTGAAAAATGAATACAGCAGCAGAGAGAGAGAGAGAGAGAGAGAAGGAGGGAGGTAATGTTAGTGATGGTGAAGGGAGGGGGGGGTCGCACTGCAGTTTTATAAATACACAGATGTGCTCACAAACACACAGCCAGACACGTACACAGAGTCACACCTTTTTCAATCCTGCAGTAGAATGGGGAAATGACGGAGAGGGAGAAAAAGAGAAGGGTCGAGAGAGTGAGAGAGAGAGGTTGGGCCCAGGTTTCTCATTACCCCCTCGGCCCATTCAGAGGATATTCCTATAAGATAATCTGATTTATTTGCAATTTTCCTTTAAGCGGCTTAGTGTTTACCTCCAAGATTAATATTTTTCTCTGTTATTAATATCAGACTGTAATTAGGAGTGATGTGTCTCGCTCCGCACTGTTCCGTGGCCGCCAGGCAACTAGCTGGATGAAACTGCTGTTGTGACTCTGGTGTGATCCTGTTTCACAAGGCAAAAAAATGGAAAAGAGAAGGAAGTTTCAAAAGGAGGAAAGAGGCTGCAGGGCGGGAATATAGAATTACAATTGTGGCATACCTGCCTCTGTGTCTAAGGGTGTGTGCATGTGGGTGTGGGCGCAGGACCGTACAAATATGCGAGTGTGTATTTCTTAAGATTACGTGTATATATGTGTGTGTGTGTGACAGTGTGATGGTCCCCTCTGATTGATAGGGTGTCTGTGCCGACTGCAGATTGCTCTTGCTGATTGCTTCTGAGAGCTCCAGCTGATTTATAATCAGAGCAGGATGAAGGATTGAGCTGTGGATTGCTTATCTGTTTATCTGTTTAGCCCCCTCACAACATAAACTGACAAATTATCATGTTGAACACACACACACACACACACATGCACATAGACACACAAAGGCACATTTGAACGAAAAAAAAAAGCGTAATAACATGGTCGTTCTTATTAAACACACACAGACACACCGTCATATAAATGTAATTTTGCAGATATATACCAGCCACAAAGAACTTAGAGCTTTCCTCATCAGCACAGTCACATTTTCATGATTGCCCAGAAGAGTGCAATCAGTCTCATTTGTTTACACGTTCAATATCAGATATAAGTCAAGTTGCAATTAACTTGCTTTATGAGTTTGCTCCATGCTGAAGAATTATTTAAAAGCATCTGTACCAGTGATGAGGGATGTGGATGCTACTTCTTTTTTGGACACACGCCTACTTGCTTTTTATATTTAACTGCTTGTCTGTACACATAATCACATCCATAACAGTCGCACCATGGGAAGAATGAGAGAATAACAACAAACATTAATTGTACCTGGTCACAAGATTGTGATATGTATCATGATCAAAAATGTTACATTAATACAGTACAGCACAATAACCAAAGTAGGTGTTTGTTGTTTTCAATAAAGAGTCTGGCATATTATGTGAGACTAATTCCACTTGGCAAGCCACAGTACAAGCCAGCAGGTTTAAATGCTGACAGGTTTAGTATGCCCTATGGCACTGTGACAGCTCTGCGAGCGAGTGTGTGTGTGTGTGTGTGTGTGTGTGTGTGTGTGTGTGTGTGTGTGTGTGTGTGTGTGTGTGT
>CM076667.1:12006296-12033979 GCA_038496675.1 Rachycentron canadum
TATATATATATATATATATATATATGCACATATAAATGTAATTGTACCTGTATAACTGTGCCTTTAAAAAACTCAAAAAAAAAAAACACACTCAACATCTGTACACACCTCTGCACAACCACACACACAGACACACGCACACCCACACATGCACGCACACAGTGGCAGGATCTGTGGCGTGCTGTAATGACAGTAATTACCTGTGGTCTCACATTAACATCTCCCTCCTGACTGTCTGACTGGCTCGGCTGGTGGAGGGATGTAAATCACAGCGCAAGTCTGATGTTGTGATTAGGACTAAATTACACACCGTCACTCTGTTTCCAACAGTGTCAAGGGAGGCAGTGAAAGGGTGTGTGAGAAAGAGGGGGAGAATGTGAGCATGAGGGAGAGGGGGACATTTAGAGAAAAGGGAAAAAGGACAAGGAGGTGCGATTGCAAGAGGGGGGAGGAGTAAAGCAGCATTCCTGCTTAACATTTAGATTGGTTTTGTTGCACAAATATTTTAGCAGATGATGGGGGCTAAAAGGGGCAACAAAATGCATTTAGGACACACTTATAATCAGGTTTGGTGATACCACTGGTTCTTTCAGGTCTTTGCCAGAAAATATGAGTTTACTGCAGCACTGCTGGTGAAGGATTTGGAATCTTTACAGCCGCTTCAACAGTATTTATCATGTTGATGGTTTATTTTATAAAAAATAAGGCAGAGCTGTCCAGTCCGCAACCCACACATTTCGTTGACAAAAGACACAAGGTGGACTTTGTGAACTCACTCAATCTTTTTTCTGAACTTTTACATCTGAATTTACTTTCATGACAAACCACAATGTGTACCTGCAGACAAAAGTTTAAAAAAAGGTGGGTGACTTTAACAGTTAATGGATTTTCCATCTTTTCTTTTCTCCATGGAGCTGTGGACCAGTGTCACATTGCACATTAGCTGCACAGGACAAAAGTGCATTTTCGCGAAAAGGGACCAAACTGTCCAACATCATGGGATAAACATGATTCAAAGTTAACTTTTCTGTGTAAAGTGAGGAACATGAAAATGAGCAAAACAGCCTGGTAGTTGCTACCATCACCATCAAACCACCGGAGCTGAATACGAGCCATTACTCTGTTCCACTCAGCTCATCAGAGCACATCCGCTCATCAAATTAATGAACACATTTATTGTTAAACACGTTTTTATAAAACATTCATTCATTCTGTCTAATTAAAAGACCCAACAGGCCTGACATCACTTAAATATGCATACTTATCACTCACAGGGTTTGAATTAAAGATCTACAAGCGTGTGTCTGTGTGTGTGTACTATATGTGTGCATGTGCGATGGCAGGAGAGAATGAGGGTTCCTAAGCAGGTCTTCTCACTCTAGGCTTAATGGCGATAATCATGGCGTGACCCAACATTAAGACCATGTGTGCGTGTGTTTGTGTGTGTCCCACTCTCCCTAATGGTGACGATGATGACATGTTCTCCATTAGACTAGGCAGTGGGCCACAGCAGATCTAGCATATTAATGATGCTGATGATGGCTTCTTTAATTACCTTCGTCTGCTGCTGCATGGCCTGACTCCTTTTCCCTGAGCCCTTTCATCACACACTCTCCTACGCATGCTGCTGGGTTGTTTATCAGTGGCTGCCATTATTGAAGTCCCCTATCTTGCATCTAGCCTGCATGAGCACAACTACATTACAAGCCTTCGCAGAAGTTTCTCGGGTTCTTCCTAGGTAGATGAAGCCCCCTCCCCCCGATTTCCTTTATATCTACACAGAAAACAGTTTTTTTTTTTTTTTTTTTTTATACACGCCCGTAACCGTAATTATCAGAAACTGTCAAACACAGAAAGCTGGTGCTGATCGCTCGCTCTGCTTTATAATCTTCTTTACAAGGTCTTTGATCAGTCAGCTTCTAAATTAAATCATAATATTGACAATTTCAGACTTAAGGCAAAGTTCTTGTCAGGATTTTTGTTTTTAAATAAGATTTAATTTTTGAGAGGTTTAGTTTCTTTTGTTAATTAAAAAACAGTGCTCTTAACAAAATAAAACAAAAGCCAAATAAGGTATAAAACAGTTTGTGTTTTGGTATTGTTCCACATTAAACGCTTGTGTCATGTCAAATAATATCCAGCCTTATAACTGTGTTTCATAGTCTTAGTTCAGTGATTCTGCATTAGTTAGGTGTGTTTACCGGGGAAAAGATGCAGATCATGTCATGGAACTTGTAAAAGTGCTGCATTTATTGGAAACCTCCAACAATAGAAAGCTATAAATGTGTCCTGGATGTGAGGGATTCCCATTTGGCAGACTGGCAGACATTTAGTTGTTCAGGTGACCAGCCTGCAGCAGTGCTTAGCTGACAGCAGCAACACAAAAGAACAATTTTAAGTTTTTATTGTTGCTGTATTGTTTAGTGATGCGCTGATACAGCAAGTTTGGAAAATCAGCCTTGTTCTGAATAGCTCTAACATACAAGTTGAACATTGCATTCTCCAAGTTGTTTCTTTTTGTCAACATCTCTAAATGGTATTTATTTAAATAAATATAAATATAAAATAAATAAATGAAAAATAAAAGAATATGGAGCGATGGGAGGTGTACATGATCGATTTTTAGGACACAAATTCTGCACAAAAACAAACAAAAAATAACTTGCTGAAGCCAGGTTATTTTTTCTCCTTTTGTTTAACTTTATAATACAGTGAAGCAACATAAAACTCAATGATGCTGGGTTATCAAGATATATGTACTAAAAAAATGCTGAAAAGGGAAAAAAAAAGCTGTACTTTAATTGAGTAATTTTTTATGTTATTAATCATTCCACTTCAAGCTAACTAGTTTTTATTCTTTGGTTCTGAGATTGAGAATGATTTTGAATAGGGTGATATTACACAGCTATGGGATCTGTTAATAGGATATTAGTAGAGTCAAATATGTAGCTAAGCTGAGATGATTGAAGGGTAACCTTGAATAATCATAATAATAGCATTCCTACTTACTTTTATAAATTAGACACTGTAAAAAGAGTAAAAAGTGGCATTTGAGATTTGCAAAAACTAATTATTGCCAATTTTGACTCAAGTGTCACAAAAGTGTCGCCAAGGTCAAAAACACCGCTAAATGAAGACTGACTCTGACTAACTGAAATGAACCAACAAAGTAAACACATACACATTTTGAGCACATATTTAATGAACTAAGACTTAAGTTCATCGTGGCTTATATGCCTCTCCCACAAACCTTTTCACAGCAGCTTTTCATGATTTTGTAGTAGTTCAGTAGTTCCTACTGGGCTTGGGCCGATATTCGACAACATTGAATATCGTAATATTAAGAAAAAACCCTAACCCTTTGCTTTTGACAAATAAGAGCAGTATCGCTTACCCCTGAAACTTAAAATACAATAATATAGTTGTGCATCCACACACAGAGAAAATGAAACTCACCTTGATGAAGGAAGATAGTGCATGGCAGCTCAAAGGGAAATAGAGAGTTAAAGAGACAACATGAGGGGGAAAAAAGAAAACGTGGTTAGTTTGTCTGTTTGATTGTCCATCTCGTCTCTCAAATGAATTACAGCTCTGTAGCCTAATGAGCTGTGTTGGAGACTGATGGGACACGAGGACCCACATGCACACACACATTGAACAAATACAAAGTTCATTCTATGGTTAAACAGTCAGACAATTGGTCCAAGTCTCTTGATTCATCAACTAAACAAATGAGCTTCATTTATCTATTCTCATTTCTCCAACATCAAACCTGTGTGAGTGTGTATATGTGTAAGAACGGTGATCTAGTGCGGGTCATTTTCAGCTAATTAGGCCAGGCTTGGGGCCTCTATCAGGCATAATGAGTGAGATCAATGAACAGATAAGACCGTTCCAGCGACCAATTCTCCCTGGCAACACCAACATCAAAGTAGTACTTTGTCATGTTTGAAAAGTTCACCCACACAGCCACTTACAGGTGAAGATGTACATTTATGCATCTCATGCAAAAATGATTAGATAACAGCAAAGATAGGCAGCTACTGTAAATTGCTAAAGTTTTGAAGAGAACAGAGGAAACTGAGGCCATGTCTAAGCCTCGACGTCCAACTACTGTGAAGATTTGTCTCAGACCTGTTTGAGCCAGTGTCTTGATCGAGGATATTTAAAGAAGGACCAGTCAATTGTATTTCTATAGTACAGCATCAATAGTTTTAAATATTTTGGGCAACTAAGAAAAGTTTATGGGCACAAACACACTCATAAACTTTTGCTATCTGAAAACATTGCTGCAAATTCTCATTAAAATTGTTTGAAATCTTTTACTCCATGCTAAAAGACGCTGAGGTAAACAAACTAATGACTATGATTGTGCGCATGTGTGTGCACATGTGTGTGTGTGTGTGTGTGTGTGTGTGTGTGTGTGTGTGTGCGTGTGTGTGTGTGTGTGGGGAGAGGGAGTGAGTGAGGGAAAGGAAAAAGAAGAAGGGGATGATCTGATCAGTCACAAAAACATTCCTCATGTTTACCATGACTTGTATTTGAACTGGACTCATGCAGGGGGACAGGACTGAGTGAAGTTTGTGTGTGTGTGTGTGTGTGTGTGTGTTTGAGTGTGTGTGTGTGCTAGGAAATATACATGCAAATCCTTTTCCACATATCAGAAAATACACATGAAAAAGAACCAGAAAACACAAACAATATTCAACATGAAACATACATATACACCTTGCATACAAAGACATACACACAGAAAAAGACAGAGCTATCTGAGGTTCAGCTACTGTGCACCAAGGCAATTTGTAATATAGATTTCCTCTATAGGCCACTGTAGTGTACCATTTACCATTTCAAACCCTTTGATTTTTTTCACCAGCGGATAATTCATCTTCTGCTGGTCAATAACAGAGATTGGGACCTAATGAAGGAGTCATAGTCAGAACAGGCCATCACACAGGTGTTTAAACACTGTTTGGAGGCAAATTCATTGAAAAACTCATCTGTTGTTGAGATGATGGAAGACAGCAAGGATGCAAAAGGGGAAATGTGAGGAACTGGGTATGAGCGAAGGATCCTGCCAGCAAATACACAGATAAGTACACACACAACCATGCACACAATCCCAAACAGATTACTACAATAACAGGGATAAAATAAACAAAAAGTATGAACTTGATTGAATCATTTAAAAACAGCAATGCTTTAATGCTTTAAAAAGATCAAGTATCAAAAGGCCTTTGTTGGACATTAAACAAAGCTTTTTCATAAGTCTGTGACTCACTGATAAGTTCCTGAATTCATCTAGTTTCCATTAACCTGATAGCATGTTTTGTTGTCTGCTTTTGTATAGATAGCTGTTGTTACAGGCACAGCATCTGGTGAGGGAATAGTTTCACATTTTGGGATATAGGCTTCTTCATTTTTTTATTTTTTTTTATTTTTTTTGCAGAGAGTTGCTAGATGACCAGATCTATACAACTCTAACATTTTTCAGTTAAATATAACACCATACTGTTTAGCCTGCAGCCAGTTTTCTTAGCTTAGAATAAATACAGGCGGAAACACCCAGCCTGGCACTGTCCAAAGGTAACAGGACTATTTTTTGGCTCTATGCCTGGGAGTCTATCAAGTAAGTCTGGGAAAACCTCTGGTCATTGTGCCACACCAATAAAACACCAAACTGTTTTTTTTCACAAATCAAACAAACAAGACAAAACAAATAGTGAAAAAATAGTGACTACACTTGACCACAGCCAGGCTTGAGATTCCCCCAGTTTCAGTCTTTGAACTGAAAAGTGCTAAATGATACACAAGCTTGACATGTACTAAACAGATATGAGAGTGGTATCAATCAGTTTTCAGAAAAGCTGATCTCCTTTACACATTTTTTTCTGTTTCTGCTGTCAGATACCGAAGCAAGTTTGAAATAGTGACCAGTCTGACTCAGCGTCACACAACCAGTAGCCACAACAGAAGCACATTTCTCTGCCGATCTGCTCCTCTGTTCTGTTTTAATCACGTAATAATAATGTGAATTTATAAGGTAGAGCTTTTTACGTGTTCCTGGAAGAGCAGGGCAGCACTTCTTCTGTAACAATGATGTTAAAAGGACCATCGCCTCGCATGATGATCTGCCAGAGGGGTTTTCCCTTCTGGCTGTATATGTACACGTGTTAGCTATGGTTTGTCCAAATAGTCAAGGCTCAAGGTCCTGTTTTCAAAAAATGTATAAATATATATATATGTAAATCTAGTGACAAATGAGTTGATAACACTGCAGGCTATGAACACTCCCTGATAGAAGCTGTAAAATCATTTTAAAAGAGCAAACTCCAACACTTGGCTGGACAACTAGTGGTGTAACTCAACCACTCAACTCTATCAGTCAGTCAGTCACAGACATTTGCAGGCGAAAACCTGTTAAACAAATTCATTATATGAATCAAGGTGTAATTGATTTAATTGAATTGATTTGAATTGAACAAAATTATTTATTTAACTTCTTGTTTTTGGGCCATCAGCAGTTTTGGTGTGACAAACACCAAACTAATCACCCATATTTCAGCTCAAGGAAACTATTGCTTCAAATACAGAAGAAACAGACTTTGTGCTTTATAATTCATATGATGGTAGCCGTTGCCATGTCTACCTCATGCAAGACTCTGACTTGACAGACCCCTGACTAACACTGACATATCATGCAACATGTTTGATCAGAAATTGTACAAGAGAGAAAAGATGGTCAGTCGCAGAGCAAAGGCAGAGATGAAAGGATTTTCAACTGTTCAGAAAGAGATGAACTCTTCGTGAGGACTGGCTTGGCTACTGACTGACCAATCAACTGGCCTAAGTCAGTGTCTTACTGTCCCTGGGCAATCACTATTGTTAAACCCTGGTGTACTAATGTTAAGAGAAAAAAGGGGAGCCGTGGTATGTGAGCTGCATTATTCACAAGGACAGAATGAAAAAGAGAGTACGATGAGAGAGAGTGACTGAAAGAGAAAGACATGGAGAGGAAGGAGCACAAGAAACGTGAGTAAGAAAGAGAGGGAGAGAAAGAAACAAAGGCAGAGAGGAAGAAAGAAAAGGAACAACTCTGAGAAGACATTGAACAAAATGCAAAATCGAGATCCAAGAGAGCACCGTGGTGCATGGAAGCTTTCGACTGAATTCAAAGTTTGTCGAATCTAAATGAACATCACTTCCCCATCCTGGCTTTACCCTTAATTATCAATTCTGCCTTTGTACAGCAGCGGCTCAGCTCTGACAACCGCTCTCCCCAGAGATTCCCCCACGCTCCCAGCCAGAACATTAGGGAATATCAGGGAATATTACTCCCAGGAATTAACGCTCCAAATCACCTTGCCAGGTTTAGGTCCCGCATACACCCCTCCCTCTCTTGGACAAGATAATCCACGCTGTAGCACCGGATATATGCCACTAATCATCAAAAAGGTACTGGGTGGGGATGGGAGCAGGGCAGGAGAGAGAAGAGTAAGGAAGGAGAGGGGAGAGAGACCTTCGAAGGCATTGGAGAAAGGGAGAGGAAAGGAGAGGAGAGGAGATGAGAGGAAAGGAGAGAAGAGGAGAAGAGAGGAGGGGAGAGAAGAGGAGAGGAAACCCCAACATATGTGAATTAGTATTCTCATTTATATAGTACGGTAGAATTGGCTCCAAATATTTAACCCACTGAAAAGGATTTGAGTCAGCAACAAAAATCAATATGCTGACTGGCGGAAGGAGTAGATACTTGCATTTAATTGATATGAAATTGTAAAATTGGTATAGCTTTCTGTGGGTACAGAGAGTGTTTCAACAGTTCAGATGACAAACACCACACCCACGCAGTGCTCCAAGCCATTTTAAGCAAACACTCAGATTTATTTGCCAAGGCTATGTCACTCAGGTCTGGTGAGAATTTATTTACCTGGTGGTGTGCATCTTGTTTCTCTCTCTCTGCCTCGAGTTTCTGATTGACAGCCCGTTGAAGGTTCTTCTTGAGCTCTACCACTTCCGTCTTCAGCCTCATAGCCATTGACCTGCACTCACAAACAAAAACAACAGAATTTCTCACTATAATATACTAAAATAAGGTTAGTTTCTAAGAAACTTCCATCACTTATGATCAGTAATCTTAGATGTGTTTTTAAAACCCATTTCAACCTTTAAGTGATCATTGCATTAATTATCACCATAAATGTTCCTAAAAACAAACATGTTTAAAGTATTTATTTCCAATATTAAGTTCCTTGAAAATCCAGATTTTATAGGAGTGTTTATTGTAGATTATGTGTGAGTATGTGAGTATGTGCATGTGTGTATATGTATATGTGAGTGTGTGTGGCAGGCGAGCTAAGGGAATGTGAAGGGGATCAATATGAAAGGGTCTATTCCTGCCACGCAACTGTGCGGCTGTGTATGTGAGTCTGGTAGTGTCTGTGTACACGCGTGCGAGCGAGTTTGTGTGTGCCAGCTGCCCTGGCTACAGCAGGATCAATACAACAAATGATTACCATTTCCACAATCCTCCCTCCACGGCCGCACTTCGGCCGCTCAGTGAGCCTCAACACTCCTATCAACCCTGTCCCCACTCAGACATACACAGACAAAAACAAACCAGCCTCACTCTTGACCTATACTTCTATAAATAAGTATGACAATGAGAAATTAAAAGTGTATGAATAGTAAAAATATGAATGTCTTTTAAAAGGTTAATGTGTTAATGTTCCAGTGATTTAAAGTTGGTATATTATAGATTTTCCAGTTTCAAAGAAGAATGAGTACACAGGGAAACACCACTAAGTCAGCATTTGACTGGAAGTTTTTATTCGTATTAAATTAGAATAATACACAGTTCAATAACCCCCCACTCATTCTACACATCATTTCTTATTTTTACAGTTAAATAATCATAACAATGGCTGATCACAAGTGTAGATACTACTTATCTTAAGGTTGCAACCATGACTTGTTTTTGTTACCAACTAATCTGCTGAGGAATCAGCTTTGACTCTTCGCTTTGTTTGTAATAAGTCAGAAAACATAAACGAAAAAGTAAATCATAGTTTTTCAGAATCCAAAGCGATTTGTTCAAATTACATCTTTTGTCAAACCAACATTTGAAAAACCATGGGTTTCAGTCAATTTACTATATTAGGAAGACGAAGTAACCACTAGATATTCATATCGAAGAAGCTGGGACTACGAAATGTTGGCATTTATTACTTGAAAATCGACTAAAATAATTAACCTATTATTAGCCTATTATTAACCTATTATTAATAAATTTGTGATTGATTTTAAAATGGTTTTAGCTTATATTTAGTGTTTTTAACCCTTTTTTAAAAAAAACATGCACAGAAGAAATTGACAGAAAATGTATGAGAGATGGATGTTGTCATACAACATAGACACCCAGCTGGACTACAGTTTTTCTTTTAATAATGAAGTCAAAGTATAGTATTCTCCATAAAATGATATTAGAAGGTACAACCAGCAACAACTTGCAAAATATTCGAATGATTACAAAATCTCTATAAATTCTAAAATATATCATCAAATGAAATGATAGTTTACTATCAAAGTTAAAGCAAAGAAAGCAAAGTTAAAATTGAGACTACAAGAGTAACTCAGTGGCAGTAAAAGCTGAAGCAGAATCAGAACAGCCAAAACAAAAAGGAAAGACAATGCTTGATAGATTGGTCCATGGAGAGAACACATGATAGGATGAACAGAGCGGGAGAAAGAAAGGAAAGAAAGAGACGAGGCATCCTGTGGAGAAAGGAGGGGATTTCCCACAGCACAGATGGAAGCCATTAGTATGGTGTTGTTGCTTAAAAACCTTTCATGTCTTTGCAGTTATTAGATAATACTGGGTTAACAGTAAACAGCATGATTCTGCAAATGGATATAATATGCAGACACAGCGATTGTTTTACCATCCAGTACCTAAAATTGGTTTAAATGTAATAAAATGCAATAATTCAGAATGTAACCTATAAAGTCTCCACGCCGAGTTTTAAATTGTCGGTTGACAAGGAAAATGTTCCATGGCTCAACTTAACCAAGAAACTCCCTGAGACGGAGACCGTTGCAGTGAGGTCATGTCGAAGCCAAAGCCACAACCACAACTATGTGTGCACAAACAGAAACACACAAACACACTCTCCACTGGGTGATACATGCTTGCTGATGTCATCACCAGAGCTCTGGTGACATACAGGGGTCAACCAGGGGTTTCACCTCTGAACTCTGAACCCCATGACCTAGCATCTGCTTACCTACTGTGTCCCATCAATACACATTTTGATATTTCCACAGAAGAGAGTCAGTCAGTCATTTTCAGTTGACACATTGGGGTATTAAAATCCTTAGAAATTATAGTTTAATGTCTGATAAACCCCAAAGTCAGTCATTCTACTTTCTACACTCTCTTAACCATTGTACATATTTAGAGTTTAGGGGTGTTCTGTTCAACACATGTTCAGTTAAACAGCCTACTGTACGCCGCACATAAAAAAGCTACATGTTTTTGATTACTGAGCTTACACAGGGGACGATGGGAAATGGGATAACAGAGGAAGCTTCTTTCCCTCTCTCCCTTCTTACCTTATTTTCTCCTCTGCTAGCTTTCCCTCATTCAGACACCCCTCCATCCGCCTCGCTTCCTCTGCATGGGCTGCCAAATCCTCCACTGAGCAGGAGAGACAGAGAAAGAAAGTGTGAGATAAAGAGCAACAGTTCACTTCAGATACTCTTGGTTAAGATTCATTAGAGAGTAGACCTGATTCAAATTGCCATGTGACAGAAAAAAAAAGACATTTTACAATTGAGATATTAATAAAATTGTCTCAGATAGTTCTTCAGGCTGACTTGATTTTGTTGTCATTGTGTTTAGAGAAAGAAATACAAAGCATGAGTAAAGATTTCCACAGTGCTTCACATATTCCAGCAGACCAATGTTAATGGAATGATTTGCAATACATGCATACACAGGGGTGATTACTGATTCTCGTCAAGTTCAGCCTGAGTGGGAAAATATGAACTGCGAGTCACCTTCAAAGCAAAACGAGGAACTCCACTGCAGAAGAGGCACAAAATGCCTTTCAGAGGCGGAGAAGGAAGGAGTGAACGTATTGCACAGCTTACACTTACATGGGGCAACAGCTCTTTTGTTGAGACACAAAAGAAGTGCTCCCCGACCTCGTCAATAGATGGCACTCTTTACCTTGAGCAGGCCACTTAGACTCGTAATCTGTAGCCCTTCAATCACATTCCCTTTTCAGCTGTCTCTTCCGTCTGCATGCAATAAAACCCCATTGTCCTACACTTAGTAGTTTAGCACATCGAGCGGATGCAAAATAAACCACTAGTCAGGTTCCTTGGTAGGGTTTGCTTTTGCAGGCCCTTTTCAGTTTGAATTTAAAATTTAGGATCTGCTTCCTTCCCCCCTTTTTTTGTTCTGCGTGCTGTTTTGTGAGTCAATGTTTCTTCATAGCGCTTAAAACCTTTTCACTAAATTCAGTATTCATTGAATATAACATAAACTGTCAGCCATCGGTGGCCATGGCTTGTGAATATTGAGAAGGTGTGTGCACTGAATATGTAGAGGTGTGTGTTCTCCTGAGTGTGTGTGTGTGTGTGTGTGTGTGTGTGTATTGAATATTTACAGGATGGACCTTGACTTTGTGGGCGTGCATGTGTATTTGAGTGTGTGAAATAGGAATAGAGAAATGTTTAGTGTATTGCTGTAATGCTTTTAGGACCACGCACCATGCTGTGATGGTAGTAGTGGGACAGATTGAGTAGGAGGAAGCAAAAACCAACACCAGAAAGGAAGAAATACAGAGAAGAAAATCTACATTTAATAAAACCATGATTAATTCATGGTTGTGCAGCATCCAAACTGTTTAAACTGAAGCCCTAGGAAAATTGAAGCTGCAACTGGAAATGCTAAATATTCAACAATGCACAAACACTTTTATTTGTGTGTGTGTATGTGCATGCATGCGCCCTTGCCCGGCTTTTTTTTAGGAATCTCAAGGTGAAAGTTTGGTATCACTCTCAATAATCAATAAAGCAGAAATGTAAAAACTTGAAAGAGGGGATCAAGTTTGCATTAAAGGCATTAGGTCTGAGGTGACCTCAGTGACACCTGCAAATGGGCAGCTGCATAGACTGACCATTTACACAAACTCTTCTATTAACAGCCAAAAATACATAGGCAGAGGTATATGCACGCACGCACACAAGCACACACACACACACACACACACACACAAAAATATAGACATTTTTGAAAATATAAAAACAGACACAAAACAGAGAAAACAAACAGTAGCACATACTGTATACACCTGGTGTTTCCTTCAGACAAATAGATGAGATCCACAATGGATTCTGGATTTCTTAAGGAAGAACAGCAGTCCATATTATGAGGTTTGGGCTCTTTTTACAACCTGTGTTTAGTGGCTTCATGAGTTAAGTTATGACATTAGTCCACAATCTAAGATGTTGGGTCCCTCACTCTCTCACTTTCTTGACCCTTTTATTCTGGCTTCAATAACTTAAGGTATGACATTAGTCTATAATCTAACTCTCTGCATCTCTCCCTCTTAACACCTTCATATGAGCTTCAAAGTCCATCATACAGCATCAGCCTATAATCACAGATCTGCGGTCAGATTACCCTGCTCTCACAGCTAACCTTTAACATGAGAAGGATGAAAACCCAGCTAACCCTGAATCAGTGGTTGGGGCTAGGCTGGGCCCTGCCTGGCCCTCATAAAAGCTTCATAAGGCTTCATAGGGGCTTCCTTTGGCTTTGTTGGGGGATTCGTAGCAGGCTAAGGTGCTCCCGAGAGACGTCCCAAAGCCTCCCAAGACTCTTTCTCTCTCTTTATGAAGTTTCATGGGCTTGCAACACTGCTTTTGGGTATAAGCCACAAGGTGTAGGCACACAGCTGCACACCCTCATGCACACAAATACACCACAAAAAAAACAAAACAAAAAAAAAAACAAAAAAAAACGTATGCACACAAGAGTGAAAACTCACAAAGACAAAGACTAACATACACACATAGAATCTAAAACTCACACACATACACCCCAACACACTCCCCTCTTGCTCTCTCCTCTTCGCTTTATTTACAATCCTCTGGCAGCGGTACAAGGGCCTGGGGCTATAACACACGGCACCTAATGCTCAAACTGCCAGGTAATCTCATGTCTGACATCCCCCTTTGATAGAAACTGATCAATAGACTCTTGTAAAGGAGTCATTTTCTCTGATGTTTCTACCAACCACTTCTCTCTATCTCCAGCTCTCTCCCCTTCACTCTCTCTCTCCTCCCCCCTTCTCTTTTATTAGCCATACATTTATAATTCATATTTCAGTGGGCTGAGTTTGCTCTGAGACAAAGGGGGGCTTCTTTGTGTAATAAAGAACAATGGTGGTGAAATGATGGGGAGAAATGCCAGTGTTTGCTGCTGGTTCCGGTGAACAACAGTTTTGGGGATCGATAGAGTGTGAAATGGGATTATAGCTAGTAATAGAGGTGAATTGGAGGAGAGAGGCCTGTGCACGTGTGCGTCCAGGGATCCAGATTGGATAGCAGCACGCGCACACACACACACACACACACACATACATACATATATACGGAAAACACTTGTGCGCACACACCCATGCACACAATAATGATTTCATCATCTTTAGGCAGATGCACATCAGCAGCACAGAGGAGTGGTAATATCACATTTCTGTTTTTGTGGGAGTGTGGAAATATGGATATTGTGTTTTTGTTTATGCTGTTATTTCATTTGTTGTCACACAGTATCACATTTCTTTCACATTATGGTCAACCTTACAACACATCTTATTTAACATGTAAGATGACACTATCAGTCATATTTGAATATTTTAAACATCAGCCTTTGCTTGAATTTCGGGTCAATGAAAACTTTTTTCCCTGAACAATTATCCAGCCATTAGAGGACAACAAATACAACTTCCTATGAAACTGTTGAGTAAAACAATCTTTATTTATCCCCCTTTTTTTGTTCTTTTTTGAAATTAGCAAATGCATTAGGTATTTACTTCAAATTAGCCATATATACTGTGTTCAATCATTGTCATCATTACACAGTAGTGTCCAAAAACACTTGAAAACGCTTGAACAGGAATGTGGTCAGACTTATATGTACTGTGTGCACACTGGTATACTTTTAGCATGTAGCTTTTTAGGTTTTGTGTGATTCACTCTCTGGACAAACTATTTTGTAAGAAATGATATATACTGAGCCCAAACGCAAGCTGTCAAATTCTGACAAACTTTGACACATACAGTCATATGCCAAGTTTAAGAACTTTTTTTTTTCTCTCATTTTTAATCACCCCCTTCTTTCTCATCTCTGCATCCTCTCCTGACACAGTCTGATTGAATCCAGCTGCCTTCCGACACTTCAATCTCATCTGTGTGACACTTCTCTGGTTCCCAAGTCATCCTACTATCCTCTGTTTCTTTCTGTTTCTTTCCTCCTTTGACATTTTCTCTATCTGGCCACTTTTAATATAATATCCATCACATCCCAACTACAGTTTTATGCTCAGTTAACTGCACAATTCAGGTAACGCTACCAGATTCACATAACCAAACAAATAAAAATGCTTTGATTGAGACCACAAAAATTTCAATTCCAAAATAATTTGTACATCAGCAATAAAAATTATATGGAACTAGCACCATTATTGGTTTTTAAAGCTTCTAACGGCTGCTACCATGCTGATATTTCAGTGCATTTCTATTTACTAGATGAATAATTCTTTGGCTTAACAGAATGTCAAAAGCAGAGATAGACAAATTATTGGATATTGACTATATACAACAATAAAACATGTTAAAGTACATAAAATAATGTAAATAATATATGATTATGAGTGATGAGTATCTCATCCTCTAGCATGTTTAATTTTCCTCATCAATTTTATACCTTTGTATACAGTGCAGTTCTAACAATCAGCCTCCTAACGTGTTTATTTTTACAATCCACTCCAATCTAGAGCAGATCTACTGTTATCAAGCAACAAAAAGAATCATCACCACTCATGGCAATGTTTTCAAAACACAGAAAGAACCTTGACAAGGGATTCATGTTAATAAAAAGGTCTTTTGTTCATGACAGCAATTTCTCAAGCTGACTCCTCACCCAGTCTATTCAGGCCACAGCTATATCCAGGTAAACAATGCCCCCTTTGTTAAAATAATGCATCTTTATTCTTCTTAAGTCATTACAATAGACTCTACGTTGCTGGATTGTATTTGCTGAAGGTAAAAGCTGAATAATATGTGGTTTTGTGTGAAGCATAGAGTTGAGGGAATGCGTTTTGATCACAGACAAAGGCCAAGCTACACAGCGTTGTCCTTCTGTCTCTATCTTGTTAATGAGCAGTATTCACCGAGCAAGCCTGCCACTGTCTGCCACAGAGAGAGACCTCAGATTCATCTCTCTGCGGACAATAGGTGATTGTGTGTGTGTGTGTTTGTACTTTGGAAAGCAAGTGTGTATGTGCTAATTAAAGCAGTGGGAGTTGGGAGAAATGGCTGAGTGTGTGTGTATGTGAGGTGTTTGCCTGGCGTGACCGTAGATGTGTACGTTAATTCTTAATGAGACATTTTAGTGCCCAGAGAGACCTAGCCATCACCATTCCTGCACTGACACCGTACTACAAAGGCCACCACTGGGCATGTGTGTGCAAAGACACATACGCACACTAGAGCATGCACACACGCACACACGCGCGTGCGCGCATACACACACACACACACATACGCACATAAACCAGATCATTACCATACAGCTAAAGCAGTGCACCATTAAATCAAACCTCAATCTACAGTGTGTGTGTGTGTGTGTGTGTCTGAGCCAACTTTGTGTGCAGACGGCTAGCAACCCAATCACCATACTGCTGTACCACTGCTGGCTAATTTGAGCTAACTGATTGAGCTAACAGCAGTGTGGCTGGTTTCTCCAACTAAAGGTTTGTGGCCAGCGAACAAGAAAAGCATGACAACTAGCAGATCTAAATAAAATCTCCATTCTTTCTATAGAAAACTGCTGATGTTGAATTTTTGCATATGTGTGACTTGTTTGATGCTACATACTCCATGAATTGTCAGCCAAGAGCAGGTTCATTTAAAGTTAAATAACTGTTAAACCCAAAAGTGTTTATATATATATCTAGATATAGATATATATATATATAGACTGTATATGTGTATGTGGGTTGACTTAAAAGTTATTTGTTGATGGATAAATGGACAGGTGGATGAGAAGATAAAATGAGAAGGTGATGGATTTATTGACTGATTGCTACCTGTCACTTGGTGTTTGCTGCATAGCTCCACCAGCTCTTGGCTCAGCTGGCTTATGTAAGTGCTCTGGGTCCGTTTCTCTCTCATGGCCTCTCTCATCTGCTCTTCCTCCTTCTGTAACTCCTCCTGAAGCCTCTGTACTACTCCTCTTTGTACATCCAGCTCCCTGGTCATTCTTGCAGCCTCCTGCCGGGCCTCCTTCAGCTCCTCCTCTGAATGCCTGAGGAGTGCCACACGTACCTGCAGTGCAAGTAAAGGCCAAAGAGAAACGGCGAATAAGTGACTGTATTTTTATGTGTATGCATGTGTGGTGCTTGTCGCCTCGTTCAGATCAGGTATATTGCTACTATATCAAGAATGCACTTCACAATTGTCATCAGAAGGGGTCTAAAATGTGCCTTGAGACAGACTTGTGAATGTGGTTTGAACTGCGATCTTTGTGTCCTTAATGTGTACATAGAACATGTGTACAATGTGTACAAATGCATTAAATGTTATATTTTCATTCAAAATGTAACATTTCATTGTCATTGGCTCTGAATTCAGCCAAAGTAAGCATGACAAAGCAATCATGTATATATGCATAGGAATCTTAATAATGTGTGTACGTATAATGAATGTGAAAAATGTTGATGTAGCCTTCAATACATGTGTCCTTACATGACACAGACTAATTATGTGATATTCCACAGGAGAGCTAGCTGAAATAATGGACCTGACAGCACATGGAGCATATACTAGCTTTCCTAATGTATGTTTGTGTTCTTGTGAGAAAAAATGTGTGTGTGCATACATATAATCTCCATAAGCACAACATGTGTATCACTTGTAAGTGCCAGAGGACCAACAAATTAATGTGTAAATTCACTTGTTCCCACTTCCGCCTACACACATACATCTGTGCACATTCACGTGTGTGTCCGTGCACTCACACACACACATACACACATGAATGATATGTCTTTGACTGCCAGCAATGTTGGCACTCTGCCAGGCTACAGTCCCCACTTTGAGTAATTTGAATATTTAGTGTCCCATTGAGCTCTTAATTGGAGTCAATTTCACCAGCCTTGGCACCGTTTGGTGCTTTAATTAATGGTGAGGCAATTTGTTTCTGCCAGGCAATCACAGGAAAATCACAAGTGGTGGATGTGTGGTGCTGGTAGAGGTGTGATGAGTACTCCTCTTTAGAAACTTGAATTGAATCTCCAGCTCATGTTCTTAGCCTAAGATGCATGCCTAGGCAAGATTCAAATTCAAAAGTAAAGGTGGAAAGGTCAAAATGACATGGCTCTCTATAAATTAGAGGACAGGTAAGGAGATACACATTACTTTAATACCTTTTGGTTGCCTGCCAGCTCCAGCTCTAAGTGTGTTACTTTGTTTTTCAGCTGTGTCACTTCCTGCGCCAGCTGGCTGCGAATGCTCAGGTGTGCATGGTGGGATGCAGTAAGACTTTGCTTCAAACTTGCTTTTTCCTGGGTTCTATGGGGAAAACAGCAAAGAGTGACTAAAATGTCTGAACTGCTGTGGAATGCACAATACCAATAAAAAAAGAAAAAGAAAAAGAAAAAATAAAGAGGTGAAAATGAAAGAAAGAAGACGAAAAAAAATCAGTTAACAGATTATCCAAATAAAAGAAATTACTTGAACAGATTGTGGTAAATTTCCATGGAACATGTAGTGTCCTAGTATGTGCCATTTCGTAAGTGGACCGTTAAGAGAATGACAGAGAGAAGGGGGTGGAGGGAGATGGGAAGGGCATGAGAGGAGAGACAAGGACAGGAGCCAGGATCAGCAGAGGAGAATGAGAGTTTTATAGACTCCGTTATTACTGTCTCTCCAGGTCTGACTTCATCTGAAGAATAGCCTTTTCACACTCCACAATGCGCTCAACCTGCTCAGTGCAGCACTGAAACACACACATGCAGATACAGACACACCCACAAACATATGTAAAATGTGGATGATGGTAAGTAGCTTCTTTTTTGTGGATGTAAATCTGAAACTAACTTTGAATAGATATATTCTAATGGTTTAAATGCACAAGATGTAATATGTTATGTATAATGTTAATGTGTAGGAACTTCAAATATGGCCTCACCTTCTGTAGCTGCTCTCTGTCTCTTAGCAGGCTGAGGTACTCCTCATCAGAATGAGAATGACTCTGTTGATATAGCTGTAGGTCACATTCCTGCATCAGTTTCTATGAGTACAGAGAGCAAGTGAAATAATTAAAGCCAAAGATCATTTAATATTTCAAAAAACATATTTAAATATTCTATTTTTTTTCCATAGGCTGATTTTAGTCAATCACACACTGACTGAAACCAAGATAACTTAACATACCAAAGTCAGAAACGGGTGCATTCATAATGAATGGCATTTCAACAGATAATATGCAGTTTGGTTTACTAATAAATAACAAATGACACTGATGTGCCATTAAGGAAACACATCATTATGTATTACACCCATTTGTGTATTGATTTGTTGCATTGCACAGCACAGAGACACATGGCATTGGTGTTGAAAACCCCAGCACAACAAGCTCACACTAATAATACCAAAGAATCTTAGCAATATCATCAGGCAAAAAAAATAAATAAATAAACTGAGAAGATTGCCTATTTTCATTATGCAAAATTGCTTAATGTATTACCACCCTCATTCGTAGTCTATTAGCTGCTGTCCTTTATATAGGCAAATTAAGTAACTAATTCAAAAGTAGACGTCTTTGTGGGAAAGGAGGGAAATTTTGCTTGTCTTCCAGTATTCATCTTAACATTATAGTGAAATACTCCCCCGTCAGAATACAAATGGATGAGAATATAGATACCATTAAGATACAATATTTAAGCTACTGTGCAAGATTCTGCTTCTTTTTCCATTAGTGCACAATATGAAAGGCTATAACTTGTATATTCATTTTAAATTATTTTTTTTTTGTTATTAGAAAAGTTATTTACTTTTTCTTCAATTTTTATTTTCTTGTAAACCAGGAATAAAGGAATTAGTGACTTTAGGGTTAGTTGTGCCCAGCACTGGCATGAAGAAGAGAATTAGCAGGACGTGAAGCTCCATAAGAGCTCCTAACCTCTTGATAGGCGCCTCACAATCAAAGTCATTAGCCAGTGTAATAAAGGGCCTGAGATACAGCCATTCTTCAACAGCCTAACTCTTTTATAACCAACAGATTAAAGTTGATTGGATTAAAATGACATTCTGCCCGTCTGACCTTGGTGGCAGCAGTTAAGTTCATCCAAATTAAATTTCTCCGTAATAAAGATGATTCATTTGTTGCCTGACGTAGTAAATATAAAACAGAAAGAAAAGGGAGAAAAGATTAAGTGACACACACCAGCGCACACATGCACAAAAGTGCACTTGTACATGCACGTATGCATGCGCACAATGACACACAGACACACATAGGAATGGATGCACCCATGGATGCACTCACACAACATTAGTGGAGTAGGCAAGCACCTGAGTGCACATTCTAGAGGACAGTCACCAAACTGAGTAAATCTAAACGTTAAGATGTAGTCAAATGTAGTAAAATGTAGTCCATATCTTGTTGTTGCAAACTGCAAACTTAAAAAATACATGCCACCGATATGAACATTGAAATAATATAGGTGTCTGATTTTGAAATGAAAGGCTTCCTTTTAGACGGATGACATCCCTTCATTATGTTACCATGATCATCTCCCAACCAGCATCACTGATTGATCCATGTTGTTCCATGAATTTTACAAGGATTTAACCTGTAAAATGAAAATTATGATTTTCAGACATTATAGCAGGACTGACAAAAAGATTAATCAGCTACACAGAGATAAATGACAACCACTGTACTGTATCTGGGTTTGTGTCTAGATATATGTGATGTTTCCCTTATATACATTACAAAATATAGAACGTTTTTAATGTGAAATGATGGATAAAGTAGGGTGCCATGGTGACACCTGGCTGCGGCAAGAAGACAAGACAGAGTAAGAAGTAAAAAGAAAAATAAGACAGAGAGGTAGATTTAACTAGCTAACATGAAATTACCAACTGATATTCATTCCAACTGGGCAGCACCCAGTTACAACAAAATCCTTTATAATTGGACTGGCCAGTGGGCATACAGGGGCAAAGTCAAGTGGGCCA
This sequence comes from Rachycentron canadum, assembly GCA_038496675.1. Taxonomy (NCBI): domain Eukaryota; kingdom Metazoa; phylum Chordata; class Actinopteri; order Carangiformes; family Rachycentridae; genus Rachycentron; species Rachycentron canadum. Next base: position 12,026,829 of record CM076667.1, read on the forward strand.
CTGCATCAGATGTCAAAGAATCCATAGTTTTCAGTACCACTGTTCACACCTTTCCATGTGCCTGTCATTCTGGGTGCACATGCTAGCACTGTCCTCACTTCATTCTCGTTAATTCACAGGTGTAGTTTATTTTTTAATAATAAAGTGAAGAAATAGAATATTCACAGTTTGCACAATGTGGGTGAAATTCATATGTCTAAGCACTTGATATGTTATACAAGAGATCCAATAAAAAGAAGTGCAATGGTCAAAGGCATTATATTGACATTTAACGTGTATTGATTGATTCACAAAGTCATGCAGTAACATGCAAGAAAACAATCTACCATTCCAAAGTAGCTCCCAGTAGCCTCTGAGTACACAGTGAATTCAATTATTTTTTCTACCAAGCTATTGTTAATTAGGAAAGATGAAAAGGCAATAAAACATTCTTTCATTCATCATTCACTCTGACAGCTTCTTTATTTCTGATGCATCTGCAAACAAACATTACAAGGCCAGTCTGTTTATCTTGGACAGCTTGAAGTCTATCCACAATGACGACTGAAAATGAAAGCTTGCTTAGCTAGCCAGAGTTTTACCTCTCCCTGCTGTTGTTTTGAATGTGGCTTGGGTAAAGTAAATGAAAACATTCAAAATACAAAAAACATGTGTTCATTTGCCTATATTGCTTAATATCACATTGATTACAAGCTACTACATCCATTGTATTGCCTAATACTACTTAGCTGGATGTTTGGCTGACTGCCGCCTAATTATTTCAACATGACAAAACCATCAGTATAACATTTGGTTGTGTGGTCAGTTATATTTGACTGATCTCTGTAAACTTGCCACTGTTGGAACAGTGAGTACATGATCTAAATGAGCCACTACTTAACCATCATAGGTCCACTTATACCTGTGTATACATATGCAAACATGTACATGAGTGTGCTGACCTGTTGTTTAAGTGTGTCCACTTGCTTCTGCAGGGATCCTGTCAGGCTTTTGAAGTGGTCCCGTTTTTGCTGACTCTCTTTGAGAAGGGTCTGATTTGCCTGGAGCTCATCTGCCAACTGATCAAGGGCCTCCTGTGAACTCTCCCATTGGCTGACCTTTTCCTGGTACCGCCACTCCAGCTCTGCTTGCTCTCTCTTCATTGAATGAATTGCTAACTGAGACTCTCTTAGCTGTCAATTAAACACAATGCAGAGGGCTAAGGCAGAATTTTAGATTGTGGCTTCACTCAGTACATTAAACTAAACAAGTAGAATAACTCATTCATTCAATTCATTCAGAGGCACTGAACCTGCAAGAATGCCATTTTAAAGATTGCTTCTGTAAATTTCAGTACACAAGTTAACAACCACCATCTACCTGTTGCTGTGAGTAACGTAGTTCCTCTTCTAAAAGTTCCACCTGTCCTTGCATCCTATGCACCTTCTCTATTGCTGCAGTGTATTTTTGTTTAAAAATTGCTACTGTTTCTTTCTGCTCCTGGGCTTGCAACCTGGCATGTTTTAGCTCTTCTTTGGCTCCATTCAGCTGCTGATGAAGAAGTTCCCTGTTATCTTCCTGCCTCTTTAGCTTCCCCTCCAACGCCTCAATCTGAAAGCAAATACAGTCAAACCTAAAGTCAAAGTTTGAAGGACAGTAGCATTTTTAAAGAGAAAATTTACAGCTTAAATAAACAACTGCCAATTGTGGTAATGTGGAGTGAAGCATTGAAAATAATTTATGTTTAAAGCAGGAAGAAGCCTTAATGTATGCACAAATATAAAAATGAATAATCTTTATTACAGCGACCATCATCACCATTATAATGCTACAAAATCAGGGAAACAAAATACTTTACTTGATGTTTCATCATGACTAAATGTGCCTGAAAACATAGAAAAATAGATGCATGGTAGTTTCCTAACATGTTGCAATACACTGCGCTGCTCTACAGTAACCTCTGTCATAATGAAAGGGGAACCCAGGAAGTGAAACTACGCTTAATCCAGGTGTTACACTAGGAATCCTACCATATCTCACCTTTCAAGGGGAGAGGTTGAGAAAGTTAAACCCGCTCCAACACTCATCTTGAGTTCATCCACGTTAATCCAGCTGTAATCTGGATCTGAACATGAGGGTTTACAACTAATGACAGCCAACTAGTTAGATTTCAGTGGTTCACTGCAGCTTGGTTTAACCATGGATTAAATTGGCCCATCTAGGACTAACGCTTAGTAGACGGGAGCATGACTGAGTAGAAAACTTGCTCATGCAAAGGAAGAAAGAGACACAAATCAGAGTAGAGTAGAGGAGAGGAGAGGAAAGTATGAAGGGGTTACATCAACTCTCATTTGCCACTTTAGATTCAAAAACTGAACAACCTGTGTAGGTGTATGTGTGTGGACTCTTTAAAACCATTGACCCAGTCCATGTACACTTGATTTTATTCAAGCATGATGACATTTTTTTTTTTACCAAAGGTTATCCAAGGTAACAGCCACACTATAAAACATGCACACATACAATATAAACTCAGGTGTAAGCCAACTTAACTCTATGTTACTTTCTCCCCCTCTGTCTTTCCCTTTAATGTACCCTACAGTGCAAACACTGATAGTGAATTTTTTTCCATTTTCATTTTTTTTCACTGGATGAAAGGCCTCATAACAAGGCTTAATGGGAACACTATGGCTTTTTTGTGACCATAATCAGGAACTTGTGCTTTGGAGAAACAAACTGCCCTCATTAAACATGATGGAAAACACATAGTTTTGACCCGCATGACCTGATGAACCTCATTTGGCCTGCCTTTGAGTATTCATGGCTGTCACATGAATACCCAAGTCAACCCTCAGTTGATAATAACTTTATTCTCCTCTTCTTTTTTTTTTTTTTTTTTAATCTTTTGGTCTATGTTTCCCTCTCTCTATTCATATTTGGGGCCAATTGGATGTGAGAGGTTGACAAACAAAGGGGTCATCTTGTCTTATTTGGTAAGTCAGATGATGTAGATGGGGATATATGTAAGTTGACTGCAAAATAGAGCTTGTCTGGTGTAAACGGGTCACTTTGTCTTTCCTGGCAGAAGACTCTGACTATTTGATTGTCCACTGTGATTTAGATCACGCAAACTCAGAGGCATAAGTGCATCTGATTTTTCTTTTTGTGTTGTTCACTGGATTAACACAGTAGATTGTTTTGCTGTAGGATTGTGGCTCGACTGATTGACAACTGAATGCGCTAAAGACTTGCCTCCTCTGTGGCTATGTGCTGCCTACTTAAACTGTCCTTGAGCTTTGTGACCTCCGACTCTCAATCCTTCAGCCTGCTCTGCATTTGGCTGAGCTCAAATTTGTTCTGCTTCAATCGGCCGTGAAGCCAGGATGCTCCTCTGGCTCCAGCATTCTGCGTCAACCTTGTGAGCTTGTTTCATAGCGTTCAGGTCAAAGTTCATCTATAGATTTCACCTGTAGGGGGAGCTGAGTAAAGGTAAAGAGGAGAGATCTTCCTTACCTGTTGCTGACTTATATGGAGCTGATCGTGTAGCTGCTGCTGTTCTTTCTCCTTTTGGTCTTTAAGGCGTTCTGTATCTCTGAACTTTCTGCTTAGCTGACAGGCCTCTTCCTGGTGTCCTTTGACTTTGTGGTTCAACTGTCTTACCTCACCCTCCAGTGCGGCCACCTAAGCAAGAAGAAAGAGAAAGGGAGGAAAACTGAAAAAGGTTGGAAATGGTGCAACTTTATGTAGGCACACAAAGCACACACAGATAGAGAAGATGGCGAGGGGGCGGCAGTAGCCTAAAAGTGAGCGAATAAGGCTTGAGTCAGAGAGTTTCCCAGTTTAGTCTCAGGACCAGCTGGGAAAATGTGGGCACAGCAGACATGAATGAGTAACGATTCCCCTTTTCTTAGCTCCAACTTTCGAGGAGCCTTTGAGCAAGCTGCTACACCTCCCACTGTTCTAATGGAGCTGCTCAGTAGCCAACAGTAGAAGACTGCAGCTGGTTTGGGCACTTCCCTCGAGTGGATGTGTGCAACTCTGTGGGTGTGAAGCCGGGCAATGTTGGCAAAAAAAAACACAAGGGTGCTCACTCAACCTAGCCTCAGCATATGAAAAAGAAAAAGGGAAAAAATAGTGAGACAGGTTTAAGACCCTTGTAGTCGTACCTACAATAGAATTTAAGCCCAGAGACAATACCCGAGAAAAAGAAACAAATTCAAATATCCCAACACAGCATGCACTACAGCTGATAAAAATCTTTTATCAATTGTAATTTGTTCAGCAAAATCTTTTAAAGTTGCCATTAATTAATAAATCACACTGAGATAACCAGAAATACACCCAGAAAAGACATAAAAACATATAAAAGGAAAGTGAAAATCAACATACATTACAGACACGACAAGCTTCTCACCTGTTCCTGTGTCCCCTGATACTTTTCTTCAGCTGCCTTCATTTCATTTCTTAACTGCAGAATGAACTGATCTCTGCTTCGAACCTAAACAAATAGAGAACACACTTAGATTACAATAAATTTCACATGTTTAAGTCCATTATGTTCCTTTTTTTAAAGGCTTGGTTAATGTTAAGGATTTTGTGGCACACATGAACACATTCTGACAGAGATGGAGAAAGATGGACCTCCAGGTGCGATGTGTGGAGTGTTTCATGGCTCAGAGCCAAGTCAGCCTCCAGTCTCTCTTTGGTGTGGGTTAGGTGGACACACTCTTTGCTCTGGTCCTCCATCTTGGCTCTAATCTCGTCCCTCTCCTGGTACAGTTTCTCTAAATCCTTCTCTCTTCGGAGCAACTGGGAAACGTGCAGTGAAATTAAGCCAATTAATCAGTTCTACAATCTGAATACCCCCTGTAGGACAACACAATAAAATTTTTTTAACATCATATCATAAGTAAAAGTAATAAAATAATATTAATTCTCGGATCACTCAACATCATCTAATGTGCAATAAACAAAACTTATGATTACAGTGATTGAGATTTTTATTTAATTATTAAAAAAATATTCTAAACATTATAAGTATGGCTACATTTATTTGATAATGAAATGAACAATCAAATTTTATGACTGCCTTTTAACAGGATTAACATTAATGGGAAGATCACTTCGGTGAATAATGAAGCTACTGTTTGTACCTCTTTCTGACAATCAGAGTGCTGCCTCTTACTGTCTGTGAGCTCTTTCAGCAGCGCACATATCTTCATCTCCCTCTTCTGCATCTGGAAGATAAACATTTTTTTTTCATGTTCTATAAGGGAGTTGGGCAATGCTATTTCATTGCATAGACAATTGCAACACAGATGCTCATTTTGTTGACATTTTGATCAAGCACCATAATGTTAAGCCGTATCTCCTTTCCTCATTGGCAACAGAATCTGTATCTAAGGAAACTGGGGAACTTGGGTCACTGTTTACAAAACTAGAGATAGAGATTTTCCAGTCTTTTCCAGTCGTTATCATATTTGTGATTAAGGTGCTGCTGGTGGTGGGTGGATGACGCTACATGCAGAGAAACAGTTGTCTATACATCTCTTGAGTATACAGTATGCCTAACAATTGCTTGTGTTTGTCTGTTTCCTTGGTGACCTTCCCTAATTACCCACTTCAGTTCTATCCAACATGTCTGCACTTGCTGTCATGCGGGTGTGATTCCTCATGTTTTTTGGAAAAATGTTTAACTTTCTTTTTTTTTTTTTTTTTTTTTTTTTTATTTCTTCTATCTTTGTTCACTGAGGCGAACCTCTGTCAAGGTTTTTCTCTATTTGAGGTCAGTCAAAATGGCCAAGAATCTGCTGTTATGTGCTGTGCATTTTGAACCGAATAGATTTCCAATGTGTTTTGGAATATTTTTGTCAGTGTTTATGTCTGACTAAATTTTTTAAGATGTTTAGGCTTTCCCTTAAGCTTTTAAAGGTTGAAATGAGAAACAGATCACTTTCAAAAAAATAAATGTTATTTACATGAAAGTTGGGGACACAGACTGAGACTTTTGCATCCCTTTCTACATCTGTTAATTTACTACAGAATAACATGGGGCAAGAACACAGGCTTGACTGACTGCATAATGTAAAAATGAGAATGAAAAAAGTTGCACTTTTCAGTGTAATTTGCACTGCATATATTACAGTACACATCTGATGCTGACATAGTTTCCACTTTTGATTTATATCTACACAACAGTCCTTGATGCTGAAATGAGTCAAATGCTTTCATTCCCTTTCTACATCTCTCCACCTTGTGTTCGTCCTGCATGATCCAGGGATTGTTTTGACCAGAGTTGAGGGCTCGTTTGTAACTGTCCAGGGGGATTGATGGAGTTAACTTGGCTCTTTGACCTCTCACCTCTGGTTGTCAGCGGCCAAGCTCACAGGCACACTAGACCTGAGCTACAGCAAGGGGGAAAAGAAAAGGGGGAAAAAAAGCACTGCATACATAGTGCAATGCACAGAGCAGCTAAATTACAAATGAGCACTGTTGTAAACACACAAAGTCCAGGTGCCTTGGATGGGATAGGATTAATGCAGGTTTTATTTCACTTTCCATAGACATCAGAAAATAGTACAAATGTACAGGGGGCGGCATAACGTCTGAGACCACTGGTTTGTATTTGCACACACGAAAAAATGGCCAAAGCATTTCTGCGTCTTACAAAAACCTTAACAGAAAATACAACACTCACTTCCTGCCAATTTTAAAACTTAGCTTGATTTATCTTTGAATGTGTGTGCGCGCGTGTGTGTGTGTGTAAATTCCCAATGTGAGCGTGTGATAGGCAGAATGGATGCTGATAAACACCGGAGGATGTCGTGTCAAAACAGACAACTTGTCAAAACGACACGCTAACTAGGTCAATCACAAAGTTTAAGACGAAACTTTGGAGTGGAGCTTTGGTTTATGCATATCTCTACGTGGATACGTCTATGTGTGTGTGATAAGCTCCTGAACGAATCTGCAGGAGGGGACCTCCAATATCGAAGGTATTTTTAAATCAATGAGCTCTTAAGTGTATCTCAGTCTTATGTGTTCACACGTACGCACACACACAACACTCACTGCAGATAGAATCCCTACTGACAGGCAATGACAAGATAAAGAGAGGGAGAAAAAGGGGGGTGGGGGGACAGGAGGGGGAGAAATAATATTTGAACAGTTGG